>LR990116.1:5007500-6257500 GCA_905147225.2 Euproctis similis | reverse complement strand
CATTTACGTGATTGAACTTAGCGTGAAAATAAACGGGCTTTTTTCTTTTTCTCTCTTATAAGGGAATGACCAACTTCTCCATGACCAAAACCCAGCATTAGGTCGAGGGGCCGTAACAAAAATTTGGTTCAATTGAATACGTAGCGGGCCTGATACCATATTATCGGGCACAATTTGTACAGTCACAGTTAAATTATGACATGACGATCAAAATAATAATTCCATCTTCATTCATTCATTTCTTCCATCATCAACATCTTCGTGAAGTTACAAAAAGCATTAATGCAATATCAATGCTTTACAACTTACAACCCGGGACGGTTTCTTCGACAGTCCGTGTGCTCGTCACTAGGCTATTAGTCTAGTTATTTACACAAAGTCGGCTTATTCACACTCAGCATAATTAATATTTCCATTAAGTCAATAACGAGCGCTTTAAAACAGAACAAAGAGCGAACGCAGGAAGTAACAGTAACCGAAAATAAAACATTACCCTGTTGGTACAACAAATAAATCCCGCTGAAATGACCCAATTGTTATGACCTCACCAATTAAAAAGTGTAAGGTAAATGATGGACCGGCTGACAAACGGCGGGAGTTACGTCACTGGCGGGTGACGGGCGCTCCGGAAACGATCGGGGACTGCGCTTAGTGGCCAGTAGCGGAGTCCCGCGCTCCCTGGACCAGCGGTACCGCTTATTCCGGTCGAGTGTGCAAATTGAACGAGTGTCCGTTACGATAATTCAGGACATGCAATAAAGTGTGAATTTGGACATCTTTTAATGTAATGTGCTCGAACTAAATTATAAGTGCGACAAAATGAATTGTTTTATAATTTTAGCGTCAGTATTATTATTCTTATCGAAATGTTTGCGAGCTGAAGAGAGTTTTGAGACAGGCAAGTATTTTTTTATATTTTATCAATAAATAACTAGTAACGTGTGGTTATAATTTAATTCTGGGATTAATGTGTTAAACTTAACATTTGATATCTGTCTTTTATTAGATAACCGTTTTACTTTTTAAGTATGAACGAATTAAATCTATTTATTTTATTTGAGAAAAATAAAATAATGTTTTCTTTTAATGACATCTAATTAATCTCCGATCCGGCACTAGGAGGACCACAAGCTCATTAATAACAACATTATGTTTACCAACACTGATTATGATTGAGCTTAGTTCGTTGATGTACCTAATTTCACCTATGGAGAAAATGTTTGTATTATTAATCTTGTCTTATAATCTTTAACTTCTGAACACAAAGATTCAAAACAAAAGAAATCAAGACAATATGTTTATCTTTAAATTACTTAAATCGTCGTCTCGCTGGTCTGGAGGTCAATAACCCCCTTTCTGAACCAAGAAGTCGTGGAATCGAATCCGGGCTCACACCAATGACTTATCGCAATTATTTTCGGAAGTCACGTGTGATATATATATATATATATTTATTAATATTGACTGTCAAGATTAAACATGTATATATGTATGTTTCGTTATTTTAATATTCTCCATTTGAATATAATTAATTAATTTTTAACAGTGGAAGCTGTGTTTGGGCAAAGTGTGGAGTTGCCGTGTAACATTACTGCAGAAAATACAAATGACAAGCTAAACATACTGGCCTGGTACAGAAAAGATTCTGACACTGCATTTTACAGGTAATATTAAAATAGATAGATATTAAAAAGATTTATAATTATGAATCGATCCAGTAAGTCTTCTTTAATAGCTCGGGTCTACAATTTCAATGATGGGCCATATAGTTTTCTTATTTTGTCGTTATAAGTAGGCAATTGAAACGAGAGCTGGGTATAGCAAAGTGTGCATGAAAGTAAGATAAACGCGGTCGAAATGAGGACACTGCGCAAAATCTGTGGAGTGACTCTCGCTGACCGCGTCGAAAACAAGGTTGTAAGGAAGGATGTTGCATTGTAAGAGTGTTGGTGTAAAAGTAAGAAAGGGCATGCTCCGATGGTTCACACATGTAGAAAGAATGGATGATGCAAGATTAACTAAGCAGAAATACTATGCAAAATTGGATGGATGTAGGAGTCAAGGGCGGCCAAGCCGGAGCCTCAAAAACGATGTGCGTACGTGAAAAGAGTTATGAAAGTCAAAGAAGCGAGTGAGGCGTGTAAGAAAGAACTCGTGCCTTATGGCGCTCTGTTCTCTCTGCTTACACCGCAAGGGATTTGGCGTGAAGTTATGTACGTCTAAGCAGGTAATTACCTATCATGTTGAAAGCTGCTCGCGGCGCTCTAGAACGCGAAAGGAAATAGAAAACCGAACTAAAAAATAGAAAATAAATAATAGTTTAAAAAAACTAAAAAACACGCTTTTTATAGAAAACCGAACTAAAAAATAGAAAAATAAAAAAAATATTTTATTTTAAAAAAAGCGTGGGGTGCTTTTTAGATATTAACGAAATGATAATCACTCTACTCATATCTGTCAATAAAATATTTATAACTATTCACACCATGCACCCCACGCTTTTTTTAAAATAAAATATTTTTTTTATTTTTCTATTTTTTAGTTCGGTTTTCTATAAAAAGCGTGTTTTTTAGTTTTTTTAAACTATTATTTATTTTCTATTTTTTAGTTCGGTTTTCTAGTCTAGAACTTTCATAGTTCACAAATCGCACCATCTAGTGGCAATCACCGGAAACTAAAAAAGAAGTCGGTTACAAACAAACATACAAACATACAAACATACAAACCTACAAACAAACATACAGGTGAAGCTAATAAAAAAGGAGTTTAGTAACTCTACAGTCTCCCTCTTAATCTGCTCCGACCTAAATACTTCTTTTATAACCGCGGGTGCAAAGATTTTTTGTTCCTACTTTTAGTTCATTATGACCTCCTCCTTAAATATACAAGTCAAGGATAATCTATCTCTACAAAATTTCGAAGTTGAATGAGGAAATACAAATAGAGAGATAAGTTTGTTGTTTTCATTTTTAAAACACATCTTTACCTGAATGAATCAATACAGACGCATTTTTAGATGTGTGAAACAAAAGAGAAGTCCAGTGGTCTCGCTTCTGAATCAAGAAGACGCGCGTTCGAATTCTGGCTCACACCGATATCTTTTTAAAAAAAAATTTGGAAACTTATGTGTGATAAATATCAACGACTGAAAACTTTGTGCCTGTTGGGGACGGCCTATTATTCCTATTCCATAATGGCGAATCGAGTATTAACAGCCAATGCCTACACCTTCGGGTAGAAAAAGGCGTGACGTTATGTTGTGTTGTATTGTGCTACGAAGATATAGGCTTAGGTTAGACAAGGCATTTTAAAGGATCTTAATAATTACTTAAATGAGAATAAGTATTACTAGCCAAGGTAAATAATATTTATTTTGTATCAGCAGTCGCGACTTCCGTGGTGACTTTGAAGGTAGCCTGCCACCAGAGAGTCGATATAGGCTGGTAACATCTGACAGTGATACAGAAGTTAAACTAGAGATTGATAGTGTGAATGCCAGTGATGCTGGCGTCTACACTTGCCTGGCCGATTTTGCTGCCAGTCCAGCACTCAAGACTCATATAGAACTTGTAATTATAGGTAAGTTTAATTCAACTCTTAATTTAACTATGGACAAGTGTTCCGAGTTATATCAGTCCAACATATTGTATAAGCGTGAAGCTTTTGTTTTGTTTCTACAAATTTAACAAGATTCCAAATTTAAAAGTCGAAGGATATTTAAAAGTTTAAGAGTCTCGGTGGTCCACTGGTAGAGCACCCCGCTTCTGAATCCAGACATCGCGGGTTCCAATCCTGGTTCACACTAATGACTTTTCGAAATTAATTTCCAAAGTTATGTGTGATAAATATCGATGCCTAAAAACTTTGTGCCCGGTGTGCCAACAGGTTCGCCACCCCGCCGTCCCATTTGGGACGTAAACATAACGACGAGTCGAGGTTCACGCACACTACCTACACCTTCGGGTAGAAAAAGGCGTGAAGTTATGTTTTTAAGCGTAAATAAAACATTGTCTCACAAATCAAAATTATTCAATTAAGTTTTAAACATAATAAACGTAAAATAACAATAGACTTTAGACGCAGTTAATGATAAAAAGTAAAATTTTAACAAAAGATATCTTCGGAACTACAAAACGATAACACAGACGAGAATTTAAGTATTACTTAACGAACTTCAAATTGGCATCAAAATATAAAATTGAAATAAAAAAAAATTCTTTGTGTATACCAACGATGATTGTGATCAAACAAAAATTCACCGATCAGCGGAATAGCAAGCGGTTTGTTAATTGGCCGGTTCGTTAATGAGGATGCTGACAGCGCCGCGCCGGAACTGTTCACTCTATTTAATAAACAACGTGAACATTTTCATCAAAAATAGTGTAATAATTACGTACGCATTCACTTTTTTACTCTATAATAATCTATAAGAACAAAACAAATAGGAAAATAATACCTCTCTCTCTAAAATATCTTTTTTTTAAAGTAGGTAATTTAGTGCGAGTACCTAGTCTATATTTATTAGAAAACCTAGTATTACAAAAGTAACGTTGTGCATTAATAAAACAAACGACTGTGGAGTTCGGAGGTCCGCGGGTTTGATCCCCATCCGGGTGCAAATATTTATCTTATGCGATGCATGTTTGTAGGGCGTCTAGGAGATTTGTATGTTTGTTTACAAAAAAGGATACGTATAGTTACAATAACACAAATTTTTTTTTGCTTAACTTAGAAACTTAAAGGGGGGCCTGGATAAGTGCCACAGCTTGGGCGGCGACTTCAGGCGAAGTATCCATAGATTATTGATAGACCCTGACCTTAATGTTAAGATTAAGTAATGTTTGTTGCAAAACCAAAGAGATCAATCACACTTTCAAGAATTAAATCCAAGCAAACCAATAAAATCAAGTTTTCATAGTATACTATAGTTTGATATGAACAAATAGGCTCCAAATTGTCTTTTGGTTCTTTAAATTCTGAGATCGAAATTCAAAAAAAGACTATTGAATGAAATTATAAATGTGCCAGGTTCAAAACTGCATAAAAACTTTTTGCTCGACCTAATATAAAATTTTAGCTAGGACCAAATGCAACGGAAAAAGCAAGGCGGGCTAATAGATGTGTCCAGAAGTGTATATATATCTAATAACATTATGTACATATCGTCTACCTTGGTACAGTTCCACCGGATCACTTATGGGTTGTCGCCGAGAATGGGACTCAAGCAGCAAAGGCTAGTCCTGGCGTAAACACCAGCCAGAATATTGGACCTTACTATGTGGGTGATACTGTCCACCTAACATGCGTCGCTATGGGAGGTTAGTTCGTATTTAAGTCATTGTAAGATACTTTTAATTTTGTTTGCACGCCTCGTCTATAATGCGACTTCGGTCTGGAGCATGAGCACTCCTGACTTATCTGAAGTTGTGTGTGATAGACGCGTATTTATGCCCGATGGCGCTATCTAGACCTTAGGTTAGAGAAAGGCGTGACGTTACCAAAAATACTCTGCTTTTACTTGTATTGAAGAAAATTTACGAGGTAATGGATTATGTATGTTATTTATGTAAAAAAACTTCCAAAATTAAAAATATTGTAGGAAACCCATTAGCATCTCTGTCCTGGTGGCCGGAACAGCGTTCTGTGAGGCAACCGTTGATGCAGTTGTCTGAGCAGCGTGTACGAAGCGACCTGGTATATGGACCTCTACTCCGAGAAGATCATGGGCGTGTGTTGACATGCGTCGCCACCAACAACGAGAAAACTACTCCACTCTCCATAGACGTCATAATAGATATGTATTGTTAGTATATTATATACTCTAGAATATAGAAATACTTATAAAATTTTCAAGATAGATAATATTTATTCCTAATTACACGGTGATGTCAAAAGAATTAAAAAAAAATAGTCTTCAACAAAACACCACAATTATGTTACAATAACGTATTTAAAAACTATTTTTCTTGGATTTGTATCTTCTTCCTTTTCTCTCTTTTTGTTTGATATTTACAACGTAGGTATTCTTATTAAAATAACTAAACAAATATGATGGTTCGGACATGTAGAAAGAATGGATGATGCAAGATTGACTAAGTAGATATATAGTGCAAAAGTGGAAGGCGCAGGAGTAGGAGTCGAGGACGGCCACGACACACTTTCCATGGCCAAATAGAACAAAAAAGGTAAGAATCGTGTCTTTGGGCACTCTGTTCTTTGCTTACCCCGCAAGAAACTTGGCGGAAAGTCATGTAGGTATCTAATCTAGTGAATGAAAACCTTATTTTTGTGTAAGAAGGGAGAATCAGCAAGTAATGTCCAAAGCGCAGTGTCTAAGAGATTAAGAAGAGTTATGCTGCTTTTTTTTAATTACAGTACCGCCTGACTCAGTGTTCTTACGAAGCAATAGCACCGGCCGAGTTCGTGCTGGGAAATCCCTACCGCTTGAGTGCCACGTGATAGGTGCACGCCCCTTGCCACCGGTCACGTGGAAAATTGGTGATAATCAACTACTTAAGACGAAGCAAGAAATTACTGTAAGTAATTGCACATATAGCATTCGATATATCGATCGAGACACATGGTGGAGAAAGGTACTGTGGAGAATTATTGAAAGTAAACCACTTCAAATAGCCTAACGTAAACTAGCCTCTTTTAACAAATGGAAACCTGTCATCTATTCTTTAAATGGCGTGCAATAATTCTAATTCTATTCTATTCTAAATACTTATATCTAAATACAAAATACGTGGAAACCTTTTATAGAAACCACCAGGTTGGAGAAGCTGGCGGTTATGCCGAACTTCCCGAGTCCCCACCAGCCCCTAAATACGACGGTATACCTACGGGTTAAAGCCACTAGGCTGTACCTCCTAATCATACCCGCCGGGCTCGCGGGAACACTTTCACACACAGCCTCCAAACATAGAGAACCTAGCCCATTTAACCTACAAGTTATATTCAATAGCGTTAGCAAAAGACGCGTTGTATATTATGTTACATTACATAACTTCACGCCTTTTTTACCCGAAGGCCATACATCAGACAGAAAGTGATCAGTCATCGATATTCATCACACATAAACTTCCGAAAAGAATTCTGAGAAATCATTGGTGTGAGACCGGAATTGAACGCAAGACTTCTGAATCGGAAGTGGGGAGCTCGAGCACTGGACCACCGAGACTGTGTATAGTTGGTTGGTTGTGTATTTCGTTTGGTATTGCCTTGCTTTGTTTGATACCAAACTCCTTCGCAACGGCTTGACCGATTCTAATTAACATTTTAGTCATGCTCAATGAGCTTATCTATAAAAATGTTTCCTTTTGATAGCATAACTCTTCAGATAGAAGTTGTTAATAAGTTATGACGTGGCTGTGTGTTTAGATGGATCCGTCTCAAAGGCTGGTGGTGAGCGAGGTCCAGCTGACGATAGACCGCCAGCACGACGAGTCCCAAGTGACCTGCTGCGCTCCCTCTAACCAGCATGATGGCGACGGCGAAAGTTTCAAGTGCGCACAACCGCTGCCCCTTAACGTATTATGTTGAGTATCGCTTCATTAATATTTACTTCTGCCTAATTCTCTTTCTTTCTTCTACTTATGGTTCTCTTACCACCTATTATTACTAGGATATTATTTCATCATTCGGGAGTCAAATTGATCAAACAAACTTCTTAGTACATGCATTGCAGGACTAAGGATTCACTACATACAAAATCTTGATCAAGTCTGTAAAGCATTGCTATGGAAAAGACAACTTATTTCATCAAACATTTTTTTACTTAACTCATAGCAAAGCCATAGTTGATATAAAATGTGTAACTTCTAAAGGTAACCGATTTGCGTATCTAGCAGTGGTAGTCTTGCAGTTCGCTGCATGAATGTGCCGGCTCCACCGATGAAATACCTACCACGATCTCTCGGAATATCGGCGGGAAGTGGCTCGTGCCGCGTTTCCTTCGGTGAGAGAGGTATCCGGAGGCCCGATCTCCTTTTCTCTCCTACTCCCTAAAAGGACGCAACGCACCACGGTGTTCCTGGGCGGTGAGTAGCTGCTTACCATCAGGTGACCCACTTTTGCTCTCCTATCCCATAAAAAATCACCCATTTTTTAAGTGAAGTAATTGATGATAATATATCCTCTCAGATTCACCGGTATTGGAAATAGCGGTAGACAGTGAGGTAGAAAACAACACCGTGAAGGTTGTAAAAGGTTCGAATATATCTCTCGCTTGCCATCACAAGGCCAATCCATCACTTAACGAACTTTTTTGGATACATAAGGTACTAGTTTTTCCTATAATAAGTTAATCATTTTAAAATTCCAATTCAATTTGAAGTCGTAAGGCTCGGAAGATATTTACCCTTTACCGTGTTCTAGGAAGGTTCCAGGGCAGAATACAGCAACGACGCCATACAATCTGTATTAGAACTTACAAATGTGAGTGAAGATGAGGCAGGAGAATATGTTTGTTACGCCAGCAACGACGAGGGCTCGGAGTACAGCGAACCCATCACTATAGACGTTACCTGTGAGTAACTTAATCACACTGCAGTCACATCACTAGTACGTGACAAACTAGCGACGTGACTCTTAAATATATGACTCGATTTGTACTCGAATCATGATCATCATCAGCCTATTGCAGTCCATTGGACATATGCCTCTCCCAATGGGCGCCACAACATCCGATTTTCTGCATTCCATATCTAGTATTTTCCAGCAGCCTTTCTGAGGTCGTCTGACCGTTAGGCTGGTACGAATCCTACGCTACGTTTACCAAGACGCGGTCTCCACTCTATGACCTTCTTACTGCATCAACGGTCGGTCCTTCGACAGGTATGACAAGCCCATTGCCACTTTAGCAAGCTTATTCTACGAGCTATGTCGGTTATCTCAGTTCTTTGGCGGATATACTCGAATAAAATCTTCCAAAACTTTCGATTATTTTCATACGATAATATTCATGGACGTTTAGATCGACTTACTTGTTGTATTCTTATAAAGATAACTCCATAATCCCATTTATGCATTTCAGATCCTGCTTATTGTGAAGATGATAAAACCGTAAAATACGGTTTGGGTGAACACGAGACTATCAATATAACTTGCAAGATGAAGTCGAATCCTGGGCCCACAACCTACCGCTGGGTGTTAGTTGATGAAGCTGTCAATGTCACTGATATGAAGGATCATTCCTACACTGTTATCAATACTACGGAACCAACTCTGCTATATACAAGACCAAATGGAAGCGCATTTAGTAAGTCACAAATGTCAACTAGTTTTTAACGTGACAACGTCTTACGGCGTTACCTCGCTCTGAAGCGTTCCATTTAGGAAATTTTCTCTTTGTTAATTGTCGTAATTTAATTAAAATTTTCTTTTGAAAAATAAAACCATTCCTTGAGTATTTTCTTACGATGTTGCCACGTTCAACCATAGGCTTAACAGCCGCTGCCTACACCTTCGGCTAGAAAAAGGCGTGAAGTTATGTTATGGTAAATATTGATTGGTTTCATTCCGAATAATACAAGTTTAATTATATTCAATAAATTACTATATTATATTATTTCAGGCACTATATTTTGTTGGGGACAAAATTATATAGAATCTGAAGAGGTGAAATCCACACCATGTACGTTCTTGGTGACAGATGAGACGGTTCCTCGACCACCGACCAACTGTGTGGCCAGGAAGAGCATCATCAACGATATCCGCAATATTATGGTGACCTGTGAAAAAGGACATGATGGGGGACTGTTGCAGGTAAGGCCAAGAAAAAGGCAGCGGCTGGTAGGCCTCATCACACCGAATTGTTATACCCTAAAGGAAATTGGTGGCAGAATCTAGTGGCATACACCGGGCACAAAGATAACTATATTCATCACATTTAATATCACAATAATTCCGAGAAATCATTGGTGTGAGCTCGGAATCGATCCCACGGGATCCCAATCAGAAGCGGGAGAAGGGGAGCTCAACCACTGACCACCGAGACGATCATATAGATTCTATCATCTATCCAAATGCTTTTTCAAATTTTAATTAAACTTATGTATAATGTTACCAATTTATGTTATATTTTGGCAGCAATTTATGTTCTTCATTAGAGGAACAGATGCAGATGAGCGACTGATATCAGTAAACTTGGAGCCAAAATTTATGATCGAAGAACCTACGGAGACGGAGTACAAGTTCCTGGTACTAGCAACCAACCAGAAAGGGCGCAGCGAGACCGTCGAAATAGATAAAGACAGTGTAATTGACGAAACTAAAGGTATCTTTTGTTTTCTTTATTTATATCACCAAGAGTTTTTTGGAATAGGGAGCAAGCGATGGTAAGTAACTGATGGTATGTAGCACCGCGTATGGACAGCTGCAACACATTTGTGATTGTCGCTTATTATTTAGTGGTACAGTTGCGTTGCCTTCATTTAAGATGGAATAAATAAGGGTCCGGAAGGGGGCTCTCACCGAATGAAACGCGGCATGAGCCACTTCAAGTCGATTTTCTGAGAGACGGTGGTATTTCTCGTCCGTCGCTCCAGCCCATTTAAAATGAAACTGAATGAAAAAGCCTGTTAATACATTGTGTAATATTCCAGTGAAAGTGCAGACGAGCAGTGTGCGCAATATAACGACGCTGGCGCTGTCGCTGTGCGGGGGCGTGGCGCTGGTGGCGCTGGCGGCCTGCGGGCTCGTGCTGTGCACCTACGAGCGAGCCTCGCGCCTCGACCTGCCGCGAGAACACACAGACCCCCCACTCTGCGCTTACAACACTGATGGTAACGTTCAAACTTATAAATAAACTATAATATAGGTTATATTTATGCCTTATAACGGAAAACAATTAAATTACAAACTTTACAGTGCTTGAGCCAATAAGTTCGCTCCATGAATAGACCGGCTCGACCGTTAAACAACAACGAAAATCGACAAAGTGGCCCGTGCCGCGTTGTTTCGGTCGTTTTGAGAGGTGTTCGGAGGCACACGCCATTGCCCCCTTCCCTATCCCATTTTAAAAGTCGTTGTGACGCAAATGTGGCTATCACTGATGTTACAGATTTTTCCATGGGGAGCGATAGTTGTTTACCACGAGGAGAACCGTAAGCCGGTTTACTGCCCTTTCTAATAAAAACAACGAAAATTATAATTCTTTATTGCTAATCGTTTGTATTCCAGAATCCAATTGTGAAACATATCACGACAGCGACGACGGCAGCGAATGCAACGTGAAACGGACTGATTCGTTCCGTCGGGCCGTGTCCAGACATCCATCTAAGAACTTTGATGTGAGACGCACCAGCTCGTTCCACTCGGCGCGATATATGAACGACTCAACTGAACAGGTACATGTGATACGCAATTACAATCACTCGAGGCTGGACTGGAATGTTTTTGGGCTTATAGTACTCTAACCAGTTCATCGTGGGGTGGACCACGCAAGAACACGGCCTTCACTTCGCATTACTACACATTTACCATACACTCTTTAAATATTCCATTCTTTAAAACCTTTTTTTGCCCCTTGAGCTCAGTTGAGCTGCCTTTTTTGAGAGCTGCCCTTGAGTTCGGGACGTCCAATTGTTTAAACTTAATCGTGACTATGAATCACAGAGCGACGCTGATGGGCGGCGGGAAATTACTGTCTTTTAGCATTTTCAGCACGTTTCGTTTCACGTATGGCGCAATTTAGTGGCGCAGTAAATTCAATGCAGGAATAGTGTTGAGTTATTCATATATATTTGTATTTGTATTTTTTTTTATGGGATAGGAGGGCAAACGAGCAGGCGTGTCACCTGATGGTAAGCAACCAACGCCGCCCATGGACACCAGCAACATATATAGTGTTACTGTTGCGTTGCCGACCTTTAAAGGATATGGGATAGGAAAGGATGGGGAAGGGGGGTGGGCCTCCGGGTACCTCTCTCACCGAACGAAACGCGGCATGAGCCACTTTACGTCGGTCTTCTGAGAAGTCGTGGTATTTCACCGGTCGAGCCGGCCCATTCATGCAGCGAACTGCTTGGCTCTACCATATGGATTTGTATAAACAGGAGCAGTACAAAACCCCGACGCCCTCACGACGAGGGGCATGCCGCGTGCACTCGCTGCAGAACATCAACAGGAAGAGAGACATGGACACACTCTGCGACCATTTAGTTCTACATCTACCGCCTGAAACCGGCTACAGTTCACCAAAACCGGTTAGATTATTATTTCATTAATATATTTTTTTTATAACTTGACGATGATTTGATAATTAATCAAAAACCGGGAAACATACCATTTCCAGGTGTCTCCTAAAACAGGAAATTGTTTGTTATTCCACCTATGAACTGAATCACGCTGATAGCAAAGTCAATTTGCTCCATCTATTAGTTATTTTAAAAGACTTGATTATTTTTTTCTGGTGTGGATTGCTGCCATTTGGTTGTAACTTGTACATTAATGCAGGAAAAATATGCTGTCCATGTATTTTTATATCCAACATTTCAACATATAATCCCAGCCACATCTGTCGACGACTATCAATCGTATATAAGTATTTTATTTTAAATTACAGATGAACACATTTTACACGATGCCAAGAAAAATGAGACACAAACTCGCAAAGGAGCTGAGCGACGAGGCTTCAGAAATCACACAAACATCCGACGGTTTCTCATTGCCACCACCGCCCGACGAATTCGGCTCCTATCGGCCGGGCACCAGAATTAAAGACATACCCTCAAAACCGATACCCACATACACGACAGTCATGAAGAACACTTCAGCGGTGAGGAATCCTGCGCATCAGTACAATAATCCTACAACATCAATGAATGCTGTTGGATTACCCACAATCAGTGGCCACACCGGTATATACTCTTATCCAGATGACAATCTAGGGCATCAGGTAAGCACAAACCCGTTCGAAGATGACTCCTCCTGATTGTTTGGTTGTATACATAGCTGTAGACGTAGCATGACCGTAAAAGAGACCAAGACTCAACAAGGTATACAATGTGTTAGAAAAAGAGATATAGAGTCCGTACAGGCTATTGAATTGTAAAGGATTCTGTTAAAATTGTTACTTTTTAAGCACACATACACAGTACACAGATAAAGAAATGATTCTTTATTCTAGGGGCTGTCCGTTAATCACGTGATCTCTTTAAAGCATTTTTAACCCCAAGCCCAACATCACGTGCATTTTTAGTACCTACAAAGAATCTTCAAGTTTTTAGAGTATAATCTTTATCTTTAAATACAGGTATATAGTATAAATCTGATTTTCTTCTGTAATTTAGTAGAGCCAAGCAGTTCGCTGCATGAATGGGCCGGCTCGACCGGTGAAATAACACGACCTCTCAGAAGATCGACGTAAAGTGGCTCAAGCCGGATTTCGTTCGGTGAGAGAGGTACCCGGAGGCCACCCCCCTTCCCCCATCCTTTTCTCCACGCAACGGTAACACTATATGTGTTGCTGGTGTCCATGGACGCGGCAGGTAGCTTACCATCAGGTGACACGCTTGCTCGTTTGTCCTGCTATCCCAAAAAAAAATCAATACACCCCCGCCCCCGCTCCTCTCCCGTTGTGATATTTGAATTTTGTTAAATCTAAACCCTTTTCCAGTCTCACGTGATTAATGGATGGCCCCTTAATCTACTAGAAATTGCTTACCAGAATATTTGCCAGCCTTTAGATAGTTTATGTTATTATTCATCATATATTCATGTATCATTAATATTCGCTTTTATTCATTTCCAAAGGACGCGCTGAATATCACCGGCGTGTTTCAACCATATTTCACAACTAGGGAATCTGGATTGTAAATAATAATAAACGAAACAGAACATAGTTAATTAAAAATACGATAAGATTATTATTTTTTTTCATTTTAAATACTTACTTATAATTATAAAATCTCATGTTAATTCTATATTTTTTTCTATTATTAAAAAAGTACTGTAAAATTTTAATTGCGATGTGTACTTATACAGTATAATGTCATTAGTAAAATAAAAAGATCTTACATCAAATGTATTGATTTCAAGAGTTTTGATAACATATATTTTATAAAATTGACCCGCTTCTTGTTTGTGACAATATTCACACTATCCCTACATCCTGGTACTTAAATGTGAGCTATTTAGAAATTCGCAGTCTTTTGAACATATTTACACTCGCATGTCTGTCTTCTTTGTACAAACTACAGTCTTCGAATTTTCGGCAATTCGCTGAGTAGCTAACTAGCTAGCTAATACGCCGAATTCGTAGGTTCAATCTCGAAAAATGTAACATTATTTTTACCGTTTCACAAAAATTATTTTTTTCGATTTTGGAAATCATAGACATACATCATCAGTGAATAAAATGTGGCTTCAGTGGCAAATTTTGCAGCGAAAGCGACGCTTGAGCGTGTGTACTTAGGGATAAGAAATATTGTGAAATATTGCATTTTAAGCTTTTACTTATCTCCATAGATAAGTAAATGCTTATAAAAATTTAATTAAAGAAATTATTTGTACAAAATTAGCCTCACGTCACCCGCGTCTAACACGCTATATTTATAGACTACGCATAGTATATATATTCCGTCATATAGCAAGGATAGCGTAGCGATACGTCGCCACGGCCTGTTTCGCCACGCCAACAATTAGGTTTACCTTCGCCTGTATATGTTTCACATCAAAAGGCGTAATTATTTGGACATTTCACTCAGCGACCAATTTTTTTATAATAAATATATATTAATATAATATTAATATTTATAATATTAATATTATTAGTATTTATAATAAATAATCACTTGTACTAATGTTAGAGAAATGTAATTAAAAAAACTCTAGTGTATTTGAATCATAATTTTATTTACAAAAATAGAAACTTTTTTCTTAGTGCCTTCTTGTGAATATAATCATTAATTTATTACCTGTTTCCTAATGCACATGATCATAATAAGTTTTTTTTTTTACATTTGATATAGATAGTTAATAACAATGTATGTATATCACTGCCATTTTTAAGACAAATGCTATTATTTTATATTCACAACAAATTACATTTAAATATATATTTAATTATGAAAATATATTGGTGTATTATATAAGTTGAGAATGTTTATGGACTTGATTAAGTTTATTTATAAAAAAAAAGTTGTTTTAATTCATCCAGAAAGACCCTTTAACGTTTCCTCGTTTCCTCTAGTTACTTAATCAATACTTTTAAATTAACTAGCCAATGTCAAAGAAAGCATTCGTTTGTCTTTCGAATAGATTTGTCTCGACATTTTGTTTAAAAACTATAACAATAATTAATTACATTCAATCCATACGATCGAGATGCGCCTGCGCAACTGATAGACGATCGATGAGGCGCTGCGTGTTCGGCCGAGCCTGACAAAATAAAAATCACACGTTAATTGTATAAATGACTTTTTGCAGATATAGACCAGGGTAAATGCCTTCAAAAATAATAAAAAGTGAAAAAAATAATAGTAGGATGAAACCCATTAGAAAAGGAGGAGAATATTACAAAAATGAAAGGAAAAATAATTTACGGTTAAAAAACGGTTTTTCTCGATTTCCGACAAAATTAAAAGTCCTATGGAAAAAAGTTTAATGGAAAAGTTGTAGGTAATAAAAAGATCTAAAACTTTTGCATTCACACTTTTTCACATAACCTCAAAATTTAGATGAAAAATTCAAAAAACCAAGTTTTTTGATTTTTATCTTTTACATTTTTTTTTTCCCCACGATATTTTGTGAAAAGTTGCCTTTTTATGTCCCAAATACGCTGTAATTTATCTGTTTAAAAATATTTATTTTTTTGCCTTATATTGAATTAATATCGAAAAAGCACCCTAATTTTCAATCGAAAATTCTGACGTCAAAATATCAGCTTTTTTAAAAAAATTTGGGGGCTTTTTGTTCGTTGAAATATCTACTTTCTGATAGTGTAAAAAAAATTGTGCTATTTTAGTAAATTTTCTCAGGAAATAGTGCGGTGTGTACTGTACCTGCAGCGCGGACAGCGCCACCTCGTGCAGGTCTTTGCAGCGCGCCAGGGCGCGGCGGCGCGCGGGCGGGGCGAGGGGCGGCAGCAGGGCGCGCGCCGCGTCCAGCAGCAGCGCGGCGGCGCGGCACACGTGGCTCTCGTCGCCGCAGCCCAGCCACACGCGTTCGCTCACGCTCACTAACCTGCATCACATACACACACGTCAGGACACACATTATATCTCAGAACATCGACGTCAAGTGACTCATGCTGTTTTCGTTCGGCAGACAATGCACTTATGACAGTATCTGTGTCGCAGGTGTCTATAAGTAACGTTAGTCATTTACTCCTAGAGGTCACCCAGAGTTTGCTCATTTACGGGAACTGGTTTGCTGGGATATTTTAGGAGGGACTGATAAATAATTTTCTGCTAGACAAAACTTGATCATAAAGTACATCATAATGTTTACTCGTAAGATGACGAATGGGGAGAAATCTTGATACCTTGAGCAAGGCTCTTTGTGCACGCTCAGCTTCCATTAGGTACGTTTTGGCAGCGCTTCCCCATGCACGTATGCAATAAATAACAATACATTCACAGAGAAATTCGAATATCGATCGAAGGTTTGAAAAAACTTACGATCACGTGAGGCAAATACTCTAAACTTGTTCATCTAATTTCATATTGTCGTCAATTAATACGCCGAGATATTTTATAAATGAAAGTTAGGACCACTTGCACTTATTGAGATTATTAGTGGCGCGGGTAAGTATGAATAGAGATCGTAAATTGAACGAAGTTGTCGAGATTAGTCTTTTATAGATATTTGGTTCTGCTCACATCAATGGAGAGGTAAAAAGTTGAAGTACCAAGGCCCCTTTCCACCTTTTTTGTGCATTTGACCAAAAGTTACCGTAAAATAGCAAAACCGTGCGGTCTGCGAACATTAGAATATCAGAGTTCACGATATTCATATCAATCAGTGCATTAATACAAACTGAAAATTACGTGGGACCTAACATGGTGCCCTGTTTAATTCCGTAAGGAAGATTGGCGAATTTACTAGAATATCCAATAATTCTGACGCTCTGATTTCTCCCAGTTAAATAAGATCTAAGCCAGTTAAATGGAACCCCTCTTATACCAATATTTTCTAAACGAGATAGAAGTACAGGCACAGACATAGTTTCGAAAGCTTTCCGAAGATCGAGGAAAACTCCGACAAATTTATCACCCCTATCAACGTATCGATTAATTAAAGATGTCAACCGTAATACAACGTCTTCCGTAATTTTGCGGTTTCTGAATTCATACTAACATAGGAAAAGAAAGTAATTATTATCCAAATATACATATGTTTTTGTACTTTATATATTTTCTTAGTATCTCATAATTATAACGATTAAGTGCACTTTAAACCTTACCGTTGCTTTATGTAACGTATTAAGTTTTCGTATACATCGAACAACTCCTGTTTATTTGGATGAACAGGAGTTGTTCGATGTTCGAAAAAATCAGAACTACTTAAGACATGGGGCTTAAGTATCTAATAATGATTAAGTAACAGATTTTTTTTTGGGAAATTAATTAAATGTGTATATTTTATACTTATCTGTTAGTTATAATATAGTAGATATTAATATTATCAATTAATTATCACTTTATCGAATCTGCACAAGCACGCCCAGAAATGAATTAAAGACAACTAATACATACTTGATATATATATCCAAAACTTGCTCGAGTGAAACGCCAATATTCAAGATGGTCTTAAACACCATGCCGTGATCGGCCTGCAATTTGCAGCTCATAATTTCTAACTGGCGAACAATGAAATCTGGAAATAAATCATTATGTCACAAATAATATTTAATTGAATTACATCCCCCATAAAAATCTATAGGAACAGAAACGAAACAAATTTGTCTTAATGAATATAAACGATTAGAGATATTGTAAAATTATTTATTAATTTGATCAATCAAAAATATTTTATTAGTTAAAAGTAAAAGAGTGAAACTTACACAGCGGGAAACAGTGTCCTGTATTAACATATTCTCTACCAAGCGTGGTGAGCTTGCTAAGAACGGAAGCGAGACGCTCGTCAGGCGTAGCTAGATTCCTGGCAGCAGCTTCAGCCTCCGCCAATATGTTGCTCCAGATATTCTCTACGAGCAACGCGTCATTGTGGCCAGAACACTGCACGATAGCGAGCTTACATTCCCACAAGTTGTACCGGTCTGCATATTCCTCGTAAAGCTGAAAGAGCAATATTCATATGAACGGTAAGGTACATCATAATCCATCACGATTATGAAGAAAAAGTGTGTACCGTGTGTGAGTATGCGTATACGTACGTACGCACGCGCGTGCACGTGTGTGTGTGCGTGTTACCTGCGTGATCTCCAGCAGCTGGTCGTCGAGGCGCTGCATGAGGTGCGGGTGCGGCTGCAGCGGCGCGGGCAGCGCGGCGCAGGCAGCGCGCACGTGCGCCTGCACGCGCGCCACCTCGGCGGCCTCCTCCAGGCGCCGCAGCAGCTCGCCCCCCGCGCCCCTCACGCCCCGCACGCACACCACGCCCGCACTCAGCCACGACATGCGCTCGGCGAGCGTCGCGCCCGAACTGAACACATACACTGTCCGTTAGTACTTGGCACTACTACTACCACCTACCTGACACTTCTTCACAATTACTAATTATAGAACGACGACAGATAAACCTCATCACATTTATTTGTGTCATTTTTTTATCTCATTCAATTCTTTATATATTTCACAATATTTTTTTACAATACGAAACCAGTAAAATATGTCAATCATTCGTTTCAAAACGAAATCTAAAAGATTCTTTTCAGGCACGTGAAATTATACCTTCGGTAACACTCTGATTAACAATAGACTTAATGGTTTGCAAATCTTATATCCTACGTCTTTAATGACTTGATTACAAATGCCATTTAGCCCATATTTTTGAGACTATTAATAAATAATAATACATCGTATGGTAGGCTTGGAGCCAATGTGGAGTGCATATATTTGTATTCTGTTATCACATAGTTCACTCCTCGACTATTTCTCCAAACTATTAGTTCGACTAACTCTGAATCTTTACACTATTTTGCGCTATTTTGTTTTTATTAGGACAAGTAATATCAAGACTATAAAACGCTACATACATCGCAGGTATGTCAGAAAAAAAAATATATATATGCACACTATATGAAATTAGTTAACTATGTTAACTAATTTCATATATGCAACATACCCAGGTCTGGTCGCCAGTCCTTCTAGGACATTAGCAGCAGCCAGGTGGTCCCCGCTCTTCTCTAGTACCTTCCAGAGCAAATCGAGTAGGTGCAGCGCTGTAGTGGGCGGGGCGTTGCGCGCGGCCGCTTGCAAGTACGTGCGCAGAGACGACGGAGGGGCGGTGCCCAAGGATAGCAGTTCTAAGAATTTGACAAGTTTTAATATTAATAACCGACTGCGCCAAAATGAAGGGTGTATTTAGAAAGATAAAAGATATTCATTAAAAAATATATATTTATGACAGTACTTAAAGGTAAATTCTTGAAAATATCATATTGATTCCTAAATATTATTTATTTTAAAAATTGCCACTTGCAAGAGACTAAAACAAATAGCAGTGAGGCAGTTTAAACAGCGTAACATACTTATGTGTAAAACGATTAAGAAAAAAAATTGTTACCTGAACCTAGCTGCTTAGAAACTAGCCAGTCATAAACGGCCACATGAAGCAGCTCATCATCTCGAGACAAACACTCCCACACCAATTTCCTACCCTGCAATATAATAACGCTGATATTTTAGTGTCTAGAAATTTTGCAAGTTTATTAAAGAAAGCAACATTTTTGGTATCTTTTATGTGTCGTTCTTAATTAACAACCGACTATCAATGTCATTATTTATGACATACAAATTCATGTGTGAGAATAGAACATATAACCACATACTTATTACAGCACCTATCCACTAATAAGTCATAAAATTTAACATAACAAAACAACTTCACGCTTTTCTCGTACCGAAGGAAGCAGCTGTTAAGCCTCGTCTCGCCGTTATGTTTACGTCCCAAATGGAAAATGTGGCGAAACTAATGCCATACCGGGCACAAAGTTTTCAGTCATCAATATTTATCACACATTACTTTCGAAAAGTCATTGGTCTGAGCCAGGATTCCAACCCGCTACCTCTTGAATCAGAAGCGGGGCTCTCGACCACTGGACCTCCGAGACAGTTAAAAGAAATAAGAAAAACTACTAGAATTCTTACATGACAGTTAGCATCAGCCGGTGACATGGTCAGCAAAGAATCTGATGCAGATTGTGCTCGTAGAGGTGATGGCTCACTGGTTGACACTTCTGCACTCTTTTCATACAAACGTTCCAGCGCAGAACAAACTTCACGGTATATTTCCATTCTAAAAAAGATATACATTAATTACTCATAGAAGATTCCAAATTCAAATTACAACTGTAATATCCTTTATTACCTTCTGTAGTAAATAAAGTGTCCTTCTCTATCCTGCGAAGGTTGATCGCTCTTGTAGTAATGCAAAGCTTTGTCTTGGGGGTCTAGTTTTGTGGCACAGGCAACACAAAGTTCTACTACACCCAAATAGAACCCAGCCGATACTAATTTTGAACACACAATCGGTAGATTGACATTTGGAGCTACATCCTGAAACAAATCATTTAATAACTTAGCCATCATGTTATAGCATATGCAAACAACAGCTTGAGTACAAAATTTCTAGTGTCCGACCGAAGCTTCGGCTTCGGCCACCTTCGGCCAAAAATCCATCTTCGGCGAGAACTTCGGCTTCGGCCAAATTCTGGGCCGAAGCCGAAGGTCTGTAAACAGTCGGAAATAAACGAACTGTTACGAAAGAGTGAGTGACTGACGGACCGGACTGCACTTAGTACAGTACGGATACCTCTATCGCCGAGAAAAAAGCGGCTAGAGCCACTTTATGCCGATATTCTTCTTTAGCTGTGGATAATATTGAAAAAAATTATTAAATTACGAATAGTTTATAACCTTCGGCTTCGGCCGAGGGTTGTGGAGATTGCCGATTAATCGGCTTCGGCCAAAAATAGACCTTCGGTCGGACACTAAAAATTTCATCTCTCACCACACCAGCTTATCTATGGTATCTAATCAGCTTAGATACCATAGATAAGCTGGTGTAATATGAATACCATAGATAAACGCATAGTTATAACAATATTATGCCTTACTTTGCAGAGTTTCAAAGCGTGTTGAAGCATTTCTTCTCTGTCGGCTGGATTCTTTTGTTGTTTTGCAAATATTAATAATTCATTAGCCTGAAAAACGAAAAGCAAAATATTTTAGAATGACTCCTTATTATTATAGTAAATAACACACTGAGCAAATTTGCAAACCTTTGAACATGTAGCATCCTCTTGTCTGTAAAGAGTTGGACAAAACTGTCTCAGTTTTTGTGAAATCCCGTCAACTGACGCATTATCCCTCAAATATCCAGCGACTAGAGATTCCAAAAGTAGACAGGCCACTTCCTGACCACCCACTAATAACTCCCTGAAAATCAATCATAATTACATATTTGTTAAGGTAAAATAATTTTAGTTTTTTTTTTTAAGTAACAGTTTGGACATGTAGAAAAGTGGATGATGCAAGATTGACAAAGTAGATATACAATGCAAAAGCAGATGAATGTAGGAATCGAGGATGGCCACGACTCACTTTGATAAAAATCGACGTGCGTGTATGAGAAGTGTTATGAGAATCAAAGTAGCGAGTGAGGTATATAAAACTCGTACTTTATGGCGCTCTGTTCTCTTTACCTACCTGAAATAATTACTTAATTGAAGAAAATAACTCATAACCTACCTAAAACTAGCAGCTTGTAGTGCATTCTGTTGTTCAGGTGGTAGACTTGCAGCTACCACATGGAACTGGTGCTCACATAGCACTTTCCAGAGACTTAACATTTCTATCGCCAAATCTGTAATAAGTTCCAGGTTACAAAGGTTACAAAAGTAAAATTCTACAAGTTTGAACAGCAGTTCATATTTTTACCGTTTTCCTTAAACATAGTTAAAATAAAATAAAATAAATAAAATAAAATAGCCTTTTATTCAGACCTTTCTTAACTATAGGTTACATAAATTATACAGAAGTTCATATTGTTGTAATAGAATAATAATAATGTAATAGAAACCTCTAATTTGACAACACTGGTATTAATAGTCTGTTTGCCTTCTGGCAAAGGCCTCCTCCAACATTCCCCAGTTTTCTCTGTCTCTTGCTGCTCTTGTCCATGTTTTACCAGCTATTTTGACAATCTCATCCACCCATCTCTTAAATTGCCGTCCTCTCTTCCTTTTCATACCCCTAGGATACCAAATTGTAGCTCTCTGACTCCATTTGTCTTTTCCTCTCATCATATGACCTGTCCATTTCCATTTTAATTTCCTTATTTTTACTGTGACATCTTCCAGCTTCGTTATATTTCTGATATCTACTAGGCGTTTTCTGTCTTTTCTTCTTATACTAATTATACTACGCTCCATTGAGTGTTGACAAACTTCTAATTTTCTTAACTGTTTTTTAGTAAGTGCCCATGTCTGGCATCCGTAGGACAGTACTGGAAGTATGCAGGTGTTAAATAACTTGCGCTTAGGTGCCATGGACAGGTTCTTATTCTTCATCACTTCCTTCAGGCCCCAATAACGTTTCCAGGCATTAGCGATTCTTCTATCTACCTCTTTGTCCATTATGTCGTTTATAGATATTATTTGGCCTAAGTAGATATATTCATTCTCGTACTTGATTACGCCTTCATCAACTTTTATTGGCACATAATGTCTGTTGGTCATGACCTTTGTCTTTTCAGTGTTCATCAGAAGCCCTACTTTCCTACTTTCATCTGATATTTGTTGCAACATTATTTGAAGTTCTCCTGGTTCATTGCTAAGTATCACGAGGTCGTCAGCAAATCTGAGATGTGTGAGGTGAGCGCCATCCAAGACAATACCATAACTTCCCCAATTAAGATTCCTGAAAATATTTTCCAGGACTGCCGAAAAGAGCTTTGGAGATAAGGGATCCCCCTGACGTACTCCTCTCATTATTTTTATGTCCGTGCCTTTATTTTCTAGCTGTATGCGGGCTTTGCTGATATTGTATACATTTCGAATAATTCTTATAAATTTGTGCTCTACTCCCTGGTTCTTCAGTGCCTCCCAAATGGAAAAATGATGCAGCGAATCGAAGGCTTTGCTATAATCAACAAATGCGCAGTATAGCGGTACATCATACTCTTTGTATTTTTCGATTATTTGTTTGAGTGTATGAATGTGGTCCAGAACTGAGAAGTCACTTCTAAAACCCGCCTGTTCCATAGGTTGGTTTTCGTCTAGGACTTTTGTGATTCTATTTAGTATAATTTTAGAAAATGTTTTATATATGTTAGACATCAAACTTATTGGTCTGTAATTATTTATATTGGTTTTGTCGCCTTTTTTGAATAACAGGATGATGTCTGAGATTGTCCATTGTACTGGTATTGTTTCTGTACTAATGATGTGATTAAAGATATTGACTAGAATGGGCGCAATTATTTCCTTTGCATATATTAGTATTTCATTTGTAAACCCATCAGGACCTGGTGCTTTGTCTTTTTTCTGTGTTTCTATTGCCCTTTCTACTTCTCTCAAGGTAATTGGTGGCACCATAGCATTGTCTTCTAGCTCTGGACAGATGGTATTTGGATTTTGTTGAGTGTATAAGTTTGTGTAAAAGTCAGTTGCAATTTGCATTATATCTTTTCTCTTTGTTTGGTCTTTATTTTCTATATTTTTAAGTTTTGTCATCCATTCCTTACTGTAACATAGCTTTTTCCATGCTTTTCTTATTGCACCTGTTTGTATCATATGTTCTTCAATTGTTTTGAGTTGATGCTGCTCCTTGTCTTTCCTGATATTTTTCCTGATTTGCTTGCTAAGTTCGCCTATTTTTTTCCTACTGGCTTTGGTTGGTTTTGTACTTATTAGATTAATCCGTTCTTGTAATAAGATCTTTGTTGTTTCAGATATATATTTGGTCCTTGTTTTTTTGTCTTGAGTGCTCTTGGTGATTGATAATTTTAACTTGTTTTCAAAGTAGTTGTATTGTTCAAGGACCCCTAAATTTAATGTTTCAGAATTAAAATCTTTGAAGTAATTTTCTAGCAATGATTTCATTTTTCCCAAGGATTCTTCATCTTCAATTTTCGTGGGCAGCCGAAGATGTGGTCTTGGTTTCTTGGTGGGTTTGATTTTCAGTTCTGCTCTGACCATTCTATGATTAGTGTTGAAATTAAACTTGTTCAGTATACTAATATTTTTGAAGTTGTTCGGGCTATTCGTGAGAATGAAATCAATCTCGTTGGTGTATCTACCATCTGGAGATATCCATGTCCACTTCTTCTTAGGTTTTTTCTTGAAAATGCTATTCAGAACTGTTAACTTGTGTTGGAATGCCAAGTTTATAAGTCTTTCACCATTTTTGCTCCGTTTCCCTTTGCTATGATTCCCAATAATAGTTTCTTCGCCATACTGCCGAGATCCAATTTGGGCATTGAAGTCACCCATTATAACTAGATTTTTGTGAGCATGATTTTGGATACTGTTGTTTAGGTCTTCATAGAATTTTTCAACATCTTCAATTCTTGCATTCTCAGTTGGTGAATATACTTGAATAATGGTGAAATTATCCTTATAGTTTGTGACATTCAAGTTTAGGATAGCTATGCGTTCTGATACTCCAATTATTTCTTCCACTTGTGCTCTCAGATGCTTTTTAATTATAAACCCCACTCCATGTTGTCCTTGGGTTTCCCCACAGTAGTAGAATAGAAAGTTATCCCATTCTTCTAATTTATCCCCTACTCTTCTAACCTCACTGAGGCCTAAAACATCCCAGTTGATATGTTGGAGTGCAGTTTCTAGTTCAACTAAATTTTCATCCCGTCTCAGAGTAAGCACATTCAATGTTGCTATATTAACTATTTGTTCCTTTTTTATTTTGTTTGATGTGGTTGCTTTTTCCTTTATTTTCTTGCTTTGTTTATGTTCTTTCCCATGAGTTGGAGGGTGGCTTAAACATAGTTACCTAACATTATATTATATGTGTTGTATAACTTACTTATAAATAGTTTCAAGGCTTGCAATGAGGAGTGCTCCTCAGAATGTGGTGGTGCAAGAGTACGCTGCATAAAGTTAGCCACACGTTGAAGTTTCTGAACTACATAAGAGCAATCTTCACCTGTGACTTTACTACTCATCTGAAATAACAACCTGGTTATTAACTAAAACATAGCAGTATAGTGCTGGTCCAGAAGGGATAAAAATGCAAAAAAGGCAAGGTAAAAAGATGTTTCATGAATGTTATATATAAATAATAACTCATAGATTAAAAAACTGACCATCAGCAATATAAAAAAATAATATATTAAATCTCTCATTTTATGTTTTAAATAAAATATTCATACATACATCAAGTTATAGAAACTTACAAATTCCTTATTGTCAGATGTGCGTGATGTTGTAACACACTTCAAACTCCAAATAGGTGACAGAACTCTACCAACATAAATATATAGACCGTTATGCTTTGCACTGTATTCGATTGGCATAGGAAAGTTAGGATCCCTTTGCTGCTGACTGATGTTGCCAACGAGAGATGACTGATTGAAGTTATTTGGGCTCATCACACTCTGATGGAACGGAGATTGTCCCATCATGGAATGATTAGGGGAGCCTGCAAACGAATGATTTTGTCCTCCCATTTGATATGATTGATTTAGTTTGCCCTGCTGTATTTGGCCCTGTGGTCCTCTAACAGTCATGGGCGTGGACATTTGCCGGGGCGAAAATTTAGGGGAACCTGTAAGAAAAAGTAGAAATATGTTAGAAAAATATTTCTTTCTTTGTAGGTATTTTCTTTTCTTGTAATATTTTAGAATGTTTATACCTATAGATGGCATTTGTGATGGCTGCTGGAACATTGGTGTTGGCGCCGGTTGGTTTCCGTATAAGAAGAATGCACGAGTTGCCCATTCACTTATAGACAGGTCACCGCTGGTTATGTCTTCACAGGCGAGAAACAACGCGCACGCACAGGCTTGTTCGACACTGTACAACTTTAAGAGCAAAACACGAAATTAAAATATCTAATAGAGGTAGAGCCACACAGTTGGCTGCATGAATGGGCTTGTACGACCGGTGAAATACAAGCTCTCAGAATATCGACATAAAGTGTATCATGGCACGTTTTGCTCAGTTACAAAGGTATCTGGAGGCCTAACCACTTCCGACCCCCTCCCTATCCCATTTTAAAGGCCGGAAACGCAACTGTTATACTATTTATATTGCGGGGCGGCGTTAGTTGCTTACAATCAAGACGTGTTTGCCATCCTATGCAGTGTTTGTATTCTCCACAATGTGTGTAAAGAATCGATAGTTAGGGCTACATTGACTAGTTTAGGTGTGAAAATATTACCAACAAAGAGACAATGTGCTTTATTACACAGAATGAAAAGGTGTTGAACCTGAAAGAAGTCCTTGACGGGATGAGCGTCCGGGCCGCGGCAGTCCCGCAGCAGTGCACGCAGCAAGTCCGGCGCCGCGCCCGCCTCCACAATGCAGGCGCCCGCTCCGGTCACCACCGCCCACCGCGACACGCCCCACACCTCTGTATATAAAACAATGTTTCAACTTACTCAATGCTCAACAGTATTTACTTGTTCCTTATGGAAATTAGTTGTTTTTAACAAAAAATGGATTTATAATCTACAGGGTTAATTTTTAACTTAAATAACCATGATTACACCACAAATTAGAAAAAGTTATTTCGATCAATTAACAAAATGTGATAATTAACTTTCCTGCTTTTATGTAACTATAACTGGGGTTGATACAACATATTAAGCTTTCGAACTATCCATTTTGACTGACCACCTGCCTGTTGTCAACCCTTCTTTCAACATTTTCGCTTGTGGTATATCCTCTACCAGGAGTAAAATGCAGCAATTGATAGAATGTAATAGTGTAAAAGCTACTGACCTTTCTTAGCAAACATAGCCTGTGAGAGATGTTTAGCGTGTTGGTTAGGCAGAGCGGTGAGTGCCCAGGCAGGACCATCTAGGGCCAGCAATGTATGAGCTTCACTGAAGGAGGCCGATGATAGCACGCGAGAGAGGCACCACAGTGTTTCCGCTTCTCCACCACCGCCCGCTGAACATACCATTACTAGGGAACCTGCAACACCGATTATAAATAAAAATAAATGACATAACTGACTACTGACTACGAACAGATATTGCCAACTTAACATTAAAAAAAATTGCTAAGATATTCTTTATAACATTGTAGAGATAAAAATTTCACAATTAGCAATTAATTATACTAATTTAGACCATACCATTTTCATATGCAGCAGTATGAACTTGTTTTGGTTTTAATACTGAAGAATTGGGTGTGAATCCTGGAGGCAGCCGCACATGAAGCAAATTCAAATATTGCGGCCTCTGTGATCCACCTTGACTCGCACTGTAATTATTATTGCAATTAAAAGACAAAAATTATTATATTTTCAATAATATTAATTTTAATGAGTGAGATTCGCGGAAACCTTAGAAACAAATATTAAGAACTGTAATAGTATTTTTTTTATAGGATAGTAGGGCAAACGGAAAGGCGTGTCACCTGATGGTAAGCAACAACGCCCCCCATATAGTGTTACCGAACGAAACGCGGCATGAGCCACTTTACGTCGATCTTCTGAGAGGTCGTGGTATTTCACCAGTCGAGCCGGCCCATTTATGCAGCGAACTGCTTGGCTCTACCACTGTTATACATAACATACATACATAACTTTAATTATTAGAGAAAAAGAAAATTGTGAAAACAATTTGCTGCACATAATGGATTTTTCTTTTCTTATTTAAATAGCTTTTGCATTGTTACTTTACTCACTCTCCGATTCCAGTGGTAAAATACAAGCGGGCACCAGTTTGTGTAACAGCTACCAAATTTAATTGATCAGATTCCGATTCTTCAACAGCAGATATTGCTATTACAGGTTTGAAGTTTGTAGCTTCAAGAGTCCTGAAAGAAACAACAATCACAATTAATATATTTAGTCAATTATTCATAAAAACCTTTATAATAATCAATAATTTAACAAACATATGTTAACCATTCTCTGGCAATGACTATAATAAAAGAAAAATGGCAAATAAATGACTTACTTTACAATATCAAAAGCAGATGCCACAATTTTTCCTTGAGTAAGTCTCACAACCCTACTCAACCCTTCACCGTTGCTTCCCAAATCAAACACTTCTATACAACCTTTCTCACTTAAGGTGTACAATATATGTCTTGAATTATCTACTTCAATTTTAACTATGGGATCTTCATCATACAATGCGGCACTAAGGAATGATGGTACTAGGAATGATAGTGTACTTGTAGAGTGGTTAATTTTTTTGCAATGTTTACCGAACCAGCCTAACTGAGCCTGAAATCAAACATTTATGAATTAATTAAAAAATAAATAAATAAATAATATATTTTACATACATTGATAATTTCACACCAAGTCCCTTGTGGGGTAGAGAGTACAAAGAGTCATAAGGCCTCACTCATTTCTTTGACTTTGATAACTCTTGTGAACTCTCTTCTTGTTTGAAGAAGGTCAGGAGTCTTAAAAATCAACGAGTGTGTCTAACACTTGTCTTCTCTTGTTCTTGTCTTGATTTTTAAGACTCCTGACATTCTTCACTCACACCTTCATCAATGACTCATTCAATTTGGTCATCGACTCCTACATCCTTTCACTTATAGACAATTTTTATCATCACACCCATAAATTCTTAAATAAATTAGATAAAAATTGATATATTAAGATACCTGATATGTGATTTCATATAAACAACCGTCTTTACCACCCATAAATATTCTGCCATTAGCTGTGGATTTCACACACATCATAGATACACCATCACTTGGCAAAACAAATACTGGTTCTGGAACTAAGTGTATCTCCTGAAATTCACTTGAATTACCATTTTTACTTGATGAGAATGTTACTCCTGAAACAGCATTAATTTTAAAACATTTAGTTAAAGTTTAGTAAAGTATTTTTGGCAATTATGTAAAAACTTATTTATTGGTAGCTAGAAAGAAAAGGTCACTTTTATAATTTTTGATACATACATTCACATAATTTCATGGGTCTCAGTGTTATCAAGACCATTTGGTATTTATATTATTTTACTTTTGATAATATACTCTTGACTAAATATCAAGTGCCTTATTTCATTAAGAGAATTGAGAAAGCATTTGATCATTGTAATTAAGCAGTAGAAGTAGTAAAGGTAGAAGAAAGAAAATAGCAAAGTAGAAGAAAGTCTTACCTAAAACTACAATTTCTACTGTAGTAGTTAAAACCAATAAATATTTTACAAAATTCTGGAAGACTCCATCCTTAGGTTTGACTAGGCCAACAGAAACAATAGTTTCTCCTAATCCATCAAAATATGCTACATCACTCCCATGTTCAAATGCCCAAACATATATGTTACTATCTATGGCAAGCCACACACGGCTTATTTCTGGAAAGACACCCATCAGGCAGTGGCACTGCATATCTGATAGTATTTATAAGAAAATTATTTTAAACTAGTTTCTACTGGCAGCTTCTATAACGCAATTGGTATATGTGCAGATTGGAACCATAGAGGCTCTTTGTAAATTACTAGCAGACCTGACAAACTTTGTTTCACCTCATCATTCCATAATATAAAATAAAGTCGCTTTTCGCTGTGTGTCCCCTTATATGCTTAACACATTTGATGCAGAACAAAGTTCGCCAGGTCAACTTTGTTTTAAAGATCTAATCATATAAGGGTACACAAAACAGAAAGATATGTAGATATAAAGTTATGCTTTCAGCTATCAAAGTATTTATTCAATCTATTTAATGAATGTCAACTTGAAATACATAAGTGTGTAAAGTTAAAAACAAGTGTAATCCAGTAATGTAAATTATGTAACATATATGGTTATTTCTTTCATATTTTAGTAAAATTATATAATTAATTTATTGAAAAACAAGATGTCTATCTCCACTCAGGTTTAAAAATGGGTTTTACTTGAATCATTAAAGAAAATTATTTGTGAAAGGATACGAGCAAAATGTTCCATGATTTCGGGTGGTAATGGTACTCTGTTCAATATCTTTAATTGAGATAGGTTTGGGTGATTCACTAGAGCTGCAAGATTCCTGTAATCTCCCGCGTTTAAGCCACTGCATGTTGGACTCCTTACTGATGCTATTTCAGTGATCTAAAATCAAATTATACTCTCTTAGTAAGTGTTGGGTACGAAAATGAATGGAATGTCTAAATCCTCATATTATATTGGTATTGGAAATTTATTTAAACGAATTCAAACCTCTAAAAAGGAAGGGCGCGAATTATCAGAGTTGATGTAGCGGTCAAGCGTACAACCAGCTAACTCCAAATGTTCTAACTGCATTTTGTTGCCGTCCACTGTCTGCGATGCATCAATAATATTGTTTATAACGCTTGGCATCTAAAAACGGCATTACAACTTTGAGTAATGATCTATCATGTACATTTTAGGTTAGCCGAACTGTCAAAAGTGACAATTTTACCTTTTAATAAAAATACAAAGTTGGAAAGTAAAATAAATTTTTAAGCTGTTTAATTTTTAATGACGTTAAAAGTGCTTAAATAACTCGTATTTTGAACTTGTTAACACTGTCATAATAGTATGTTAAAATAAAATGGTAAATAGACAATTTCAAACATTTCCAACGGTTAGATCAACCATAAAGTACACGCATAGATAAAATAGTAGAGGAGTAGAGAAACAGATCAGACAGGGTCAGGCAGTGCTGCCAACCCCAACAAATAAAAAAACAACAGTTCTCTCATTAAAAAAACAGTAGAAAACAGTAGATGGGTTCAAAAAGGCAGGTTTCATAATTTTGTCATAGGTATATTACAATTTAATCAGTGGTAGACCAAGCAGTTCGCTGCATGAATGGGCCGGCTCGACCGGTGAAATACCACGACCTCTCAGAAGATCGACGTAAAGTGGCTCATGCCGCGTTTCGTTCGGTGAGAAAGGTAACCGGAGTCCCACCCCCTTTCCCTAACTTCCCTATCCGCTATCCCTTAAAGGTCGGCAACGCAACAGTAACACTATATATGTGTTGCTGGTGTCCATGGGCGGCGTTAGTTGCTTACCCTCAGGTGACACGTCTGCTCGTTTGCCCTCCTATCCCTCAAATAAAAAAAAAACAATAATCAATGTCAATAAAAATACTCAATTATTTCAGTTATTAAGACACTCACATTATTATATTTATATAATCACAATATATTTTGTAATAAAAAACTACTCTAGAATAAAATATGAGAGAAACAAGAATATGTAGTATTTTTTTATTAATATTATGGTAGGCAGGTATATATATATATATATAATATATATAATTTTCCACTGTAGTTGTCACTAGCATATGGGCTATGGTCTATGATACTATCCAGTTACATACGTTTTATAACAGAGAAATAATAAAGTAAAATATTTTCTTGAGGCAACATGTGTCTCTCTACACTTATTGAAAAAACAGTAAAATTCATGGATATAACAAAAAACAGGGACATCAATTGAAAAACAGTAGATCTACTGTTAAAACAGTAGGGTTGGCAACAGTGGGGTCAGGCAATAATTTAGCAGTTAGTTATACTATAGGTTGAAATTTAGTTATTTATGATTTACAGGGCTCAGGCATACAAAGCGCGCTATTAAATACAAATTTCAGTATCTACAGTAATAGTTCGAGTATATAGTTACAGTACAAAGATGTCCTGGGATCGATTCCGGGACCTCACCAATAATTTCACGAAATTCTTTTTGGAAGTTAAGATTTTGTTCAATCCCCTCCCCCATCCCCAAATCTCACGTGAGATTTTTCAGAATGTGGGTTTCTTACGTAAGCGCGTTGGGTTGTTATTGTAGAAAGAAAAAAAAAGACAAAATTGAACTATTTGAAATAAAATAAATATGGTGGTTTGACATTCAGTCATCAGATGTATAACCTCGTAGTAAGAATGAAATTATTTTCTTTCTAAATTAGTGAATAATCTAAATCGTAATAAGATGACGCTCAAGATTAAATCCTGAGCACATGCTCAATTTGTTCAACATACAATTTGGATTGAATGGACCAAAATAGTATTTTTTTTTGTTTTAATCACAAATTACGTGATAATTGTCGAGACCCTCCCTCTCCCTAACGTAAGATTATATGAGATTTGACTCGACCCCCTCCCCGCCTAAATCATCTTAGGTACGTAATTTATGGACGCCTAAAGCGAATTAATATAGAAGTCTCGGTGGCGCAGTGGTCGAGCACACGGCTTCTGATCCAGAGGTACGGGTTCGATTCCAGACACTGGCTCACACCAATCACTTTTCGAAATTATTTTCGGAAGTTATGTGTGATAAATATCGATGACTGAAAACTTTGTGCCCGGTATAGCAATAGGTTCGCCACCTATTCAATTTGGGACGTAAACATAACGGCGAGACGAGGCTTAACAGCCGCTGCCTACACCTTCGGGTAACAAAAGGCGTGAAGTTATGTGTTATGATATTTAATACAGAAACATGAATAAACGTAAATACTTACTGAGGCCGAAAATCCGCCATGTTCGCTCCCACCTGTCAGGTCAGCCAGTAAAAAAATGATGAGAAAAATTTTAGCGACATATTTTTTCAGCGGAATTATTTAACTTAATTAACTGGTCTTAGACTGGAAGTCATAAGAAATGTCTTTTGCACCTAATTATAAATATGTTCTGAAGGTGATTTGTTTTGTTTTATCACGCGGTCCCGTCATATGTTTAAAATTTCAATCGTTCTCATTTACTATGCGGCGTACCTATTTTCAGGTATATTGCAGTAGTGTGTTACTTACTTTGGAGTCAGCAACTTGATTGAAATAGTTTGTAGAATAGTGATAAGTTTAACATTAAAACAACTTTTTATGGATTATATCGCGTTTATTTAAAAGATGATCTTGATGAAATGATCTATTCGTGTCTTTATACGAGGCATAGGAAGAGTTGCTTTTTTCGACATATAAGAGTCTGGCGTTATATTATTGGAGTTTATGGCAATCAGCAACAGTGATAAGGTCACATTGAGCAGCCTTGATCAGGGTTTGATGTTGGTGGTCGTATACGGATACTCATAAGTCTTGGTGAAATAAATTCCAAGACATCAATGGCAGTCTCTAGGTTGTCATGAGCTATTTTAATAACACAGTCTTATGGGGTTGAAATAAAATTCAGATCGTTATAAAAATCATATAATTCAGATTCCATATATAGAAATAGCAAATTTAATGTGTAAATGCAATGTAAAGCTAAAATTAATTGAGTAAAATGAGCTAATAAAGACGGTTAGATATCCATTAATACGCTAGTTAGGTCGTAGGTGATGTTCCAAGTCGCCTGGGGTTTCGTAATTAGACGCATCAATAATTCCTAACAATAACTTACGTCCGCGGTTTTTCACTACATTAATCGGAATGAACAACAATCTGTTGCGACTGGCTAAAAAAAGGCGCGAAGACCTCGGATCAGTAGAACAAAACAACTTTTTGTTCACTATCTCGATTATGTGTTTTTAGTAATTTTTATAGTTGCTTCTGAATATAATATAATTTATTATAATAGAAGGAATTTTTTTCTCTTACTACCTGAATAAATAAATCAAATGAAGGTGAGATTCTTACTGAGAAGTCTAGTACAGTGATTACCCAACAGCCATAGCAAGGAAATAGCAATCGGTATGGTGATTACATAACAAACACATAAAAAAATTAACAAAAATAATGGATTTACTGGAGATTCCTTGTCTGATTAAAACTGACCTACGGTTAACTACATCACAAGTGCATATAATAAAACACAAAGATGAGAAAAATACAATAAAAATATGATGACTTCGTATTAATTCCTCTGGAAGAGTTGCCTACTACCTTGTCCTTTGTTGGTATGTTATTTGTATTAATTCCTCTGTCAGGGCTGTCCACTACCTTATCCTTAGGTGGTATGTTCTTTGAATTGATTCCTCTGGGAGGGCTGTCCACTACATTATTATTACGTCGTATGTCTTTGTTTCTGTAATAACAATAATTGTTTTAATACTAGAATCATTAAAAATTTATATCCATAGTCATGCAATAACAATCAGAACAATAATTTCAGGCATGCAAACTTAACCTAGTATGAATTAGGTGCAGTAACTATCATTATGTTAGAAATATAACTTATCTTAATTCTTCATTTTATTTTATATGTTCCATGATTGTTAGTATCAGCACAATTTATATGGCTTTATTTTTTGTTAATGGATTTTATGGAATGGTATGGACATTCCCTAGATTCATTCATTAAAACGATAGCCCGACCTAATTAAATAGTGACGTTATGTACATTTTCCCGTTTTTTGGGCATGCTCAATGCTTATGCATTTTAAAATTGCAAGTTTAAACCTTACCTTCTTTATAGATTTTTTTTTAACATTTATATAGTTCTTGAGAGGCATCGAATATACCGTAAGTGTTTTCGGCATACTATAAATTGGGATACATCTGTATAAATAAATTAAATTTGAGTCTGAGTTCGTACACGTAGTAGGTACTGCAACGAATATAACCTTTTATAAATAAAACTATATGCCTTATTGATTGTTAAGGCTTGTCTTTGAACCGCCTGGATTTTGACTTTCACTGACAGCACAAGTAGGTAATGAGTAACACAGTCCAGGATTATTTTACTTATTTTTTAAATTAAATTCACGAACATTATCTCGCAAACACAGTCAATTTTGATTAAAAAAATCCTTGTATCCCTAAATTTCTTCAAAATTAAATTCGGGATATATTTAATTTAGGTACTGGCCTTAAAATATACAGGGTGTTGCCGATCTAGTTGAATAAGCTCAGAACTGTTTATGTAAAGGAGGTAAACGGGCAAACAGAACATCAACGGACATTACAGTATTTGTTTCAATAATATCCATTTTTTTTTTCTTTTCGATGCTATTGTTTAAAAAAGTTATTCCAACCGTACTTAGTTAATAATCTATTTCATTCTCTCCTCATATTTATTAAATAATTAAATAAAATAATACTATTCATGCATGCAATATCTAAGCAAAATTAGGTTTAATTTAAATTTTTAACATATCAATTCAATACCAAGTTTATAGGTCAGCTTATTTGCTGCATACTTGCTTCAAAAACTCATATTTTTCTTCACGTAATTCTTCTATTATGTAGTTAAATACCACCACGTGAAAATTGTATGACTGGTAGGTACTCGAAATAATTATACTTCTTATATCTTTCTAATATTTCTTTTACAATCTGCTTAGTCATTTTATTTTATTTTAAATTTATATTAGTATCTACAATACATCATCTAAAGGGCTTTCTCATATCAAATAGTGCCGTTTCTGAATGACCAAGTCTGCAGTTGAATACTTTCAAAGTTCATTCAGTTATTTGCTATAAGATTTTTATTTTATGATATAATTATAGGTAGGATTAGCACATTTTTTAATCGCGATTTACATCAACACGCATGTTATTATTAGGTACTAGTTATAATATTAGTATTATTTAAACTATACTAGGTGATATGACAAACTTAACAGGTATTCCTAACAATAATTTTAAACTTCGGTCACTAAACAACTTGCACCATACTTGAATAGCATTCCTGACTCACTATTAAAACCAACAGGCTAACAAATATATTTTTTATGATCATGTTTTTATACAATTAAATATTCTAAACTGCTGTAACCCTATCGGTTATGATTAAGACAGCAGGGAACGTAATAGTCCAAATGGGACTCGTACCTAAGTACCTCAAGCGTACCTAAGTACTAACTACCAGGGTAGTTAACTATAAAGTTTTTTTTTCTACTTGTAGTCTGCTGCATTGTAAAGAGAAACGTTATTTTTCCCGCTGACAAATATACAATTATTTATATTTCATTAGGTACCTAGATAACTAAAATAAAAATCATGTTATGACTTACTTAAACTCTTGTACTAGATGGCAACATTTCAAAATACATACAAATATAACATCACTTACACAAATAAAATATATTTACAAATTTATGTCTTCGTTCAGCAACAGACCTCCCATGGGTCCTTTGACTTCTACACCGTCGTAAATCAACTGGCCTCGTAAATATGTTTGCATAACTTTTCCGTTTAATACTCTGTTCATGTATGGACTTAGCTGAAATAGCAAAAAAAAACAAAAATTAACATACATTTATAAAAGCAAAATTTGTGTGTTAAACACAATCAGTGAGTAAATTAAAAAAAAAAACATTTTCGTGATTTTAAAATTCGAATTTGGAACGAGTACAGCATTAGAATTAACACAGATCTTTTTACTGGTATAATTATGTACCTTTGGTGATTATCAATCAAAAAACTAAAACGTGATCAGATAATAATTGGCCCTGGTTAGCAGCCATAAGCTTTTTGCTTATTGCTTTCGAATTGACAGCAAATTAACGCACGTGAAATAACGATCAATCGGGGAATATTAATTCGTATTAGTTGTAACTATAATCGAGTAGTACTTAATTTAATACGATGATATCAAGTATGCTTGGCAACGTCTTCCAGTTGACCGAGCTCGTTATTGAATCATTGATAGAATGATAAAAACGCTAAAAAGAGACTACAAATATCGCTCAAATACTACTATATGTTACTACTATAAGTTCATTTAAACTTCGTGTACGAAACTTTGCTCTTATTATTTAATGTATTAAGTATTGATCTTACCTTGTTTTTGTATAAAATAATCTCTGGAGTGACTATGAAGGATGCACTTGGATCAAAGAATATCAAGTCAGCGTCGAGTCCGGGTCTGAGGGAACCTTTCTTGTCTTGCAGACCTACTAATCGTGCTGGACCAGCTGATAGGTAATGAGTTAAAGTCTTCAAGGAGTGTCCACGAGCCTTAGCTTCCGTCCAGAATAAGGACAGATCTATAAGAATACAGGGCATAGATTATTTTCTTTTACTATTTTGTAACTTCACGCCAATAACATCGGAGGGGTTTTGCTGCAACATTACTATAACAGAGAAATTATATAAATATGTAATAAAAATTGTACTACTATTGTACTTAATTGCATACCCGGATTCGATATCAAAAGATGAAGCGGGGTGCTATACACATATTATAAATTATTGATTACCCAATAATAACTATTATTAATTATTATTAGAGCGCTCTCTTCTCTCTGTCAACACCACAAGAGACTTAGCGTGAATTTATGTAGTAGGTACTATATATGTACCTAAACCATCTACCTACCCAATCTTAATATATATATTTCTTGTGTGCGTGTGTATGTGACTGAACTCCTCCTAAACGACTGGACCGATTTTGATGAAATTTTTTGTGTGTGTTCGTGGAGATTCGAGAATGGTTTAGATTTACAATTTGGTCTACTGGGGTCTACAAGGGTAGCCCACCCCTCAATTTTTTTTTAATTTTTCGACTTATTTCTGTTTCTTATTTTTTTTATAAAACGGGATACAAAAATACATGCAACCCTAAATTTTCAACCCCCTACGATCAACCCCTATTTTTTAAATTTTATTTTTCGGCAAGACAACGTTTGCTGGGTCAGCTAGTTACTTTATAAAAACCAAATAAAATTATCTAATTAATACTGTAAGTAGTCACGTTTTTGGATATTGGATTAAATCTAGAAATTTCTAAATAGTTTTAGTGAAGGTTATATGATATTACACTCACCGAATTGAACTGATGAGATTCCACCCCAAGCTTCAAGGAAGTTTGATTTCTTCAGCTCTGCAACACTTGGCGAGTGATCTGACGCGACGAGATCCAACCTTCCATCTCTGATGTACTCCCACAGTTTTTGCTGTTATACATTAAAGAATTACCTGATTTATCTAGATATTTAATTTCGCACATCTTATACATAAAATTCTCGTGTCACAGTTTTCGTTCCCATACTCCTCCGAAACGGCTTGACCGATTCTCATGAAATTCTCTGCATGAAATTCTGTGCATATCGGGTAGGTCTGAGAATAGGACAACATCTATTTTTCATCCCCCTAAATCACACCCCTCAATATTTTTTTTTATTTTTCGACATATACCCTATCTGTTTTTTATTTTTTTTATAAAACGGGATACTAAAATACATACAACCCTAGATATTCAACCCCCTACGATCAACCCCTATTTTTTAAATTTTATTTTTTGGCAAGACAACGTTTGTCGGGACAGCTACGAGTAGTTTTAATATAATCTCTCATAAAATTTAATGGTCAGTGTTTTGTATTTACTAATATTTTAAATTTGTTGTGATAAGAAAAATACAATGATTTATAGCTTAAAAGATAGAAACTTACGATAATGTTTATAAGACTGTTGAACGCATACCCATAAAACAACAGCAGTGATCATACTAATAGACAGTACCTTCTTCTTGTTTTATTTGAAACTGGCAAAATATCAAAGTTAGTAAAAAAAAATATAGGCTACCTTATTCGCGTTAGTCCTGACAGGGGGCGCGCATTTGTACTCGGTGTGTCCTGCTGGGATCTGTTCAGAGTTCAAAGTGAGGTAATGGTTACAGGTCTCTGCAGTAACTCCACCACGCCAACCCTTGTGACCGTTCTTGATCCTTTCCTCTCTTGCTGCCTCCAAGATAGGCACAACTCCGGCAGCGGATACGTGCACAACGTGTACATGGACACTGCATACCAAAAAATAACTTCATGAGGATTTGCTATGTCTATTGTGAGATACTGAGTTCTTAGCTTAGTGGCTTAGTAGTGGCACACTTCTGGCGTGGAATTCCCAAATTTAAAACCGAAGAATCCTTTCGAAACAGAAGATTTGTGAGAGTTATCTTTGACACCTGCAACACATATACCTAGTGTTACAGTTGCGTTGCCGAACTTTAAGGGAGTAGGATAGGAAGGATTGGGAAAGGGGGGGGGGGGGTACCTCTCTCACCGAACGAAACGCGGCATGAGCCACTTTACGTCGATCTTCTGAGAGGTCGTAGTATTTCACCGGTCAAGCCGGCCCATTCATGCAGCGAAGTGCTTGGCCCTACCACTGTTAAGGAAACTTACGATTCTGATTGAAATAAAGATATAACTTACTCGCTTTTGTTAATGTGTGATGCGATCAAAGACGCAGCATTTATCTCCATGATATCAGGGCGGCTGTCGAGGTAAGTGTCGTATAAAATTGGGTCTGAAACATTGAAAATATAAAAAATATATACGAGTAAAAGAGTCGTAGTACTCGTAGTAAAAGAGCTTCAAATAAATACATAACTTAATGATGATACAGTTCTTTTGGACGTAATTCAATCCCACAGTAGATAATGTTATATGTTAAATGGTGAACGCATTTCCACTGCATTCACCTTACTTTCATGCTTCGCCTGCCACGCCCAACACTCACTCCCGTATGTTAGAGTTGGTACTAACACACTATTGTGAATTGTCATGCGCGCCTTTTCAGACACAGCCTGACTACGCATCAAGGCGTGAAATGCACCATTAACTCTGTTACCCGCAGTCACTCTCCTTTCAATATCTTCTTCACATTTTCCGTCTCTTGTAAACATACTAATAACAGTGGTAGAGCCAAGCAGTTCGCTGCATGAATGGGCCGGCTCGATCGGTGAAATACCACGACCTCTCAGAAGACCGACGTAAAGTGGCTCAGGCCGCGTTTCGTTCGGTGAGAGAGGTACCCGGAGGCCCACCCCCTTTCCCACTTCCCCATCCTTTCCTATCCCCTATCCCTTAAAGGTTGGCAACGCAACAGTAACACTATATGTGTTGCTGGTGTCCATGGGCGGCGTTGGTTGCTTACCATCAGGTGACACGCCTGCTCGTTTGCCCTCCTATCCTATAAAAAAAAAACTTCCCAAATATACAAACTCATTTACTTGCTCCAATTTCTCGCCATCTAATATCATACTCACTACACACTGTGACCTCATTCTCTCTCTCCACAACCATAACTTTAGCCTTGTTTACATTAATTTTCATACCTCTTTCTCTAAACCCTGCATTCACCAAGATTAGCATGTCTTGTAATTCCGACACCGACGGAGTAAGTAATACCTGGTCTTCAGCGTACAGTAGGCACTTGACACGCACCTCTTCCATGCTTAAAACACATTCAGTCTCTTTCAGATTTGTCAGACAACTATCCATATAGAGATTGAAGAGCCATGGTGACGCAACACATCCTTGTCGGATTAAAAAGAACATAATAACAGTTAAAATTTTGATCTATGTCAAGTTTTATCCAGATCTGTTCTGCCAATCCTGATCCCAATCAAACGGTACGATAATCCCGGTTGTAAGCCACGCAACAGAAATTTAATTTATAAATAGGTTTTAATGAAAATGTGAAACTCTTTGGAAGATGTGATTCCATTATTTTTAATTATTTTTAATTTAGAAGATAATGTTTTGTTTTTTGCGCTTTTGCAGCATTTTTCATTTGTATTTCGAACAGACACTAACCTGTATACATATGTCCGTTTATATTATTTTTTACCATTTTATACCTCCGCTGTAGCGCACTTTTAAATAACTTATATGATTTTGATATTAGTTAAAATACATTGCAACAAAACTACAACAACGATTTTGATTTAAGAACACGCAAGCAAAGCGGCGGATAAGAATTTGTTTTGAAATATTTTTTTTTTTTTTAAGTTACCAGATATTTTTTTCATAATTATCTATGAACCTATCTATCTACCTATTTACTTGACATTTAAGGATAAGTAAATAGAAAACCTTCAATATTTACTTGGACATGATGGACCTTCGCAAGGTGGTGGTGTTTCCTTCTCTGATGATACTTCTGCATGAAACTGGAACATAAACAGGTAAATAATTAAAAGGTCATTTGAATACCATTGTGTTTTATGACAATAGAAGACGACATTGAAGTACATACAGCTAATACTGATCCGGTGCCGTTGAGCTGTTCAAGAGCTTTGTCCAGGTCGCTTTCTGACACGTTAGGGAACTCCGAAACACCGCTATCACTCAAGAAGCATTTGAAGCCAACCACACCGGCCTTTACCATTGATTGTAACTCGTTCTGAAAATAGATTTTTTTGGATAAAATCTCTTTTAATAACCGTAGATGTAGTTAGCTGGTTACCAGTTTCAAACTAATCTATACTTAGAAATCAAATTGAAGTGTCTGTTTGTAATATTGAAATGCTTTCTACTACATTCATATAAATACGGTACATAAACCGAAATGACATTTTGTACAATTTTTGTCTGTCTGTCTGTTGGTGTGTTTCGGCTAATCTCTGATTTATTGGCATATAGGTGCTGTAGTAAGGACTTTCTTAGTCTACTATTAAGGTTCGCTGGGTCAGCTAGTTTTAAATAAAAGTCTGCTCCCATTTTACAATGTTGTAAATAATAGTGTATTTTTTAAATAAATTGTATTGCGATTCGCTATACAATAGTATCTAAGTAATCGTGAATTAATTACATTGAGTACAAACAAACGAAGAATTTTTTTTTTCTTGGCTCACTCGGACGAAGAATTGAATGTACTCGTAGTTCTATACAATATTTGAAATTAGAATTCTTATCGGATCCGCTCTGCTGCACGGACCATAGACGCCACAATTAGTCTAATAGTCAGAATAGTCGTATATTAATAAAAAAAATTATTCACGTTTAAAAATATGTTGTACATAGAAATTTATTATATTTCTCTGCTTAAAGCGTGTAAGAAGATTCTAGTTATAATTATTTTTGTGTTTATTACTTAGATGTGTAACATTTAAAAGCTATTATTTTAAGTGCAAATTTTTGTATACAATTTGCATAGGCCAACGTTATGCTCGTCTTATCATTTCTGGAACGATTCTAATAAACTGTAATCATAAATGCTACCCCTAAAATTACCCCTTTAAAATTCATATTTCATAGGCTTTTTTAATTTTAATAACAATAGAATTGAGTTTCGAGCACTATCTACTATCATACTATATTCCCGCTGCCTAGGCGTATTTAGGTATTGAGAGCATGAGGGTATAATTTAAAAAAAATAAAAGTTGAGTCGTTTGAACGGTTTTCTATTTTCAATATAACTCAGTAAATTTAAATTTAGAACACTTCCTGGGTAATTAGTATATTTAAATTAAGAGCACTGGTTTTTCTTTGGCATAAACAAACAAGAATCCTACATATTTTATCTGAAGATTTTATTTTAGGTTTTTTAAATTTCGAAAAGAACAGTGAGTTTTAGTGCAGTTGTAAAATATTTATGTACACAGTTGTTCTCGCACTTACAATGCCGTATTTTACAGCAGTTTGCTCACGCACTGATGTGTAAAAGACAAACTATACAAGGTCACGATATCTGTATTTTATTTGTCTATTATATATGAATTTGAAAATATGCTGTGATCTCACATTTTGATTCTGTAACTTCATGCCCTCAAATAGTCGGAGGCAATTGTAATTTCATTTCAGATTTCATTTTTTGATTGCATGAAAAAAATAGTGGACCGAACTTCGAGCGTAATTATGCAGTCATTAATATTTAATACGACAAAATTGTTTGAAAAGTTATTCGTGTGGTTGATTTGAACTAGGGATGTCTTCCTTAGAAGCGGACTAAATTACCAAACCATCGTTTATGGAAATATAATTAATTATATTGATTAATTCTTAAGGAAAACTCATTCAAAATTAAAAATTATTGAAAATTAGTCTTACCTCATTGCCAGGAATGACTCCACCCCAAAATCCTACATCCACGAATACTTCTTCTCTTGCTATGTTAGCTTTAATTTTCAAATTTTCAAGGGTCGTAGTGGGTGGTATTGAATTACTGCAAAAGAAAATACAATTTTATATTCATTCATACTTAACTTCACACCTTTTTCTACCCAAAGGCACAATTATTGGTAGGAGCCCAGAATCGACCCCGCGACGTTTGAATCAGAATCGGGCAGCTCGACCACTGGACCACCGAGACTTTTTAAATACTATTTCCATAATTAATATCTACTGTAGTTAGTTTGTAGCAGTTAAGTAATTACTATGAATATATGTAGGTAGGTATCGTTATTTGTAATATTTATGTGACTTGCAATTTTTACAATATTTTATAAATATATAATATATATTTTTCAGATCACGTTTTCAAGCGCTAATACGGAATACCACACGATGCTAAACATTTGCAAATACACTTAAGATCATGATATTACGTAAATATATTGACAGAATAAAATTATATGTGTATCCAGTGGTTGAGCACACGGCTTCTGAATCCAGAGGTCGTGGGTTAGTTTTATGTGATAAATATAGATGATTAAAAAAAACTTTGTGCCCGGTATGGCAATAGATTCGCCACCTATTCCATTTGAGACGTAAACATAATGGCGAGTCGAGGCTTAACAGCCACTGCCTACGCCTTCGCGTGAAGTTATGTTATGTTAATTATCTGTGTTTCAATGGATTAGAGGCTTAGCAGTTCGTCGTTTGAGTGAGAGGACCCGAATTCAAATCCGATAAGAGACCAATGAATTTTCGCAAGCCAGACAGTAGTAAAAACGCTGATGTCTACCCCTTCGAGTGTTACGGGCTTGAAAGTGCGTTTATATATTATAAATTATCCATCATTTGCATCAAAACATTGTTTTCGACCTCGGGATAGGTTATTTAAAATATTTACCTGCCTTTTTTATATATGGTTTGTTTTTTTTTTTAATAAAAACATCAGGGTTTTTATTACAATTATGAATTAAGTACATCATATTCTTGAATTTGTTGTAAAATGTTGTATATCTTTATTTTATTTGTTTGTTACAAACGTGAAAACATATCTTTGAACGAAGTCAAAATATAAATCAGTAGTATTTAGCTATTTATTGACAAGGCCATAATATATATAAATACATATAATGTCATTACGCTATAACCAATAGGAGCGGAGCACCGATTTTTTTCACTGGTAAAGTTGAGTAATAGTGCAATATATTTCTAGATGAAATAACTGAATGAAATAATAATAATTTGCAAACTATTATAATAAATGCTGTCACGATAGGAAAGGTGAGTGAAGTGGTGAGGTGGAGGTGAAGTGGAGTTCTACCAGATTCTACCCTGACTCAAGTAAAGATTTATACTCGGATGGGGATTGAAGCCGATTCCACTGTCGGTAGTGTTACCAATGCACCACGACACTCGTCGTAATGTAAGTAAGATGTGCTCTTTTTACATTTATTATATTTTATTTCATTTAAATGTGAAATATTTTTGTTACAAAGTTTCACTTCATTAATGCGGAGGGACTCCTATTTTATTTAATTATAATATGAATGGATAACCCACTTCAGAGAACCCAGCGGAAGTATCACAAATGTAGAACCTTTGGTCAGAATTTGTATAAAGATGACCAACAATAAAACAGACAAAGCAACTACCTGTGTTGCAAGTCTCCATGGGCGGCGTTAGTTGCTTACCATCCTGTGACCCGCTTGTGACCTCATATCCCATAGAAAAGACGTAAAAATGGGTGGACAGAAAAATTTAAAAGCTCAATTACTCATTTACTAGGATGCAAATAGTTATCAGCTATGTCATACTTACAGAGGCATGTCGATAATAGTGGTGACTCCTCCAGCTGCAGCAGCTGTGGTCGCCGTTACGTAGCCCTCCCATGATGTCCGTCCAGGTTCGTTGACGTGCACGTGAGAATCAACCCCACCAGCCATGAGAGCCCAATTGCCACCATCTATGACCTAAAACAATTAATTTTAATGTTAAAAACACCCTTGACACTCCATCATAATAACAGAAGTAAAAGTCAACCGGTAAAATGCCATGAACTTTTACAGTGGTAAAGCCACGCAGTTCCCTGCATGAATGGGCTTGCTCGACCGGTGAAATATCACGACCTCTCAGATTATCGACGTAAAGTGGCTCTTTCTGCGTTTCGCTCGGGAGAGAGGTATCCGGAGGACCAACCCCTTTCCCCGTCCTCTTCTCATCCCACTTCCGACCCCTTTCATGTTCCATTGTGAGGGCTGACAACGCAACTATGACACTATTTGTATTCAGGTGTGTATATTCATGCCTATGGGCGGCGACTGTTGCTCACCATCAGGTAATACGCCTGCTCGTTTGCTCGGTTGCCGTGTGTTTCGCAAGACGCTTCTTGCAAAAGAAATCAGATATCGTCCTTCTTAATCATTTTATAGCGACAAATTTACCCCAGAAATGATTCATAGAGTCACCTACAAAACCAAACATGATGACCACGTTGAAGTATTTTAAAGGTGACCGTAATTCCTTCATCCTCTTATCATTCTATGGTGTAGTTAGCATAATATCAACGAACGTTTAAATAAACGAAAGATAACCTTTAATAATAATGGCAATTAAAAATATTTTAATTGGCCAATATAAGGATGCAATAAATTTAATATCGTTTCTATATCGCATTTGTTGCAGACGCATAAATTTTATTTTTATACATAGATAACCAAAGTTTGAGCGTTGTTAAGCGGAAAATTGTTACCACATTTCAAAAGTAGGTACTGTAATATGGGATTTTCTGAAATTTCATGCCTGAAATACATGAAGACAGTTTTTATGGTACTTATGGAATATTTTACGCGAGTTCAATTAACTAAATATTTAATTTAGTTCTTTGAAATCGCGTCGGCAAGCTGTATTAAATTTCTATCCTCAAACAGAGGTTGAACGTAGAAGAGTGAAAATTAACAGTTGTATGCATTTTTGTACACAATTTCATAAAAAAAATTAAAAGAAAATATTTAATTAAATGTTAACAGTGGTAGAGCCAAGTACTTTGCTGCTTGAATAGTTTGGCTCGACCGGTGAACAACCATCATCTCTCAAAAGATCGATGTTAAGTGGCTCATGCCGCGCTTCTTTCGGTGTAAGAGGTACCCGGAGGCCCACTTCCGATGGGCTGAAAATGGCATGAAACACCGTCGTGGTCCGATTCCACGACCTAACCAATATAGCTACGACATTTCATGAGAATCGGTCAAGCCGTTTCGGAGAAGTCCACACAGTATTGTAATAAATTAAGATATTATTATTATTATTCGTAAAAGTTTTAAATTTAGCAAAATGATGAACTGGCTGATGCTATCTTTATACCTAATAAACTCGTTTATGTAAATTTTGATGTGACGCTTGAATAACAATTAGATATTGTATGATTCGTTCATTATTCTTCTATTTTATTATTCTTCAGCGGCTGTTAAGACTGAAAAAAATCAGCGAGTCAATCGCTGATTTTTTTATATTCCAAAGGGAAAACATGTGACGGAATCTATTGCCTTACGCTCTGCACAATGTTGTCAGTCATTGGTGAGCTGGAATTTGATACCACGACTTCTTGATACAGAAGCGGGGTTTTCCGGGGTTTGATCACCAGATCACCGAGACGATTGATTATAGAATAATTCACTCATATTGTATGCATATAAAGGTAGATTTGCCCAAAAAGTGGAACGGATAAAAAGAATTGTGGTTTTTCAATTTAATTTGCTAAAGGAACTATATAAAAAATTGTCTCTATTAAATTCGGATGCGGTAACTTTCTTACCTAATATTTTATTGATTCCTCTCGACTCTATCAGTATCTTTTTATGGAATAAGAGGGCAAAAGAGCAAGTGGGTCACCTTATGGTCAGCAACTACTCACCGACATGAATACCGTCTTTTAAAGACTCCTTTAAAAAACGGTCCCTTCCTCCTCAGGAGGGGAAAGGAAGGGGAAAAGCGATCGGGACTCCGAATACCTCTTTCTCCGAACGACGCGGCACGTGCCACTTCACGTCGGTATTTCGAGAGGTCGTGGTATTTCACCGGTCGAACTGGCTCATTCATGCAGCGAACTGGAAGACTGTTGACTTTTTATGATGACAGAAAATTCATGACTTAAAGGTTTCATTTAGTTACAACTATTTCAGTCAGTAGATTTTTTTTTCCGTTTTGAATATTAGTTGTGGGCACAAGCCTACATAATATAAAATAAATAATAATATATAAATGAAAATATGAATGTACCAAGATAAATACGATACGATAGCGCTCGATAAATTTTTAATAGCATTTACATTGAGAGTTAGGCAATATTGCGAACGGTTAATAGTAGTTATGTTACCTACTATTTTTTTTATAACATCACGCCTGTTGTACCCGCAGGTGTGTGCCACGGTAGTTATGCCTGAACTCGCCATATTTTTAGATCCAAAATTTAATAATATTTATTACAGATAGTTTTCATATTGAATTCTGAAGAAAAGTCATGAAAAATCGGCCAGTCAAGAAGTGTATTGCAGATGCCAGAGAGACGACTAAAATTATTAATAAAATTACATAACAATCAACAGAATGTGTGAACAAATGTGGTTTATCTGAACTTTATAATAATTATCACTATTAAATAATTATTTCTTACACAATATTAAATTGTATAATTATAATATAATTAATAATTAATCTTGACACTGACCTTCAGGTTCAGACCATTTCTGCATTGCAATAATGAATCGATGGAATGCTTCTTGAGAACAGCTTCGATGGTACCATTCTCGTTGACCAGTACACCACCTTCGAAATCCTCGTTTTCAGTAATCACACGTCGGCTCAAAAACAATTGTTTGCCCTGTAGTTTGTTCTTTTGACCAAGGATGTGACAGCTAACGCTCGCTAAGAACAAAATTCATTAATTAGAGATTTTATTTTTTAATTACTTAACACACATGATTTTAATTTTAAAAATAAATAATACTATTCTTACAAAGCAACACGGCAAATAAAAATATGTAGTGTTGAAGCAACATTATTTCGGTCGTTGCTTCGCGATCGTGGATAAAGTACTGGCGGGAACTTCAACTTGTCAGTTTGTTATATATAACTCTTAAATACAATCAATGACGACGTCAAGACATTATCTTTTTTGTTGTAGAAGCGAGGATAATTCAATATGAAACCGTAACAATTGTTTCTTTTAAGTGTAACAACAGTAAGACGAGTTATCTCTTTGTATATTTTCTTTTATCAATTGGGGTTGATATAAAGATATATTATTATCGTCATGTCGTATCGTGATGCTGTGCTCTTAAATACAACGTTAATATCCAATGAAAAGTCTGTATCAGTCTATATTAGTTAATATAATTGTACAATTCAATTCAATTTAATCTTAATTTAAGCGGGAAAACTTCAACAAGTTAGAAGAGTCGGTTTCGAATCCTACATCACACCCATTAGGTTTACATAGCATTCTCTATTATTAAGTGGTGGTCCAGTGGTCGAGTGGTCGGATTCTGGCTCACACCAATGGCTTTTCGAAATTAATTTCGAAAGTTATGTGTCGAAAAATAAATATCGATGACTGAAAACTTTGTGCCCGGTATGGTTAGTTAGGTTCCCCACTCATTCCATTTGGGACGTAAACATAACGGCGAGACGAGGCTTAACAGTCACTGCCTATACCTTCGGGTAGAGAAAGGCGTGAAGTTATGTTATTAAGTGTAATAAATATCGATGATTAAACAAATTGAGCCGGATAAATGCCACCTAACTAATTCAGGGCGTCAAAATTCGAAAAGCGTGGCGTAACATCCACTGCCTACTTCTTTGATTAGAAAATACGTAAAGTTACAAAAAAATATATACAATAAAAAGATTACTCATTGATGATTACAGATTACAGTTCTTTGTTCTTAATAAAATATTTCTATAATAATAAAATATAAACTTTATAAATATTCAGGATTTTCCACTATATTAGGATTTGTTTAAAGATTTACTGGCAATAAAATATATCAGTGGGTTTTGTACTATTTAAAACAAAAGTAAGTAAATCATTAAAACCATCATTGACAGTGCCTTGGATATTTCTAATTTTTGATACAGGATTTATATCCGTCTATTAGAAAGCAACGCAACCTGTTCAATTTATGACCATAAGGAAGCCTCTCAAAATTATTCACAAGTTACTCACAAACATAACTTCACGCCAAGTCTATTTATCCTACTTTCGTGCACATTCTGCTTTACCCAACTCTCGCTTCCATAAGTTAGCGTTAGGATCAGTACCGTATTGTTAATAGCTAGCTGGGCTTTCCTACTCACCTTTTTTTGGGCCTCATTATCTGTCCAACGCTCTATTTACGCTGTTTCCTAGAGCTACTCTTCTTTATACATCAGTGTTGTACCTACCATCACCACTGGATGCACATTCACAAGATCCTCCTAAACAGAAGGCAAATTTCTAATTTCTAAAACATGTTCTACAACTAGACATGTTCATCAACTGGCAAATAATTTAGACGTGATAGTGTTCATTGTGATTATGTCTTTTTAATATGTATTTTTAAAAGTTGGTCTTCTTCTTTCTTTACCTGTCTCACTGAACGAAACGCAGCATGGGCCACTTTACGTCAATCTTCTGAGAGGTCGTGGTATTTCACCAGTCGAGCCGGCCCATTCAGGCAGCGAACTGCTTGGCTCTACCATTGTCTTAACAACTTCTACCTACATTCGGGCTGCAAAAGAGAGAGAAATTATTGTAATTAATTTTTAGAATTAAACAAAAACAAAAAGTAAACGTAAATTCTTTATTTATTACATATACAAAAGCTAATACGTCACATATAAATAAATTATTACTACTCAATAAATATCAAATATTACTATCGGCTGTAGTTGTATGTTAAATAAATAGATAATACATTGTTTTCCTGAATAAAAAATAATATTGGTCCATCCGTATCACGAAACTTACACGTGATGTGACATTTGACTTGAGAGAGATTAAAATATAATACAAACTACATCTATGACGGCAAAGCAAAACAGTAGGTACAATTGAAATTCAGTTTTATAGTTTTTTATAGTCTCGGTGGTCCAGTGGTCGAGCACCCCGTTTCTGAATCAAACGGTGGGGGGTCGAATCCTGGATGACACCAATGACTTTTCGAAAGTTATGAGAAAGAAAGAAAAAATATTTTTTATTTGTTCTAGATATTACTATTACATAACAGGTGGGATGATTTGTATTTAACCGTTCATTCATTAATTAACCTTTCAAATTTTTTTTTCTGACAAATTAACCTGTGAAGTAAACTCAAACGGTGGTGTACTCTCTGATATTTATCGACAAAATTTTAGTTTAAGAATACCCAGTCCAAAACAAAATAGTAATAAAGATTAATAAATTGCATACCTAACGCCTAATAAGTTATTACAAGTATTAATTAAGTAAATAATATAAAAATTCAAAACAAAAATAAACTAATTACCTATGTTTTATCCACGTTTGACCAAGACAAAAGAATATTATCACATGATCGTTTAACAAGTTAAATGTGGACGTCTGCAACGCCACATGGAACTAGTTTATTAAACATTCTATATCCATATTTTACTTCTAATCATTGTAAAGAATAACAATGTATTTTGTTACTTCACCCGAGAGCGTGGGCACCGGCTATTATGCCTCGATTCTCCGAATATTTGGATCCGAAATGGAATAGGTGGCGGAACCGATTGCCATATATCGGGCAAAATATTGTCACCAAAGTGACCAAAGTGGAGAGAAGTATGTTAAGATGGTTTGGGCATGTTAGTATGTTCAAAGACTATATGATGCGAATGTGAGCGGCATTGTCGGGATCGGGAGACCAAGACGGAGCTACCACGACCAAATAAATGGTCTGTTTAAAAAAGGCAAAATGCGTAGCACTCGAAACCAAATGCATGATGAGATGTATGACTGTGGATGAGGCGAAAGATGTAAGTCCGGATCGTAGCTTGTGGCAAGCCAAAGTCTCTACCCCCACAGGATACAGGCGTGAGCTTATGTATGTTTGTGTTGTATTCAAACTAACTCTGGAGCTAAAGTATTATATAACATTTGTATTTGTATAAATATTTGTAAATCTATATAAAAAAAATTCAAATTCAATTTCCTGAACGCTTTTCACAAATCCTTATTGTGTAGTCACGAAACGTTAGTAGCGTCATATTGTGGAAATTATCGCTTTTTATTAAATCCTCACGAATTTTCTTACAATATATTTGTATAAATATGTATAATAATTATATATTAGTATTTATTTGTATGTATGTATTATATTTTTTATACTAGTTCAAAATGCTCTAACAGCTACCCCTCTCTTAATACATATCTATACCACGGTTGCCGGGAAGAAAGCGCTATCAGGGATAAGGCCGCATATATATATTTAAGCATAATTTTAAGTCGAAAATGTGTACAATAAAGTGTAAATAAATATCGAGGGGTGAAAGGCTATTTGTTTTAAGCGACATTTTTGCAACTTTACAGGAGAGCCATTTAAAGTTTGAAATTTTGAAAAAAAATTCATAACTTAAAAACTTCTTGAGCTATTTGAACGGGGTAAACTTTGTTGAAATTCAATTAAAAATATCTAGATGCTGATCACAGAAATATATCAAGATAGAACGGCGAATAGGCGTGGCAAGCGTGCCAAAACCATGCACTATATTGCATGCTTTTCGAACCTCGCTCTCATTACGCAACGAGCGTTCCTGCCATGCGTTCAGGACGTAAAAAAATAGATAAAACGTCACATATATGCCTTATTATGCTGTGGCAAATTGTAAAAACAAAAGTAGTGAATCAAATATGAAAGAAGGAAATATTTCGTATGATCAGTAAGTACAGAAAATCAGTAGAAAGTATTTTTTTGAGATTATAAATTATTGTTTTACTTTTACTATGTTCAATAATTACGATCACAAGTTGTATATTTTTTCGTTATGATAAATATCCATTGCTGTCCGCATTCAACGCTCGTATACAAAAACATTGCGCGTATAAATTATACGCGTAATGTACGTCGAATCGAACGAAATACACAATACACCTGCCAGTTGATCGCTGTGTCTGTTAATCGCTGTGATTAATCGGTCTTCGAATGTTAGAGATGGGCACTCCATGTATCGTTGAGACTTATCGATAAATTAATACAATAATAATTTGAGTATCAGCTCATGTCTTGCTTTGTCCCTACTTTATTCTAACACCACAAATTTCAACCATAGTGCTTCGTAATTACATTGGCAGCAGTTTATTTGACAGTATAAGTTATCACCAATTTGACCAATCGCCGATGGAAAATCATCTCGTTCTTCTCAAACGGGCAGTAACCGAGGTATATGTAGACGTTCGGCTTCGTTATTTAACCAGGACTGTGAGGCGGCCAACCCTTACAAAAAGGCAAATATTTAATAAATATGTATAGTTTCAAGGACAGTAAAATATTTATAATTAAATTTTATATACTGTTGGAAAAATATGTTTTAGGTTTTAATATGTCGGATTAAAGTATTTAACATGTTTTACTTTCTATGATTATCGTTACACAAAATCAATAAAGTTGGTAAAATATAAAAATAATAAAATTAACACACGTTGCCGATATTAACATCGATAGTTTAATGTGTGTGTCTCCTAACTAGTCGCCCCGCTCACAATGAAAATGACGTCACGCTGTGGGCGTGGTTTTTCAAAAAACTGACACGCTCGAAATGTATGGAAATATGACATCGCGGCCGTTCTATCTTGATCTATTTCTGTGATGCTGATGCTAATATTAAATTAAACCGACCTGTAATGACAAAAATACGTGTCACTTAATTCAAAATGCCCTAAGCCCTTATTTTTCAGGGAATGGAAAAATGATTTAAGTGACTTTAAAACTACAATTAGCTTCAGGAAAAAACAAATAAGCGACAATGCTTTATGTTTTCAGAGTAAGTCTATAAGAATGAAATGACATGACCCGGAATTAATAGTAGAAAGCTATTTATGTCAACCACCACTTTAGACTAAAATGAGTAGGCGGCTTATTAAATTATGTAACATATAAAATTGAAAATATAACGTTTTGTGTTCCATTTATTAACATATAAGGCTATAAACGGCTGTTAAAACAACCTGGATATAGCGCAATTGCCGAAAATCTCACGTTCTTTTATTAAAATTATAAATTACTAACGCAACATCAGTTAAAGTGTTTGTTTAGTATAATAATTATAAATTAGAACAGTCTCAATTAGAACTTTATTATACTTATGCCTTTTTTTCATCTAAATGTTCTTTAAATTTTTTACAATCCTCTGGCTTCTGTTCTTCAAAATACATTGGTATAAGCGACGTTTCATGTCTTATTTGGGTGAAGACTAAATGGTTTAAGCGACATTACACGGTATAATTGGTGGAAGTGCAAATGATTCAAATCCGTACCTAGTAAATTTTAGAAACAGGAAAAATGTTTTAAGTCTTATTGACTTATTTACCTGGGAAAGGCTAATTGGTTTATCTCTCAGTTTTTAATATGAGTGTATGGCTCAAGTAACTAATTTAAAAAAAAATGCAAAATCCATGTCGCTTAAAACACTGCTACTATGGAAACTTCCGAAACAGGGATGTTTTAAGCGCCAAAAAAGTGCTCCGATTTAAATGAAACTTGTATCAGTCGACGCAGAAAAATTTGCTGATTCCAAATATGTATATAACTCAATATCGCCCAAAACGTCGCTTAAAGCAAATAGCCTTTCACCCCTCGATATGATGTATTTAATAAATTTTGTGGGAAGATCCAAAACTTGTGGGATCGAATCGGGGCTCTCACACCAATGGCTTTTGTGAATTTTTTTCGCAAGTAATATTAATTTGTGATATAATATCAACTATTTTATTATTCCCGGTGTATGGCCATAGTTTCCGTCACAACAGTTCGTATTCCATTTGGGACGCAAAAAATCGGCGAGTGGAGGCGAGACTTAACAACCGCTGTCTACACCTTCGGGTAGAAAAAGGAGAGACGTTTTAAAAATAATTAATGATAATAAATAATTAATCTGCTTCAGCAGACAATCTCAAGCGGCACAAATACAGAAACAATCAATCAAGGCCTCTCGCGACCAGAGGGCTGGTCTATTCTTTGCACAGAGGATTAGCATTGCCATTCGGCGTGGCAACGCGGCCAGTCTTCTGGGCACCTGCTAGTATACCGAGATGCGGAGAAATTTGATATCAGCTAGTTTTGTAATTTTATATATTGTAAATTTAATTCAATTATGTGTAACTGCCATATCATTAAAAGCCTTAAAAATAAATATTTAAGAAATCATCCTTACAGAAGTATAATTAACCGTTCTAACAAAAAAATCATGTTCACTATCTGTTCGTTCTTTTAATTACTTTTTAAGCTAATGAAAGTGTTTAATTGTGTTGTAAAGATAATGAGGAGATCATTAATGATATTTTAATGGTCAGGTTTTGTTGACCTTTATTTCTTAGGTCCAAGACTTTCCTGTTCTAGGATATTTTTATACCTTCACGCTCATATCTGAAGATATAGGCCTGTTTGGTGCCATTGACTATTGTCATACATTGATTATAAATAAATATAGCTTAAGAATAATTTAACTTTTAAAATTAAGTTTAAATAAATAGTAAATAAACTTACGTTTTTTATTGAAACGTAAATATTAAATTTGTATATACTCCTATTGTCCTAATTAATTTTACTAGATTAGCAAGAACAGAGACTGATGCGGACTATATCTACTACATCTAGTACGTAATATTGATGGTTTTGTGGTCCTGCGCTCCGGATTCCAGTTCAGTACTAGAATGTTTAAATAAAGTTTGTGTAGGAAACTTAGCAATTTTCAACATAGCGCTATTGGTAATGACATAACCCAGTCAACAGATTGTAACAGCGCCATCTCTACGCAATCGTGTAGAGTTAACAAATAAAATAAACAAATAATTAGCAATAAAATAAAATCGCGACTATAAATTGAGATAGTTCACTATCTTTTAAGTTGGACCAAACTGCATACGGTGTGCACTTTTGAATAAAATCGTTTACGTAGTTTAGGCGTACATCGCGGACAAACAACGTGACAAGTAAATTTATATTTCCCGAACCTCTCACGGGAACAAAGTCTATGGATTAGTTTAGTTTTTTTTTTAAATTTAGTTTAAACATGGTAACTTAGCAAAGATAGATCAATTTATTTATCTTTAAAGCCAATCAATCTCATTGCCTTGACATTGAAGAAGGTAATAGCCACCAGCAGGCCTGTTGGCCGCAACCAAGGTTTTGTAAATCATTAGAATTAGTAATTATTTTCTTTTATTAACTGCATTTGATTATTTAAAGGACGTTTCATGATGTTTGAATTATCTTTATGAGTTTTGTGATAACTGGTCCTCTTTTCCAGCAGACGTTTTTTGGTGCAATTTAGTACCTATACTACTATATACTACTACCTATACTAACTATAAAACAAGGTGTAGGCAGCATCCTCGTCCCGCCGTTATGTTTACGTCCCAAATGGAATAGGTGGCGGAACCTATTGTCATACTAGGCACAAAGTTTTTCAGTCATCGGTATTTGTCACACATAACTTTCCGAAAACAATTTCGAAAAGTCATTGGTGTGAGCCAGTGTTAGGATTCGAACCACGACCTCCGGATTCAGAAACCGTGTACTCGACCACCGAGACTCAACGAGACCGACGCAACTATAACACTATGTATATATAATGTAATCGTTTGCCCTAGTTCTTGATAAAAATATGCGGCCAGATTCAAAACCAAGAGTAAAACGAGACTTAAGCCCTAATACTGAACCGCCACTCAAATATATAAGCGCTACTTAAGCGTTTAAGTAGCTGTCACATTAGACAGAATACGTGAAATTTGAGCAGTAAGTAGCACTTTATTGATTGTCAGAATTGAGTGGCGGTTGAGTAGTCGGGCGTTTAACTCCCTCGTTATAAACAGTATCATCACGGCAAAGCAGCACGTAAAGCATTGAAAGATACGGTTATTTCGAATTTTTAGTAGATTTATCAACTTTGAGTCGTAAACTGTTGGCTATGACGTCATTGTAAAATATTAAACAGCTAAACTCAAATAGGTACTTACAATAAAGTTAAAAAGAGATATCTGTGTATAAACAACAATTTCATTATTTCTGCTAATCATAATTTAAGGTCATTCATTACAAAGTATAAAATCTTCCGTTCCGAGCCATCCCACACTTTTTTTGGCAATAGTTTACAGTTCCTGCATAACTGCTGTGGAATACATGAACCGTAAAGTTCCGCAGAGCGCAGATATCTTTTGGTTTACAATCACGGTTAACATATAATATTAGGACAGTAGTTATTACTGCTGCATTTACAATACTAATTTTAATCTGCAGCTACAGCAGTGGTAGAGTCTTGCAGTTCGCTGCATGAATGGGCCGGCTCGACCGGTGAAATACCACGATCTCTCGGAATATCGGCGGAAAGTGGCTCGTGCCGCGTAATTTGTTTGGTGAGAGGGGTATCCGGAGGCCTGACCCCCCTTTCCCCTCCTACTACCTTAAAGGACGGCAACGCACCACGGTGTTCATGGGCGGTGAGTAGTTGCTTACCATCAGGTACCCACTTGCTAATTTGCTCTTCTATCCCATAAGAAAAAACATATCATCACGAAGTTAGTATTACATCTATTTATGCAATACTAATTTTAAACTGCAGCTGAGCTTGCGTAGATACGGTTCTTTTTATTCGATAGGGGGCAAAGGCATATGAGATCGCAATCATGCATATTTCCAGACGAGCCAGCCCAGTCTTACAGAGTACTGTGTCACTTTAGCACTGTCATATGTCTAAGTGAATGAATGAATGAATGCACTTTTTTCCTTTTAGAATACCTCCTACTAATCCTTATTTAAAATGGAATAAGTCAGGGGACAATTTATAGGTACGTAAAAAGTTATTTAATTATGAATAAGGGCATTTTTCCACTAAGCGACCAGCCGCACTCAACCGATGTCGCTGAAAAATCTAGAGACTAGTTGTCTGCGACTTGATTTCTAAGATTCGAATCAGATTTTATAACTCAAATAATCAGTTATTATCTTGTATTTACTTAACGTATTTTTATGTTTAATTATATTGGATTAAGTTTTAATCGAGTATGCAGAGAAAACAGACGAAAGTACCTGAATCCATAAAACAAAAATACTGGATAAAATTCCTTATTTTTTTGTAGGGCTGGAAACAACAAAGTATGAAGTCAAAAATCGTAAAAAAAATTGTCCGAAAAGTCGCGTGCGACCATCTGCAGCGAAAAAAACACCTTTAAACTATAATCTGTGACAATTATATAACATGAAATGATGCAACCTCTTCACACTATCAAAAGTTTAACCTTTGATATTACATATCGTAGTGGCATTGAATTTCTTAATATTAATCAGGAAATTATAGTTTTAATATTTACATTATTACTTTGTTGATATTACAGTTCATACCTATTTAACTAGCTACGCCACGCTGTCTTTCCCGCAATTTAATGATTTCATTTCATTCCTATTAGAATAAGCTCGCTGAAGTGGCAATGGGCTGGTCACATCTATCGAAGGACCGATGGTAGATGGAGTAAGAAAGTCATAGAGTGTAGACCGCGACTTGGTAATCGTAGTGTAGGACGCCCACCAGCCCGATGGTCAGACGACTTCAGAAAGGCTGCTGAAAGGGACTGGATGCGAAAGGCAGAGAATCGGATGTTGGGAGAGGCCTATGTCCAGCAGTGGACTGCAACAGTCTAATGATGATGATTTCATTCCTATTTGGTAGAGCAACACAGATAGTTAAACGAACTAGTCGGCTGGACTGGTGACATGTCACGAACTATCAGACGTAAAGTGGCCCACTCCCATTTAAATAATTCTTGAGTGTTCTCCATGAAAATATACTTTGCCTATGAAAGCGTACATACGTAGCGCAGATTGTCCCGAGAATTCTCTAAAATTCTCGTAACTACCGGTTGGCTCCTTGGATAGCTTAGTGGCAGCTATTCAAGGAGCCAAGTGTCTTTTATATACGCTTTTATTAAGTTCACCTGTATGTATGTGAGTATGTAATCAAACTCTTTGAGCTCGGTTTCTGCTCCTTTGAATGATCCTATTTTATTTAAAGTTTGCACACCTGTCATAGACTGATGACATTGCAATAATTTGATCAAAACATTCGAATATCCTAATTAGATGCAAACAGGATTTAGCAATTCTAAGCTCTATCTCTCTTACTCTTATACGAAGTCTCTCTCTTCAATCAAAACGCTTCCAATAATCGATTTAAATAATATTATCACAATATAAATAGTCTCGGTGGTCCAGTCGAGCACCCTGCTTCAGAATCTAGAGGTCGCGGGTTCTAATCTTGACTCACGCCAATGATTTCGAAATTCTTTTCATAAGTTATGTGTGATAAATATCGATTCCTGAAAACTTTGTGCCCGGTATGGCAATAGGTTCGCCACCTATTTCATTTGGGACGTAAACATAACGGAGAGTTGAAGCTTAACAGCCACTGCCTACACCTTCGGGTAGAAAAGGCGTGCAGTTATGTTATGTTATCATAATATAACATTTTTTTAAACAAATATCGCTAATCAAGTTCAGTTTTACTACTAAAATTTATTATTACGGTGTCACGATCTAACTAATCGCTGGTTCTTCCTAAGTAAGTAAACAAAAACATTTAAAAACTGTTACTACCCGAATAGATGAAAAAAACTTACACGATTCAGACGAATTTAATGACTTGTCTCGATCTAAAATTCACAGAGCCGGTTTTCTGGTATAGGAGGGCAAACGAGCATTGCGGGTTACCTGGTGATAAGCAACTACCGCCGTCCATGGAAACCTGCCACACAGAGTTACAGTTTCGTTGCCGCCTATTAAAGAGCAAAGGATGGGTAATGCCGTGTTTCGTTCGGTGAGAGAGGTACCCCCTCTCTCACCGAACGAAACACGGCATGAGTCAATTTACGTCGATTTTATGAGACGCCGTAGTATTTTAACGGTTGAGCCAGCCCATTTAGTAATAAATTAATTCACTAACTTATAAGAAGTCTCTGCTGTATCTGTCGTATGTAGAAGTAATAATAATTATTTGTGTGTATAAAAAACTTAGGTGCGTTTACTTAACAAGACGCCAAATGTTAATGGAGTTTAGCTTATTTATTATTAAGTAAATAATATGAAGGCTATTAAAGGAGATTATTATACTATGACTAATGTGCTCACGAGAAAATAATATTCCACTTTTTTTGTTGTCTGACTCTTCTTAATTAGTCAAGAGACTGGTCCAACCACTATCTACATAACAAATAATTCTTACTAGGTATTAGGTAAAATAAATAATAAATTAACATATAATATTAATACCAACTCTGAATAAAAAATGGCTTTTTTGTTCAAATGCTCTAATCTATTATATTATTATTCGATTTGTAATTAATAATAGTTTTTAGTAAGAAATTGATTTGGTACCCACGGTTTTATATAATACTGCAATGAATGAATAAATTTCGAATTTTCTTAAGTTTAATTGGGGCTATTTATTGGCACGCGTCGGCCGTTATGCGATGCAACCGCTTGGTACCTACAATTTAAATCTGTAATAATAATATCTTTGAAAATATTGATTTTAATTTACGAGCTTTAAAGGGGCATATTGATCTATAGAACCTGTATGCATTTAAGGTACTTAATTTAGATAAGGATTAATGGTGTAATGTTTAAAATGGCTTCGTAAATAAGCTTCGTAAAAATTAAAGGAATGAAAATAGTCTTGTGAATTATCCCTAATAGTCTAGGGAAAAAGTTTCTTCACATTTTATATAATAATTCAAACGGTTTTTTTCGTAAAGTTTATTTACATTTGACTAAAGTATGTAGGTGCCACTGTTAGATAACTTTTTGCCATCTTGTAGGCAGGGACGTGAGCCCATTGCTATAAAAAAATGAGGTTTCTGTTAAAAAGATTGCGACAAGTGGTTTTGGCATTCCTAAGCTGACACTGCGTAAGGAATTCTGCAGAGACCGAATTGGTGAAAATCTGATGGTGCAAGGTCAAGACTCCCAGGTTAACTCTCGTAATTTTCGTTAAGTGGCTAAAGATGTGTGAGGTCTAGAGTTATCATGTTGAAAATCTACCCCTGTTCTGTTCCGTAAGTTAATTCCGGCTGCTTTCTCTCAAATTTTTGCTTCAATTTCATCAGTAGTTCGCGGTACAGTTGAAACTCGATGGTCCTGTCTGACAGTAAAAGGCTGTTACTGTCAGACAGGATCTGAATAATGTCCTTCTAATCTCACCATACACACAATGACACAACATCATCGTTGCAAGTTTGCCCGGGTCTCGCCACAGTCTGTGGAGCTTGATCTATAAATTATTCAGCTTTTTAATAATAGTATCTGTGTAAGATAATGTCAAAACTTCAAGTTAATATAAAGACAATAAATTAATATAAAGTCAAAATTATAAATAAGTACTAAATATATAGATTTCAAGAATTTGTTGTTATTGCGAGTTTTAATGAAGCTAAGCTGCTGATTACCAAAGATGCCATTTAATAATTTAAGTCTTCATTTTTTTTTATACAGACTACACAGAAACTAATCTAGATTACCCACTTTAAATAGAATAAAGTAATTTAGATTAGTTATTGTACTCAGCACATTGCTCCGTCTACAAACACCTAAATTAAATAGGTTCGTCACCTATTCCATTTAGGCCGTATACATAACGGCGAGTCGAAGCTTAACGACGTGAAGAAACAACTGTACACCTCGTATTTCTTCTCCGAATTTATATGTCCATCCATAGGTTGTCTGACAGAGATCGCAGCATGCGATAAAGTGCATTCTATTCTATTCTTTGCTGTCGATTTTAGACATATATAATGATTTTTATAACTCTTTTTATTGTATTCTAACTGCAGATGGTTTTTTATTAATCATCCTATTTCATGAACAGTTTAATAACCGTCAGAGTACAAGTGTTTAAAGGTTGTAATTATCACACTATTCAAATATGTACAAGTAAGATTTATCCGACGACGAAAATTTCATATATCTACATATAATAAAGTAAATTATAATTATTATCTAGGATGATATTAAATATGATATATAACTTTAAGTGCATCGCAAACATGATTGTCAGAAGAGTAAACGAAGAGATCATATTATCTTATTCAAGAAGATTACTTTTAATTTATTCATTAATAACAATAATATAAATTCACGTAAAGTTACTTGCAAGGTATGCAGGGGATTTGGGCACTATAAAACACGATTTTTTTATGGGATGACGAGCAGGCGCGTCACCCGATGGCAACCAACAAACGCTGCCCATGGACACCTGAATACAGATTGTGTTACAGTTGCGTTACCGGGCCTTTCAATTACATATGGAAGGGTCGGAAATGGGATAGGAAAGGGAGTGGGGAAGTGGTTGAACCTCCGGATATCTCTTTCACCGCGCGAAACGCGTCATGATACATCTTACGTCGATATTTTGAGGGATTGTGGTATTTCACAGGTTTAGCCGGCCTATTCATGCAGAGAACTGCGTAGTTCTATCACTCTCTTCTTATATAAGTCACTCACTTTTTTTATAACTCTTGTCGGTTTTCGTCGGTTTTTAAAGTTGCTGACATGAACTTCTAGGACAATTACGGACAATCTGGTTATAGAAAGTAGTGCTTTCCTAGAATCGTACGATTCTTTCTTATTTACGCTTTACTTATAATTGCCTAGTCAAAGATGCATCTTCCATTCTTTCAGCTCAACTTTTTATCTTACACATAGGTTTTTTCTATTTTCATGCGGTCATGAATCATGTGCTGTCATGTGTTGTGTGTCACGTCAATCATTATCAGTGGATCATTTTTAGAAGCAGTAGAGAAAGAGTGACGAAAAATCAGTACCGCCATGTTTAAAATTGGAAATAAACTTCATAGTGCGTTCCAATTACTAATTACAAGTACCTTATCAAATATTCGGTTATATAAAAAAAAACAAATTAATTCCTCTTTCGTATACTTAGTATTACGTATACGAAAATATTTTAAAATATCCACATTAGATGGCAATTAAAAAGAGTTGATGCGGGTAGGTAGATAATAATTTCAATAGCTTTCATTTGGTACGTGATAAATGTTCATTACACTGTTAGTAGTAACTTTAGTTTTATTTGATGTATAAACAGAATACGCAGTTGTATAAAATAGCAAACTATAAATAGATAAAATAATTGTCCCTTTTTGACTTTAAGCAAACATACTATTTTATTTATTTGTTCACTTGTTCTTTGGTAAATTTTACATACAAACCACCTCGTTGAACACACTCTATATATTTAAAAAACCGCATCAAAATCCGTTGCGTAGTTTTAAAGATACATATAAGGGGATAGACAGCGAAAAGCGACTTTGTTTATACTATGTAATGATGATGATTATCGGCTCTGTGGTCTAATGGCCTCTTCAGCTTCAAGAAGTCCTGTAATTAAATGTATAAGTATAAGTAATGTATAAGTTTCGCCGTGTATTCCATTAGGGACATACAAAAAGGCGTTAACTTGTACCCAAAATAATATTTTGGTACAAACTTTGTTGTCGTGACTCCTGAGAGGGATACTAAAAAAACAATATTCATATGCTTAGTATTTTTTATTTAAATTTGTTTATAAACAATACCTATCTATCAAAAATATCTTTAAGGCTTTATTCTTCATTTATCAACAATTTTCCTCGCGGCTCTCCGATAATCTCATTGTCCTCGTAGATCAGCTGACCACGAATGTACGTTTTCTTGACAACACCTTTTAATTCCCTTCCAATATATGGTGTCAGCTGAAAATTTATAAGTATATACATACAAAATTGTGGGAGATAAGATTAAAAAAAATCAAGATTACTTATGACTAGACGACATCTTAAGAATGTCTTCACGGTCCTTAGATATAAGCGTAATTTTAAAGTCGGTTTTCTAAAGTGTAAAGCAAAATAGTTTTTGGCTTAATCGAGACCAAGGATATGTCAAACTAAACTACTAACGACTGAGAATATGTAAATTGTACAATCCAAGCTTTAATTAAATAAGCCTAAAATGTATAAAAGTACGGAAAAAAAATACAAATTCCGTCATATTCAACGCATCAAAATCAAAATCAATAATAATTTTATTTTCACAGGTCTTTACAGACACTTAAAAATAGTCAATTAATACAGATATTAGTTAAATAAAAGTAAAAAGAATAAACAACACGAGCGCTTGAGGAAAGTGCCTCCGTGGAAAAAAGGTCTTAATCTAACTAGTTTATTTAACTTCAAGTTTACTAAATGGCAGGTTTTTTATTACTTAAATCTTCTTTCGATAATTAAAAGCTTCAAAGCAGTTCAAGGCACCATTTAAAATTGAAATGAAATGTCACTTACATTCAGTCCAAAAAAAAACGCAAAATAGTTTTTTTTTGGTAAAACAATAATATTTGTATTTCGAACTGTCATTCTACTGTCAAATATACATTTATAAATTTAGTCACTCACTTTGTTCTTGTGCCGGATCATGTCTGTTGTAACAACAAATGTTGCATCAGGGTCGAAGAAGACCAGGTCCGCGTCGAGCCCCGGCAATAACGCACCCTTACGATCTTGGAGACCGCACAACTTCGAGGGCCCGGAACTCAGATATTTCGAGATCGTAGTCATACTGAGACCTCGGGCGCTTGCTGATGTCCAGAATAACGATAAACCTGTTCAAAATACTTGTTACTAACCTTTTCTCTAGTTTCTCGTTAATATAGACGTGGTAAAATTATATCGGCTAGATGTCAAAAAATATCAATTTAAAATGGCGCTAGGGTAGCATTTAGCCTTTAGTGAAGTAACAAGAATTAACTACATTTTCTGCTTATTATTTTTTTATTTATAGAAAAGGAGGGCAAATGAGCAGGCGTGTCACCTGATGTTAAGTGACCAGCGCCGCCCATGGACACATGCAACACATATAGTGTTACAGTTGCGTTGCCGACCTTTAAGGGAGAAGGATAGAAAGGGATGGGAAAGGGGGGTGGGCTTCCGGGTACCTCTCTCACCGAACCACGTTACGTCGATCTTATGAGAAGTCGTGGTATTTCACAGGTCGAGCCGTCCCATTCATGCAGCGAACTGCTTAGCTCTACTACTGTTAAATTATTATATTCTTATGTCTCAAATGTATGTATTAAAGTGTTAAATTATATTCTTGTCTTTATTACGCCGTCTTATCCTTTATTATTATTTGATTTCAATAAAAAGCTTTTTTTTTTTCAACCTACCATTTACCAACTTTTTGTGTAAAATATTATTAATCTAAACACATAAGATCGAATTGATCAGTTTCTGCTTTTATATATAATAACTTCACGCCTTTTGCTACCCAAAGGTGTAGGCAGCGTCTGTTAAGCCTCGTCTCGCCGTCTATGTATATGTCTATTGCCATACCGGCCACAAAGTTTTCAGTCATCGATATTTATCACACTTAACTTCCGAAAACAAATTTCGAAAAGTCATTATTGTGAGCCAGTGTCAGGATTCGAACCCGGACCTGTGGATCAGAATCCGTGTGCTCTACTACTGGACCACCGAGGCTAATTTGCTTTGCTTTTATATTCCTAGATAAATTGTTCAGATAAAAATCAAATACAGATTTAGAATTGAATCAGATGAAAAATATATTAACTTGCACTAACTATGCTATCTTAGTAATGACACATATATCTAATCTTAGATATGTGAATCGAAATATTTTGCAATCTCAACAAATAGGCCATCTAAAAATATTCTTGACCCGATGAGAGATGGTGACCTGGATGACAAATCTTTTGAGTTATACGATATCAGCCCGTCACCATTTATAAGAACGATAATGTCGATAAAACTGAAGGTGTTACGGATATCAGCAAGATAGTAATCTGGATCATTGGGCTCATTGTTACTTACTTGAGATTAATATTTTAATATTTTTTTAGTATTTTTTTTTTCTAAGCATAGTTTGTTTCTTTCATAGTTTTGTAACAGTAGTAAAGCTGATCAGCTTGATGTAGGAATGGGCCGGTGAAATATATAATACAGAATATTGACGTAAAGTGGCACAAGTCGGGTTTCGTTCAATTAGAGAGGTATCCGGAGGCCCACCCCTATTGCCCCTCCCTTCCCACTCGGTTAAAGACTGGTAACGCTATCTGTGTTGAAGGTGTTCATGAAAGATTTTTGTTGCTTACCATCAGATGACCCGCTTGCTCGTTTTCCTCCTATCCCATAAACAACTGCAGCTGTTAATAAAAGGTGTGATATCTACATACCAAACTGTACAGATGAAATGCCACCCCAGGCTTTCAAATACTCTGAACTCTTGAGGTCGGGAGTGCACGGCGAATGATCTGACACTACCAGATCTAAATCGTCGTCCAAAAGGTATTCCCACAGCTTTTCCTATAAAATAGTTAAAACACTGTGAACATTCTATTCATACAGCTTTTTGTTTCACTCAATTAAGTTAACATGACTTTTATTTTTACACTAAACTTTTAGTCGCATAAAAAAACATATACTACCAAAAGCTACAGTGGTATAGCCAGATATAAATGGGCCGGGTCGACTGGGGAAATATCTCAACCTGTCAGGATATCGACGTGGCTCATGCCGAGTTTCGCTCGGTGAGAGAGGTCCACCCTCCCTCCCCTCATCTCACTTCCAACAACACAAACTGTAACTCTATCTTTGTTGCAGATGTCGCACTTGCTCGATTGCCCCCTATTCCATAAAAAGTATTATATTGGTTTCTGATTTTATGTAAACTGGCAAGAAAAAAAATATAACAGTCAACAATATACTAAATTTGAAGCAAGTTAATGAATCATATATTATACAATGGTGTGTCACTGTCGTGCTTCATCACTAAGTGCTAAGCAGTTTAGTAGCATAAAAAAATGTAACAGCTGACGAAACCTATTGGCGCCATATTTCGAAAACCTTTTTGACAGTCAACAATATTTGTCACGGATAACTTTCGAAAGGAAATACGAAAAATAGAAAATTAAAAAAAATGCAAAGCGATACAATTTATCAATTACCTTATTACTTTTATCTCTTATTGGCGGTGCACACTTGTATTCACTCTTGCCCTTTGGTATCTCATCAGCACTAAAAGTCAGGTAATGGTGACATGTCTCAGCTGTGACGCCTGAACGCCAACTCTCGTTACCATTGGCAAGACGGATCTTACGGGCTTCCACCAGTAGAGGCACAACTTCAGCCGAAGACACGTGAACTATATGAACACGTACACTACAGAAGAAAGAAGAAAAGCCTAATAAATTCCATGGGCTTTATGGGTTTAAGAAAGAAGTCAAATTCTGGATCAACTCATCCATCCATTTGATTGCGATTGGTTTGGCTTGGAAATTCTGACGGTTGTTTTGATGAGTCTATAGCTTTCCTTAATATACGAGGATATAATGCAAAAAAGACGAATTGGATTCCTCTCTTTGATACAAGTAGATTTAATTTATTTGTCCATGGGGATGCAAAATGATTTTCCTACTTCCAATAAGTTTCTCCTACTTACTCTGTTTTAGAAACGAAGTCTTTTATTAACGTTACGGCGTTCAGCTCCATTTTGGGCGGTCTCGTCTCCAAATATGTGTTATATTCTTCTGGATCTGTAATATATGATACAGATATTCATAAATCAAATTTTATTATATTACTTAAATCTATCTGCGAATAATCTTTGTTTTATGGGATAGGAGGCCAAACGAGCAAGCGCGTCCCCTGATGGAAAGCAACCTGCGCCGCCCATGGACACCAGCAACACATATAGTATTACCGATGCGTTGCCGACCTTTAAGGGAGTAGGATAGGAAAGGATGGGAAGGGGGGTGGGCCTCGGGTACCTCTTTCACCGAACGAAATGCGGCATGCATGAGCCACTTTACGTCGATCTTCTGAGAGGTCGTGGTATTTCACCGGTCGGCCCATTCATGCAGCGAATTGCTTGGCTCTACCACTTGTAATTTTTTTTTCTGGTCTCAAATTTATTAATATGTGTATCCCATACATCGGGGTTTTTTACTAATCACGCTTCCGAAAAGCTAAAAGTGTGAACCAAGATAGGAAATCAGGATCTTTAAACTAGTAGTCAAAATGCTGAACCACAAGGCCAGCCTAGTACGAGTAGTGGTCTTCATAAGTGGAATGTATAAGTCATCTTTTACCACGGGAAGAGATGCGGTTGCCGGATCCAGAGATAATCTGATTGACCTCAGACTTAGTTTTTAGTACATTTGCTGAGATCACGTGTTAATCATAACAACTCGTATCCAAACATGTTTATTAAAAAATAGCTGACCCGGCGAACTTTATTTCTACTTGGAAGCAATCAATAAAAGATTTTTTCCAAAAACAATTAGCCGTAGTTACTCTTTATTATAACAGCTACCTGCCTATAAAAGTCCCGTAAAGTCCAGCTATTTCAGAGATTACCAGCAACAAACATACAGGCAACCAGACAAATTTGTGATACGAGAAAAATGTTATTAAGGTGTATGTAGTATGTACCGTATACATATATGATATGAATGTAGTAGATAGCAGTTATTTCAATATACAAACATACACTTCAATTACATTTATATTCTTAATATCTATTTGGAATTGATTACATAAAACTATCATGAATTACCTTCTTCCTTCTTTTTAGTCTTCTTAGTTGGTGGACATGCATCATCCTCCAATTCAGCGTGAAACTATAAAAAAATATGAAAATTAATATATAATGTATGCCTAGTTTTAAATAATAAATCAACATTATTACGGGTTTTTAATCTAATCGTTTGTAGTTTATGTTGAAAGTGAGATACTAAGATCATTTTTATCGTGAATGTTTGTTCAAAATTATAACACATACTAACGCCTCTAAGTAATTGTTGTGGACTTAAGTAAAATAGTTAAAACCACATCCCAATCATCATCATCATGATTAGCCTTTTTGAGGTCCACTGCTGGACATAGGTCTCCCCCATAGAGCGCCACAACTGCCGGTCCGCTCAATCATGGGGGGTTTTTGCCATAATCGCCACGCTTGGCAGGCGGGTTGGCGATCGCAGTAGGCTGTATTTTCTTGAGAGAGAATGCTGCTGCCCATTCTTCTAGTTTTCCCTTAGTCGCCTTTTACGACACCCACGGGAAGAGATGGGGTGGCGATATTCTAAGTAGTGTTGTAAAAAAGCTCGAGTCGGCGCTTAAACGCTTGAGTCAACGCTCAAGCAGATTGCTACTGCTCAAGTTGGGACTCGACTGAAGAGCTCGACGCTCGAGCAGTGGCTTTGCGCTCGAACAGTGGCTCGGCGCGCGTTTAGATTACATAGGTAGGGAAACTGTAAAAAAGATAGTGTAATTGAAATAAGAGAATTTCAGTTTTATTTCTAATGATATTTATATTATGATAGTAGAAAAATACTTATTTATAATTAGTATACAATATGCCGATCTACTCCATAAGGCCCAAATTAAATTACAAGTGTTAGCTGAACTTGCTGTACAATTCCTGACAACCTAATGATCTTTCTTAGCAACTAAGTTAAATTAAATACCTTCCTAAAATCATCACACACCTTTGCAACACTATAGTTTTTTTAACCATGAGGAAAGACACATACTGGACTGTATATTTTCGTTACTAAGTTTGTTCCTTCTTTTAGTTATGATAAGGCCAGCTTTTGAAAATGCCGCTTCGCTTGGAACACTCGTGCTTGGAACAGATAAAATTTCGAATGCCAGTTTAGTTAAGTTGGGCAATGTAGTTTGCTTATTTTTCCACCACAACATCACATCTATGTTCTCAGGTTCAATGGATAAATTTAAATAACTATCAATTTCATCTATAGAGCTTCTATCGGATTGTTGTTTATATATTGAAGAAAAGAATGATTTTCTGGTCTGAATTTCAGGTTTTTGATTTTCTATCCTATCTTCACGAGAAGGTGACGCATAATATTCATTTTGGTACATTTGTTTTAATTTTCTTAATGGTTCCGCATTGCTTTTATTCATAAAATAATTATTATTCAGACGCGGATCTAATATGGTAGCTATTTCTGCAAGATCAGTTTTTATCAGTGAAGAGTATTAATTTAATTTCGTAATCATAGCGTTTACGGAATTTTTTAATAAATTTACATTTCGCAATTGTTGCATGTGATCCCACAACGAGTCCATGACGGGAATAACATAATATATACTAGGATATTCATGTAAAGATAACATTACCGTGGCTTCATAGTATGGCTGTAAAAAATCAATCAATACTTTTAGATTATTCCAGTCTTGAATGGCGTATTCATTGAATTCTATTTTTTCAGAACAAATGAAGTCCAAAACAGTTTTCATTGAGAAAGCTCTTTCTAACATTAGAAACGTAGAATTCCAACGTGTTGGAACATCTTTTATTAGGTCTAATTTCTTGTTATTTAGTGAAACGCAGCATTCTTCGTATGTTTGCTTTCTTTTAGGCGATAAAGTTATAAATTTATGGTCGAGTCAGCTTCATCTAGACCTTTCTAACCACCAAATTTAATACATGAGCCAGGCATCTTACATGTAATATATCCTTATATTCTTCATGAAACAGTTTTAGAAGCCGGATACATTTTGTGTTTGTTGTATCGTTGTCAGTAGTAATGGAGATTATTTTGTCCCTCAGCGAATAATCAGAAAATATTTGCGTAATCTTCAACAAGACTTGCTCACTTATATGAGGATATGGTATAAGATCAAATTCAACCACTATAGAAGTCAGCTGCCCCTCATTGTTTACACAATGTGCAGTTACTACTATGTAAGGCTTATTTAGGCCTTTAAGGACTTGATCAAATTAATTACATCTTTTTTTTCTCCTTGTACAAGCCTTGAATTCCTTTGGTTAATTTGTAACGACTTGGTAGGGTATAATTTCCATTTAAAACATATATAAGCTTTTGAAAATGTTCCTCTTCAACAATATGAAATGAATGATAACCATGATTAACAAAATTTTTCAAAAAATTGTCTTACTCTGAGTTCCTTAAAGAAGTTTTTTGTTTCTCTATGCAACCGTTGTATCGTCGGCATGGAGTGGATGTACTGGCATTACTGGTAATGCTGTTATCTGGATCCGTAGAATCAGTGGTCGTCGTATGCCGTGTTGTATGTTTTTTTAGTATAGATGTAGATGTTTTCTGCGAAAAACCTTTATTGCAGATTTTACACGTAACACGACCCGCCATTATTTGAAAATGATCCCATTTCCAACTCTTCCGAATGTTATTGTTATCACGTTGAGATAAATCTGTTAGCTCCGCACTTAATTCCATCATATTGTCTTGCTCATGTTCACTGCTACTACTAACAATATCGCAATCGTTTTCCATGTTATAAATGCAAAACAACAAGGAAAATAATAGAAAATACACATTAAATATACACGTTTCTGCTTGTTCACTCACAGGACTTGCTTGTGCTTGACTACCAAAGTCAAAAGATAATTAATACTCACCGTACCTACCGCCCGCCACAACTCCTAACATTTTTATATATCACAATTTTTTCATCTACCCGCATTTAAAAATTACAACGCTTGAACGCTTGAGCGCATAACTCGAGCATGAAAGTTTGAATCCTCAACGCTCGCAAGCTTTAAACGCTCAAGCATTTAACGCTCGAGTCTAAAAAGCTCCAAAGCGTCGACTCAGCGCTTAACGCTCGACGCTCAGCGCTCATTTTTACAACACTAATTCTAAGCCGGGCCACACAGTCAATATCCCAATATTTTAGTTTTTTCTTTTATAGGGAGGCACACGAGCAGTCGCGTCACGTGATGGTGAGCAACTAACGCCACTCATGGACACCAGCAACACAAGTTGTATTATAGTTTCTTTACCGGCCTTTAAAATGAGATAGGTAAGGAGTCATGAGTGGTAGTGGATGGAAGAGGGGAAGTGGTTGGGCCTCCGGATAGTTCTGTCACTGAATGAAATGCGGCATGAGTCACTTTATGTCGTTAATTAGTTAATAATAATAATAATATCTTGGACAATATACACACAGCGCCCTCTAGTTCCAAGCTAAGCAACTAAATGCTTGTGTTATGGATACTAGATAACGGATATTAATACATAATATTTTTCTTTTGTTACATACTTATAATACATAGAAAAACACCCAGACGCCACACAAATATTCATGTTTGTCACAAATATTTGTGCACGGGTGGGAATCGAACCCCCGACCTCATTGCTGCAGCTGGTAGTTTTACCAATGCGCCACGAGGCCCGTTATATTTAATTAAAGCCTACCGCTAAAACAGATCCCGTTCCTTCCAATGCACTGAACGCCTTTTCTAAATCTCGAGTTTCTACATTAGGAAATTCGTCTACTCCGCTTGGGCACAGGAAACATTTGAAGCCAACTACTCCTGCCTTCACCAGATCTTGTAGCGAGTCCTGTAAAATTGGATTTGTTAAGCACAAGTAAAATAACACAAGATGTTACACGTGTTCAGCTCTTTCTGTCTACCTCGCAAGGGATTTCATGGGAAGCTGATAAGTTGTTGTTGATTAAAATCTAAATTTATTAATCTATTCCTAATATATTCCCTAGATGTCACCTGTGTATACTCATGTGTGTTTTTAACATAACATAATTTCACGCCTTTTTTACCTGAAGGTGTAAACAGCGGCTGTTAGCCTCGACTCGCCGTTATGTTTAAGTCCGAAATGGACTGATAGGGAACCAATTGTCATAACACCACGCACAAAGTTCTCAGTCATCGATATTTGTTACACATAGCATCCGAAAAAAATCCAAAATTCATTGGTGTGAGCCCGGATTTGAACCCACGACTTCTTGATTCAGAATCGGGGTGCTCGACCACTGGACCACCAAGACATTAACGTTTTTCATAACAGTATATTATTATTTTACGTTCCTATATACATATATTTAATAAAATATGAAGTACACAACATGTCCTGATATAACATAACATAACATAACTTAACATAACATAACTTCACGCCTTTTGTTACCCGAAGGTGTAGGCAGCGGCCGTTAAGCCTCGTCTCGCCGTTATGTTATTTCCCAAATGGAATAGGTGGCGAACCTATTGCCATACCGGGCACAAAGTTTTCAGTCATCGATATTTATCACACATAACTCCGAAAACAATTTCGAAATGTCATTGGTGTGTGCCAGGATTTGAACCCACTACTTCTTACAGAAGCGGGGTGCTAGCCACTGCGCCACCGAGACTCCTGATATATTCCAAAATAAATATTAGGCCAGACACAATTTGTTCATTCATCGCATTTGACTTGTTTTTGACGGATACTACTTGAAATGATATTTTGAAGCAACACCATAATCTGTTATCAGATTTATCTTGGCAGCTAAAAAACTCGTCATCGAAAAACTTATCATTGCGGCTTTTATATACCTACCAATGTAACTATATACTAACATATCTCCTAAAAAATCCTCTATCAACAATTTATAGCGTGGAGGCTTAAAATATTACAAATAATTAAATATAAATAAGTATTTAATGTAGTAGGTCTCGGTGGCGCAGTGGGCGAGCGCACGGCCTCTGATCCAGAGGTCCGGTTCGACGTTCGATTTCAGACACTGGCTCACACCAATGACTTTTCGAAATTGTTTTCGGAAGTTATGTGTGATAAATACCGATGACTGACAAACTTTGTGCCCGGTATGGCAATAGGTTCGCCACCTATTCCATTTGGGACGTAAACATAACGGCGAGACGAGGCTTAACAGCCGCTGCCTACACCTTCGGGTAACAAAAGGTGTGAAGTTATGTTATGTTATGTTATTTAATGTACATTACTTAATAACCACAATAAGTAAGACATACATTATAATATTTTCATTTTGAGGGATAATATATATTTTTTTGGGCTGTAATAAGCCCACATACGTATTAGTGTCTAGGTTATGTGATGATAATGCAATATATTTAATTTAAAAACATGGTACTATATTATCTTGATACAATTACCTAAATATTGTAATTATTATTAAATCTTCCGACTAAGGCATTTTACTAAGTCTCGTCAATACTTTTGGTTAACACTAACAAAATCCACTCAAGTATTTGGGAGGGACCCCATTACCCTACGTATCCAAGGCTACTAACAAATCAAAAATTTCCCAAGCTATACGCATTTTGTCATAAGGAATTGCCCGACAATTATTGATATAAACAAAGCGTCATTAATATCAAACCACATGTCAAACATATCTCAATACAATAATGGAATACCATGATCACAAAAGTTATGTGTGATAAATATCGATTATAGAAAAAATTATTCCTAACAATTAAAAAAATATAAGTTCACCCTCTGTGAGACCCAATATTACTGTAACACTTCTCATCATTTGCCCATCGAAGTAAATATAATACAACCGCATAAACCTCGGGTATTGAAGCCGTGAAGGTATATGAAAACATGACCGATAAATTTAGATAGGTCCTACGTATTTTATTTCGTTCATAAGCATGCACCAGTACTCAAAATTTTAAATTTAAGTCCATTGAATGACCTACATATTATACGAAATAATAGTAATTGTAAAATATTTCACATTTTTGTATGTTTATCGCTAAAACAGCCCAGTTATCAGACTATTTAAAACTTTCAAAACAAGACACACGCCAGAGGACTTTTCAAAAACTAATTTGTACCCTACACGAAGTATAGACACACAGGTTTTCAAGCGGTATAGGCTTATCCATAATTTAATGTAGGTAGGTACACATTAATAAATGTAGATCTTAGTTCTCTTTTCTGCCACTGGCTGCGCTGGAACTTCGGTCATACCACTGATTATGTAAACACGCGTTGAAAAGTCATGTGTTTCTCGAATGGTTTTGAAAAGAGTATTTGGCACATGAGTTTCTTGCCCGATTCTTCTTATGAAAGCCCCTACACTCGGAATTGGGCTGCTCGTGGCGATTGCTTCCGTGTTTTCTTGTTCCACGGAGGCACTTGCCTCAAGCGCTCGTGTCGAAGCATTTTAAATATTATATTTGTTTCTAAGATTTTCGCGAATCTCATTCATTGATTAAAACAACTTTTAGGATTGTATCGCGTTTATTTATTATTTATTTTTATTTCCCGACGTTTCGAACTCTTTACAGTGAAAATGATCTCTGTAAAGAGTTCGAAACGTCGGGAAATAAAAATAAATAATAAATAAACGCGATACAATCCTAAAAGTTATTTTAAATATTATTTAATTTTAAACATTTTTGTACATTGACTATTTTTAAGTGTCTGTGAAGACCTATGAAAATAAAACCACTTTGACTTGACTTCAAAGATGGCGCCCTCTACCGGCGAGGGTTTTTTCTCCTGAATGGAGACCATTCATATAACATTACGTTCGGACGTGGTATTCTAGGGTGACATTTACTGAAAGGCATAACAATTCTATGGGGCAAAATAGCAACATAATTGTAGATCCAAATACCTCATTTCCTGGTACAACACCACCCCAGAAGCCTACATCCACATAAACATTGTCTTTAGCGGAAGCTGTCTTCGTTTTGAGATTTTCCACAGTTGTGGTCGGAGGAATTGAGTTCCTGTTAATGAGAAATGATATAAGTGTCTAGAAGAAAAATGAATAAAACATGCTGGTATAAAGCAGTGCTGGCAGATATAGTGAGTAATTCAAGCTTTCAACATAATCAAAAATATTTCCCATATTATCGAGAATCCTTTCCTATTTCTTTATAACATAACGTAACATAACTTCACGCCTTTTGCTACTCGAATGTGTTGGCTATTAAGCCTCGACTCGCCACTCGCCTCGATGGCGAACCTATTGCCATACCGGGCACAAAGTTTTATAAAAAGTTTTTATTTCTTTATAAAAGTTATATAAATTACTTAAAAAACAATTATTAATCTCAAATTCGCACCGTATGTAAATATTATTATAATAATTAATCTTCTAGGTATATTAAGATGTATTCTCATCCATAGATATTTGTGGTGTGTCATAAAGTTGTCAGTTGTGTTATAAAATTACTCCATACAAATATCACAACTAATTATCTCTGCAATTTATGCAGCAGATTGACTCGTGCTGATTTATGTTTACATTATATCCACTAATAATTTTTTGTCTACGCACAAAATAGTTTATACGTATGTATTTTGTAATTTGGTTTAAAATTTTTAAAATTACATTTAACCCAAACGCAAAAACGGCTCACAGGTCTTGATAAGTACGTAAAATACTCATTTATTATTACTGTTATTTTATAAATAAAATGTGGCTCATTATAATCACGCTTCTACTTTTTCAAGGCATCAAGTTATACCTTAGTTTTTATATTAACTATCGACCATGATTATAAATCATGTAATTAAAACAGTAGTCAGTAAAATTAAAGTGATTCGCGGCGGATAAACGATGCCTATCGAGACCATAGACTGGAACTTTTCATAGAGAACTGCACTGCAGTGGGTACAACAGTAAGACGGTCACGACTGCTTATCGGTCTTCTGATTACCCATTACCAAACCACAATGACATATAGAAATAGTATAATGGACTCATATTTTTTGAATGGTAAATTACTTTACTGAACTTTACTTGGAAATACTTAAATATTTTAAAAAATGTGTGTGATTTCATTCCGTATTTTGTGCCATACTCATATTTATGCCATATGCATTTCGTCCATTATAACTTAACAGTGCATAAAGTAAGTTAATAAAATGAATTACAATGGCATATCCACAATGGTGGTGATACCCCCTGCTGCTGCAGCACTTGTAGCCGTTCGAAAACCTTCCCATGCTGTTCTACCAGGCTCATTCACATGCACATGTGAGTCCACCACACCTGCTAACAAAGCCAGCTCCCCACCATCGATCACCTGTAAATCCAACCATAAAGTTGATGAGTTGTAAAATGTAAATTGAATTTTGGAGGTAAAGATGGCAGTTATGTTTTAAATACTATAATTTATTATGACAGCTGCCTCATACAATAGGTCAAGGAAAAGGCTAACCGCTTTTAGAGTCGTCTCGACATTTATATCTAGTATCTAGACAATCCATCCGTCTGGCTTTATTTTTATTGTTTATGTCATTTTCGAGAGGCATCTTTAACGTTTTGCAGAATTCAAATAACTCATATTATATTTACATAATTTATACATTATTAATACCAAAGAAACAGAGTGAATAAGGAATAAAATTTGCACACTAATTAAACAACAAACAAAAACACCTATTAATTCGCTGTCCAATTATGTACTGCCAATAACAGGTACAAATACCCTAACTTTTTGAAAGAAGTTAATAACCAAAGTTAATAACAATAATTGAAGTTGGAATTATTTAAAAATAAATTACAAAAAAGAACACAGAAATATTACGGCACCTTAATCGTTTTATCCTTTTTTATAATCTCGTCTGCCTCTTGTCTAGTGACGATTTTCTCGATAACACCATTTTTATCGACAAGTACACCACTATTTGTTTTGATCACGCTGTCAGTGACAACACGATTACTTAAAAATAACTGTCGACTGGGCAATACCATGGTAAATAGGGCAATACGTAAGTGTTTTATCAATTTAGAGCGCCCGTCCACGTCTGTCGCCAACGATATCGGCTAAGCGACTAACAAAAATAGATACATAGATTAATACAAATCTCGTGAAATAAAAACGCGCGCAGATATCCCAGTGTTAACAGCAAGTATACACTATCGCCAATAAATATTAGGTACAATGTATTTAAGTATTTAAGAATTAAAGTTGAGTTGGAAGTTACTTCAACATATTTCTTTAGAGGTGATCAGTTCGCTGAATGGGCCGACTCAAGCGGTTAAATACCGCCATCTCTCTGAAAATTAAAGATGATATGGCTCATGCCGCGGTTCTGTTCGAGAGGTATCTGGAGATAAAGTTTTCCCCTCCCCATCCGTTCCCTATCCCATCTTAAAGACTAGCAACGTAACTATGACCCTTTTGATCTTGAAGATGTCCTTGGATTGCATGTATGCCCTCTTTCCCATAATAAAAAGGATACACTGGTAAAATGATTATGCTACTCAAGTTTATATAGAGTATGACTATTTTATTTGTTGGCATAACATTGGTTGAACAAATTGACCATGGATTTATTTATTTCATGTTGTCTCAGTAAGTTTTATCCGCTGTAGGTACAATATTATTTGTTAGTAAACGATGTGTCACGTGACATAGCAACAGATTACGTAACGATGTGAATGTACTCGTATCGTGCGTGTCGTTGTTTTGTGATTGAACGACCTGGTTGCTAGGACCTTTAAGTCGAGTCTTTTTATTATAATTAACATCTTCATACTTAACCTAAACTAATCTTGGCCTAACCTAGCCTAAACCTACAGCTTAACCTAACCTAACCTAATCATCCATAAAGTCGTGGCACTTTATGCATGATGTAACGAGGGAGTTTTGACTACACTGTAGAAGCGCACACTAATCACGACATTTGTACTCATATACAAATACTTATTAAATAAAACGCCACGAATTTTATTCAATAATATCTATTAAAACACAAATTTGAGAAAATAATGCAAATAACGGACATGTCTCTTCCACAGTCCCGCCAATACTCCTCGTGCTGTCGCTCTGAGTGCTGACCACAGATTAATATCGCTGTATTTAATTTACGCGCGCTTATAAAGCCCGCCTTTATCGACTTCTCCAATTTAAGTCACGCTCTGTAATTAGTTAATCACCACCTACTAAACCAAGCAGCTTTTTTCAGATTCAATTGGCACCCTAAACCTCATCTTAGATTGTCTAACACGCCTAATACATCATTTATATAAAATAATTATATAGTTAAGTCTCGGTGGTCCAGTGTTCGAGCACACGGCTTCTGGTCCAGAGGTCCGGGTTCGAATCTTGACACTAGTTCACACCAATGACTTTTTCGAAAGTTATGTGTGATAAATATCGATGACTGAAAACTCTGTGCCCGGTATGACAATAGGTTCGCCAGCTATTCCATTTTTGACGTAAACATAACAGCGAGAAAAGGCTTAACAGCCGCTGCCTACACCTTCGGGCAATAAAGCGCGAAATTATGTTATGTTATGTGTTATGTAATTATATAGTTTTTATGAGGTAGGCAGCATAGCACGTTGATGTTAAGCGACTGGCGCCACCCATGGACACCTGCAACTAGCGTAAGAGTAGCTTCACCGGCCTTTATAACGGGAAAGAAAATGCATCGGAAGCGCCAAGAGCAGGGAAATGGGGAAAGGGTTAGGCCTCCGCATACCTTTCTCACCGAACGAAACACACCATGAGCCACTTTTAACCACTGATAAAATTTAAGTATACATAATGAAGAAACAGTAAAATTAGGTTTGGTTTTTCGAAAAACCAGTATGAATGTCAAATTTAACTCACAAGGATTCCCACCCCCGAACTCTTCAGGGCGAAGAGTTATGACATTTCATCATTTTGACATCCTTCTAGTGGTTTTGTATCTCCGTAAATTTTATCAGTCCGTAATGCACATAATAAATGTCAAAATTATGCCTGCGATATACAAGATTTGCTTGATTATGTTGTGAATTATGACAAAGATTTATAGTTCTAAATCAAAAAGTCATGGGTACGAATCCCCTTACACTGACACCACGGACTCACAATATCAATAATATATATATATATTCTGAAGTTATGGGTAATGTTATGAAAACGAAAGTTATGGTGTTTGAAAGGGAGGAATCTAGAACGTGTGCAAGGATAATGGTTGACAATGTAGTGCTCGAATAGGTGAATGAAATTGTATATCTTGGATGCGCTTTTAGGAAAAAGCGTAAATGGAGCGTTGGGCAGCCAAAAAATATTAACAGGAAAGCCCAGCTAGCAATCCACATTGCAATACTGATCCCAACGCTAACTTATGGAAGCGAACGCTGGGTATGGCAGAGTGTTTACGAAAGTAGGATAAACGCGGTCGAAATGAGGGCACTGCGCAAAATCTGGGGAGTGACCCTCGCTGACCGCGTCAAAAACAAGGTTGTAAGGAAGAAAGTCGCACTCAAAGAGAGTGTCGGTGTAAAAGTAAGAAAGGGCATGCTCCGATGGTTCGCGCATGAAGAAAGAATGGATCAAATCAAATCAAAACTCATTTAATCAATTTAGGTCTTGTACAGACACTTATAAAGGTCGCATATTTAAAATCCGCCAATTCGATTACTCTCGAAGAATTCTAGAAGAATTGGCAAGAAAGTCAGGGGAGTTTTTATTTTGTTTTTTTTTTATTTAACAGTACCCTACTATGCACTAAAACACAAATTAGTAGAATAATACAGAGAGCAGAATGAGGTCTCTCACGTCAAACTTGATGAATGATGATGAATGAAACGGATGATGCAAGATTGACTAAGCAGATATACAATGCAAAAGTGGATAGATGTAGGAGTCGAGGACGGCCAGTTCGGTATTCTGGAGGAAGGTGATTTTAGGAGCTTTAAAAATCGACGCGCGTGCACGAAAAGAGCTATGAAAGTCAGCGAAGGGAGTGAGGTATGTAAGAATCGTGCCATATGGCGCTCCGTTCTCTCTGCCTACCCCGCAAGAGATTTGGCGTGAAGTTATGTATGTATGTATGTTCAAATGCTAATATATTAATTCTTGTTTGGTTATCTGCTAAAGATCTTTTTGACAATCGGCAAAGGCCTGCTCCAACCTCTTCCATTCATGAGCAGTTCCACATCGCCTCCTCATAACATTCTCTTTAATATCATCATCCCACCTTTTCTGTGGTCTGCTTCTCTTTCTTTTGCCTTCCCTTGGATTCTATCTTGTTACTGTGCCCTGCCCCTCTGTCATCTTCGAATCTTAAGAGTACGAAAGCGCTGTACCATCTACATTGATCCTTAAATTTTCTACTTCGGTTGCCTAAAGATGGATTTCAAAACACCCGATAGTTTTGGTTAAAGGGGAGTCTCCTTGTCGGACTCCTTTTTCCACTTTAAATGGTAAGTTTTCCTTTTATGACTGGATTTTGGCAGTGCTATGATTGTATACGTTCTTAATTAATCGGATAAATTCATACTCAATTCCTTGCTTCACTAAGGTCTCCCATAAGTTTTTTTTTGTGTACTAGTGAGTCGAATGCTTTGCTGTAGTCCATGAATGTGGTAAAATATTTATGCTCATATTCGTTGTAGGTTCTTCTCTATGACCTCAAAAACTTTGTGGATATTATCGATCACTGTTTAGCTCTTTCGAAAGCCAGCCTGCTAGATAAGTTGGTAGTCATCTAGTGTTCTTTCGATACGTTTCATTTTGATCATAACAAAGACTTTAAATATGTTAGTTAGACATAACGCTTATTGGACAATAGTTCCCGAAGACGTGTTGGCCTCCTTTTTTGTACAGCACGATAATCTTGAACATAAATTCCAACTCCGTCCATTTATTTCAATTTCAATGATATCATTAAATATATCTGTAAGTACCGGTATTAAAATTTCTTTGCCATGTTTTAAGAAAGAGCTTACTAGCCAAATATTTTTTTAAAGGGTAGGAGGGCAAACGAGCAAGTGGGTCACCAGTGGGTAAGCAACTTCTCACTGCCCATGAACACCGTGGTGCGTTGCCGTCCTTTAAGGGAGTGGGAGTGAAAAGGAAGGGGAAAGGGGATCAGGCCTCCGGATACCTCTCTCAGCCAACGAAACGCGGCACGAGCTACTTCACGCCGATATTCCGAGAGGTCGTGGTATTTCACCGCTCGAGCCGAAATAAAAGAAAAGTCATACAACTAATAGAGATTGATGTACCATACGTAGACTATGATTTTGTTAGTTTTTGTTATTCTTCACACACAAATCCCATAAAATAATGCGGAAAGTAGTGTACCTGGGTCCTGGATTCGAACTCGAGAAGTCAGAATAAGAAACAGGATTGCTGACCAGTAGACCACGAAGATGGTTAGTATTCACTATATCAACAACTAAACTGAAACTAGTTACCCATCACCATAGCGATAAATTTCATGAAACAACAAATAATGAAGACAACTGGGTACCTGAACTGAGTGATTTGTGTATGAGATGTATATTATGATGAGCTGTTCCTACTGCCTACCTTGCAAAGCATTTGGAGTGATGTCGTGCTGTTTTATAATATAAACCGGATGCGAATGGTTGACCTAGTTGTGAGCTGCCTACTTTACGCAGATGACACCGTGCTTCTAGCCGAATCGCCGTTGGACCTGCAAACACTAGTCACTACTATGAAAGATGATTGCATGATTAAAGGCTTGCAGAATGCGACGAAAACAAAAGTTATGGTGTTTGAAAGGCAAGAATCCAGAACAGATGCAAGGATAATGGTTGATGATGTAGTGCTGGAACAGGTGAATGAAATTGTATATCTTGGATGCGCTTTTAGCAGAGATGGAAGGTACACCGCGGATGTAGAAAGACCAGTGGCGATAGGAAATAGCGTAAATGGAGCGTTGGGCAGATTCCTGGGCGCAAAAAACATTAGCAGAAAAGCCCAGCTAGCAATCCACAATGCAGTCCTGATCCCAACGCTAACTTATGGAAGCGAGAGCTGGGTACGGCAGAGTGTGCATGAAAGTAGAATAAACGCAGTAGAAATGAGGGCACTACGCAAAATCTGCGGAGTGACTCTCGCTGACCGCGTAGAAAACAAGGTTGTAAGCAAGGAAGTTGGTTTGAAAGAGAGTGTCGGTGTAAAAGTAAGAAAGGGCATGCTCCGATGGTTCGGACATGTAGAAAGAATGGTTGATGCAAGACTGACTAAGCAGATATACAATGCAAAAGCGGATGGATGTAGGAGTCGAGGACGGCCAAGACACACATTCCATGACCAAATAGAACGTGTTCTGGAGGAAGGTGATGTTAAGAGCCTCAAAAACCGACGCGCGTGCATGAAAAGAGTTATGAAAGTCAACGAAGCGAGTGAGGCGTGTAAGAGTCGTGCCTTATGGCGCTCTGTTCTCTCTGCCTACCCCGCAAGGGATTTGGCGTGAAGTTATGTATGTATGTATGTAAGAATTACGTCACTAGCTACGCTCAGCTAGTGTAAGTTAAGAATTGAATATATGTAAATATAGCGCCTACAATTAAACATATGGAAAGACGCAAGAACTTTATTTGCCATTAAATATTTTTTGCACTTCAAAGAGAAGTTATCTGCAGATAGGAAGTGCGCACAATCTTAAGGAATTGGGATACTTTATTTAACGGTCTTAAATTTTCAATTTCTTGACGTTACCTACTTTAAAAACGTGATATTATAGTAAAAACATGTATGTGAATTCACACCCTTCATATCCGAAAGTGTAGGCGACAAGTCAGATTGCAATGCCATGTTGTTTTATTTTATCAAAGATTTTGCATACCAGCGTGTTTGATGTCAGAAAACACTTCCAGAGCTGGCCACTTCGAAGGGGAACCATTGATAAATACGTTGAATGATTAACACCAGCCCTTAGTGGCTCTGTACATTTTACTCTTCTACTTTCCTCCTGATCGAAATCTTATCATTTGCTAAGATAATATAATTATTTAACAGTAAAAATAGTCTTCTAGTCTAATACGAATATTTTGGCCGAAATCAAATACTAATTTACTACTGAAACATTGTAATTTTGGTGAAAATGTTGACGTCTGTCTGTTGACGATTAGAATTTTCCCTGTCAAGAAACAGCAAGATGATATTCGAACTATCCCATTTTAACGCGTCAAAAAGATCCATAGAGAAATTTTTTAGATCCATTTTTACAGCTTTTACAATTAAAATACTCAAAAATAATAACTTTTTCTTAACTACATAATACATAAGAACCACCCCGTTGACACCCCCTATCTACTAAAAAATCCGCATCTAAATCCGTTGCGTAATTTCAAAGACCTGAGCATATAAGGGAACAGACAGCGGAAAGTGACTTTGTTTTATACTATGTAAAATTATAAACGTGATTCGAAAACAATATTTCAAAATTAAATCTTACTTAAATTGTTTTCTAAATATCGATTTAGGTATCGATTGTATCGTATTATAATTTTATCATTGAAAAAACAAATCGATTTTACTTATTAGGTACATACACTAACTACAGCTGAAGTTTACTGGACTTGAAAAATAGAGCCAGTAGTTACAAACTTTTAGTACTAGTATCTACAAACCATTTTACAATTCAAAAAGGGAAGTATCTACACAACAGACATAAAACATAACTTTACGTCTTTTCTACCCGAAGGTATAGGCAGTGGCTGTTAAGCCTCGACTTGCCGTTATGTTTAGGTACGTCCCAAATGGAATAGGTGGCGAACCGACACTAAGCTAATTTTTTTTGTGCAACTGATGTTTATTTTCAATAAATAGATACTTCCCTTTTACCTTCTCATAGTCTCAGTGGTCCAGTTGTCGAGTTTCTGAATCAAGAAGACGCGGGTTTGAATCCACCAATGACTTTTCGGAATTCTTTTCGAAAGTTATGTGTGATAAACATCGATGACTGAAAACTTTGTGCCCGGTAAGGCAATATGTTCGCCACCTATTCCATTTGGGACGTAAACGGCGAGTCGAGGCTTAACAGCCACTGCCTACACCTTCGGGTAGGAAGAGTCGAGAAGTTATGTTATGTTATAAATTCTGGTGTTCCTTGTACTTAAAGAGTAAGGACATTATGTGAAGTTGTGTTATTGTTTACAGTGTTTTTATTCAGTATGCGAATTAATTATATTGTCGAAATGATGATTCAGGTGAAAAAAATAATACAATGATGATCTGTCAATGTTATTACCCCCTAATCCCAAATACAAAATAGATTGTATGTATTTACATGTAATAATATATCAAACAGTGGACCTGTATTGAGCGTGGGTGACGAGCATCTGACGCCGAATATTGACGAATCAAACAATAAATGCCAACGGCCTGCCATGAACTCTGGCTTAAGATCAACTCGCTGGTTGTTCCCGGCCATCGTCCGAACGCGCAGATGCCAGCGCCAAGCTCCCATTGCTCTAGCCAACTTCGAGATTTCCAAGTCCGGTAAAAAGTATGTAAACACATAATACCGGTTCCGTTTAGTTTTGCAACAGAATCTTCGGATACAGAAGCCATGTCTATTTACACGGTTAAAGAAATTATGTTGAAACATCTGTAGGTTATTAAATTTATAATACATAATCAGATTAGACCTTTAGTCATTACAATACAATATAAATTTTATATAGAGCACTTACCAAAAGGACTATTTGAACGTAGGACCAAAAAAAGTGTTTATAAAAATTATAACTATCGACAAACTATTTATTTTTCTTATTTAGAAATTATTTCCCTTCTAATTCCCTATGGAATCTCTTGCCCCAATTTTAACACCTTCAAGGGATTGTATTAGCATTTTTTATTTTAATCGGTTCAATGGTAAAGTATGAAAGTATAACATTACAAATATTTACTCCGCCTTTTATAAGCGGTAGAGACCTACAGTTTGCTGCATGAATGGGCCGGTTCGACTGATGACATACCACGACCTCTTAGGTAAAGTGGCTCTTGCCATGTTTCGCTCAATGAGAGTGGCATCAGGAAGCCCACCCTCCTATCCCCTCCCTTCCCATCCCGCTCCCTTAATAGCCGGCAATGCTACTCTAACACTAACTGTGTTGCAGGTACCCATGGGCGGGCTAGCCATTTACAGGTAACTCGCTGGCTCCAAAAAATAACTGAAATCTGCTAAGGAGAATTCTATCTATTTTGAAAGATATTTTTCGAATTAAAGATGTACAATTATTGTTTTTGGCCCGTTATAATTTAATCGAAGATGGTTTTTTCTTAAATTTTTCAAATAAGTATAAAATAAAGCAAATAAGCTCATATGTTCTTGGCTAGGTCACCAGTTGCGGTCAAATTTATAACAAGAGCATTGCCAATTTCAGGGTCCACTTAATATATTTACAGTTAGGTGACGTATAATGGAGACAGTACCGACAAACAATGCCAGCTACATTGCCGATGAGAAAGGAAGAAACGCCACTTGCATAGTAATTATGGAGCAGCCCGCACCAACATATCACATAACGATATGAATACCGGTCACCAGTAGCCTCATAACTGTTTGAACTACTCTGGTAATAGGGCAAATAATTAAAACTAGTGCATGAAAATAGAAAAACTGAAAATCTCTATTAAATTTTGAATTTCAAAATTTAATTCCAATTAAAAAAAAAACTAATACTTTTATTTATGAACTAACTTTAATTAGTGAGCACTGTAACAGAACTTTTGGCACGCTTATAGTTCGTTATTGAAGAGGTACCCACCAATGTGATTTGTGCTAGAATGTGTATACCATGACTATGAAAAGTCCGTGTATATATTGAAGTCCAGGTGCATCAAGAAGAAAGCAGAGGTAATTTTTTTTTATTCTCTTTGATATTTTTGTCCCTAAACTATATTATAATAGCAAACTTGCCAGTTAGGTATTTTATTATTGCTTACCAATTACATATTTATTTACATACAGGCGTTAAGTTATATTTTTAGAATTTTTTTAGCTGTGTTCTACGTATTAATCTTTGATAATTTATGTCTTAAAGCGAATTCAAAATTATAGTAACTTCAATAGGAATCTTCAAGTCAAAGTTCAAGTCTAAGGGCGTGAAAAAAGAAAAGAAAAAGAGATAGATCATAGAATCTATGATCTACATTCACGTCCTTTATATCCTACGGTGTAGACAGTATTGAAATATTAATATTGGAATTTGTCTCGTTGCTCTGGAAATCAAGGAGCCCACTTCTGAATCAAAAACACATGGGATCAAATCCCGCCTCACACCAGAGGTTTTCCGGAAATTGTATGTGATAAATATCGATGATTGACAACTCTGTACCCGGTGTAAGGTAACAGGTTTCGCCAGATATTCCACTTGGGCCCTTAAAATCGGCAAATGGTGACTTAAGTTAGGTCATAAAACGGGGACCAGATGTTATAGAAAATTTATATTGCCTATAAGTAGTCTCGGTGGTCCAGTGGTCGAACCCCCGCATCTGAATCTAGAGGTCGCGGGTTCGAATCCTCACACTGGCTCACGCCAATGACTTTTTGAAGTTCTATTCGGACATTATGTGTGAAAAATATCGATGACCGAAAACTTTGTGCCCGGTATGGATTGCCATCATGGATGAGGTCGTTATGACGTAAACATAACGGCGAGACGAGGTTTTACAGCCGCTGCCTACACCTTCGGGTAGATAAAGGCGTGAAGTTATGATATTTGACATCATGGATAGCTCAAATTAAAGGATGAACCACTAACGAAAAAATCCCTACAGCTAAATCTGTTGACAATGTGGTGCCGACCCCTCTATAAGGGCAGACAAATAATAATAATAAATATGTAGATTAACGAGTTGTAACTATGAAAAATGAGAAACATAAATCTTTTTATGAGATTACCAAGACCCGAACATATCTTAACAAGACTGGAATGAAAACCGGTACTGTCAAATAGTGTTTTAGACTTCTATTAGGGTCGCTACAAATAAATAATTTACTTTTGGGAAAATATAGATATAAATAGCAAAATATATATTTATCAATACGAGTCGAGACAAGATTTAGTTTTGACCAAATTATTAAGACATAACAATATAATTCATGATTCATCTGATAGATGTTTTAATTACAATATTACCTAAAGTTTAAAGTCAAAGAAGCTTTATTTTTCTAAGTATAGACAGACACATAAAAATAGTCCAAAAGTACAAAAATTTAACTTATTATTTAAAATGAAATAGGTACTTGCACACGAGCACTTGAGGATAGGTAGTGCCTCCGTGGAACAAGAAAATAAGCAGCCCCATCCCGAATGTCCCAAGTGTGGCTATCGTGAGACGAATCAGGCAGATTATTTACAATATCATATCACTTTGACATATCTGAAAACTGTTGAGCCCAAGCAGTATCTCCCCTCAAAAGGTAAACACATGGTAAATACTGGATCATAAATTGAAGTCAATGAAAGACCATGTATTGTGACGCTCTGCTCTTAATTTTCAGCCAACTAAACAAGCGGGTGATGATGACCACGGAAAGACTGATATTATAACCAACATTTATGCTTTGTTTTTAAAGTTTTAAATACTATATAAAGTTATAAGTGCCTCTGCAGTTAATCAACCTTAATTTAATGCCTAAATCCATTAAGACAACGAAGATTAAAACAAATAAATAAACGCGAAAACAACATATATTATTCAATACGATGTCATTAATCGATGTCATGTCATCAATATGATGTCATTTTTTATATCTAAAATGCGTTGATAAAACACTTGAACAAGTTAATAATAAGAAGAAATGAACAGCTACAGTTTTCAGACGCAAAGTCCAAATTGTCCCTATAGTCCCACAGAGTACCTACTGCACAAATAAGTTCTGCCAACAGGGGGCATATTATGAGCTCTTAATTCCAGCCAGCTTGTTCGCTGCCTAATGAATTCGTGTTTCTAACGACTAATTTCAGCTAGTCTAGACTACTCATGAGTGACTAAATGGAAATAGTCGTTTATAAATGGAATTTAGAGTGAATTTCACAGTGACTACTCGTCACCGGCTAGCTGAAATTTGTCGTTTAAAATACGAATTCGCTAGGCAGCGAACAAGCTGACTGGAATTAAGAGCTCATAATATGCCCCCAGTTATCAATTCATCGATAGTAAAAAGAAATAAGCAGAGTTCTGGAAGAAGGTGACGTTAGGGGCCTTAAAACGCGCGCCGTATGAAAAGAGTTATGAAAGTCAAAGACGCGAGTGCCACGTTTAAAAATCGTCCCTTATAGCGTTCTGTTCTCTCAGCCTGCTCCGCAAGGGATTTGGCGTGAAGTTGTGTATGTATGTGTATTCTTAGGCACCGTGGAATATTATTTATATGTACGTATCGTGGGTCCGCGACGCTGAGAAGAAGCTCAGCACATCGGAGTATTTAACTTTAAGCAACGCGCGCGCCGCCCGCTCAGTCGCAACAGATCCGCGGACGCGAATCTTACCCACCACTTACTAATAGGGGGTAGTGTTAATTTTATATTACGAATTATAGAAATAAAATATTAATATATTGAATAAATAAAATTAGGTAAGTAAAATGAATATACAAAAATTAATAATTAAATAGAATATTAAATTTAAAAGTTTATTTATTATTTTATTTATAAATATAATTTGTTATATACTTATTATAGAAGTTTATAATAATAATGCTATAATGAAACTATTGCTGTAAGAAACTTACAGCGTTGTTTCTTCTGTTTAAAAATAAGAAGATATTATCTATCACCCAATTATTGAAAGAAGTGTATTAGACATGTAGACTTACTTGTAAATTTGCGAATTTAATTGAATTGTAATTTCTCTTTCAGAATTACTTTGTGGTGGTAACGAAGTAACCCCGTCATGGGGCACAACATCACAATATGGGTAAGTATTATTTGTTTACATTTTAACGTGTTCAATTAATGTTCGCGTAAATATTGTGAAAAGATTCATACATAATATAATTTTAAGTCGAAGGGGATTAAAAATTTTAATTTCTCACAACAGTTGTGCAGAATTAATGTCAATAATTTACATTACGGGAGCCAACAAACACCTGTCTTATTTGAAGTTGTGAAGTTGTGAAATTAGCTTTATGTTTAGGAACAGATAAATATCCAACTATTTTAAGATTCTAAAAAATCTCTAACTATTTTAAGATTCTACAGCTGAATTGGTCTTTTTCATGAATCTTTATACCTGAAGTTTTCTACGTTTCAAATAGCGCAATCAAATATGAATAACATTTATAAAGAATATACTTCAAATTATATAGTACCTAGTACCTAAGACGTACCTATCATAGTACTTACCTATGACGCAAATATATTGGAAAAAAAAATATAAATTAGGCCGCTTAGAGGTAATTTAATTATTTATCTAATCAAAACTAAATCTGTAGAATTAGAGGACGCCATTTTAAATAACTCTGAATTGCATAACGCTAGGTGAATGTACATACCTAATTCCAAATCCAAATATTTGAATCCGTTAGAGAAGCGTTTTGTTTATGCTAAATTGTACCCAAATTTACGACATTCAAATAAGTAAGCGTTCTGTTCATTCATATGCACAGCCTGCATACCCAGTTAATATATACCTATATATATTTATAAATTCGTCCGGGAAAGTTAAGCATCATACACCTGTATGATCCAAGGCAGTAGGGCACACGACACGTGGTCTGGAGCAAGGTCAAAATACCTGGATAAGAATAAACCAAACAATCCACTGACCATTTAATAAAACCGGTATCACAACTTTGTACGAGACATTTTTTTTATGATGCTCTTGTATTGAATTAAACGCAGTATCTTTTTTTAAAAAAATAATGTCAATTATCAACATTCTAGTTTCTAAATAGTAACAAGTGGCTAAAACGCAAACTGAGTTCGCAATAATTAAAAAAAAATAGTAACAAACATATACGCTATCTATCTACGGAATCTTTATTTTCTGTTAATCAAAGTTTATTCATCTAGCGGTATTATAATGTACAAGAGTACGAAGTAAAGAAATCGTATTATTGATTTAAAGAAAATCTTAACCGGGTCAAGTATTCATATAATAAGTATTCATCAGTATCTATCTATTGATGTTTTGGTTCTGGTGATGAATTTGAAAGCATAGATAGCGGTACCTACATGATTGTTTGGTGTAAGTAAAGTGTCGAAAAAAACTTCGGTCAAGTTTGTGTTTACTAATTATAAAATATGAAAATTTTAACTGTCAATAAGACATCTTATTGGCTAACTGTAATTTCAAAAATCATAAAAGCCACGAGGAATAGTATTACGTAGTACAATTTGATGATATCTTTGTGAGTCATTCGAGTAAAGAATTTATTGATTGTTTACTTGTAATTAAAATCTTTATGCTAATACACGATTGGATGCTGTTTATTAACCGACTTGACAAACACGTAGCCGTGTATTTAATATTTTGTTGTAAGCTCCAGAGCTTTAGACAAAATTCAAACCATCCATATCGATTCTATTTCTTTTCACCATAATCATATAAGACAGTTGACGTATAGTAAGTAAGACATATAATAAAGTTGCGTCTAGCAACTTTATTACTATATTTTTGTAAAAGATCAGCATCATCATCAGCCTATTGCAGTCCACTGCTGGAAATAAGCCTCTCCCAATTTACGCCACAACATCAGATTCTCTGCCTTCCGCATCCAGTCTTTTCCAGCAGCCCAGGTTGTCTGACCATCGAGCTGGTAAACGTCCTACACTACGCTTACCAAGTCGCGGTCTTCACTCTATGACCTTCTTGCTCCATCTACCATGGGTCCATCGGCAGATATGATGAGTCCATAGCCACTTCAGCGACCTTATTCTATAGATAAAGATATATAGAAAAGTTTTGTTTAAATATAGACTAAAGCTTCTGCTGCAGTTTTTACTATTATTAGCTACGAAAGGTATATGTTTTCTTCATTCAAACGCAAAAACTTTTTATACTATATGGATATTAACTATTACTAACAGTGCTTCATTAGCTAAATATATTTATAACAATGACTGACCTTTTAAGGCATTTGCTATTTAATCTGACTTAGATAGAATATTTATTATTAGTGAAAAGTTATTGTTTTTCAGCTTTTTTTAGCTTTTATTTTTAAATAAATAACGATAATTTTCGCAGACGATAATGTAAATACAACTAAGTACATTTAACATAATGAATACTGTAGACAGTACAGTATGCAATGCACGCACAGGGACAAGATGCGAGCGTCGCACCCTTGGCCTTCATTTACAACTCCAATGTCATATTACTCTTTTAGTTTCCTAGATATCGTAGTACATCTGCCACTAAAGGTCAATCAATTTTATTTGTATGTTTAGGCAACAGATGTTATTACTTATTATTTTATCTTAATTCTAAACTATTTATTTTTAATTAAAACATGTGTCCAATTTTGGACAGTCTAATGCTTTGAAGCCATACTGCCTTGTTGTCGTATTTTTTTTTGTAAGTGAAATACTTAAACTAACCAAACCCAATCATCGTAGCGCTTTATGCATGATGTTCCAATGGAGTTTTAATGATAATGCAGACGAGCACGGTACACACAATAATTACACCATTTTGCACATTTGCACACGTATACGAAAAAAAATTTCACGAGAATTTTATTCAATAATATCCGTTGAAACACAAATTTTAAAAAATAATTAAAAGAACGGTCATGACTTTTTTTACATTCGCGCCAAAAAACCCTTCATACGCGCGTTTTGGATGGGTTATGGTTTAGAAGCCATACTGCTATTGGAAAAAGTTTTAAATTTCGAACCGCCATTTTTATGTAGTATTTTTGAACCTATTGAGAATGAATTGACGAATATGGCAAATCTACTTAAATATTTCCTTACTTGCTACTAAACAGCTTTTCTTTGACGATGAATAATCCTTCAATTTAATTTAAATTAATAGAAATAAAATATTTTCATAATACGTTTATAGCTGTAGGTAATAATGATTCTTAATCTTCTGTGAACATCTAATTTTTAATTAAAACATGAATATATTTATAATCACAGATATAAGAATAATAGTTCGGCAATAGTCACCCAAACAACGAGACCAAAAATGGGTTGTTGATGTGTGAGTGACTTATCAATGTGTGTGCAAAGAGCGCTTCAAAGTGTCAACTTTTACACAGTTAATGTTCATGTGTTGAAATGTAAATATCCTGAAAATCTAATATACGCGGTTGCGCTGTCAGTTATGAATATTAGTACATTTTTCCTGACATGTGCCATCTATTATAGTCTATGCTTATAATATTCTAATTGTTTTACAAAATTATTTCTGAAGATTTATATTTACATATTTATATTCTCAATATAATGCATATGTAGCAAAAGTTAGTCGAAATGTAAGCCATCAATTCTAGCGAGGGATTTCATTTTAATTTATTTGGGTGCAAATACAAAGTTAACAACATGCCTAATGGTGTTTTATCTATAAAAAAGACATAATAATAAAAATAACACGGCGTGTTTTAATCGCCAAGGAAATGTCACACCAAAAACCAACTTTGGACAGGTTGGGATCATGACGATGACCCCACTGGCGGCACTCTGCTACCTGCCACCATTTTATAAATATGGCTGTATGCAAATTGTTCCTCACGAACGAAAAAAAGTCAACGTACCAGAAATCGTTTATTAGTAATTTATTAGAACACATCACCACTCCCACAAATATACATAGTGATATTATTATTATAGACAATAACAGGCATTTTTACGACTCCAATTTATTATTTATTATCAAAAAGAAATGTATACTAAGTAAACTGGATCGCAGATAACGTTTTTATTTATAGTTTAGTCGAGTGCCTTTTTTCTTAATTAGGTTTATATAAAATAGTCAAGCTTACAGGTAGAGTTCTTCAAAAACCAATAAATTAATAGCTTTAAATAATTATTACATTATGTATCATGCACAATTTTTGGATATTTGATAACGTAATACAAATGTAGATAGATAATAACGTAGACACATGTCACATAACGCCATCTGGTCTCAAATTAAGCATTTAAAGTGGTTCAATGATTATCAGAAAATAATTACAAATATTGTATTCATAAGATGATATACAAACGTCGATGTAGTGTATACATATATTTATCTTGGCACTCAAATCCCTCCAAGCGTAGAAGTAATGAATACCAGCCATTGCACCCGATGCCCATTAAATCGTCCTTAATAAATAACACTCAATTCTTTTAATAAATAAACCCAACCATAATTAGATAAAATGGTATTCCTTTATTTTACTAATTTGAGAACTTAATCACAAGAAAAAAAAAGAAAATAATGGAAATAGTAACAAGCGTGAATGTGAAAACAAACACTTCGAAGGTCCCAAAAAATAAAACTTTATTATTTTATTGAAACAATTTAAAAACAATTCCATGTGCCTTTTATTAAAATTTTATTACACAAATATTTATTAAAACCCAATATTATTACGGTTTCATTTACGAAACTTGTTCAAACTTTTATTTATAAATATAACAGAACCTTAAAGTTCTTTAACACTTTTAAACTTCAGATGTCATTAAAATATAGCCAAACCAATCGAAAACTGATTTACTATTTTATTAACTATACATAATGTAATCTTCGCTTCCAATTATTTAAAATAGTGTAAATGTTTACTAGGATTTTTTCCAATATAGGTACCTACATGCTACTGCAGATTTTAACGCAATTTTCAGGAATAGATTCGAGAAAAAGGTGTATACGTATTACAAATAAATAAATAAAAATACAAATAAAACTACAAAATTAAAAACCAAATAGCATTACTAAAACACACTCTCAGATCAATTTTAAATTTTAACATCAAACCAAGATAAAAATTCCGATAATAACACAATTAACCAAAAACTTTAGTAACCACGTATCATTAGAGATGATGATTTAAAGAAATATAAAATATACTAATTCAGATATATTAACAACAGTGAAGAATAGTAAATAAGTCTATATACCTACGTAGACTTCAAAAACCACAATATTCAAAGAAAACCTTACTAAACACACTCAACTAATACAGATTCTGACAATCCAGGCACAGTTTGTGATTAGATATATACTTAATGGAAATTAATGGAAATCGTAATAAACATAATATATATGTATGGCCATTGACACCTGATATCATTTACATTAAAAGAAAAAAAAAACACCTCATTTTTGTCGACTAGTCTCGAGTGTTGATTCTGAATCTGTCAAGTTATGTTAATTTACTAAAGATATAGTGCACTACTTGAACCCATAGGTCGATGACCAGCCACACCAACATTTCTATATTTATAGTTAATTTATAGATTATTTTATAAAATAGCACAGTTAATTTGTTACTATGCTTAATAATTTCGGGGTAATATCAGGATCTACAAAATAGCTTAGCTGAGTGTCATCAAGCTGGCTTAAATTGTTCAGTTTAACAGCAGAATATTAACGGTTTCTCGGTGATCCAGTGGTCGAGCGCCCAGCTTCTGAATCAAGAAGTCGCGGGTTCGGATCCTGGCTCACACCAATGACTTTACGAAATTATTTTTGGAAGTTATGTGTGATAAATATCGAGAACTGAAAATCACGTGTTCGGTATGACAATAGGTTCGCCACCTATTCCATTTCGGACGTAAGCTTAACGGCGAGACGAGACTTAACAGCCGCTGCCTACACCTTCGGGTAGAAAAGGCGTGAAGTTATGTTATGTTATGACGGCTTCAAACCAAAGAATTCTTTCTTAAATATGTCAAAATATTACACAAAACAACTATGATTATTGTAGATGGTTAAAAAAAAAACATAAAATGTTAATTTTCATGAATTCCACTATTTTGAGAGTTTGTAACAGCTTTGTAATTAGTTTTTTATCCAAAAGCTGAGCAGATTTTTCATTAAAAAATTTTAACATCATACGAGTAGATAACAAAACGGGCGGACATTGAGTCCTATTAATATGTTCCCGTTTTACCCATAAGCAATACTGAAAAGGGAACGAGAGTAAACCATAATACAAACTTATTTTTAGAAGTACCAATAGCCGTTGACAATGGCAGCCAGTGTGTTTCAAATGCAAAAGAAAGAAATTGCTAGAACATTTTTTTTTTCTACATCTACTTGACGATGGGCTAGCGGTTTTATTTAAATGTCGCAAAGTGATAGATAGATACCTATCTATTTCTATTGTAATAGATGATACACAAAGTTTTTCTACTAAGGTCGACAGCCTTTCGATCTAACTTACAACCAATCCACGCTTCACAATTTAATTGGCCAATAAATTAAATTCCTTAAATTTATTACCATGTACTTATCCACACATTACAATTCAATTGGCAAATCCAAAAATTAAGTATTTAATGGTCTTATTTAGATGCAGAATAAGATCAAAACCTAATTCTATACACAATTCGAGTGAAGTGTATAAAAAAAAATCAACTCTTGACAAAATGTTAGCTGGATATCTCGTTTTATTTCTAACATGTAACAGGTTTTATAAATATCCAGGTAACGTTGAATATATTATTTTATAACGATGTTTCTGTTATTTTCTAGTGCGCCATAGCATCTGCGCTCTGTGCATATGTATTGGCATCTCCACGTGCTGGTTTTACAACATTCGCCAGAAGTTCTGTCGAAAATATTCCAAAACATGACCCTCTCGGTGCACCGATTCGTGCTTCTGTTGAGAGAATACCTTTAAGGTAGAAAACTTTGAAATATTCAACTTCTCAATTTACTTATTACAGAAATAGAAAGGAAATTAATAGTCGTGGTCCAGTTGTGGAGCACCCCACTTCTGAATTAAAAGGTCCTGGGTTCGAATCCTGGCTCACACATATGAGTTTACGAAATTATTGTAGAAAGTTATGTGTGTTAAATATCGATGACTGAAAACTTTGTGCCCGGTATGGCAATTGGTTCGCAACATTTTCCATGTGGAACGTAAAAATAAATGTATGTCGAGGCTTAAAAGCCACTGTCTACACATTTGGGTAGAGAAAAGCGTGAAGTTATGCTATCTTAAGTTAATACTCATATTATTGATGTAGGAGTGTTCGTGATGAAGCAGACAAAAGACTACCTCTACGTGATGCAGTAGAAAAACGACCGATATCAGTATTGGAACCAGGCGTTTCACTGAAGCTTCTACAGGTAAATGCACAAAAACATAACTGATCGCCAGGTCCCTTGCAGGATAGGCAGAGAGAACAGGACGCCATAAATCACGAATCTTATATACATCAATAGCTTTTTCGAATTTTATAACTCTTGTCATACAGGATGTTTAGTTCTTAACGACATCAATTTCCACATCAATTTCCATTTCTTAACGACATTCAAGTGGTTCAGTTTGGTCACGGACCGTCTTTGACTTCTACATCTTCCAACTTTTCCAATTTGAATATCTTGCACTTTATTGTGAAATTTGAAAGGTACTGCTAACACAATAAAATAATTAATAATATTTATTTTAAGGAGGCGGAAGACATGCATCGTGTGGACAATATCGACGAATTGAAAGAATATTACGGAGCTGCCAATTATTTAAACAAGTGAGTGTAATATATTATAAATATATAATTTGAGAATATTAAAAATGTCCATTAAAATGTTTTTAGTTTATATAATTAACAATTAATATTTGTTACAGCATCACACGCAACGATGACAAATTACAGCAAGGAAATGAGAACTTACAAGGTACATAGATTAAAAACAAAATAGAAACAAAAACATTAAAATAGTAGTAAAACCTACTTAATAATCGATATACATACACACATATAAAACTTCACGCCAAATCCCTTGCGGGTAAGGCAGAAAGAACAGAGCGCCATAAGCACGATTCTTGCATGCCTCACTCGCTTCTTTGACTTTTTTTCATGCACACGCGTCAATTTTTACCAGAACCAGAACACCAGAACTCGTTCTATTTGATCATGGAAGGTGTGTCGTGGCCGTTAATCCTACAATCGTGCACACTCTGCCATACCCAGCTCTAACTTCTATAAGTTAGTGTTGTGCTCAGTACAGCATTGTGAATTGCTAGCTGGGATTGAGCTAATAATTGATATATTTATGATTATAGCAATGCAACAGACAGAAGAAAAACCAACAAACAATAAATTAGTTGTATGCTACATGGAGTCGTGGGCTGCGTACAGAGCACCACCATTGGCGTTCACCCCCGGTCTGCTGCCACGGTCTTGCACACATCTCCACTACGCTTTCGCCACTTTACATCCTCACACGTATGCCGTCATACCTACAAATGAAGATTATGATATTGTAAAAGGTAGGTAATGACATTTAGTCTTTAAAGCTACTGTTAGAATCTCGCAATTCGCTTCATGAATGAACCGTTTCGATGGGGTAATACCCGACCTGTCAAAAAATCGACGTTAATTGGCTTATGCCCCATTTTATTGGATGAAAGAAGTATCCGTAGTACTGCTGTAATTGATGAATTTAGATTTTGCTGCTTGGTCTCCTAGATTATTCAAAAGCAGTAAGAAATACTATTGAAAATTATCTAAAATTACTGTAGCAAAAAAAAAAATTAAACTTGATGTTTTATTAGTGTTTTCATTCGATATCAATCTTATTTTTACACTACAAATTTTATTTGCGATATCAAATTTCGCTGATAATTATATGACAACGATAAATTGACTAAAATCGTAATTGCAGGTGGATATCGTATTGCGACCGGATTGAAACGTCGTATCAAGGATTTGAAAGTGATCATCAGCGTGGGTGGTGAAGGTACTGAAAGACTGTTTAGTGAAATGGTACAAGAACCCACCAGTCGGAGCAAGTTCATTGATAGTGCGCTTAGTTTCATAAGAGATCATGATTTTGATGGACTCGACCTTCATTGGGTCTATCCAGGTATGACTAAACTAAGATTTTAATTGCTATGATATAATAATGTATATAATAAAACTAAGAAATTGATGATTATTTTGTCCATTACAGGAGAGAAGGATTATAGCGAAAGAGAACTTCTAACTGAACTGCTCTATGAGATTAGAGACAAGTTTGCTCCTTACGGATTATTGCTCTCAACTATTCTGCCTCCATTCAGGTAGCTATTGCATTAATTGATTAAAATTAAGAAGGTTCTCTTATTAGTATTTTATCAAAAGTATATTAATCATGTTTTATATCTATTTGAAGGTATCAAATCGAAGATGGATATGATCTGAGTGCAGTTAACGGTGCTACAGACTACACAATTTTACAAGCGTGGGACATGACTCATGCAAAAAAAGATGATCCGCCTAAGAGGGCTGTGCAGCATACTATGTTACTTAAAGATCCTGCAGCGGCTTCTCGTGACCAGCGATATGATAATATTGTAAGTATCATCATTCTCCTGCGATGATTCCAAGTCAGTATGGATGTTCTCTGACTCCAAACTGTCAGCCCATACCAAGCCCGGTATTCCACCTCGAAATCATCATGATGAAAACTTCAAACAAGAAATACCTAATCAATTGCATATTTCTCTAACAGGAGTTCGTGGTGAAATTTGTTCTCCGTCGCGGAATAACTCCAGAAAAGTTGGTACTTGGTATACCTTTATTTGGACGCAGCTACACTCTCTCACCATCAACGCTTCCGGCTCCAGGTGCTTCTGTCAGTGGATGGGGAGTGGAAGGATATTACACTCAAAAAAAAGGATTGCTCGCATTCTTTGAGGTAGGAAAATAATCGAATTAATTAAAAAGAAGCATCAGTTTCTTCTTGGCAGCCAATAAAAAACAATATTCACTTTTAGATTTGCATGGCTGAACGTGAAGGGAGAGGAAAAATAAACTCGGACGATTCTGGCAATGCATATTATTACTCTGCAATGGACAATCAATGGGTCTCTTTTGATACACCTTATACAGTTCTAGAAAAGGTAAATATTAATTCTATCATTATTTATTAATAGCAGAATATATGACTACAGGAAATTTCAATTTGATCATTCTTATGTTCAACTAGATGAAGTTCGTGACACGTATGGGTTTGGCGGGAGCAGCAGCATGGGCTATCGACATGGATGACTTCCGTGGACTGTGCGACCAACCTTTCCCAATACTCAATGTCATTTCATCAACATTAAACGGTAATTACATTGACCATTGAAATGTAGTACCACTATCTCGAATGATAGCCAGAGATGATAGTAAATGATAGAGAGATTACTAGTAAAGAGACAAGACATATCAGAAAATTGACGACGTTTTTTCCCGAGAGAGGTATCCGGAGGCGTAATATTATAAATTTATCCGTAAAACTGGATAAAATTATTTATCTGACATATCCAAATGTCTTAACAAACCAAAATATATTCCAATTCTCCTGTGTTAATCAGTTTCAGTTCAGTTCGTTCCTGCTGATTAAGTAATACCTTAAAGTTTTGAATTGATGTATACATTAATTCTTTAAATTTTATTAAGTAATTTTCTCTTTGCAGGAGAAAATAAGAAAATCTCATCTGATCAATCGTCATTGAAATTAGGCGCATGTGAATCTGAAACGCCCTATTTGGCATCCGACGAAGAGTCGTGTGCACATTTTCACTTCTGCACCGGTGGCATCAGCTACAGAATGTTCTGCGAAGATGACCGGCTTTATGATCCTTCCACTGGATTCTGCGGGTATTTAATTATAAATAATAATTTCGACACAACAACACACAGTTCCCTCTAGGTTTCCAGGCGAAGAAACTAAATGCTTGTGTTATGGAAACATGATAACCGATATTAATACATATAACAGCATGTAACGCCTTACAAATGTCTATAATACTTAAGTGGGAATCTAACCAATACACCTCTAATCAGCAGTTGGTTGTCTTTTCAATCCACCACTGGGCTCGTTATTATTTACAATAACTAATATATATCCTATAATTTCACAGACACCAGGATGTAGCAAAATGTATGCCAGGAGAGAGTCTCAGGATCACCGTGGAGGATGCAACTCGGCTACTGTCACAGGCATACGATAGTGATTTTGAAGTGAGCTATGAAAACCAACTTAAAATCTATAACTTTATGATAGGTATTTAAGCATTAAGGTTTTTTATTTTTTTTTTACAGTGGAGCCATCCCAGCAAACAAGTGATGTCATGGAAGGATTCAGAGCGTTACATCGCCGGATGGGACAGCAAGAAAAGTAAGATTTTTTAAACTTGGTATACATTTATGCCCAAGGATCTCGGGCAATTGGAGTTATGCCTCAGTCTCGTAATTTTCTTTAGTCCCAAAAGTGGCGTCCGTGGTGGTGGAAGTTATCACCGTACATCGGATACAATCTTGTCAATAATAAAAATCACATAACTTCTGAAAGGAATTCTGAAAAAATCAACGGGGTGACCCAGGTTTCGAACCTGTGACTAATAATTCAGAAGTGGGGTGCTACACATTCCGGGCACAGGACTATTATAATATCTTTAGGATTTTTCAAATTTTCTTCTACTTTTATTTAATACTAGCAGACCGCGCGAACTTCGTACCGCCATATTTTATACATTTTTCACTAAAAAGATTATTGCCGTGATCATATTAATACCCCAAAGCTTTCCTCATAAATGGACTATCTAACACTTTTTTTTTCAATTCAAGTTCCTGATACACATAATACATAACATAACATAACTTCACGCCTTTTGTTACCCGAAGGTGTAGGCAGCGGCTGTTAAGCCTCGTCTCGCCGTTATGTTTACGTTCCAAATGGAATAGGTGGCGAACCTATTGCCATACCGGGCACAAAGTTTTTCAGTCATCGATATTTATCACACATAACTTCCGAAAACAATTTCGAAAAGTCATTGGTGTGAGCCAGTATCAGGAATCGAACCCTGACCGACCTCTCAGAAGCTCGACGTAAAGTGGCTCATGCCGCGTTTTGTTCGGTGAGAGAGGTACGGGGGTAAGGGAGGTCCACCTCCCTTCCCCATCCTTCTCCCTTAAAGGTCGGTAACGCAACGGTAATACTATAAATGTTGCCGGTGTCCATGGGCGGCGCAGGTTGCTTACCATCAGGTGACACGCTTGCTCCTTTGCCCTCCTATCCCATAAAAAGAAAATATTATCAACTTCAATCAATAGCAATACCAGGGACTTTAGTTTTTTTTTAATACTACTTGAACCTTTTTTTTTCTCGGTCATTGTCGCCGAATTAAAAAAAAATCTGGTCACCACATGTTCTTAACCAGTATGGCTAACTCCCAGTGAGTGTGTTTTTTATAATTTAAACGATGTCGATTTGGCACCTTGGTATTACTCTTATCAAAATAAATTCACTAAATTTCAAAAGAGATCACGATATTAAAAATGTTAATATAGATGGGCAACTTAATGTGGTATGCAGACGTGTAGCAAACCAGCAAAGTCTTTATATTTAAGCAAAAGGGGCCTAGATCGAGCGTATCGAGGCGTATGCATATCTTGCGCTTTGTCCATTTATATGAAGTTGCAATATTGTAAAGAATTATAGATAATATTATAATATCTGCGTGAAGAACTAACTGAAAACTAACTCTAGCTTTGACGCATGACTTTGGTTACTTAAGTATGAAAATATATTTTAATATTTTAATATTCGCGTTGCATATTACATAAATATAATGAACGGAAAATAACGCGACACATTTAGGCAAACAAATTATGTCAAAATTACGTCTGCTTGTGACTACGGCCAGTGCAACCAGGCCGAAACGTCAAGCCATTAATAAAAGTAAGTATTTGTTTACCTACATGTGTCGTGTTATTTCCCATTTATTATACTCTTAAATAGATCAAATTCTAATCTAATATGTCTAAATAGACACGGGGTCACAGATGTTACAGGTTCACAACACCTATTAATTATTACAAAATAAATATACATATACCCCAAAAGACGATTAAATACTACAAACTCATTAGGACAAAAAGAAAAAAAAAGTCTAAGTAAATTAAAAAAAAAAATTACCTGCCAGCTATGAGCGGCGCTTATGACCGAGTCGGGCGGGACTCCCGATCATATCGAGGGGTGAAAGGCTATTTGTTTTAAGCGACATTTTTGCAACTTTACAGGAGAGCCATTTAAAGTTTGAAATTTTGAAAAAAAATTCATAACTTAAAAACTTCTTGAGCTATTTGAACGGGGTAAACTTTGTTGAAATTTAATTAAAAATATCCAGATGCTGATGCTAATATTAAATTAAACCGACCTGTAATGACAAAAATACGTGTCGCTTAATTCAAAATGCCCTAAGCCCTTATTTTTCAGGGAATGGAAAAATGATTTAAGTGACTTTAAAACTACAATTAGCTTCAGGAAAAAACAAATAAGCGACAATGCTTTATGTTTTCAGAGTAAGTCTATAAGAATGAAATGACATGACCCGGAATTAATAGTAGAAAGCTATTTATGTCAACCACCACTTTAGACTAAAATGAGTAGGCGGCTTATTAAATTATGTAACATATAAAATTGAAAATATAACGTTTTGTGTTCCATTTATTAACATATAAGGCTATAAACGGCTGTTAAAACAACCTGGATATAGCGCAATTGCCGAAAATCTCACGTTCTTTTATTAAAATTATAAATTACTAACGCAACATCAGTTAAAGTGTTTGTTTAGTATAATAATTATAAATTAGAACAGTCTCAATTAGAACTTTATTATACTTATGCCTTTTTTTCATCTAAATGTTCTTTAAATTTTTTACAATCCTCTGGCTTCTGTTCTTCAAAATACATTGGTATAAGCGACGTTTCATGTCTTATTTGGGTGAAGACTAAATGGTTTAAGCGACATTACACGGTATAATTGGTGGAAGTGCAAATGATTCAAATCCGTACCTAGTAAATTTTAGAAACAGGAAAAATGTTTTAAGTCTTATTGACTTATTTACCTGGGAAAGGCTAATTGGTTTATCTCTCAGTTTTTAATATGAGTGTATGGCTCAAGTAACTAATTTAAAAAAAAATGCAAAGTCCATGTCGCTTAAAACACTGCTACTATGGAAACTTCCCAAAAACAGGGATGTTTTAAGCGCCAAAAAAGTGCTCCGATTTAAATGAAACTTGTATCAGTCGACGCAGAAAAATTTGCTGATTCCAAATATGTATATAACTCAATATCGCCCAAAATGTCGCTTAAAGCAAATAGCCTTTCACCCCTCGATATATATGTGCGCGGAATATTTGCCTAAGAAACGAATACTTACATTTTGTATTTTGCGATATCTTTTGAATTAAATGTCCGAATTGAATCATTCAAAAAGTTCTAGAAAGGTATTGAATCTATCTTAATATTGAAGTAATTTATTTTGAGAAGAGTTAATACCAAGGTACAAACTAAAGAACTTTTAAAACGACCACATTATAATTATTTTTAAAAATTCAAAAAACACTTATTGTGCGATAACTACAATAGTTAGACATATGGCGTCGCGGACTTTTCTGTCGACAATTATATGTTCTGTGAAAGTGTAGTACATTGTTTTGTTCTATAATCAATAGTTTTCGCAGCGTTCGCGATGTAAGAATTTTTTTCGGGTCTTTTTCTTACACCTTGGGTTACATTATTTAATTTAAAGTAAGGATCCCTAATTTATTTGAAAATATAATATAGCCTAAAACCTTCCTCGATAAATGGACTATACACCAGTGAAAGAATTTTTGAAATCGGACCGGTGGTTTCTGAGATTAAGAGAGATTTCAAACAAACAAACTCTTCCGCTTTATAATATAAGTATAGATATAGATACATAATAACGTTTATTATTTAAAGGTAAGCAAAGTGACAAGCTGATCGTATGCTACATGACAAGCTGGGCGTTTTATCGGCGTGGTGATGGAAAATTTGTACCTGAAAATGTGGACACCAGGCTGTGTACTCACGTTGTATACGCGTACGCCTCGCTGTCGCCCGACGATCTCATTGCCAAAGAATTTGATCCATGGGCTGATATCACCAATAGTGAGTATAGGAACCATGTTCTTTCAAATTTAATAACGAATCTTTAACCTAATTATGACTGTTATTCAAAGGTTTTCTTTCGTTTCTTAGATTTGCACACTCAAAAAGTATTAGATGTATTTCTTTCCATCTTTTAGAATGCATCGACGTTACTTTGATAACTGTTAGATCTCTCCATTAGAAATCAGTGGGATTTTAATCCCACTTAATTATACTTTGATCCTTAATTTCTTTCTACGACTTCCTTGACTAAGCAGATAAAATAATGCAAAAGCGAATGGATGTAGGAGTCGAGGACGGCCAAGACACTCATTCCATGACCAAATAGAACGTGTTCTGGAGGAGGGTGATGTTAGGAGCCTCAAAAATCGACGCGCGTGCATGAAAAGAGTTATGAAAGTCAACGAAGCGAGTGAGGTGTGTAAGAATCAAGCCATATGGCGCTCCGTTCTCTCTGCCTAAAGTTATGTATGTCTGTATGTACGATTTCCTTCTATGGGCTAAACCCCATCTAGATGTCAATTTAACTATAGTCTTATTTATTTCATTTATACAGATCTGTACGAACGTGTCACCTCTCTGAGGGACGTCAAAGTCCTCCTAGGTTTGGGCGGATGGACAGATTCAGCTGGTGACAAATATTCCCGTCTAGTATCTTCAAGCGCAAATCGAAGGGCATTCATAGACAAGTTAATACCGTTTTTGCGTATGCATAACTTCAGAGGTCTGCATCTGGATTGGAATTATCCAGTATGTTGGCAGAGCAACTGCAAAAAGGGCGCTGTTTCTGATAAATCCAATTTTGCCAAATTTATCCAGGTAACTTTGATTAATTACTTAATTTTAACAGTCTCGGTGGCGCAGTGGTCGAGCACACGGCTTCTGATCCAGAGGTCCGGGTTCGATTCCTGATACTGGCTCACACCAATGTCTTTTCGAAATTGTTTTCGGAAGTTATGTGTGATAAATATCGATGACTGAAAAACTTTGTGCCCGGTATGGCAATAGGTTCGCCACCTATTCCATTTGGGACGTAAACATAACGGCGAGACGAGGCTTAACAGCCGCTGCCTACACCTTCGGGTAACAAAAGGCGTGAAGTTATGTTATGTATGTAACTTTGATAAAACATAGCATAACATAACTTCAAGTCTTTTTCTACCCGAAGGAGTAGGCTGTCATTGTAAGCCTCGACTCGCCTTTATGTTTACGTCCCAAATGGAATAGATGGCGAACCTATTGCCATACCGGGCACAAAGTTTTTAGTCATCGATATTTATCACACATAACTTTCGAAATTAATTTCGAAAAGTGATTGGTCCAGAGGTCCAGAGGTCGCGGTCTCGTGCGACCTCTGGATTCAGAAGGCATGTGCTCGACCACTGGACCGTCGAAATTCAACTAACTTCGATAACATTTTGCAAAATTATGAAGTAAATAAAAACACATGATAGAATCCGATCACCAAAAATATTTTTACTTTTCAGGAATTGTCCAAGGCATTGCATGATGCTGATATGGTACTTGGAGTGGCCATATCTGGATACAAAGAAGTGATTGAAAGTGCTTACGATTTGCCAGTGATATCAAAGGCAGCCGATTTCCTCAGCGCAATGACTTATGACTATCACGGTGGTTGGGAGAAAGCTACTGGACATCACACTCCACTGGTACCGCCACCTAAGGATGCCTTATCATATTATTCTATAGTAAGTTGTTAAATATCGTTTGAAATGTGTATAACATGGGTCAGTATTGCAATTCGCTGCAAGAATGGGCCGGCTCGACCGGTGAAATACCACCCGTCGGAATATTGACCTGAAGTGGTTCGTGCCGCGTTTTGTTCGGTGAGAGAGGTATCCAGAGGCCCGATCCCCTTTCCTCTTCCTTTCCATTCCTAATACCTTAAAGGACACACCACGGTGTTCATGGGCGGTGAGTATTTGCTTACCATGAAGTGACCCACTTGTTCATTTGCCCTCCTATTCTTTTAAGACAACAATAAAGAGCACAACTTTAAGAACTTTAATTTTAAAATGAATTAAATTTTATAGGAATATGCCGTCAAAGCAATGATAAGTGGTGGCGCTGATCCTAAGAAATTACTTCTTGGACTGTCATTCTACGGACAATCGTACAGATTGGTGGACGTGAGCGGTGTCAAAGGACCCGGTTCACCTGCAAGTGGGCCTGGAGAGCCGGGAGAGTTCACTAAACAACCCGGCATGTTGGCATATTACGAAATATGTTACAAAGGTTAGTTAAATCTGAGATGATATTCAAAGTTGGATTGAAAGAGAAATATTCAAAGTTGGAGTAAAAGAGAATGTCGGTGTAAAAGTAAGAAACGGCCTGCTCCAATGGTTCGTACATGTACAAATAATGGATGATTCAAGATTGCCGAAACAGGTATAAAATGCAAAAACGGATGGATTTAGGAGTCGAGGACGGCCAAGACACACATTCCATGATCAAATAGAATGTGTTCCGGAGGAAAGGGGTGTTAGGATCCTTAAAAATAGACGCGCGTGCATGAAGTGTTATAAAAGGCAAAGAAGAGGGGTGAAGTTATGTATGTATGTGTATATATATACATATATGTATATATATATATATTACTATATTTAATTTATTTTATATAATAATAATGAAACAGTTGGTTGTGATGTGGGTATTTGAATATTAAATCTATATCATCAAATATAATCGTCAGTTTTATAAGTGAGAAGATATTTTGGTTTAAGACACGCATTCCATGACCAAATAGAACGTGTCCTGGAAGGAGGTGATGTTAGGAGCCTCAAAAATCGACGCGCGTGCATGAAAAGAGTTATGTTAGTCAACGAAACGAGTAAGGCGTGTAAGAATCGTACCTTATGGCGCTCTTTTCTCTCTGCCTACCCCGCAAGGGATTTGGCGTGAAGTTATGTATATTTTTGTTTCAAACCCGTTGGTCTGTAGATTCTGTATAAATATATATATATATATATATGTATATTAAAAAAAATCTCTTGTTTTGGACCCAATTCAAATAGCGCCTTCTTATTTTCCAGGCTAAGTTAATGTATGCTTGTGTTATGGAAATTAGATAAATAATATATAATTTATACTTTATTTGTATATAAAAGCAAATTGCATATTTTATTTTATTATTTTCTTTAACCTAGGCATTATTTATTTATTTCACAGTAAAGAACTTAAGATGGAAGACTGGCCGACAACAGGATGCAGGACCCTACGCATACCTTGACAACCAATGGGTTGGCTACGACGATCCCAAATCTATTACCGAAAAGGTTTGTCATGTTTTGTTTGCAGTAATATAGGTAATTCCATTCTACTCTGTGTTCACATTAAACTGAGCCAAAGTAAAGCGTAGCCTGTCTTAACTAGTTTTTAATACAGGCGTTCAAATATTTTATACATTCATAAATAACATAGCATAACTTCACGCCTTTTTCTACCGGTAGTACCGTGTAGGCTGCGGCTGTTAAACCTCGACTCGCCATTTTGTTTACCTCCTGGACCGAACAGGTGGCGAACCTATTACCATACACCGAGCACAAAGTTGTCAGTCATCGATATATGTCACACATAACTTCTGAAAATAATTTCGAAAAGTCAGCCGTGAGCCCGGATTCGAACCCACGACTCTTGATTCAAAAGCGAAATGCTCGAGAACTGTACATTTATATATTTATGTCGAAGGTAGTCAAAATTGCACCCGATTAATGACAATAGACTTGGCTATCTGTACTAGGATACCTACTATAAAAATCATTAATTGATCGTGTTCAACAATTAACTACCGCTCCCTACACCTTCTAATATTAAAAGCGTGAAACATAAAACATCTATATTGTACACACCTTTTATCAAAACACGAGTTTATTTATTTGTATACATAATACTAAAGCTAGATCTTAGCAAGTACTTTGATAGCAATGAATATGGCGTCATTACTATTGGAAAATACCTGATTAATAAATTAATATGCACAATTGACAACTCGCAATAGAATTTGAAATTAATACAAGAAATGTCTTGTTTATTATTTTATTCAACTATGTTGCGCTGTTATTATGAATCATTTTCTTACACCTTGGGTTACATTATTGGACTTATAGCAAGGATCCCTAATTGATTTGAAAATATAATATAACCTTAAGCCTTTCTAGATAAATGGACTATACAACACTGAAAGAATTTTTGAAATCGCACTGGTGGTTTCTGAGATTAGCACGTTAAAACAAACAAACAAACTCTTCCGCTTTATAATTTAAATAAAGATTGCTAATATTTGGTGGTCTATTTGCTTTACCTTTTTTAGGCAGAATGGTGATCTGATCAGTTTTGACTCGTCGAGTTTTTACTTTTTACGTCTCAAATTGTGTAGGTGGCAGAAGCTATTGTCATATGCCGAGCTCAATGTTATCAGTCATCGATAAGCATTCAGAGTATTTATTGGTATGAGACAGGATTTGATCCCAGGACTTATGGTATATATATACCCATAAAACTCTTCTTTACGTCTAATATGGTCTATGTCTTCATCTACGCAACTAAGCGGTTTACATGTTACTTTTTTTTGAATAAAGATAGTATTGTTTAAGAATTATCTGATACCGTACCTGCATATCACTCGTAACATATTAAATTAGCAAAATAATAATAATAATATCTTGTACTTGTGTGTATTACACATCGCCCCCTAGGTTCAAACTAAACAACTATTTGCTTGTGCTATGGATACTAGAGAACGGATATGAATAAATGTATACTTTTTTTTATAAATACATAGTTATAGAAAAACATCCAGACTCCAAACAAACATTCATGCTTGCCACAAATATTTGTACTCGGTTGGGGATCGAACCCGCCAACCTCGATTCTGCATTCGGTAGCTTTTAAACAGTCGTAGAGCCAAGCAGTTTCCTGAATGAATGGGCCGGCTCGACCGGTGAAATACCACGACCTCTCAGAGGACCGACGTAAAGTGGCTCATGCCGCGTTTCGTTCGGTGAGAGAGGTACCCGGAGGCCCACCCCCTTTCCCCTTACTTCCCTATCCCCTATCCCTTAAAGGTCGGTAACGCAACGGTAACACTATATGTGTTGCTGGTGTCCATGGGCGGCGTTGGTTGCTTACCATCAGGTGACACGCCTGCTCGTTTGCCCTCCTATATATTTGCGTGTCACCTGATGGTAAGTGACCAGCGCCACCCACGGACACCTGCAACACATATAGTGTTACAGTTTCGTTGTCGACTTTTAAGGGACTAGGATAGAAAAAGATGGAGAAAGAGCCCACTCTTTTAGAGGTACTCGGAAGTACACCTCACCAAACCAAACGGTATGAGCCACTTTACGTCGGTAAGTAGAGGTCGTGATATTTCACCGGTCGAGCCGGCACATTCAAGCAGCGAACTGCTTGGCTCTACCGCTGTTATTCTCTATATGTCATTGTAATAATATTGCGACGACATTTTTTTTTATACAGAATTAATAGTTTCACTATTTCTATTTAGCAAATTTTACACAGTTGGTAAGTAGTTTGTAAAAATTAGGTAGTCTAGTTCTTTAGCCTGACTAATTTTCCAATTGATATTACTTAGTTCCAACGTAATTGGTTATATTAGTATTTGAAGAATATTCTTCTTAACCAAACACTAATAAAATAAATATATCTATTTAGGTGGAATGGGCTCTTGGTCAAGGTTTGGGAGGGGTGACAGCGTGGGCCATCGATTTGGACGATTTCAGCAACCGTTGTTGTGCGGAACCCTCGCCGTTGCTACGAGCTGCTGGTCGAGCTCTTGGACGAAGCGTGCCATCACCACCCAACGCACCTTGTGAACGCCCACCAGAACCTGTGACTCCTTCACCACCAACGACAACACCCGCTGAGTCTGATGGTAAGATGAACATCCTTTAATATTTACCAGAATGTATTTGTGCTTGTTTGTACCTGTTGTCACTGTTTAGATAAATTTAATTGATTGATTGTTTAATCACTACAACTCGTTTTACTAATTGGTATATATATTACATTTTTATTTTGCCTAACTTTTGAAATAGCTTGACCGCTTTTTACGGATGCATAGATTGTGTAATAAGAAGCTAAAACAGTTGTGTATGATCATCATCGTCATCATTAGCCTGTTGCAGTCCACTGCTGGACATGGGCCTCTCCCAATTTGCGCCACAACATCCGTTTCTCTGCCTTCCGCATCCAGTCTTTTCCAGCAGCCTTTCTGAGGTCGTCGGACCATCGGGCTGGTGGGCGTCCTACACTACGATTACCGAGTCGCGGTCTCCACTCTATGACCTTCTTACTCCATCTACCATCGGTCCTTCGACAGATGTAACCAGCCCATTGCCACATTGTCATTGTGTATGATCATGACATTATAAAATCATCATTTGCCTTTTGAGGTCCACTGCTGGACAGGCCTCCCCCATAGAGCGCCACAACTGCTGGTCCGTCCACTCATGGGGGGTTTTTGCCATATTCGCCACGCTTGGCAGGCGGGTTGGCGAGCGCAGTAGGCTGTATTTTGTTGAGAGAGAATGCTGCTGCCCATTCTTCCAGCCTTTTCCCTTAGTCGCCTTTTACGACACCCACGGGAAGAGATGGGGTGGCGGTATTCTAAGCTGGCGCCACACAGCAGCATAAAATCATCTGAGATATAAAGCAAACCAGGGATAATAATAAATATAAAATAATTAAATGGCATTCTTGTAAATAATACAGGATCAATGGTGGGCGGTGGGGGAAATCACGATCACCACCAAACTTCAACGTGGCCTAGCTGGAGTCCTTCGACGACGGCCCCCACTACCGCCCAGACCTGGTGGCCGCCCGCAACCACAACTATTACCACGACCACAACAACCACAACCACGACCCGGCGTCCAACCACAACACAACGACCAGCTACCACTAGACCACCTTCTATAGATGACGGTAAGAATTGACATTTTATAAAACGAAACTAATTCTGGTTGGAACTTATAAACATATAATTCCGTGTTTAAAAATAGTCTATTATCGAGATTTATTAGGATTTATAAAAGAAAGACAGTTAATAAGAGTTATGAAAGTCAAAGCAGCGAGTGATGGCGCTCTGTTCTCTCTGCCTACTCCGCAGGGGTTTTAGCGTGAAGTTATGTTTGTGCCCCACGATAGAATAAGTTGTGCATTAGTAAATTATAAGTGCAAGAATAACTCTATACATCTTATCGTTTAACACATATCTCTTCTTCTTCTAGTCATTACATAGTATAAAACAAAGTCACTTTCCGTTGTCTGTCCCCATAAATCTTTAAAACTACGCAACTGATTTTGATGCGGTTTTTTTTAATAGTTAGAGGGTGTTAACGGGGTGGTTTTGATCTTGAATTCATATAAATATGATGTTCTAAAGAAAACATAATAATTTTAGAGATTTAGCACTTTAATTGCAAACGCTGGCTGAACCCTAAGTGATAGATCGAAACAATGTTCTACATTATTAAATACCTTCAGAAGGTCTACAAAAAAGTCCGCGAGGGCATATGTCTATCTCTTAGGGATAACCCACACTGACCATTTTTATTTTTTTACTTTATACGAGAAATAATGGCTTATTTACGAAGCAATTTTAAACATTACGGCATAAATTTTCATTCAATTAAATTTCCTAAATAGATTGTGTATGTAATCCTGGCCCTTTAGAGCATGTAATTTTAATCGAATATTTACGAAGATTTAGTATTAACATAACGGGACATAGCAGCTGCGTTGCGCGCCAAAACGCGTCCCTATAAATAGCACAAATTGAACTTTATAAAATCCAAATATTACTAATTTATTAATTTTAATGCGGAACAAAGTTCGCCGGGTCAGCTAGTATATATATAAAATGGTTATGTGTTAGTTACCATACATTTTATGTACATATCGGATAGTTCGGAAATGGGACAATGTCTGTTTTTCATCCTGCTAAATGTTAAGGGTATCATACTTTTTCAAAGGTATCATAATAAAACTTATATATCATATTATAACTTATATAATAAAACTTATATGGAGCAAACTAGGCAAGGTTAAGCTATGAACGTGTATATGGATGACGATCATACCTGAGTTCGATGAGTTTTATAAGGCAGACATTTTGTTAACTCAGCAGATAGCGTAGAAGGTGGTTCTTGTACTGCTGGCGAGTACAGTTCAGCTCCTGGCGACTGCGAAGCTTACTTACAATGCGAGGGAGGACAGTGGCGCAAACATCACTGTGCACCCGGACTGCACTGGGCTGATTCAGTGAATCGTTGCGATTGGCCCAGTTTCGCAAAGTGTACAGGTAAACATAATCAATAAAACTAAACAATTTTGATACACAAATATCTTTTGGTGGGGTTTCAGCAGTAAATTCAGTAGCAAAAGTAAATGTAAGCATGGTCTATAGCAAAGCGTAACTTGTCCAGCTAATTAGGTGCAGAAGGAAAAATAAAACAGCGTACATATTCAATATTGAATATAAAATATTTTATATAAAAAACTATAAATGATAATAAAAAAATTATAAATGGTAACAGAACAAGCGGTAAGCAGCACTTCAAGTACAGCGACTACAACTCTAGCACCGATGACGTCAAGGCCGCCACCAAGACCCACGACAACAACCACTTCCACCACAACCACTACGACCACAACCACGACACGACGGCCCACAACCAAACCAACCACTACTGTTGCTCTATCCGGTAAATATCATTAAAATAATATCCAAATTTAAATTTTATAAGATAAAAATGTCTACGCTTACGTGAAAATGGCGAACTGAGATCATATCTGTAAATTAAAGATATCAGGGGAAACAAAATACGATGGGTTTTTATTTGAGCAATGAAAACCAAACCAACAGTTTGTTAATATACAATTTATCTGCTTTTCTCTATGTCTAAATGTTGGTAATGCTACTCGCTTCACATAAAACTACCGTATAGTTTTCACCAATTAAATAGAGATCTGACTTAAAGTATACGCACACATAGACATTTCGCCTATGGAAGATCATTCATTCCCATGGGAAAATCAGAGATCTTTGAAAGTACTTAACTGCTAAGTTATACGTGAAGGTAAAAACAAACTTAGTTACATTAGAAGTGAATACCAGTGATAATATTATAATTTTAGTCACGAAAGGTTACGCAGATGAAGCTGTGAACAATAAAGATCAAACAAAAAAATAAAGGTTTGATTGAGCCTATCTGTTCTTAGACACAGAAGTAGGAGCTCCAACAGAGGGTGGGTCATGTACGGGCGAGCAATATCATGCAGTATCTGACAATTGCAATGCGTACCTTCACTGTGACGGAAGCAAGTGGCGTCTGCAACAATGTGCCCCTGGACTTCACTGGAGCAGTACACAGAAGCATTGCGATTGGCCCAAATACGCCAAGTGTGAACGTAAGTCGTTGCTTGCTATCTGTTTTACCATTAAAGCTTATATTTTAAATATTTTTTTTGGGTCACTCTATCTATTCATAAAAACTACATGGAAATCCGTTACCAGCTTTTAAAGATATTGAAGAAAATAAGCGGGAGACCAAGGTTTCGAATTACAGTATCACTACCGAAATCAGACAATTTACCATTTTACCATACCATTTAGTATTTTTTTATTTATACTTTATTGTACACATAACACAACAGATTTAAATAGAATAATTCACAATGAATACATGTACAAGGGCGAGCTTAACTCACTTTTGAGTTTTCCACCAGCAAACCCTTTGAGTTATAGAGGAGAAAAAAAAAATGCAAAGTAATTAAGTGTATCAATAAGTAACCAGTTAAACATAAATAAAATACTCTCCCAAAAGAGGGCAATAGAGAAAAAAAATATATAAAAAATAATCACAATAAATATACATACATTCAGTCTACACAAATAGTTCACATATACCCTATATAATATAAGAATAAATACATATCCTAATACCTACATTATATATATACATCTCAACATACGTACATAAAAATACATACTTAAATATATAAATATATATACATACACATTACATGTAAATAGAGATACATATTACCGATCATTCTTTAGAGAGGAAATATTCTTTGGTTCCATTCCATAGTACCATATAGCATTAAGTATAAATTGTATAACAACATTATATTTCTTTTTAGAATCCAATCCGACGACTGCTGCGCCCAAGCCAACCCAACCTACGACCACAAGACGAACCACTACCACTCCTGCTACTACCAAAGGTATGTAGATGTAATTAGTACTTTTTTACGAATTGACCGTTTATAGAAGAGAATTTGCTGTGATATTAAGCCACCATTGCTCCAATTCCTATATGTAGAAACATTGAAAAAACTAATGACTTTAGATTCGTACTATTTTGCAATTGTCTCAGTATTTCTAACCCAAAATTCTTGATGTCACTTAATTACTTAACAACATAACTTCACGCCTTTTTCTATCCGAAGGTGTAGGCAGTGGCTGTTAAGCCTCGACTCGCCGTTATATTAACGTCCCAAATGAAATAGATGACGAATCTATTGCCATACCAGGCACAAAGTTTTCAGTCATATATATATAGTTTTCATTATTTATCACACATAACTTTCGAAAATAAGTTCGAAAAGTCATTGGGGTTAACCAGGCATTGAACCCGCGACTTCTTGATTCAGAAGTGGGATGCTAACAAAATTATGTTTTACATTTCAGTTCTCTTTTATGCATTTTAAAAACGCTACATTTTCTACCCTTCTGACTACTTTGAGGTTCTATGAAAAATAATAGTTATCGGTTTGTCTGATACAGCTCCACAATCAGATTTACCTCAAGAAGACAGTGCATGTGGAGGCAACGACATGCATGCACCGTCGACCAGTTGTGACTCGTACCTCCAATGTGTGGGAGGCAAGTGGCGCAAACAACTCTGTCCTCCAGGACTGCACTGGGACAAGCGCACCAAGCGCTGTGACTGGGTTGACTTCGCAAAGTGCGACAGTAAGCACCACACATAATGCTAGTAAAGTTACTGTTTCAAAGGCATTAAAGAATTCCTCACCATATTTGCCGAGATAAAGTTACCGACTACCGCCAGCGTTGCCAGTATATAAAGTATCCCTGCTTATATATACTGTGTAAAATTTCATTTATAAATCTTAACTAAAATAATCTTCCTAACCTAAATCTTCAGGCGTAGCAGCGTTAAAATCTAGAACTTTAACCACACTAAAATTATACTAAAAATAAGCAATATTTTTCTAATATGTGCTAATGAGTTTACATTTTTCCCAATAGTTGGGCGCCCAACCAAATCACCGACATCACAGACGCAGACAATCACAAGGAAACCGACAACGGTCACCAGGAGGACCACCACATGGACGGCCACAACCACAACACGAAGACCCACTGCCACAACACGAAGACCCACCACAAAAATAACCACGACCAGCAAACCGCTCAACGACCCGGCACAAGTACCTGGCAAGGTAATATTTTAAACATAGCACAACATAACATAACATAACTTCATGTTTTGTTACCTGAAAGTGTAGTCAGCGGCTGTTAAGCCTCGTCTCGCCGTTATGTTTATGTCCCAAATGGAATAAGTGGCGAACCTATTGCCATACCAGGCACAAAGTTTGCGTTATCGGTAAATAGTATACTTGATTATATTTCACCTGATAACATGTAGGAATTGAGATCTGACCGTAAAGCTTTTCGTATTACATTTTGAACCCATATAGAGAATATTAAATATATTTTTTATAACAATGGAGTTCATATTGAATTTAACATTTTATTTTAAGATTTCATCCTAAGAAATAAACCGTTCGGGAAAATATGTCCTCGAGCTATATCGAGTGTCGGGTTAGGGTCACCAAGATACAAGCTGTGCCTGCTTGCAAAAAAGACATTATTTTGCTTAAGTTAAAATATATTATTTCTAACTAATTGCTCATTTTCTTAAATACTAAAGAGACTATTTTTCCTAGGGTTGTACAACCGGTACATATCATTCACATCCTAAATGCGAGAAATTCTACGTATGCGTCAACGGCCTACTGATCACACAGAGCTGTGCTCCAGGGTTAGCCTGGAGACCAGATAGATCTCAATGCGATTTCCCCGGCGCGAATTCTTGTACTGACAATCGTCAGAACGACATGGATGCAGATAGTCATTCGCAGTCTTCATTTATGCAGATACAAGAGGAATTGCCCAGTAAGTATTTTCTTAGATACTAATCCACCCACTTCCACGATAATATCGTTTATATATCTTTAGAATATTATCATTATATCTTATGTTATAGTTTACAGTTACGATACGTTTGGGCTATCAACAACTAATTTTGTGGATTTGATCATCATTATTAAATTTAAGTACTGCAAAATTGATTATTAACCTACATTGCCAGTATGATATGTCTGATTTCATAAAGTAATTAGAATGTCCCTCAAAATAACTCATCTATGATATGTACCTACAATTTCACTGTTATCAAACGCATATTATGATAGATAGTTAAATTTACAGAATACTGTGAAAGTGGTTCCTATGCCCCGCTACCTTCTGACTGCACTCGCTACCTACATTGTTTATTCGGCAAATACGAGGAATTCGCCTGCAGCCCACTTTTGCATTGGAACCAGGTATGCCAACACTTACAACCTCTAAAGAACTTTTAATTTAACTAAAATAAGTCCATAGGAGCACACAAATATGGCAAAAATACTCATGATAAAAATAATATTTCTAATAACTTTTTAACAGATTTCGTAATGATCCAAGCTCAGATCAATCAATATCTAAAATCTAACCAATAGTTTTAGAGTCCAAAAGCAAAAAAAAAAGAAATTTACAGACAAGGATATTTTACTAATTTAGTTACGGGTATAAATTTCAGAGGCATCTTCATCTTCTGTCTAATATTGATTTTATTGTTCGTAGGAAAAACAAATCTGCGACTGGCCAATGAATACAAAATGTGATAAAACATTGGCCCACAAACAGACCACGATAACGACTACTACATCTACACGAAGGCCAATTGTATCAGATGATATAGAAATACCAACGAATGGTAATCACCACCACACGCCTGATCACACCAATTCCAAACCGAACAGGCCAATCACCTTCCCAACTTCTGGCACACAAACCTCATTAAGTTCTAGCAGACCGGCTCTTTTAAACTGTAAGTTTAACACTTATATACTTACAGTCAAGCATTTATGATTTATAAATTAATCAAATTCATCAACTCTTCCAGCTGGCTATAAACTGATATGCTATTACACCAACTGGTCCTGGTACCGTCCTGGTATTGGTAAATACAGTCCAGAAGACATAGACCCAACTCTTTGCACACATATCATATTTGGATTCGCCGTACTTGGAGACGACGGGCTTATTATGGCACATGATTCCTGGGCTGACTATGACAACCGTAAGACTTATCTCATTATTTCTTTGCCATTTCTTAATCTATTCTGACATGATTAAAAAGTTAACAACTATTTACAGGATTATACGAGCGTGTCGTTGAATACAAGAGATACGGTATTAAGGTGTCCTTAGCCATTGGTGGCTGGAATGACTCCCTTGGTGACAAGTACTCCAAGTTGGTGAACGATCCCTCAGCTCGTGCTAGATTCGTAACTCACGTACTGCAATTCCTAGAGAGATACAACTTCGACGGACTGGATCTTGATTGGGAATATCCAAAGTGTTGGCAGGTAAATTAAAAAATATAAAAGTTAATTATCGATAGATGAGCTTGCTTTGAATGAGTTACTTTAAAAACGCAGCGTTATTCTTTTGCTGTTAACCGCATATAGTTTATTTGAATCATACTATCCATATTAAGCCTTTTTTTTACGCGAGGAAATGCTTTATGCACACCCCCCATCTGGGGACGGCAGGGGGTAGTGTGGGACTCCCAAAACAGTAAACTGCGATCCGATGAACTGCGAGATGTTACCCACTAAAACCCCGCGGCGGACAGTGCCTCAGCCCTCTGGTCCACCCTGCCGTCGCCCCCCCCTCTGTCACGAGGGGGAGCTTATCCTCGGGGAGCCTCGGTGAGACTCCCCTGGGCGGGGCGGCACCGACCGCGCGCTGTAAAGAGGCGCGCGGCCGGTGGCGCCCCCGACGACGCTCCCCGGCCGCTCCGGGGGGTCATCCTTCCCGGGCCGCGACCCGGGCGGTATTAAGCCTAACCTACCATATTAAAACAGAACATGACGTAATGGCAACCTTCAACATTATGGGTTGTTTCCATATGTCAGCTATAATTCCACCACCGCAAGGGCTCAGTGGTCTAGTGGTCTCTTCTCCAGTGTCTCTCTTTTCGCCCAAATAGCTCCCATTCACTGCATTAAATCTAGTAATTATAAAATTCTCGTGTCACAATTTTCGTTCCCGTACTCCTCCGAAACGGCTTGACCGATTCTCATGAAATTTTGTATGCATATCGGGTAAGTCTGAGAATAGGACAACATCTATTTTTCATCCCCCTAAATCACAAGGGTAGCCCACACCTCAATTTTTTTTTTCGTTATCTTTCGATATATTTCTGTTTTTTATTTTTTTTATAAAACGAGATACAAAAATACATACAACCCTAAATTTTCAACCCCCTACGATCAACCCCTATTTTTTAAATATATTTTTTCGGCAAGACAACGTTTACCGGGTCAGCTAGTATTTAACAAATATTATTGCAATATTTTCCAGGTGGACTGTTCAAAAGGTCCGGATTCGGATAAAGAAGCTTTCGCCGATCTTGTTCTCGAACTATCGGCTGCATTTAAACCCAGGAATCTCCTGCTATCGGCCGCTGTATCTCCGAGTAAGAAGGTCATAGATGCTGGTTATGATGTGTCGGTATTAGCTCGCCACTTGGACTGGATCGGCATCATGACATACGACTATCACGGACAGTGGGACAAGAAGACTGGACACGTTGCGCCGTTATATTATCACCCTGAAGACGACAACACCTACTTTAATGCGGCAAGTATTTTAGATTTACTATTCGTAATAGATAAAATGGTCCAAAATTAATGAATATATTGTCCACAAATACCAATAATAAATCAAGATATTTGCAATTCAATATACCTTCAATCATATAATACCGGAATGTTCACGGAACGTTTGCTAAAATTCAACGAAGTATTGGGAACAAAGAATTCAGCATTCTCTTCTCTTCTATCACTCGTCTCCTTAATCTTCTTACATATCTATTGAAAAGCATTCTAACCCAGTATCTTCTACACAGTACTCTCGTGAATAATTAACATGCGCAATTGAATACAAATAAAAAATGTCTGTAATAAAAAGCGCCTTTAGTTAACTTTGTATAGAAATTCATTCACACAACATTTGGTCTCTTATTATTAAAACAGCAGGAGTTATGCTCCCCCTTTAGATAAATATCTTTTGACTTCTTATACGAGAAAAATGGCCTGAAAATTCGGTAACCCACTAGGTAGGTTGTATTTCTTTTAATTTTCTGTTTTTGACATATTTCTTCTATAACAGAATTACACAATACATTACTGGATACAAAAGGGAGCACCACCGAATAAACTCGTGATGGGTATGCCCATGTATGGACAAGCATTCACTTTGGACAATGACGCTTCATATTACCACAACGCACCTGGTTTGAACACTCCTGCTGGAGGTGGTGGTGAGGCTGGAGAGTACACGAGGGCCAAAGGCTTCTTGTCGTACTATGAAGTAAGTAAACATTCTCTCTCTTCTGGAAACCTTTAAATATATCACTAAACCTAAAATGGAAATATTTCGATACTTAGAATAAATTTACTTTGGATACTTAGAATAAATAATTCAAAAAAAGAAATTTGTCAGCCTTTTCCATAAGTTAAAAGTAAAAAACCCATACTATATATATAACCCATACTATAACCTATACATATATACTAACTTTACCATGCTTTAATTATATGTCTATCTAATAAATTATTTTCCAGATATGTGATCGTATTAAAAATAACGGTTGGACAGTGGTAAAAGATCCTTACAAACGAATGGGCCCTTATGCATACAAAGGCAATCAGTGGGTATCATTTGACGACGTGGAAATGGTCAAAGTCAAAATGAACTTCCTCAAATCCTTGAATCTTGCTGGTGGTATGGTGTGGGCCTTGGATCTGGACGATTTCAGGAATAGGTGAGAATTATTCCATACAAACCATAATAATACCACACTTATAACTAATTATCCCATTTTCAGAAGACATAATTCTGGATTTCTACTGATGAAATAAACTATTATAATGTTGTGTGCTGTAATTTCCTACCTTCTATTTATAACCGAAAAGGTAGCAGCAATTATAACTCGATTTGCCGAAACTTTTAACTGGCGGAATCTATTACCAGGCATCGGGAATAATTTCGTCAGTCAACGGTATATTTACAACTTCCGAAACTGAAATTCCAAAATCAGTTACTGGTGTGAGCCAGGATTCCAAAGTAAACATAAGTCTCTGATTAAAAATCGGTATGCTCAACCCCCACGCCACTCCGAGCAACGATGGTAATGTATTTATGATTAACGCCACTCCGATAGCACCGATTAATGATTAAAGTTCAAATCATTGCTCAAATTTATAGATGCGGTCAAGGAAAACATCCACTTATCAACGCTATGAAGAACACACTGCTAAATCCCAATGTAGACGAGGACAGTCTCATCACTGATTCGATCATTGAGCCAAGTAATGATATTGGGGAAGGTAATCAAGATGATATACAAGTGATACCACCAAAAACGACAACACCTTCGTACAGGCCAACAAGCCAACGACCAACATATATACCAACAAGCCAACTTTCTACTTATCGACCAACAAGCCCACGGCCAACCACACAAAGACCAAGTGCATGGATGGATGAAATGTTACAGCCTACCAAGAAACCGTTGACATCGATGCGCCCTATGTTAGAGGAAAGATACAAAGTCGTTTGTTATTACACTAATTGGGCCTGGTATAGGTAAGTACCAATAGAATTAATTCTAACTAGTTGTCGCCTGCATTCTCTAAAATTTGATAGATCAAATTTTAATATTGCAAGTTGAGTTAAATAAACTAGAGTTTATTTAACTCAACTTGCAATATTTTAATAGTCGAAGTCGTGTTGGTGAGTAGGTGAGTGCCGTAGACAATTGATTAAAAACACATTTGAAATTTACTTTCTAGACGATCTCTTTGTGAAGAAGTTGATGTCTAGAATTTTATAATTATGTATTAAAATTTACCTTTCAACATAAAAATTTAATGAAACAAAGGTTTAATACCTTTGTTTCATTAAATTTCCGTTTCCTGTCCGTTATAGAGCAGTTGAACAAAAAATCTCATTCGCTAATTACCTTCTTGCCCATCGTTTTAAATAATATTCCTGGAGTAAAATGATGTTTATGCTTATGCCTATATATAGGATTGTATATATGATTTTAAAATTTCATCAATTTAATTGTTTCCAGGCCTGGTCCAGGCAAGTTCACTCCGAGTGACATAGACCCCTCTCTGTGCACGCACATCGTGTACGCGTTCGCTGCCCTCGACACCAAGCGGCTCGTGATCAAGCCTCACGACATCTGGCTAGATGTTGAAAACAGTAAGTGCTTGACCTCATCTTATCTTTATGTAATCTATAAATAGTCTGTGTCTGTAGACGACGACCAGCCAGCTTCTGAATCAAGAAGTCGTGGGATACTGGGTCTTACAATATGAGTATTTGGATTAAAGTTTCAATATTTTATTATCGGAGGTCTCTGAGAAATCTTTCAATCTTATAATCTTTGTTTAAGATTATAAGTTAGAATTCTTCTTACGCTCCTTTGAGAAAAATTTCAATTGTCAATTATATTTACAGAATTCTACGAGAAAGTAGTCGCTCTAAAAGAAAAAGGTGTAAAGGTACTTCTTGGTATGGGTGGCTGGGACGACTCTGCCAGTGACAAATACTCGAGGATGGTGAACAGTCCGAGCGCACGAAGGAAGTTCATCATACACGCTCTTGATTTCATCGATCAGTACGAATTTGATGGTCTGAATCTTGATTGGGAGTTTCCTAAGTGCTGGCAAGTGAGTATTACATAGGCATGAAAACATAACCAAACTTACATTCACATTTATGATAAGAAAACAAAACTACAAAACATCTAAGTTAGTTACTAAGATTAAAATAAATATTTCAGGCTAATTGCAAAAAGGGTCCAGCCTCAGACAAACAAGGCTTCGCTAGTCTAGTGAAAGAACTGTATGCAGCATTCAAACCTCGAGGTCTATTATTGTCTGCTGCTGTTGCTGCTAACAAGCGAGTTATTGATGCTGGTAAGCTACTTTTAAAATTTGATTCAACAAATGAAGCAGAAAAAATAATAAGCGGCAGAAACTAAGCAGACAAATTTTATCTATATTTTATTATGTTTAGAAAGCAGCTAATTTATAAACGGTAACGTCATACGTTCATTTTAGGTTACGATATTGGAATCCTGTCTAAAAATTTGGATTGGATATCGCTTATGGCCTATGACTACCATGGACAGTGGGACAAGAAGACCGGTCACATTGCACCCATGTATGCAAGTGACTACGATGATGACAGCACTTTGAATACGGTAACTTTGTTGTGAAACATATTATCTTATTTAATTTCATATGTAAAAAACATTTACATTAATATATGTTGCACTTTTAGAACTTCACCGTACATTATTGGCTTTCAAGGGGAGCGCAAAAAGAGAAATTAGTTTTGGGCCTGCCCTTCTATGGTCAATCGTTCTCGCTGGTAGAAGACGCTGGCACCGGACTCGGAGTAGAGTCTTATGCTGGTGGGGAAGCGGGAGACGAGACTAGAGCTAGAGGATTTTTGTCATTCTACGAGGTAAGTGGAAAAATAATATCAGACTCTGTCATTTGCACTTTAATAGCTTTGAGTTGCTAATTATTAAAATAATACTATGACGGGCCTCGTGGCGCATTGGTAAAACTACCGGTTGCAGCAATGGGGTCGGGGGTTCGATTCCCACCCGAGCACAAATATTTGTGACAAACATGAATATTTGTGTGGTGTCTGGGTGTTTTTCTATGTATTATAAGTATGTATTTACAAAAGAAAAGTATATATGTATTAATATCCGTTATCTAGTATCCATAACACAAGCATTTAGTTGCTTAGCTTGGAACTGGGCGGTGTGTGTATTGTGTCCAAGATATTATTATTATTATATTATTATGCATTTTTTTTTTTACAAAAACAGAGAGAATAGTTTTTTTTATGGGATAGGAGGGCAAACGAGCAGGCGTGTCACCTGATGGTAAGCAACCAACGCCGCCCATGGACACTAGCAACACATATAGTGTTACTGTTGCGTTGCCGACCTTTAAGGGATAGGGGATAGGGAAGGATGGGGAAGGTGGGTGGGCCTCCGGGTACCTCTCTCATCGAACGAAACGCGGCATGAACAACTTTACGTCGATCTTCTGAGAGGTCGTCGTATTTCACCGGTCGAGCCGGCCCATTCATGCAGCGAACTGCTTGGCTCTACCACTAGTTTTAAAATCTGTAAAATTTGCCAAACTGAAGATACTTACATAAATATTCATGCATACAAATAAACTATTTTGTTGTAGATATGCGAACGTATTAGAGTGAACGGTTGGAAGGTGACCCGGGACCCCGGCGGTAGAATGGGTCCTTACGCGAGCTTCGACGATCAATGGGTTTCGTTTGACGATGATTACATGGTCAGACATAAGGCAGAATATGTTCGAGCTATGGGTCTTGGTGGTAGCATGGCCTGGGCTTTGGACCTGGACGATTTCAGTGGAAGATATTGCGGCTGCGGCAAATCACCTTTACTTGCTACCATCAATCATGTATTGCGTGGTCTTAAAGCACCGCCTACGTGCATACTCGAAGAAAGTAAGTAACAAATTTCTTTTTTGAGAATAAAGTCACTAATCCTAAATTTACAAAAAAAAGAGAAATAGAAAAAAGAATATCTGAACAGGGTTCGACCTGGGTGGATTTTACTTACTAGTTTATTTACTCGTAAAAATAATTCGTGGGAAACATCCGAAACGTCGTCATAAAGAAATTAATTCAATTAATCCGACGAATTGCTATACTGAATTATTAATATATTTAATTTATTTAAAACGTTGCAGTACAAGCACCGGAAAGTGCTGAAACACCGAATATTCCCGATACAACTGAAATCGCAACGATTCCTGAGGTGCCTGTTAAGGAAACTGACGATAACTCAGATTCCATGCAAGGAGTCGAAAAGCCAAATGATGAGGGATATGCACCTGAAACGGACACAGATATAAGTGTTAGTATTTTTTTTTTGTATTTTCACGTCTTTCAGTCCGAAGCTGAAGGCAGCGGTCCACCCATTAAACCATTTCAAATCACAAAAGTACAGTAATAATGAAATGATTAAAATTCCTTACTGTCAGGATTGCGTCAAGGGAATTTTTCTCTTTCTCTTTCTTGAGGCAACCGAGATATTATTTGTCTATACCTCAAATTTATTATCAAAAGCTTTTGTATTGAAAAATTATCCCAATATTATATAGTATTAGGAAAGTTCTTAGCTACCATATGGCCTTCTGCAAACTTTCACAAAACAACCATTAGATAATATGATCTTCTACTTTTCAGGTCCCAAGTTTGGAAGGAACTGCGTGTTCAGGAAACGTATTTAAAGCGGACGAATCAGATTGCAGGAAATATTACTTATGTTTAAATGGTAATTGGATGGAGCTTAAATGTCCAGAACCCCTTCACTGGGCTAAGGTTAGTGAATGTAATTCCTATATAACATATCTAAATCAACAATTCGTTAGTACATTAGGTGTACTGATCATTCTTGTCAATATTTTATTATCCACGTCGTTCTTGTCCGAAGGTAGCGATAGCGTTTTCCGATAGAAAATGATAGGTAAAACACCTTTCACAACACACCCGCGGGGTGTGCGCCCTCGCGGCCCGTCGGCGGCGGCGATCACTGAGCTCGCCGCCGCCGCCTTCGAGCGGGGTCGGCTCTCTCCCGACCCCGTTCGGCGGCCTCCTTCTGGAGCATGACTGCTTCACAGAAGGAGACCACAGCCCTCCACTCCTCCTCGCCCGCCAGCATTGCCGCGACCAACGCCGGCGGGGACAAGTCTCGCCCGATCCCGTCGACCAGGACTCGGCGCTCGTCCGCCCAGGCCGGGCAGACCTCCAGCGTGTGCTGGGCCGAGTCCAGGTCGGATGCGCAATGGTGGCATCTCGCCGTCTCTTCACGTTTTATTCGACTCAGATACTCACCGAAGCACCCGTGCCCGGTGAGTATCTGAGTCAACCTGTAGGTGACAGTGCCCCATTTACGGAGCACCCAGGCCTCGAGGTGGGGCAGGACGGCCCCGACGGCGCGCGAACGCTTACCGCCCTGGAGGACCAGCGCGTCGCGCCAGTCCCCCAGGACCCGCCGGAAGGCCTCCCGCCTCCGCACTTCGCGTCCCCGCGCGTCCGGGTCCCCCCCTCCCCGGCCGAGATCGTACGCGGCTGCGTACATCTCGGCCAGGATGATGAAGACGCCACCGTAGAGGCGGCGAACTCCATCCCCCGGCTCCCCGAGGTTGGGCAGCAGGCGGTGTAAGGCGCCCGCCACCCGTCGCGCTCGGGGGACCATCCGTACGAAGTGCTCCTCGAAGCTCCAGCGGCTGTCCAGGTTGAGGCCGAGGTACTTCATGTACCGCCCGACCGGGACAGCCGTGTCACCCACCTGGATCCGCGAGGCCGGGGGTTCCCTGCCTCTGTGAGGCGGTGGAACCATAGCGCCTCACTTTTGTGAGGCGCCACCTCCAGGCCCAGCCCGCGGATCCGTCTGACGATGATTGCCACCCCCAGCTCGGCGAACCTGAGCGTCCGCTCGAAGTCGGGCCCCGTGGCGACCACCAGAGTGTCGTCTGCGTAGCAAACGACACTTACGCCACGGGGCAGACTGGTGCGGAGGACCGGATCGTAGGCGAGGTTCCACAGCAGGGGCCCGAGCACGGACCCCTGCGGAACCCCGCACGTCACCTCCTTCCTGTGCTCCGTCCCGTTCCGGTCGACATAGTCCACCCGTCTCTCCTGCAGGTAGGCCTCGATGACCGACCTGAGGTAGGGAGGCACGTCGTGGTATACGAGGGCCTCCCTGATGGCCGGCCAGGGAAGGGTCCCGAAGGCGTTGACGATGTCGAGTGACACCGCCAGCGCGACCCCCCCCGATCGGACTGCCGGTTCCGACAGGGCCCGCACACGACGCACTGCGTCGATGGTCGAGCGCCCCTGCCGGAACCCGAACTGGCAGTCCGATATGTCCGGGCCCACCTGCGACAGGTGGCTGCTGATACGGGCGGAGATTACTCTTTCAAAGAGTTTCCCCGCCTCGTTCAGCAGGCATATCGGCCGGAACGACGACGGAGCGTCTCCGGTCCTCCCCTCCTTCCTTATGAGTACCAGTCTCGCCGACTTCCAGTCGAGGGGGAACACCCCGCGGCGGAGGCACCTGGTGAACAGCTGCCCTGCCTTGTTCCCTAACACTCCCAGAGCGAGCGCTAGGACCCGGCCCGGAACTCCGTCCGGGCCGGGAGCGGCGCTGCGGGAAGCGAGCCGCGCGACGGCCCGCCCGAGCTCGTCCTCCGTCACCTCCAGCTCATCGGACCACGGAGTGTGGTCCGACTGGGACGGAGGAACCGAGGGACCGCCCTGGACCCTCGGGAAGAGTACGTCTACGACTCTTCCCACAACCTCCGGGTCCAGGGATTCCGTCAACGGAGGGACCCACGGGGTCAGCTTTCCCAGTACTATTCTGTACGGGCGTCCCCATGGGTCCCTGTCCAGTCCCTCGACGAGCTCGTTCCAGGACCGCTCGCGAGCCGCAGCGATGGCGACGCATACGGCGTGCGCGGCGGCCCCGTATTCCCGTCTGGCTCTGAGAGCCTCCTCGACCGTGGTTCGCCTTCTTTTCCGGGTTCTCAGGTACCGGCGGCGAGCGACGAAGGCGGCCTTTTGCAGCCGCTCGATTAGGTAAAACACCTATCATTTTCTATCGGAAAACGCTTTAGGGTTTTTAACTTTAAACGAAATTTTAGATAATTGTATATTAATATACAATATTTTAAGTCTGTATTTTATCAAATTTCTAGAATCATTGTGACTGGCCAGAGAAATCTCACTGCAAGACAAAAGCGGCTTTAAGATTTGGAGTGGGAGAACCTGAAGAGCACATACAAGATAAACCTATCGTCGGATGTTACTTCACTAATTGGGCCTTCTACAGGTAAGTGGCACATTGGACATTCTCACTGGCGCTATAGACTGTTTGTCTATACGGTATAGAATATTTGTCTATACCGCTTTTATGATTCTGCGCTGATCTTCTCCTTAAACAGATGCTGTCTTTAGCTGAAATTGTGAATACGAGCTATCACGATTTGTCATATAAAATCCTTGTTTTTTATAACAACAATTTCTAGTAAGCATGCAAGTAAAAAGACAAAGGATTTGTAAGGTTAGTTTGCAATCAGGCAAACAGATCACCTGGTCACATACGTCACACAAAGAGGGCCACAGTTGCGTTGCTGAGATTTAAGATGGGATAGGGTGGGGAATGGGTAGTGTCAGGGGTAGGTGTAGGAGAAGACGTATGATTTAGATGTGAAGAAGATTTTATCTTGGTTTCAGAGCTGGTAAAGGCAGCTATGGACCAGAGCAGGTCGACATGGTATCCAATCAATGTACACACATTATTTACGCATGGGCACACCTCGACGAAAAAACATACAAAGTAGTTCCAGGAAATCCAGAACTGGATATCGAAAACGGTCAGTACTCAGTGTGTTTACATGAACAAGCTAAATATTCGTTTATCTCTTGTCATAAGTTATAAAAACACAATAGAATCCATTGTTTTTCGCATTATCCTTTTTGGCATAATAATTTACATACATCTTCGCGCTAACGCCATAGTGGGGCGCGTAGACCACTCGAGCCGTCGAACTTCTTCTTACGAGGTTATGACCCGTATCCTACACATCTCTTGCTTTTTTGACATACATTTGGCAGCCACACCTTGTTTTTTTTTTGCTGGGATTTATGCTGTGGAGTACTACTATTACTGTTTGCAAACGTTACTAATTTTATTCGTTTATTTTAGATTTCTATGGAAAAATAACCCAATTACGCGAGACAGGAGTTAAGGTGATCATTGGAGTAGGAGGTTTAAAAGACTCAGAAAATGATCATTGGAGCCGGATGATATCCACTAAGGAGAATAGAAAGATATTCATCAATTCTGTTTTGAAATTCGTTCAGAGATGGAATTTTGATGGAGTACAAATTGCCTGGCAGTACCCCTCTTGTAAACAGGTACCTAAACAAATTAATGTAACACTTTCTTTTTAGCATACAAATTAAGGCAAGATTCGTCGAAGGACGGACAATAATGAAAAAAATGCTAATTAAGTATTAAAATAAATACGCTTTCCGCTGTCTGTCTCCTTATATGCTTAGATCTTTGTAACTACCTAATGGATTTAGATGAGTTTTTTAATAGATAGAGGGTGTCAACAGGGTAGTTTTTAGCTATAATACCTATGATGTAATAAAGAAAAAGTCAGAAATCCAAAATTTCCTTATTTACTACTTTGATGCAGAACATTATAATACAATAAAATGCCATTGCATGCTAATACCACTTAAGATTGTAGTTAACATGGCCAATACATCCGATGCTTGCCTTGAGCATTCGTTAGCAGAGATCGACGTTTAAAATTCATAATAATCCTTTCTTTCAGAGTCCTTGTAGAACTTCATCAGTGAATGTTGAAGAAAGGGAAAACTTCGCTCAACTTCTTTCGGAGTTATCAAAAACAGTTCGAGCGCACGGCCTGGAGCTGTCGGCGATGGTGTCCGCCAGCCCCGAGGTGGCCGCCACCGCCTACAGGCCACACGTCCTCACAGCAGAGTTGGACTGGGTGTCCATCGCCGCCAACGATTATTATCCCTCATCTACAAGCAAAACGGCTCTGTTCGCGCCGCTATATACTAATGAATACTCAAATAATAGGAGCTTAGTAAGTTTTTTGTTTTTAATTTCCTTTAAACTTCATCTTTCCTTTTTCTACTCGAAGGTGTAGGCAGCAGGTGGTAAGCCTCGATTACCTAAATTTGTATGTTCCGAATGTAATAGGTGGCAGAAACTACAGTCATACACAATGAAAATAATTCCAAAAAGACATTGGTGTGGCTCAATCCCACGACTTCTTGAGTCAGAAGCGTGAGCTTGATCACTGGCCTACAATTCATTTTAATAATGAAATGAAATTGCATAAATTTGCTATATAAATTTGATGAATTTATTCTTTACATATTTTGATTATGTCTTGACTTAATTTGCTAATAATGAAATTGAAACTGGATGAGCTATTTTCTTGCGTAGTTGGATAAAAAATTGAGTATTTAAACTGAACTAGACGTATAAATATTGCATGTGCCTATCTCTCACAGAATACTACGCTGTCTTACTGGACAAGTGTGATGCCTCCAAAGCAACTGGTTCTGGGCGTGCCGGCCTACGCGCACTCCTATACGCTAAGGAACCCCTGGACCCACGGACTGGGTGCGCCCGTGGTGGATCCCGGAAAACCTGGACCTTATAGCGAAGTTCCTGGTTTCTTATCTTATTATGAGGTAAATTATTTGACATGACGATTATAAAACTACACACAATGGATCATCGCTTTAAATATAGGTAGTTATTAAATGGGATAATTTTTAGTTATAATAAACCTACATTATATATAACAAGTTTTTCAGAAAATTAATTAAAATATAGTTAACATAAATATTCCAAATATCCCAATCAGACTTTACGTACATCTAGCTTCTTGAAAAGTTATAAAAATCAGGTAGCAGATATAAGACGATTCATAAGTTTTTGGATAACTTCTCAGATCGCTACAATGCTGTCTTCAAATAATTGGACAGAACATAGTACATCAATAGGCACGTATGCTGTTCACGGTGATCAATGGGCTTCATACTTGAGCATGAAGGAAGCGAGAGATGTTGGAGCCGCTGTCCAAGGATCCGGCGCGAGAGGAGCAGCATTGTGGGCGATAGATTTAGACTCCAGATCTAAATGCTCGATATTGACAGCTTTAAGACGAGGACTTTTCGAACCAGATATGTCTCTCGAACCATGTCCTGCAGCATAGAACTACAAAGCTCATTGGACACCTCATCCTAAACATGAAGAATGTGAGATTAATTTTGTGGTTTTTTTTTATGCCATTAATGTCCAAAGATTTTAAAAATGGAAATATACTTAGTGATACTTAAGGCATAAACGAAACGGTTTTAGTTTTTTTTTGTTTGCTACCGAGCACAGGTTTTAATATGTGTGAACCTTTTTTTGGAAACATTTTGGTGTTGTGATAATAATACGTAAAGATTAATTAAACTGTGTAGTTCTGGTATCGACATTCGTTATGTATTAAAAATCCGTGAGTTTTAATTAACGGCCTTGCAATAATAATTACTAACAATAGAACAACAAAAAAGAAAAAGTATTCATGACGTTAAAAATTAAAACTAATTTTTTTTTAAATAATTTACGTAATATAGGCACTTTTAACATCATGGCGAAACAATGAAAACAGAATCCAGAAGAGAATATTAATTGTTTTGCTAATTAATTTTAAATTGTACAGACACGATTTTTTTACTCATTTATTAAAAGTATAGGATATAGTTACCAAGTATTTAAGTAAGTGTTGATGATATTACTATGAAAAATATCTATCTTAACTACCTTATGAAACATGAAACTAAAGTAAATGTATACATTTTAATTAAGGGTGTTTTTGTATAAATATCATAATACGAGAATGATATTAAAATATTTTTTATTGATTTAGAACATCTACAATTATTGTACACGACTGAAATAAATTACGAATTAAATGATTAATTAAAATATAATTGATTTTTATTCTTACTAACTAATAAACGGAAAAGCAGGAAGAAACTAGAGATTGCAACCCGGCCGGGTCCGGTTGTATTCCGCGCAACCCTGGCGGGTCCGCCGGGTCCAGCAGGGTTGTGTGTTAGCGATGAAATTTCAAAGTATTTTATGAAAATGAATGATCTATATATGAATGGAAAAAGACAATGATTCAATGTTAATATTCTTTTATCGAAAGAGTAACTAAGTGCTGGTAACAGAGCTAATGATGCGTTATACGCCCTGATGCGTAGCCAAGCTGTATCTGTACAGGTACGCTTGACGGTTCACAGTGGTGTGTTGGTATCAACTCTAACTTAGGCGAGTAAGTGTCAGGTATGGCAGACGAATTATGAAAGTAAGGTGCTAAGTGGCTATGCGTTCTCTGAAAAGTATGTGTTCAGTAACCCTTGCGGGTCAATTCAAAAATAGCGTGACAGGGGAGAAATGCAAGTTGAAGGATGATGTGATGATCAAGGTGAAGTGTGTTAAGAGCCGACTGAATAAAAGTGAGTAAGACTAGTGAGTGTTACTAATTAAGCATATAGTTGAATCTTTAAGTTATTCTGTACTGTAGCTGTAACCACCAAACATAAAGTTAACAAAATGCAATGTAAAATTAGTTAAGTTACGTAGGCTTCATAAATATAATATGACACCGGATCCGCTGACAGGGCCCGGTAATAATGGCTGGACCCGGAGGGTGCCTAAAAGGGCACCGGACCCGGTTTGCAATGTCTACCAGAGACCGATCACCGAAATCGGATAACTTCGTGAAGTAACCTTCACATATTTAATAGGTATTTTATAGATAGGTAGGTAGAGTACTAAAAGAATCATGGTAATTCTACCAACAATGTCGTATGCAAAATTCTCGATTTTAATACCTAGTAGTGGTAACAGGGACAAATTATGTGCACTTGATGATTCTTATAGAAATATTACTAGCTTTGGGATTTTCTTAATGTCGAGATGATTCACTAAATTATTTCCAAAATATTTGTCCTGCAATACCTATGCATGTTTTTATCAAAGAGTGATCAAATTCAACAGTTACAGAACGAACCAAACATCTAAAATTTATAAAATTTTATAAGTTTCGTGTAACCCATTAATTTTTTTTACCGTACGTTTGGAGGGGACGCATAAAACTCTGCAAACTTGCATATTTTTATGCAAGACTAAAAAGAACCTCGCTGATTTTGGGTCATCATAAAAAACAAACACACGTAAATTTTAATTATTAAAAGCACGGACTGTTACAATCTTATCATAATATCTCTATCATATTATTTGGCGCTTATAGCCGCGGAAATGAATCAAACTGTGAATATTAGTGATATCTTCGTAGCAAAAAATATTACTGATACCACTTATCTGGTTCACCCTATAATACTATCTCTTTTCTGCATTACCGACACACCCACTACTTTATCCATATCCATTCAATTTGTATAATAACAACGCGAAAGGAAATAATATGTAGAGCAAAAGGCAAGAGAGATTTTCGTACATGCTCCTGCGTACCTTGTAGGGGCCGTTCAAGTATAACGTAAGCACCACAGAAATAGATCAAGATAGAACGGCTGCAATGTCATATTTCCATACATTTCGAGCGTGTCACTTTTTTGAAAAACCACGCCCACAGCGTGACGTCATTTTCATTGTGAGCGGGGCGACTAGTTAGGAGACACACTCATTAGATTATAATTATCGATGTTAATATCGGCAACGTGTGTTAATTTTATTATTTTTATATTGTACCAACTTTATTGATTTTGTGTAACGATAATCATAGAAAGTAAAACATGTTAAATACTTTAATCCGACATATTAATACCTAAAACATATTTTTCCAACAGTATATAAAATTTAATTATAAATATTTTACTGTCCTTGAAACTATACATATTTATTAAATATTTGCCTTTTTGTAAGGGTTGGCCTCACAGTCCTGGTTAAATAACGAAGCCGAACGTCTACATATACCTCGGTTACTGCCCGTTTGAGAAGAACGAGATGATTTTCCATCGGCGATTGGTCAAATTGGTGAAAACTTATACTGTCAAATAAACTGCTGCCAATGTAATTACGTTTGAGAAGAACGAGATGATTTTCCATCGGCGATTGGTCAAATTGGTGAAAACTTATACTGTCAAATAAACTGCTGCCAATGTAATTACGAAGCACTTTGGTTGAAATTTGTGGTGTTAGAATAAAGTAGGGACAAAGCAAGACATGAGCTGATACTCAAAAAGTCCCAAGACTCAACAATACATGGAGTGCCCATCTCTAACATTCGAAGACCAATCACAGCGATTAACAGACACAGCGATCAACTGGCAGGTGTATTGTGTATTTCGTTCGATTCGACATACATTACGCGTATAATTTATACGCGCAATGTTTTTGTATACGAGCGTTGAATGCGGACAGCAATGGATATTTATCATAACGAAAAAATATACAACTTGTGATCGTAATTATTGAACATAGTAAAAGTAAAACAATAATTTATAATCTCAGAAAAATACTTTCTACTGATTTTCTATACTTACTGATCATACGAAATATTTCCTTTTTTCATATTTGATTCACTACTTTTGTTTTTACAATTTGCCACAGCACAATAAGGCATATATGTGACGTTTCATCTATTTTTTTACGTCCTGAACGCAGGGCAGGAACGGTCGTTGCGTAATGAGAGCGAGTTTCGAAAAGCATGCAATATAGTGCATGGTTTTGGCACGCTTGCCACGCCTATTCGCCGTTCTATCTTGATCTATTTCTGTGGTAAGCACTATAGGGGGGTGGGGGATCTTTGCTTTTTTTGATGACATTGGGTGAGGGGGTAGGGGGCCTCCAGATGATAATTACGTCATCAGTAGTTCTTCAATTTCACAAAAAAACCTTAGACCAATTGTGTAGATGGTCTCTTGAGAATTATTAAAAAAAAAATGATTACGTAATTATGGGGGAGGGGTAACAGCTTTGCTTACTTTTGCTGACAAGGGGGGTGGGGGGGGGTAAATAATTGTTATAAATCTGCTTACGTAATACTTGAATGGGCAACTACTATATTCAATAGTCACGATTTTTGATATTCCTTGTTTATATTAGTAACATAACATAACTCAGGCCTTTTTCTACCCGAAGGTGTAGGCAGTGGCTGTTAAGCCTCGACTCGCCGTTATGTTTACGACCCACATGGAATAGGTGGCGAACCTATTGCCATACCGGTAGTGTCCGACCGAAGCTTCGGCTTCGGCTTCGGCCACCGTCGGACACTACATACCGGTTTTAGTTTTAGATATTTTTAATAATCATTTATTTTAATTTAATTTATTTTTAAAACATTATCACGTTTTCTTATGACACTTACAAATCTCTTAAGATACCTTATCTGTACATATCTATAGACAACGTGACGTAAATACGTAATCAACTCACACTACTTTCGCACGAGTCCAAAGAGCGGAATTGTTGTCGGCACTTAGTTACCTACTATAAAACGAGAATTTATGATAAAAAGAAATAATAGTGTGCAAAAATTTTATTCACTTAAATCACAATTTTACACACGCAATTGCAGTATTTAAAATACTGCAATTGCGTGGGATGTCTAATGTGAATGAAATGCAAATATTTGTTGGATTCATTTGCATATCAAAGTTTAATTCAATTCGAAATTTTAAATAATAGTCAAATTAAACTAGCAGACCCAGTAAATGTCGTTTGTAAAAATAATAGTCAATGTTCAAAGATTCTCAGACCTACCTGCACACAAAATATCACCAAAATCAATAGAGCCATACCGGAGAAGTTTGTTAGTGATATATATCATGCAAAAACAAATATTTGAACTTTGATTTTGGATGGAAGTAATAACTGCAAAATGTTTTTTTTAATGCCCCCGCGGTTTTACGTCGCCTAAAGACTACCTACCTAATCCTACCAAATTTCAAATCAATTGGCTTTAGAGTTCCTGAGATATCACGATGAGTGAGTTCACAAATAGGATCTTCTAGATTTAAAATCGTGACCCAAAATTAGAGTAGGTCATTTTTTTAATCTCTGCGCATGCCCAAGATTTCACATCGAATCACTAACCAAGAACCATGACATACAGATAATCTACACAGTAGGTCCAGATAAAAAAAATATAATTAGTTATTATAATTATGTCAAAATAAATTTAAATTAATTAGTAAGTAAATAAGTTAAATTAAAAACCGACTCCAAGAAATATGTGATTCATTCCAGAATTAGGTACCTACAGATCAAACTAAACCGCAATGTTGCAATTTTTTTTCATCAGAAATTTAAAACATTACATCATATCTAATGTGTAATAGGCACTTAGGTACGTACTTGTCGAGTTTTATCTATTAAAGACTCAGATTTTTGCCTCGTAATTGTTTAAACTAATAACTAATCAGTCAGCTCTCTATATGGCATTTCAAGTTTGAACAACTTTTCTTGCCCGTGAGCGTCTAGAAAACGATTCCAGTTAATTGCACCAAATGATAATGTATGATACTTGATTTTGCAAATCATCATTACCTAGTATAAAACTAAGACACTTTCCGCTGTCTGTCCCCTTATATGCTTATATCTAGTGTCGGACCGAAAGTTCGGTTTCGGTTTCGGCCGAGTTTCGGCGGAAGTTTCGGTTTCGGCCAAATTTGGCCGAAACTTTTGCCGAAACCGAAACTATTGTAGTTCTAATTGACCTGACTTGACTTGACTCGTGGTTAACTTTGTTGAGAGTGTAATAGTACATACATACCTACATATCTTTATACCAAGTCTAAGGGGTATGCAGAGAAAACTTACTTCCCTTACTTCTTCGACTTTCAATCAACATTGTCACACATGTTCGCCGGTGACTCTAGGCTGATGCCGAGGAAGAAAGGTGATCCGTTCTTAAGGACACGTTTAATTTGATCATGGAAAGTATGTCGAGTCCAACATGACTCGATGAGGGCGACCACATACTTTCCATCCTTCCGCTTCTATGCTGTACGTCTGCTTAGTCAATCTTGCATAAATAATTCTTTCTGCGTGTCCAAACCATCGGAGTAGGCACTTCCTTAATTTTTACACCGACACTCTCTTTCAATCCTCTTTTAAACCTTCCTTCCTTATAACCTTTTTTTCTCGACGCGATCGGTGAACCTCATACCGCAAGTTTTGAGCAGCATTTCATGCCATGCCCAACTCTCGCTTTCATAAGTATCGTACTGTTGTTAGCGAGCTGGGTTTTGTTGCTCAGATTGTTTGCTCCCAGGTATCCCCCAATGCTCTTTTAACACTATTTTATAATTTTACTGTGCTTTCTACATTCCCGGTGTAACAGTAATTTAAGTAATTATTATGAGATGAGATGAATGTAGAAAGAAGAGTGGCGTGAGAAAACAGCGTAAATGAAGAGTTGGGCAGATTACTCGGCGCAAACAATGTTAGCCGAAATGCCCAGTTATCTATTTATAATGCGGTACTAATCCCAACGCTAACTTATGGAAGCGAGAGTTGGATATGGCAGAGGGTGCATGAAAGTAGTATAAACGCGGTCTAAATGAGGCACTGCGAAAATCTGAGGAGTGACCTTCGCTGACCGCGTCGAAAACAAGGTTTTAAGGAAGGAATTCGGATTTAAAGAGACTGTCGCTGTAAAAGTAAGAAAGGGCATGCTCTGAGGGTTTGGACTTGTAGAAACAATGGATGATGCAATATTGACTAAGCAGATAGACAATGCAAAAGCGGATGGATGTAGGAGTCGAGGACGGCCAAGACCCACATTCCATGACCAAATAGAACGTGTTCTGGAGGAAGGTTCAGGGTTTATCCTGCGATATTAGGAGCCTCAAAAATCGACGCGCGTGCATGAAAAGAGTTATGAAAGTCAACGAAGCGGGTGAGGTGTGTAAGAATCGTGCCTTATGGCGCTTTGTTCTCTCTGCCTACCCCGCAAGGGATTTGGCGTGAAGTTATGTATGTATGTATGTAGATGAGTGGTAGAACCACGCAGTTCGCTGCATGAATAGACCGGCTCGACCTCTGAGAATATCAGCGTCAAATGGCTCAGGCCGCGTTTTGCTCGGTGAGGGAAGGATCTCAAGACCCAAAGCCTAACCATCTCCCCTCCTCATTCCACTTCCAACTCCTTTCCTATCCCACCAACGAAGACATTCCGAAGGAGGGTTACCTCAGGCAGGCGGACGCTCATAAAACCGCAGCCAAATCTTTTGACAACATGGATAGTTCTATCAGATGACATACTGTGTTAAAGTGGGAAAAGGACAGGAAAGTGATAATTATTTTTAGATAAGCACTATCTCAAAAAAGATTGACGATTCTTATGAGAATAAATACAAAACAATGTATTAAATAGTAATATCTCAACATACCAATACTTAGTATTTCATTAAACAAAAACAATTAGCGATTTGAAAATTGGATAATTTATATTTTTTTACTTTTTTATATCTGGTAAACATTTTGCCTACACCTTCAGGTAGAAAAAGGCGTGAAGTTATCTTGTTGATTGCAACATAATTAATACATATACCCATTGTTTTTCATTTCCTCTTCTAATTTACACAAAATAATGGGAAAAAGCATTAAATTTGAGTATTTTATGGAATTTTATAGGCGAACACGTGAGTTTCGGTTTCGGTTTCGGCCGAAACTAAAGTGGCGGCCGAACATTCGGTTTCGGTTTCGGCCGGAAAACCAGTTTCGGTCCTTAATTACGAAGCGATTTTAAACATTACAGCATTAATTTTCACCCACTTAAGTGTCTTAAATAGATTGTGCATGTAATAGAGATGAACCTGGCCCTTTACAGCATCCAATTTAAACGAATATTTTCGAAGATATTGCAGTATTAACATAGCGGGACCGCAGTTAAAGCCGACAAATAGTACAAATTGAACCTCATGATATCCAAAATCTTATCTCTCTACCTTTTATTACTTTTGATGCGGAACAAAGAGTTCGCCGGGTCAGCTAGTAATAATTAGAATTAATACCGTCGTATCTAAAAAAAAAAAAACCGCGAAAATGTAATGTACCTATGTACATTTATGAGTAATAAAAAACAGAAATTTCAACGTCCATAGAATGATAAACAATAGTAAGCCGCGCCGGTTTAGTTCTCTAGTCTCTACTGGTACCTATTAAAATAAAGACGAAGACCTTGAAAATGTTTTATTCTGGCGCGATGCGTCATTGGGTAAGGTGAATATCACGGGGTATTCACTTTAGAACAAAAATAATTTAAGTTTGTTTTATCTGTACGAGGTATTTTTTAACCAATAGAATCGTCGAATTCAAAATCATGGCCGACCATGATTAACCAATAGGATCGTCGATGTGAAAGTGAAAAATATCTAAAATCATATAAATACTCTTTGTCTAAAACCGCCATTTTCTGTCATAAGCTTGGCAAAATTTCTTCGCAAATTTTAATCGCAATAAATTACAATAATTTTCTTCCTCATTTATCCAAATTACTCTGAAAATTGCTTGATTTGAACTCTAGTTCCTCGTTAAATTAATATTTTACATTAGTTTGACGTCGATAGAAGATTTTTCTAATTTCTTCTTTTCAACATGGAGCATTCACGAAATCACAATACGCATCAAGGATTTAGAAAAATGCATCATTTGCAGTAAAAGGCGTGTCCCTGGCTCTAATATACATTTGGCTAAATTACCGCTGGACCCAGACAGGTATGAAATTCTTATGGACATCTTATTAATTCTTATAAGTTACATATCCACATGGTGATCATCAATTTATTTATACTTGTTATTGTATTTGCTTTGAAATATAAACTAAAACTAAAGACTTCAAATATAAACGCTAAATTATTGTAACTATTTCATAGCATATCTATCCACGGAAACACTAAAATATTGCTTTCAAAATATCACTAGTTAAAAACGGTCATCTTGTGTTATTAACCCGATATCTAATCTGCCGACGTTTTGAAGATTAATGCAAGCACAAAAACAAACAATCCAGCTTCGTCTTTAAAGTATTTATTATGTAAAACCTTAAATAAACTCTATCATGCATTAGGTTTGTATTTATATGTTAACTAGCTTCTGCCCGCAACTCCGCTTGCGTAAAAAGTAAAAACATCCCGAGGGGACATAGGCTTTACTGGGATTAAAGTATCCTATATGTTAATCCAGGAAGTGTTTCTACCTGTGTGCCAATTTTCATCAAAATCTGTTCAACGGTTGATGTATGAAAGAGTAACAAACATCCATACATCCTCACAAACTTTCCCATTTATAATATTAATAGGATAATATTAAATTTATTTCTTATACTTCTGTATTAATATAATTTTACATTTCTGCACCAGTTTACATTATCTTTTTAACCCAATACTAAGAACAAATAAATATTAAGCACAAAATGAACAGATTAAGTTCAGATATACCTCATTTTTATAAAAAAAAATAGTAACCATACATCATATTACTACAGAATATTTGCCTACAGCCTACTAAATTGTGGAAAACAAATAAAAATCTGATGTATTTTATATATGTTGCCAGTGGTAATAGCCGTTGGTCAAGAAGATCTGGTCGTCTTACCTATAGAGAAGTTTCATGAACTGATGTATGTATGTATTTCGAACATTTTAGTGACGAACACAATAATAAACTAAGAACAAGACTCTTAACACATGCTGTACCAACAATTAATTTACCCACACCTGTAGAAGATGAACTATTTGTTAATTTCCCTGTGTATTTTGGCCAACATCCGACATGTAAGTAATCATCAATCATCTCTTTAAACCTTAAATGATTCATGATGTGTACTGGCTATTAGCTTGGCATAACTATTCTTACTGACAACATATTGTATGTATGTAACACATTAGTTTTGAAAAGGCAAATGTAAAATAAATTTCTATCAATAAAATGTTTTAATTAAGTTTGTTTCTGTCTTTGACACTTTTTTGCTATTTAAATAATATTTAATTAGTATCAGATTCTGTCTCATGATTAGTTCCATTCACTATTCCTATGTTGTGTATAGATTTAATCAAATATTAGAACTCTAGTACATAGTACCTATCTATATTTTTACATAAACATTTTTAAAGACTACATAAAAGAAACCATTAGAATTATTGTGCCTAAGAACCAATTGACTACAATTTCTAGGTATTTTTTTAATCTAAACATTTCTTTTTGCATATTTCAGATTCACCACAAGCACCCGGGACCTTCACACATGGTGAATGAAAAAATTATCAAAGGAACAGGCCAAATGTTGAAACCAAAGGTATGTTGTAACATATACAGTTATAACACCAAAATGTCCATTTATGTGTATTTATGACTTTAACCCCTTTATCAATAAATAAACAAAAAGTATCTTATGCCCAGGATAGAGGTATTTTTATTGCCATTTCAGTCACTTATACTACATATAACGATTGTTTGTTGATTTCAACTTGTTACTAATAAATATGTATGTAAGTTGAGTAGCTAAAAACCTCCTGGTGACCAGATTAGAAATAAACGCACTAAACTACACTACACTAACTATAGCTTAAACTATAGAAAATAATAATATGAATGCAAAGTATAAGTTCAAATATTACCTGATAAACAAAAGAAACTATGTTACTCGAGTTTTAGGGTAACTTTTTTTATGATGATTTATCATCATATTCTTTAGGATTTCTTATGTTTTTCAATATATTTTTTTAATGGGATAGGAGGTCAAACGAGCAGGTGTGTCACCTGATTAAAATCAGGCGCGACCAACGCCGCTCATGGACACCTGCAACACATATAGTATTACAGTTGCGTTGCTAACCTTTAAAGGAGTAGGAGTAGGTCTCTCCGGGTACTTCGCTCACAAAACAAAATGCGGCATGAGCCACTTTACGTTGATCTTCTGAGAGGTGGTAGTATTTCACCGGTCGAGCTGGCCCATTCATGCAGCGAACTGCTTGGTTCTACCACTCTTAAATATTCAGTATACATCGTAGATATTAGTTTGATGTGCATTAATACAACATTATAAGACAGGAAAATAAACATTTTGTACAATGTAGGTGGGGTTGTATTGTATGTTTTACCAAACTTGTTTACATAGTTGTTATGACATAATAAGTGACTAAATGGATAAGTTGCCTGTATAATAAGTGATACTATTACCTTTATAAGCATTTTTACAGTCTCTAATGTACAAAATGTCTTTCAAAATATCTTTTGCAATCATGAAAATCACGAGTTGTTCTAAGCCAACGACAAAATAATAAGAAATGTACTACACTATCAATATTTCTATCAAGTACCATAAAGTTATTTATTTAAATCAATTAGGAATAATTTTTATAATGCAGGAGTAATTGTATGAGGACAAATAATTGTATTTTTTTTTTTATGGGATAGGAGGGCAAACGAGCAGGCGTGTCACCTGATGGTAAGCAACCAACGCCGCCCATGGACACCAGCAACACATATACTAACGTGTTACTGTTGCGTTGCTGACCTTTAAGGGATAGGGGAAAGGGTGGTGGGCCTCCGGGTACCTCTCTCATCGAACGAAACGCGGCATGAGCCACTTTACGTCGATCTTCTGAGAGGTCGTGGTATTTCACCAGTCGAGCCGGCCCATTCATGCAGCGAACTGCTTGGTTCTACCACTGTTAAACGGTATACGGGTAGATTGAAATATTTAGTTTTGGATGAAGAAAATAATAGATTTTTTTACATAACATAACTTCACGCCTTTAAGTGTTACCCGAAGGTGTAGGCAGCAGCTGTTAAGCCTCGTCTCGCCTTTATATTTACGTCCCAAATGGAATAGGTGGCGAACCTATTGCCATACCGGGCACAAAGTTCGTCAGTCATCGATATTTATCACACATAACTTCCGAAAACAATTTCGAAAAGTCATGTGAGCCAATGTCTGGAATCAAACCCGGACCTCTCGATCAGAGGCCGAGCGCTCGACCATTGCGCCACCGAGACATTTTTTTAAATTTTCCGAGATTAAATAATTATGTTGTTCATCCGAGGTATAAAGCACATTGTAACATTCTCAATTCTTTGTGGGGGACTGGCATCCGAACTAGGATTCCCTGTCATACAGATTACCAGCCCCCCCCCCCCAAAACTACAGCTTACAAGAAAAATCACGAGTTGTTCTAAGCCAACGACAAAATAATAAGAAATGTACTACACTATCAATATTTCTATCAAGTACCATAAAGTTATTTATTTAAATCAATTAGGAATAATTTTTATAATGCGGGAGTAATTGTATGAGGACAAATTTTTTTTTTTTTATGGGATAGGAGGGCAAACGAGCAGGCGTGTCACCTGATGGTAAGCAACCAACGCCGCCCATGGACACCAGCAACACATATACTAACGTGTTACTGTTGCGTTGCCGACCTTTAAGGGATAGGGGAAAGGAAAGGATGGGGAAAGGGTGGTGGGCCTCCGGGTACCTCTCTCATCGAACCAAACGCGGCATGAGCAACTTTACGTCAATCTTCTGAGAGGTCGTGGTATTTCACATGTCGAGCCGGCCCACTTATGCACCGAACTGCTTGGCTCTACCACTGTTAATAGTATGTATTGCTTGCATTTCTTTCTAGGAAGGTGATATATATTCAAAAAAGCATTTAATTTATTATACAAATAGCTACTCAGAAAAGGTTACTATGGTGTACCAGACTTAACTGTGGTGTAGCTATCTAAGGTTGCGGTGCAGCTATCTAAGGTTGCGGTGATTATCTTAAAGAAACGCATATGCATTATCTCCATCTTTCATGACATACAATTGATCAAAGCTAGTGTTAATAAAGGGACTACTAATACAACATGTAACACGGTTGTTTATCTACTTGTAATAGTATTTTTTTAATCTAAACATTTCTTTTTGCATACTTCAGATTCACCACAAGTACCGGGACCTTCACACATGGTGAATGTGAAAAATTATCAAAGGAATAAGCCAAATGTTGAAACCAAAGGTATATTGTAACAAATACAGTTTCATTGTCTCACAGACGCTTTAAATCACAAAATCAAGAATTTACGCGTTACATTATAATCAACACAAACTAGAAAAATGCCGGCCCCTACAATGGGATAAGGGTGGGGTTGGGAGTGGGTTTCAGAAGGGGAGGGGGAAAGGGATTGGGCCTCCAAATACCTCTCTCAGCTAGTGAAACGCGGCTAAGGCCACTTTTCAGCGATAATGGGGAAACGGGGCGTTACTAATAGTAACATCGCTGAAAATATTGCAAATAACCTGCTTTTCTTTGCTTAAGTTAACTAAAGACTTTTAAAACAAAGTTGAGTTTGAATTAATGTCGCTTCTAATTTCCTTATCAATACTTAGATGTGTGAATGAAATATGCATTATTATTTGTCTATTTACCCTGACTGAATGTAAAATCATTTTATATATTACGAAATATATCAATTACATCAAAATAAAATGTTTTATTTTTTCCTACGACTAATAATATGGATGAGGATGTTTGACAGTGACACTGACATTTGAGTGACACTGACATTTGACAGTGACACTGACATTTGACAGTGACACTGACGTTTGACAGTGACACTGACGTTTGGCAGTGACGGCAACGATGCCAACATTAGGTACAGAGGAAAACGAATGATTATTATGTTGGTGGAAGATGCAGTCTAAACGAGCTCAGGACATTGTATGGAGTGCCGACTCTTATTTATATGCTCTGTGGTGAATATCGCCAGCGTACGGTTTTTAGTAACATTTATTAATTTAATCTAGTCTTTTACCTCAAATTCAGATTCTATTCTGATTAATTAATAAGTGTTATAGGTATATTTTACATATTTCATTTAACATTGTGTTAAAACATATCGTTATTAGTTATCAACAAAAAAACATCGATTCATAACCTCTTTGTCAGTTAATTGTTATGGTGTGTTTCGATTAGTGAAATAGAGAACCAAACGTGTAGTGATTGTGTTTTTTTACTAATCAGTGAAGGAAGTCACAAATATTAAATATTTTTATATCACAATGGCCCGATATATCACCCAATTGATATTCCACCCTAACACTTTAAAAATAAAGCCTACAATCCCAATTCTGCATAAAAAGTTACACTCAGAGGTGAGTAGAATTCATAATAATATGAATTATTTTTTAACAGTAGTATGTTTAACACAATATATAACTGGCTTTAACTGTTACCTAGAATATCACTGATTTTACAGAGAGCATAATGTATTATTACAATAAAAATTAAGCAGCATTTTCTTTGTAACTAAAGTCTTGGTGGTCCAGTGGTTAGTGGGATTCGAATCCGGGCTCATACCAATGCCTTTTCGAAATTCTCTTCGGAAGTTATGTGTGATAAATGTCGATGTCTGAAAAATTTGCACCCGATTTTGTAATAGGTTCGCCACCTATTACAAAAATTACATATTCCATTTGGGACATAACTTAACGATTCGGCGAATGAGGATTAACAGACGCTGCCTACACTTTCGAATAAAAACCGTCAAGTATGCTTTTTTGTCATTAGATAGTATAAAACAAAGTCACTTTCCGCTGTCTGTCCCCTTATATGCGCATATCTTTAAAACTACGCAACGGATTTTGATACTGTTTTTTTAATAGTTAGAGGGTGTTAACGTGCTGGTTTTGATCTATAATTCATGTACAGTGTAGTAAAAAAGTGATAATTTTCAAGATTTAGAACTTTAATCGCAAACGCTGCCTGAACCCTAAGTGATAAATCAAAACAACGTACTACATTAGTATACACCTTTAAAAGGTCTACAAAAAAGTCCGCGAGGGCATATGTCTATCTTTTAGGGATAACCCACAATGACCATTTTTATTTTTTTACTTTTTACGATAAATAATGGCCTATTAACGAAGCAATTTTAAAAATTACAGCATTAATTGTCATTCATTTTTTGTAAGTGGTAGAGCCAAGCAGTTCGCTGCATGAATGGGCCGGCTCGACCGGTGAAATACCACGACCTCTCAGAAGACCGACGTAAAGTGGCTCATGCCGCGTTTCGTTCAGTGAGAGAGGTACCCGGAGGCCCACCCCCCTTCCCCATTCTTTCCTATCCCCTATCCCTTAGAGGTCGGCAACACAACAGTAACACTATATGTGTTGCTGGTGTCCATGGGCGGCGTTGGTTGCTTACCATCAGGTGACACGCCTGCTCGTTTGCCCTCCTATCCCATAAAAAAAAAAAATTCTATTAAGTGTCTTCAATAGATTGTGAATGTACTCGTAATATAGTTGATCCTGGCCCTTTACAGCATGCAATTTAACCAAATATTTTCGAAGATATTGCAGTATTACCATAGCGGGACAGCAGTTATTACTTTTGATGCAGAACAAAGTTCGCCGTGTCAGCTAGTTTTTTTTTTTTGTGTTCTTTTTTACTACAATCTGTTGCCGTGCTGGAACAATAAATAGTATGTTTGTCTGTGTATGTATGACATGGCATGCTCGGTATGCGACTGTATGTCACATCCTACTTTACATTATGCGGATCTAAGTATATCCTGCGGTGTTTTTCGCTTTAGTCTAGGATTTGTCTGGGTTTCCTCCATCAGAACCTTCGCCAAAGGGTTGGGGTGGTTTTCAATACGTTTTTTGTAGGTTTTTGTATGGTGTAAGATTTCCTGCTTCACTGTATTGACTTGTAAACCGTGGTGTAATTGCTCATTTGTGACATACCAGGGTGCGTTTGTTATCATTCTTAGCATTTTGTTCTGGAACCTCTGTATTATTTCAATATTAGAATGCGAGGCTGTTCCCCATAGCTGAATACCGTATGTCCAGATGGGTTTGAGTATTGCCTTATACAAAAGAAGATTACTAGTCAATGACAATTGTGAACGCCGACCTAATAACCAGTAGAGTTTGCGTATTTGTAATCCCAGTTGTTTGCGTTTGGTAAAGATGTGCGTTTTCCATGTGAGTCGCTTATCTAGGTATAAGCCTAAGTACCGCACATGGTCTGTTTGGGGAATCTCAAGGTTGTTGAGAGTTACTCTCGGGCAGATATCCCTTTTTAGAGTGAAGGTAATATGGGCCGATTTGGTTTCATTCGCCTTGATTCTCCACATTTTGAGCCAGTCTGATATCTGGTTTAGTCCAGTTTGCAGGTTTTTTGTCGCCTCTTTTGGATCCTGATTGGAAGCTAGGATAGCTGTATCATCAGCGAATGTCCCAATAGTTATGCAGTCTGAGGTTGGCAAGTCTGAGGTGAAGATAAGGTACAGCAGCGGCCCCAGTACGCTACCCTGTGGAACACCTGCGTTTATACTGTGAAGACCTGATAGTTCGTTACCATACTGCACCAGAAAGTGCCGGTTTTCTATGAACGACTTCAGTATTTCGTATACGTGTGTAACGGAAGATGTTACTGGTGACTATTCCACTGGATGGTGGTATATCGTGAGTGGTGCTTCTTCCATGATGGTGGTTGAGCGGCCGGTAAATGAAAGACGTAATTAGAATCTTCTCATGTTTATTCGTTGGGTAGCTGCGATTTTATTTTATAGTAGTCCCTCATGCCATACTCGACCGAATGCTTGGGATATGTCAAGGAAGACACTGGTACAGTACTTCTTAGCTTCGAAGGTTTTGTTTATTTCGTTTATTAGTCTGTGTATCTGGTCAATAGTAGAATGCTTTCGGCGGAATCCAAACTGGTGATCGGGAATCACTTTCTCTTGTTCTACGATTGGTAATATACGTTCCAATAATAATGACTCATATATTTTCGACAGAATGGGCAGTAGACTAATCGGCCGGTATGACTTAGGATCCTCTGGTTGTTTCCCTGGCTTTAATATCATTATTATTTGTGCAGTTTTCCAATGTGGTGGGATGAATCTAAGTTTGGATATTGCATTATATATTGTTGTTAATATCTTTATTCCAGAGTCAGGCAATTCGTGGAGGATTTTGTTGGTAATAAGATCATACCCAGGTGACTTTTTTGGGTCGGCTTTGCTTATTACTCTTCTGACTTCTTTGGTTGTGAATCTCATTGGCGTCATTACGTCTGAGTCTGTTCTTTTGAGGTGTTGCAGTACCATATTTCTGTGTTCAGGTGGTCCTTCATACGGATGGGGTTGGAATACACATGTAAGGTGCTCGGCAAATGTGTTGGCTTTTTCCTGGTCGCTGCGTGCCCAGCTATTGTCTGATTTTCTAAGTGCTGAAGAAACAGTGGTGGGACGTTTAATTTTGTTCGTCGCTTTCCAGAGTGAATACTCAGAAGCTGCGGTGGCGTCAAGGCTCTCTAGATATGTCTGAAACTCTAAATTTCTATTTTGCTCAAGGATACGCTTTAGCTCTACTATTTTAAAATTTAATCTTTTTTAATTTCAGGACATCTGTTATTTTGCCATTGTTTCCGGAGGGCTCTTTTCTCATTGATTTTATCACGTATATTTGAGGGTATGTCTAGGTCAGTGAACTTCTGATGGGTTATTGGGGTCGAATTCCATGCAGCACTTTGGATGCTGGTTGTGAAAAAATTGATAGAATTAATTATGTCAGTTTCTGTTTGTATTGCTATATGTTCATCAGATTCATTGTTAATAAGGGCACGAAATAGAGGCCAATTCGTCCGTTTGTTATGTAATATACATTTTTTTGGAGTTTCTTTTGCTTGCGATCCAATTTCCACTAGGATAGGTGAGTGGTCCCAGCAGCTGGAACAAGAGATGCTGTTTTTGGATATACCTTTGGATACGCAAAAGTCAATAATATCCGGAATTTTTCCTTCGTCAGAGGGCCAATATGTAGGTTGTCCTGTTGAGGTTACTATTAGGTTCCCTGCTTGCACGCATTTAAGCAGTTCACGACCTCTTGGTAAAATTAGTCTGGATCCCCAGTAGGTGTGTTTGGTGTTGTAGTCACCAGCCGCTAAGAAACGATTCCCAAGGGTTGTGAAGTAGTCTTTGAACTGTTCCTCTTTTATAGCGTGTCGCGGTGGGCAATATAGGGCTGATATTGTGATATCACTTATCCAGTCAGACACAACTGTACTTGTTGCTTGGATGTGATCCTTACAGTATGGTGCAGATTGATGGTGTCTGATGTTTGTTTTGATAAGGATAGCCGAACCACATGTGCTTTCCCATCCGGATGCATTGTATGGTGTAGAGTGTAATTGGGAATTTTGAAAAAGCTCTATGATGTGAAATGTGTTTCAGAAATTAACAAGATGTCAACTTTATGTGTGTTTAGGAAAATTTTTAACTTATTTGAGTGGTTTGACAGACCGTTAGCGTTCCATACACAAAGTTTTAGCGCATTGAATTTAAAGGCAATTTTGACATGAGTTCTGTTATCATCTGAGTCATTTTTAACATTTGGGTCATGAGAGTCTGTATAGTAGTATTATAGGACTGGAGAATGTCTGAGATGTTTTGCTGTTCTGTGTTTGGTTCGATCTGGTTACTTTTCACTGCAGCTGCATATGATTTTCCTATGTATCTATTTGGCTGTTTTTTATTACATAATCCAACCTCTTAGATTTCTGGTTCTTGTGGTAAGTAGGTGGGTATTTTACATTTTGGAGCTCTTTGTAGACAGTGCATCCTTTGTAGTTAGCAGGGTGGTTGCCATCACAAAGGATGCATTTTACTTTATCAGAGCGTTCTTTCCGAGGGCAGTCTGCTGTGTGATGTTGTCCGGCACACTTGACGCATCTGGATTGTCTGTGGCAAAAATTTTGTGTGTGGCCGTATTGCTGACAGTTGGAGCATTGAGGAATTTCGCGCTTAGGCCGTGGTGGTTCGACTTCTACTCTGCAGTTAAGAAGTGATCTGATTTTATACACTTCCTTATTATTAGAACTTGGTTCCAGATCAACGAAGAACATTGGGAGAGGTTTCTTTGTTTTTCTGTTTTTATATTCCAGATGTTATTGGGTGTGGTTGTAAGTCTTCGAGGGCTTGCTTTATTTCGTCAGTATCAGTTGAATGATGTATATGTTTTAAGACCACTCTGAAACTTCTTTCTTGCTTTGGCTGGTAAGTATAGAACTCGGTGTTACTGTTTTTGAGTTCTTTATATATAGTTGAATAAGCCTCTTTGGATTTTGCCTGGATCTTAACTCTTTCTCCTTGCAGTATTTTGAATTCATAGTTCCTGCATGCTACGTCTTCAAGCAGTTTCGACAGTGGTTGGATGTTGCTAACCTTGTCTATGAAGAAGGGTGGAGGTTTTATCAGTTGTTCTGAGGTCTTTGGTAGTTCGGTAGCTTCAAGTTCCGCAAAACTATTTGATGTTGGCACAGGCGCGGGGGCCGCCAGCCAATAACTTAGTTTGGTCTGCTTTTGACTTCTCTCTGCTGTTTCTGGGCTAATTCTCAGTCTTTTGTTTTGAGTGTCGTTTGTGTCAGTTGGTCCTGTATGTTGTGACTCGGTGGGTTGAGTGTTAGTTCCAGGGTCAGCTAGTAACTAATAAACCATTACGAACAGAAGTTCTAGGCAATTATACCTCGAAATGCCGATGTTTTTGGTACTTTAAGTATCTGTAGGTTAGTCATCGATGAGTACTTTTCACACTTCCGGAACTTCAGCGATCTCATAACCGGATTTAAACTGGAAACTTATCACCTGCCCAAAACTAATTATTTAATATCTAATTTTTATAATGAAATAATATTAGGTACATACTTAGTAACAAATAATATTTAGTTATTTTCTTTTTTTGCCTGAAGTTTCTCTCCCAATCCCACTTCTTAATCAGAAGTCCTAGTTTCGAATTCTCGCTATCAGCAATGACCTGTCCGAAGTTATGTCTAATACATAACTTAGGATAGCCGAAAAACATTGTTTTCGAAGTTCTGGCACCTATTCATATTTTAAATTACAATTTGGCCACTTTAATGTTCGCAGATTCCAGTCAAAGAAATCCAAATTCCTGTCAAATATGGTCACCTCTCAGGAAAACTTTGGGGAAGCAGTGACAAACGACCGATCCTCGCACTACATGGATGGCAAGACAACGCCGGCACATGGGATCCTTTGATACCAATGATTATTAAAGACAGATCTATACTGGCTATAGATTTTCCCGGACATGGGCTGTCAACATGGTTTCCAGCCGGTAATTATTGGTTTTCTTTATTCGTTTGGGGGTTCCCTAGGTCCATAAGAAAGGGGGTTGGTAAAGCTTCAAAAATGCCTTTAAATTACTTAGAAAAAGATGTTGTGTTGGACTCTTGCTTGTCTCTGGAGAAATTAGCTACTTCATCAACATCATTGTCTTCAATCCCTGTTTTTTGGAAAAAAATTTTGGATCGGTACAAACTTTCCTGCCATTCCGCGTTGTCTTTTACTCAATCAATCCATAATTTCTTAGGTTCTTCCTCTCTCTCTTTTGCTACCTATTACTCAAAATCTTTTCTTTTTTTGCAGGCATGATGTACTACCAGTGGGAATTGCCACGATTTATCATATATCTGAAAGAATACTTCAAGTGGGATAAAATCTCTATTCTTGGCCACTCCATGGGCGCTATAGCGGCAATGAGATACTCATGTTTATACGCTGACGATGTTGATTTCTTCATTGCTATAGACAGTCTCATTTACGATGATTACGATTTAAATTTGGTAATCGATAAATATCCTATATTGATGCAAAAAGGTTTACTCGAGCAGACACGTTTGACCAAGGAACCTCCTTCGTATACGATGGAAGATATAAGACAGAAATGGCATTTGGGCACGAATAAGTCCGTCGGACTAAAAAATATACAATGCTTAATAAACAGAGGTACAAAACAGTCATCAATGGATCCAACCAAATATTATTTCTCCCGAGACGCCAGGTTGAAACATATTCTGTTCAATCCTGAAAGCAAACCGTTCGTAGAAGCTCTTGTGAGGCGATTGAAGTGTCCCACACTCTATATTAAAGCTATAGATTCTCCTTATTCCTCTAATCAATTCGCTGTGGAGATGAGAGAAATTGTTGAAAAAAATAACCCAAACTTTGAATTGCAATTTGTACCTGGAACACATCACGTACATTTAAACGATCCCGAAGTGATTGCACCTTTAATTTTGAATTTCCTAAATAAGTTGCCTAATTAAAATATCTAAACTTGCCGCTTTTACATCACACTGTAAAATGAATTCGATTCCACTATCTATTCAGTTAAATGTTTCCAGATTTCCATTCCTTACTATTAACCTAAATGTGTTTGGCAAATTTTACTTCAATGAACAAACTACATAGTTAATTTAGGTCGGGACAGTTGCAATTGTCAGTTGTAAAACTTTAAATAATATAGTCTCAAATAATGCACCTGAGATCTTTTGGTTTTAATTTAATTTTAATAAGAATTGATAAGTGGCTACCCAAATATTATGTCTATTAGGTACTATATCAGTTAGGAACCTAATAATAATTCCACTCATCTTAATAGAATGAAAAGCATACATTTTGAAATATAATTTAATTTGAGGTATTATTACATAGTGTATCTATACTTGAATTAGAACTACTAACACTGTCACAAATGTGAGCACCTTTTCTTGTGGGCAGAACTTTGAGCAACGCATCTTGCCATGGCATTCCTTCACACACCCTCATGACTATTTCAAATACTGTAACAAAATATATACCATTATTAATTTTAAAATATTGTAACAATGCACAAAATATGACTAAATAAATACATTATCTATAATAATAATAATTTTTATTATAAAAATAAACAAGTCCTATTAGGTAGTAAAAACTGTGTTGCAGGTGTCAGTGTCTTCCCTCATAATTGAGGTCACTTTATAAAAAATTAAAAGAAAAAAACACTGTGTGTGTGTGTGCGAGGTGTGTGTGTGCGAGCGCGCGTGTGCACATGTGTGTGTGTGTGTGTGTGTGGGGGATCTCATCGATAAGTTTAAATAAATTTGCTGGCTATTTAGTTTTAGCTATTTCATATCTATGTATGTACCATATATTTTTATTTATTTACTTAATTAAGTCATCAAATTAATTTAAAGATGATAATATATTGTTAAATTATTGTTGTTGTATCTGTAAATAAAATCAATGTCTATTTATGCATTAATAAAACCTGTGTGTGCAAATACAAAGTATTCATTTTAATCATGTCCTTATTTTAGTAAATATTTCAACAATGATAACAGGTATATTTATATTGGCTCTATGCATCAGTTATGTGGACTAAATGTGTTATATAATCTAATATTTAAAAACTTATAAATTCAAAGAAGAGAATCAGATTTATAAGAACCCCTATTAGTGAAACATTTTTTTTCTACCTTACCAGAGAATTTGTTTCTTGATAGTCTTTATTTCATAACCCAGTTAATTAAATATTTTCATGAACTATATATCTATGCAAACTATGTATTCATACATACCATGATCAATTGTTAAAACTTTTCTAGTTTTCATATTTATGTATTTGTTTAACGGCAACTGTCCATGCCTGATCCCTTGCTCTAAAGCAATTTTATGACACAGTCCCTGAAAATAGAAACACAGGAAATTCTGGTTATTATAATATTTATTATTGTAATAATTCAACTCTAAGAATTGACTTCTGAGGGTTTACTTGACTTTAATTAGACATTACATCCAAACTACTCTTTCTATATTACATGACATCAAGAACATCAATAGACTATGTGTCTGCAAGACATTTAAACATATTATGGTGCAATTGGGAAAGACTTAAAAGTTATTACCTTATGTTGATTGTGATCTACTAAACCCCCAATAATATAAGCAGTGTTATCTTCAAACGTTTCAATAACATTTTCAGATTCACTCGTCAAATACACTATTTTATCTTTAGGAAACAAATTTAAATATGATTCTTCATGAAACTCCATCTGAAAATTAATATTCTTATAAAGAGAAATGTGTGACAAAATAATTTAACTATTTAGTTATTCATTAATTTCTTTTTTGTTTTGTTGTTTGATGTGGCCAGAATCAAATTTTCTAATAACTGGCAATATAAAAAAACAATGCAAAAAAAAAGAAAAATTTAAATTAAATACCAGATTGGCCAGCATTGTGTAATAGAAAGGCTTATTTCCGAGCCCATGTGAAGATGGTTCAAGCACATTAATGCATACTTAAATACATATTAGTTGTGCCAAAAAACTTACATCCCAATTCTGATAACCGTTGTGTCTAGACATATCACTTCTCGATTTTTCACCAAAACTAGTTAAATGAAAATGCAGTGGTGTTGTAGATCTTCTATTCAAGGAATAGCACCGAAGTATTTGTTTGTTAACTTTAAATCTATCTTTTTCAATCATTAAATGATCGAAACTAAGATCAATTACAATGGAAATATCTTTCTTTTGTCTCTCAAGCTTCAGTTTCTTTAGTGCCTTTCTGTTTGGTCCTAAATCAATATTGGCTTCACGTGCTTTAAGTCGCCTCTCTTTAGCTCTTGCTTTCTCTACTTTTCTCTTCTCCGCTTTCCGGTTTTCCCATTTCACTTTTTTTAACCATTTTCGCATTTGATTCTTAGTGAAGGGCCTGGGTAGTTCATTACCTTTCTCATCTTTCAACCCTGTGTCAATAGTTATGTCAAAAAGGGTATATTGATGAAATTCATCTTCTTTGGTTTCTCTCGCACATATTTTTGTAGAGTTATCATCAACTGAGTTATCCTCCATGATACTCATTATCCCATGAAATTGATTGAAATTATCCCATGAAAATTAACCTCAATTATTGTTTACCTATCCAAAAACAACTAAAAAACTTATCTCCGACACCATTCAATGAAAACTCCTCTCTCTGTACACTTTGCAAAAATAAGATAAATAATCCGTTTTTACTTCACTAAACTTCACAACATACAATAAATAATTTTCGAATCTTGATCTTCATAATTATTTTGGGGGATGTAGTAAATATAAATAGGTTATGTTTTGTGGGAAAATTAAACCTTTGAGCAATTAGAATGAATATGAAAAAAATATGAATTAAATAATTGTAATATTAAAACTGTATGATAGAGAAATTAAAATCTAATACGTAAATGTACGTAAGAAATGCTCTAAAATGTCATTCAATTCAAACTACGTCCGTAAAAAAGAATTACTTTTTTTTATCCTTAGAAACGTCAAATTGTCAAAAAAATTGAGTTTTACGTTTCATTCTACGAGAAATGCCTCTTTGTGTATTTGTATTTTTTTGCAATAATATATTAGAACTTCAAAATATTTTAATGGATTTTTGTATGGGATAGGGGGCAAAGAAGCAGGCAAGCCACGTGAATATAAAAAAAACTAACGCCGCTCATGGACATCTGTAACACAGGTAGCGTTACAGTTGTGTGGCCGAATGAAAGAAACGCGACATGAGCCACTTTACGTCGATATTCTAAAAGATATTTCACAAATTCGCTACTCGAGCCGACACACTGTTAAAATATAATAAATAATCTGAGTATTTGTATCAACATATAAGTAATGTTAGTTAACTCTTGCTAGTAATTTTGGAGTAAACTAACGGACTGACAGACAAACGCGTTTTCCCGTCATTTTGAATTACGTATCTCGAAATATAGAGTTAAAAAAAAAAAAACATTTTAGGTAAACATATCTTTATTAATTGTCTTGACCGTAAAAAGTACGTAAATAGCTATGAGATATTTGGAGTGGATTGAGAAAGAAGAGAGAGTTCTGATTATTGTCATTCCACGCTTGAGATGGCAGTTTGTGTTGAGTCAGTTAGGGCCACTTAGGGCACAAATACCAAGAAATACTATAAGTAAGCAAAATTAAAAAATTACAATAGTTAAAAGTCGGAAAATAGATTCATAACTTTACAAATATTACAGATATGAAGTGACATAACACAGACTTGTATGTTTGTACCTATTGTGAAGATAACAACCTTTAACCTTACATCCGATATCCTCATCACAATTACAACACATAATATAAAATAAATCATTTTCCGTTCAGTTATTCTCATATGATAACGTCAACTGTGTTACTGACTTACACAAACCATATTTAATTCCTGAGTAAATATTCCGTAGTATTCCGTTTACATTACACTCAAATTAAATATTTATTTATTTACTGGTACAGATACTTATCTGGGTGTAGTTTCAAGTACCTAACTATATCTTGGCAATCTTAAAAATAATTTTTAAAAAGCATTATGTATCAATTGTGGGGAGGATGTTTCGAAGAAGAACCATCGAAAGTATTGCGAAGATTGAACGACTCGTTACCTGTGGATTGCCGCCTGTTCCGTGAAGATATACAAGGAAGCCGAGCCTGGGCTAAAGAGCAGAATCTAAGCGGACATCTTAGTGATAAAGATAATCAGGCAATACAAGATGGCCTGGACAAGGTAGATCAAATCTTTAAATGTATGCATCTTCACCGCGGATATAGAGTCAGCTCGTGGTTTTCTCATATTCTTATCCAACTGCAGTAGAAGGAAGGTTATTTTTTTGTATGTGTGTATGTCCATTTTTTCAGGAATAAGGGGCAAACATAGAAATATGGTAAGCAACAAGCGCAGCCCATAGTGTTACAGATGCGTTGTCGGCGTTTACGAATGGATAAGAAAGGGGTTTCCGGATACTCATCGTATAATGCGGCATGAGCCACTTTACATCGATATTCTGAGTGGTCGTGGTCGTAGCATTTATGCAGCGAACTACTTGTTGCCTGTTAGAATACATGTTTCTAAAGCATATCCACCACCAGATCAAGAGAGTGACATACTTTATTTCCCGAAATTGTCACAATAATGAAAATCACGCGTTTTTTGGGATATTATTTATGGTATAAGAAGGCAAACGAGCCAGTGGGTCAACTGATGGTAAACAAATACTCACCGCCCTTGAACACCGTGGTGCGTTGCCGTCCTTTAAGGAAGTAGGAACGGAAAGGGAGGGGAAAAGAGATCGGGCCTCCGAATACCTCTCTCACCGAAAGAAACGCGGCACGAGTTACTTCACGCCGATATTCCGAGAGGTCGTGGTATTACAAGCCGGCCCATTCATGCAGCGAACTGCAAGACTAACTAAGATATCAAGTAGGTAATCGTCGTTCAAAATGTTTCATTTAATTTTATTCAGCACCAAGCTTGTAGAGGAAAACTTGTGATGTAAACAAGTGATCTAAGTGTACATCATCTGACGAGGAAAATGACTTGGGAACAATTATTTCCTTAAGTTCTCCTTACAATATGTATAAACTTAGGTACATGACATACATTTTAATTAAACACAGGTCATGCTATTTTAAAGACATTTAATAAATTAAAGGGATGTTTAAAATTTTACATATCTTTACATTGTTAAAAGCAAAGTCGCTTTCGCAAAATTTACTCATTTTATTTACTCACTTATGAGGCGAAACAAAATTAGCCGTATCTACACTACTGGAAAAAATTAAGGGATCAAAAAAAATTCCAAATTTTTCGGTAGTTTTCAACAGGCCGTAACTTTGAGAGAAATGGTCGTACAGGAAATAAAAAAAAAGGAAATTGTAGCTCCAAGTGTCTAGTTTTTGGATTAGAACTTCAAAATTTTGTAGCCTCTGCGGTTTCTGAGTAATCGTAGAAAAACCAGCAGCATAAAAATTCTCAAAATTTTTTTAGTTTTTTTTTGGTCTACGGGCGTGGAAAAAATTTTTTTAGCTTAACCACCATAAGGATCGGATACTTTGTTCAGTTAGCTTTAATTTCTTTTTTTAAACACCCTGATACGTCTACTCCTCGCTGAGATATCGGTCTTCAAATGGAAAAGGATCTTTTTGTCTTTGATTATCGATATCTCAGCAACCAATGATCGCACAGAAAGTTAGAGGTGGGTTTCAAGAACTTAAATGAATTTCCCTTAACAGCTGTTCATTGTTTTTTCGAAAAAGCACCATCTGAAACGATAATGTGGAAAAAGCTCGAAAAAAACAATTGTTTTTTCTCATTTTTAAAAATTATGAGCTTTTCAGAGCAAAAAACGTGATCCTTTAATTTTTTCAAAAATTCGATCAAGTGAAACAAAAAAACGGCTGGCTGGATTAATTTGATTCTTTGTAGGGTTTTTGTGGACATATTGAACTGTAAAAGGCACACTTAACATTAGCGGTTTCCTCAATATTTTCGATCCAGCGCTTGATTTTCCAAAAAACCACCAAAAGCCCTTTTTTTGTTGCATTTTCAAATTCATGTGACAGAACGAAAAAATTTTTTTTTCGAAAAAACAATGGACAGCTGTTAAGGGAAATTCATTTAAGTTCTTGAAACCCACCTCTAACTTTCTGTGCGATCATTGGTTGCTGAGATATCGATAATCAAAGACAAAAAGATCCTTTTCCATTTGAAGACCGATATCTCAGCGAGGAGTGGACGTATCAGGGTGTTTAAAAAAAGAAATTAAAGCTAACTGAACAAAGTATCCGATCCTTATGGTGGTTAAGCTAAAAAAATTTTTTCCACGCCCGTAGACCAAAAAAAAAACTAAAAAAATTTTGAGAATTTTTTTGCTGCTGGTTTTTCTACGATTACTCAGAAACCGCGGAGGCTACAAAATTTTGAAGTTCTAATCCAAAAACTAGACACTTGGAGCTACAATTTCCTTTTTTTTTTTTTTCCTGTAAGACCATTTCTCTCAAAGTTACGGCCTGTTGAAAACTACCGAAAAATATGGAATTTTTTTTTGATCCCTTAATTTTTTCCAGTAGTATAGGTGATCCGGCTAATTTTGCTTTAAATAAAAAAGAAATAGACGACATTTTAATATGACATTTCGGACACAATACCCACAGCGCCGTCTAGTCTCAAGTTAAGCAACTATATGATTGTGTTATGGAAACTAGATAACGGACTTATATATATCTACACTCGAGAGCAATGAATCCGGGTCACTTAAAGAATCCTAAAAATCTCGGAAACTAAAAATGCTAGGTTAATGCAATAAATTGTATTTAATAGACAATGTAATACTCCTTAAATGAAGGTATTAAAACTTCTTAGTTATTGTAAAGTTATATCATAAAAAAATCAAATTTGAAAAAGGGCCACTTTCGAAGATGGAACTACGAAATTACAGCATTTGGTTTTGCTTTTGTTTGTAATCTGTCATTTATGTGGGTACATAAACCATGTTGATAGTGCTCTATATTCATTATTCAAGCTGAAATTATGTCGCTTACGCCTGAAGAATGCACCAGAATACTTACAATGCTGGAAACCGGCCGGAGTCAGCGCGATACAGCCAGGACTGTTGGTGTGTCGCTGTCAACAGTACAAAGAGTTCTCCGACGTTACGAAGAAACTGGTTCTAACCTACGCAGACCAGGAACGGGCAGAACCAGGTATACCATAGCACGAGAAGACCGATACTTGGTGAACACCATGCTTCGAAATCGCTTTCTCACAGGAACTGAACTCACCAATCAGTTTCGACGCCTCGGAGGAAGTAACCCAAGTGCATGGACAGTAAGACGTCGGCTTGCTGAATCTAACTTAAAACCCCTTAGACCTGCAAACGGCCCTAAACTGGAGCGTGGGCATCGTATTTCAAGACTAAGATATGCCCAGAGCCACGTAAATTGGAGTATTGAAGATTGGTCAAAAGTTATGTTCTCCGACGAATCAAAATTTATGCTCTACAAGCACGATGGAAGACACAGAGTGTATCGAAGACCAGGGGAAAGATTCAAGCAAGCATGCATCGAGGAAAAAGTAGCCTACGGTGGTGGGTCTGTACTTGTGTGGGCCGGAATTTCTTCTGAAAGTCGCACAGAGCTGGTGATCATAGAAAACGGCTCTTTAACTAGCGTAAGATATGTGGAAGAAATCCTCAATGATCACGTTGGTCCATTTATGGTCAATTTAGGTGAGGATGCTATATTTATGCATGACAATGCCCGACCTCATACAGGTAGGATTGTGAATGACTACCTTCAAGAGATGAACATTACTCGTATGGAGTGGCCAGCGCGCAGCCCGGATATCAACCCGATCGAGCATGCTTGGGACGAGCTAGGCAGATGCGTAAAACAACGAAACCCTCCCCCAATCACGCTTCGTGAGCTCAAAATTGCTCTCACAGAGGAATGGGAGAATATTCCCCAAAATCGTATAAGGAACTTGGTGTACAGCATGCCAAACCGCGTAAACGCAGTAATGGAAGCACGAGGAGGCAATACGAAGTATTAAAATTCAAGAAAATCGTAATAAAGTTCAAAAATTTCATGTTTCCTATTTTTGTTTTAAGGAGAGATCAGCAGATTTTTTCTTTATGTAATTTTGTGTTAATAAAATGTATGGTGACTCATATTTTTTTTACTTTCATTTAAGGAGTATTACATTGTCTATTAAATACAATTTATTGCATTAACCTATCATTTTTAGTTTCCGAGATTTTTAACATTCTTTAAGTGACCCGGATTCATTGCTCTCGAGAGTATATATATAGGTATATCTACTTTTCTTTTTAAATACAGTTAAATAATATTTGCTAATAGTAGTTGCTGTGTGGCGCCGGCATAGAATACCGCCACCCCATCTCTTCCCGTGGGTGTCGTAAAAGGCGACTAAGGGAAAAAGCTGGAAGAATGGGCAGCAGCATTCTCTCTCAATAAAATACAGCCTACTGCGATCGCCAACCCGCCTGCCAAGCGTGACGATTATGGCAAAAACCCCCCACGATTGAGGGGACCGGCAGTTGTGGCGCTCTATGGGGGAGGCCTATGTCCAGCAGTGGACGTCGAAAAGCCTAATGATTATGAATGATGAAATAGTATTTGTTATGAGTTATCACAAGTATTTACATACGTATATCATGAAAAAATACAAACAAGTTTATTTTCTTGCAGGTCGAAAAAGACATAGCTGAGGAGATGGCTTTGAATAATAAACTGTCAGACTTTGAAGAGGACATTCATGCCGTAGTGGAGAAACGTCTCGTAAAATACGCTGGTGATGCAGCACTTCGTCTTCACACGGCTAGGAGCCGTAATGATCAGTCTGCCACCGATACAAGGATTTGGATGTTGGAGAACTTGCCGCACCTGGAGACCAGTCTTAAAGAATTGATCAGGGTAAGCAGAAAACGTTTTTAATATTATTATTTTAAATTTCAATATTTATATAGTAACTATAGACATAATAGACATTGGGTAGATTTTCATCTTAGGTAATCTAGTGGCATATCTAAGTATATAATAAGTAAATAAAATGAAACATGTGTTTGTAAAAATTTAAACATAAAATAAACTTCTAAAACTATATTTTAGTTTGTGGTTTTCTATCTATTTGTTCTTATTATTACAACGTATGAAAGGTATATCAATTATTTCGACCGAATTTATTTTAGTAAGAATGTACATACATAACTTCACGAAAAGTCCCTTGCGGGGTAAGCAGAGGGAACGGAGTGCGTTATGGCACTATTCTTAGACCATTTAAACGCTTCTTTGACTTTGATAACTCTTGTCATAAACGCACGTCGGTATATAGGGCTCCTGACGTCACTTTCCTCAAGGAAGAATATTATGATTGAAACATATTTGCTGATTGTACAAAAAAGAAACTATGGATAATTTCAACAGCTCTCTTAAAAATCACAAGAGATTCTAGAGAGTTATATTCCCTGGGATCATAATGGAATCTTATTGAACAATAGCTAGTATATAAAGTAAACATAAAACGGTAACAACCATTGATAACCAGCTCGTCTTTCCAGGTTTTGGTCAACAGAGCCAATAACGAAATAGACATAATTGCGCCGGGCTACACTCACCTCCAACGGGCACAGCCAATACGTTGGAGTCACTTTCTCATAAGGTTATTACAACTTTTCTCACCTTGAAATATTATATTACATTATTTACAATATATACAATTAAAAGACTAGGTGAAATCAAATTTCTCCGCATCTCGGTCTACTGGCAGAGTGCCCAGAAGACTGGCCGTATTGACACGCTGAATGGCAGTGCTAATCCCCTATGCGAATTGCGAAGAATAAACCAGCCCTATGATCGCGAGAGGGCGCTATCAGTCGCTTTGCAATTTCTTTATAATGCGAACGGGCATTCAGACCCCTTGTGCCTAGAGACTCAGCCCACAGCATCAAACGGCTAGAAGGATTTTGGTTTTAGGACCTAGGTATTCTATAATTTGTGACTATCTGGATATGCAACTGATCATTTACACGTAGGTATTTAATAATTTATAGATGACGCTAGTAATTATTACATTAACTAGTAATGGCACCATTTTGACAGTGATCGATGTTAATCACACATGACTTGTGGCAACTCATTGGTTACAATTCTTACTTAAGAAATTTGAATAAGAAATCGGAATTTTGAAACGAATGTGAATGAAACACGTAGTCACCTTCTCCGACACCCCCGTAAGACAAGATAAGGTTCAACGCACTAGTAGTGGATGGATGTGCTCTAGAGCTGTTCCGCGCGCCAAAAATAATCTAAAATTAGACAATTTATTTCATTTTAATAATAATACTTTTAATTATAGCCATTCATGGGCATTCCGTGATGACTTTACAAGACTAGAAGAACAAAATAGCCGCCTTTCACGGTGTCCTTTGGGCAGTGGAGCTATCGCCGGCTGTTCATTGGCGATAGACAGAGAAAGATTGGCCCACAGCCTGGGATTCAAGGATGTAACACCCAATTCGATGTTTGCCGTTAGTTCCCGAGATCATTTGGGTACGTGTACTATAGTACACATATTATATGAAAGTAACTATCAGAAGAATTGTAGATAGCAAAAACATACTATTACTTGTATCGGTCAAACCGCCAATTTAAAAGTAGTAGACCCACAGTGTTTTCTGCATGAAAGGGCAGGGTCGACGAGTGAAATACCACGACCTCTCAAAAAATCGAAATAAAGTGATTCAAGCCGTGTTTTGTACGGTAAGAAATGTATCCGCAGGCCCATCCCCTTTCACATTCCATTTTAAAGGCCAGCATGGAAGCAACAACGAAATCCCTTTTGTTGTTGTAAATGTCCATGGGCAGCGATAGTCACTTACCGCCAGGTAGCCCGCATGCTTGTTTGCCCCAACTACTGTAAAAAAAAAGAGAAGAATATAGGTATTTTAAAATTCTCATTTTTTTTAACGCTACTATTTATTTAACTTCCAGTGGAATTCTTCAACTGGGCATCACTATGTGGACTGCATTTAAGTAAATTAGCAGAAGACCTGATAATATATAGCACGCAAGAGTTCGGCATAGTACAGTTCTCTGATCAATTCTCGACCGGTTCAAGTTTGATGCCGCAGAAACGTAACCCAGATGGTATGGAATTGGTTCGCGGTGCTGCCGGCCTTTTACTCGGTGACGCGATGGCATTCAGCTGCACTCTTAAAGGATTACCCAGCACTTACAATAAAGATTTGCAATGCGATAAAGAACTGCTCTTCAGGTCGTATGACCGCTTGAGCTCTTGCTTGAGAGTGGCCATTGGTTCAATTGCAACTATGAAAGTAAGTGATCTTCCATGAGTAAACGTAGCACTGATATTTAGAAAACTTGGTTACTTGGACTTATTTACGCTAAGACAGTTACTCCAGTTATTTGGATAATCCTCATAGTAATCAAGTGCTGATTGTAATTTTCTTTTATGGGATAAGGGTCAAACGCGTTAGCGGGTCACCTGATGGTAAGCAACTACCGCCGCCCATGGACCTGAATCACGAATTCCATTCATGCACCAAGTTGCGTGGCTCTACCAAAGTTAGATGTTTGAGTGTAAGATTTTTTATCTTTTAATTTAGCATGGATATTGTTTAACATTTATATTGTGTCCAATACCAGGTCGACGCTGATAAAGCTCTCAGTTCTTTGAGCCCCGGAATGCTGGCCACAGACTTGGCTCATGCTCTGGTACGCCGAGGAGTTCCATTTCGCCGGGCTCATCACCTGGTTGGTGTCGTGCTACGTCGTGCTTCACAGCTAGGCGTCGAATTGTCACACCTTCCGTATGAAGAATACCGTGATATCTGGTGAGCATGATTCATAAAAGAATTGCTGTTTATGACTGATTTCAGAAATATTCTAGATTTGTACTGTAGGAGCTACGAAGCGTTTTATTCATTTTAGGAATAGAATACAACGACATTTATCTTGCGTTACATTACATTTTTTTTAAATTATAGTCCTGAATTTGGTACCAAAGAAGAGCTACAAAGCATCTTCTCGTGGGAGACCAGCGTGGAACAGTATACGAGTACTGGAGGAACAGCAAAAAGTTCAGTCATCCAACAGCTGGATAAGCTGAACGCCTGGCTTGGAGTTGATACGTTTATAAGCGAATGTAACAAACAATGAAAATTATATTTGTTGTTCATATTATTTAAGTTGTCTTTATTTTTATATTAAATGGAATGAATGACCATAATGTGTTTTATTTTCGTAATAAAATTCTTCTGAACTAATGGACCTGGGAAGAAGGTTTGGTCTGGTCCTGCACTATAACTGAGAACCTACTCTATTTAATTTTATTTATACTTCATTTAAATAAGTTGTTGATACCATAGAGCATTCCCTGCCAATCGACATTTGGGTTCACCAAAGACACTTTGAAGATTAGTACAGAAAAATGTGATATCTCGGTGGTCCACTGGTCGAGCACCCCGCTTCTGAATCTAGAGGTCGCGGTTTGGAATCCTGGCTCACACCAAAGACTTTTTGAAATGAATTTCGAAAAGGTATATGGTATGGACTAGAAATTTCGTGGGAGTACCTATTCTTTTTATCATAGGAGAATAGAGGTAAGCTAAGAACGGATTTTATGCAACTCCACTCGTAAGAGATATATAGTTAAATGAAAAAACGTTCTTCAAGTATTCCTTGTAAAAAATCTTATATTAATCTATTCAGTCAGCTAGTACCTAATATTCCTAATATGTGTGTTTCTAACACGTTTGTGACAGAAACAAGACAACTTTGTAATAATCACAACTGAATTGGTCACGTAACTGAACATGACTCAATCTTGATTGAAATCTTCAGCGTAGGACGTCACCTAAACAGAGTGGGTTACCTATCAATCAATAGGGTTGTCAACCACGTTGTTTCATGGTAATAAATATTTATTCAAGTTGAAAATTATTTGATGTATACTGTGTGATACGTTGTCTTCGGTTCTGGTCAGAGGCATTTGAAATTATTACTAATTGTTAAGATAAAAAAGTGATACTGTTTACATGAGTTTGTCAAAACAAGAATAACGTTTTTTATTTATATTCGACGTAATTGATATAAAACTAATTTAATTAAAAATTATTTTAAAAACTTTTAGGCTTTCGCGTTGCATAATACACGAATATAATGAACGGGAATTAACGCGACACTTTTTTTAAACGTCAAGCTAATATAGGTACATATATAACTTCACGCCATTGTTACCCGAAGGTGTAGGCAGCGGCTGTTAAGCCTCGTCTCGCCGTTATGTTTACGTCCCAAATGGAATAGGTGGCGAACCTATTGCCATACCGGGCACAAGTTTTCAGTCATCTGTATTTATCACACATAACTTTCTGAAAACAATTTCGAAAAGTCATTGGTGTGAGCCAGTGTCAGGATTCGAACCACGACCTCTGGATTCAGAAACCGTGTGCTCGACCACTAGACCACCGAGACTATCGGTGGTATAGTACAGGTAAATAATTGTTTATTTAAAAAAAGTGTCGCCGTTCATTATACCTGTGTATTTTATTTTTGATAAATGTAACTGTCGGGTTACGTAAAAAAAAGAATATTACCTATATAATTTCTGAATAAAATAATTTTCCAATGGGACATAAATGTTAAAATCCAACTGATTTTTTTTTCGATAGCAAACAAATCTTCGCATTTTCACAAAATTAGTATTGACTTGTATAATAGTCTCGGTGGTTCAGTGGTCGAGCTTCGAGCATCGAGTGGTTCGACTCCTGGCGTACACAAATGACTTTTCGAAATTGTTTTCGGAAGTTATGTGTGATAAATATCGTTGACTGAAAACTTTTCGAGGCTTAACAGCCGTTGCCGACACCTTCGGATGGAAAAAAAGGCGTGAAGTTACTTTATGTTAGTACTAGCCGAACGGCGAACTTTGTTCCGCATCAAAATGCTATTTATCGGCGCGCGTTTTGGCGCGGAACGCAACTACTATGTCCCGCTATGTTAATACTGTAATATCTTCGTTAATATACGTTTAAATTACATGCTGTAAAGGGCCAGGATCATCATTACATTACATACACAATCTATTTAAGAAACTTAACTGGATGAAAATGAATGCTGTAATGTTTAAAACCGCTTCTTAAATAAGCCATAAAAATGAAAATGATTATTGTGGTTTATCCCTAAGAGATAGACATATGCCCTCGCGGACTTTTTTGTAGACCTTTTAGAGGTCTTTAATAATGCAGAACATTGTTTTGACCTATCACTTAGGGGTCAGGCAGCGTTTGCAATTAAGTTCTAAATCTTGAAAATTATCACTTTTTATTTCTACTCTATACATGAATTATAGATCAAAACCACCCCGTTGACACCCTCTAACAATTAAAAGAAACCGCATCAAAATCTGTTGCGTAGTTTTAAAGATATACGTATATGAGGGGACAGACAGCGGAAAGTGACTTTGTTTTATACTATGTAATGATAGATAAAAGACATTTATTTCGTAACTGGCAACCCTACAAATCGTTAGAGAAAGTACCAAATATTTGGTCCATATCAATAGATAACGTAAAATTGTTTTTGTTGTGTCTCCAAAAAAAAAATCAGCCTCAGGGCTTCTTCTATGGTAGTAATAATTAAATTGTAACTGTCTGACTACTTATGTCTGTATATCGGATTTTTAATATTGATATTTACCATATAACACAACTATTTATTAATTACATTATTTACAATATATGCAATTGAAAAACTATAAAATTTCGCCGCATCTCGGTGTACTGGCAGCGGGCCCAGAAGACTGGCAGCATTGCCACGCTGAATGGCAATGCTAATTCTCTGTGCGAAGAATAGACCAGCCCTCTGGTCGCGAGAGGCTTCGATCAGCTTCTTTGCAAGATCTTTATAAAGTGCACGAGCACTCGGGCCCCATGTACCAAGTCTCAAACCCAAACGACTCAAATACATAATCACCAACAAGGTTTCTGTATTTGTGCCTCTTGAGATTTTCTGCCAAAGCAGCAGCAGCACCGGCCACCTCTGCCGCGCTTGGAAGATGCGATGGCGCAAGGGTGTCGACGCATATTATTATAGATAACAGCTACAAAGGCCTAAGAATATTGATTATCCCTAAAAGTTTATTACATAACAACAAATTTTCATACAGTGTTAGTTTTTAACAGTGGTAGAGCCACTCCGTTTGCTGCATTAATGTGCCGGCTACCCCGGTGAAATACCACGACCTCTCAGAAAATCGAAGCAAAGTTGCTCATGCTGCAACTGGGGAGGTATCAAATATCGACGTGAAGTGGCTCTTGCCACGTTTCGCTCGGTAAGAGAGGTATCCGGAGGCCCAAACCCTTTTCTCCTCCCCTTCCAATCCCACTGCAGACCCCTTCCGTATCCCATTATAATTGTAACACTATGTGTTTGGGTGTCTATATCTGCGGCGTTTGTTAGTCACGATCAGGTGACACGCCTGCTTGTTTGCCGCTATATATCATAAAAAATACAGTTTAATTTAACAGAGAGTAGTAATAATTAAATAAATGAATTGAATAAAATTTGAAAAATGGCCTTTCGTGTGAAACTCCATAAACATTATTATGTATTGGTAGGTATTATCATTTAGTAAGGTGGACACAAGGACTTACGACTTTACAAGGACTTAAGTCAATCCAACCCCCTGGGGCGACAATGTCTGTTCATGATGTCCTACTTACCTATCTTGAGTTATTAATAGCTCAACACAGACTATCATGATGATTTTTTAGTATTCAACAATCAAATTGATAAAACCTACATAACTTCACGCCAAATCCCTTGCGGGGTAGGCAGAGAGAACAGACGAATCATTCATACGATTCGTATTACAATTACTATTAAACACCTAGGTCTGTATTTTTTTAAAAGCAAGCCTCATCAATAATCACTGACTTAATAAAAAAAAATAAAAATATAATTCCCCATCTTTCCCCTCTATAGGCACAAAAAAAATTTCTTTCGCGACGTTCAATGAAACGGTAAGTTTTATTATAAAAATAACTGGTTTTTTTTTCTTATTTACATAATTTAGTCATCAATATCCAAAGTAATAAGAAATCCTCAATACGTTGGGTTAATTTTATAAGCCCTAAATATCTGTAGATAGGAGCTTTGAAGGTATTCAATGAGGATTGCTTGGAATGAGAATTATTGCTTCCTTAACTGACACTTCTGCCAAAGGTCCTGACGTATCATACTCAGCCTCAAGGTTACTTTTCTCTCTGTCTACTCTTTTTTTCCACATTTTTATATCTGCAAATTTGAATTGTTCAGTGGACGCCGATGAGCTCGAATTAACGCGTTGTTTTGTTAAGTAGCAATGTTTTTTGTTCGAATTACCAAGTCCATAAAAATGTATTGATTTAGTACTAAATATAAAGATACTTTGTAGGGAACTCGTGATAACTTGTATATATAGAGAGGTTCGAATTATCGCAGGTTGGAATTAACGAGAGTCGACTGTATATTTGTCGACAAATTATTATAGATAAATACAAAATACTACTAATATTATTAAATATTAATAATCAATTTCTAGTAAAAGTATTATTTATAAAAATTACATTCTCATCAGTGTGATGATGTCCGGTGATGTACTGTTAAAATAAATATTGTGATTGTTTTATTTTAAAAGGCTACGAATTACGACAAACTTACAATTACTCCTAAATATGTTTCTCACTTATGCAAAATAATTGTGATAAATGTTTGTTTTAGTTAATTAACACATAACACAACATAACTTCACGCCTTTTTCTACACGAAGGTGTAGACAGAGGCTGTTAAGCCTCTACTCGCCGAATCGTTACGTTATGTTCCAAATAGAATAGGTGCCGAAGCTATTGCCATACACCGGACACAAAGGTATCAATCATCGATATTCATCACACATAACTTCCGAAAAAAATTCCGAGAAATCATCGTGTGAGCCCAGAGTGGATCCCACGACTTCTGATTCAGAAACGGGGAGCTCAACCACTGAACTACTGAGACTGTATTGATGAACACACAAAACGCACACATTGTTTTAATATAAATATGAATTTCGTGTTTATATTGAAATTTATGGTCGAATAATTCGAAAGTTATGTATTATCATTTTGGAGTCGTTGTTTTTTCATTTTGGAACTTGTTTTCCCTGGCTTTTTTTATTAAAATAATCTATTTAATACATTTAATTTTAAATAAAATAAAGATATTATTATAAACAAGGTTGACACGTGTAGACAATTGTGACGAAGGGTCGCCAGGATCGAGGTTGCAGGTACGACGGTCAGCTGTCTCCCACATCCTTTCAGTCGGCATCGCTCGGATTACGCTCGAGTGCCCGCCCTACGAGCACCGATATTTTACCCCCCAACCGCCCACTTATTTACCCATTCCGTTACTTAAAGCTGTCGTCGGCAACATTCCATCATTACCACCCAGAGAAGCCAACGGTCTCGATCATAAACAATTCTCCGGTCAAATAATTCGAGTGTCAAATAAGCCATTGGGATACACTCACTGTACACATCAGTAGTCCTGAATCAGCGAACACTTAGGGGTAAGTTCTTAACTATTTTCTATTATATATTTGCCTGTATAAATAGCGTATCACAGTAAGATATATTTTTAATGAATTAATTCAAAATTTAGAAATAATATCAAAATTCCTACTGGGAAAAATATGAAGCATTTTTTTTGTAGTAGAGTCTCTTTTTTTGTTTATAAAGTAGAAAATGCTACAGCGCTTCAAAAATTTATAAATACGACATGCAAAAAATCAAACAAATACAAAATCTTAAGTTCTTAATTCTGAGTCAGCTTTTTTTTCTGTTAAAGTTTGTTCTGGTTCTATGCTAAAGATTGTCTTGTATTGTGAGGCTCCAGTCTCTCTGCCTCTCACAAACTTGACTTAGCTTACTACGGAGATAGGTCAAGTGAAAACTAATCACTTACATTAAATTTGACGCGCACTGTAAAACTATTTAACTAAATAATTAAACTACACTACTGGAAAAAATTAAGGGATCAAAAAAAATTCCAAATTTTTCGGTAGTTTTCAACAGGCCGTAACTTTGAGAGAAATGGTCGTACAGGAAATAAAAAAAAAGGAAAAAGTAGCTCCAAGTGTCTAGTTTTTGGATTAGAACTTCAAAATTTTGTAGCCTCCGCGGTTTCTGAGTAATCGTAGAAAAACCAGCAGCATAAAAATTCTCAAAATTTTTTTAGTTTTTTTTTTGGTCTACGGGCGTGGAAAAATTTTTTTTAGCTTAACCACCATAAATATCGGATACTTTGTTTAGTTAGCTTTAATTTCTTTTTTTAAACACCCTGATACGTCCACTCCTCGCTGAGATATCGGTCTTCAAATGGAAAAGGATCTTTTTGTCTTTGATTATCGATATCTCAGCAACCAATGATCGCACAGAAAGTTAGAGGTGGGTTTCAAGAACTTAAATGAATCTCCCTTAACAGCTGTCCATTGTTTTTTCGAAAAAGCACCATCTGAAACGATAATGTGGAAAAAGCTCGAAAAAAACAATTGTTTTTTCTCATTTTTAAAAATTATGAGCTTTTCAGAGCAAAAAACGTGATCCTTTAATTTTTTCAAAAATTCGATCAAGTGAAACAAAAAAACGGCTGGCTGGATTAATTTGATTCTTTGTAGGGTTTTTGTGGACATATTGAACTGTAAAAGGCACACTTAACATTAGCGGTTTCCTCAATATTTTCGATCCAGCGCTTGATTTTCCAAAAAACCACCAAAAGCCCTTTTTTTGTTGCATTTTCAAATTCATGTGACAGAACGAAAAAATTTTTTTTTCGAAAAAACAATGAACAGCTGTTAAGGGAAATTCATTTAAGTTCTTGAAACCCACCTCTAACTTTCTGTGCGATCATTGGTTGCTGAGATATCGATAATCAAAGACAAAAAGATCCTTTTCCATTTGAAGACCGATATCTCAGCGAGGAGTGGACGTATCAGGGTGTTTAAAAAAAGAAATTAAAGCTAACTGAACAAAGTATCCGATCCTTATGGTGGTTAAGCTAAAAAAATTTTTCCCACGCCCGTAGACCAAAAAAAAAACTAAAAAAATTTTGAGAATTTTTTTGCTGCTGGTTTTTCTACGATTACTCAGAAACCGCGGAGGCTACAAAATTTTGAAGTTCTAATCCAAAAACTAGACACTTGGAGCTACAATTTCCTTTTTTTTTATTTCCTGTACGACCATGTCTCTCAAAGTTACGGCCTGTTGAAAACTACCGAAAAATATGGAACTTTTTTTTGATCCCTTAATTTTTTCCAGTAGTATATATTTGTTATTAATCATGATGTTTGCTAAAATTTAAATTTCTGCTTTTCTCTAAGTAAGTAAGTAAATGTTTGTTTCAATTTTGTTTTTGAGAATATATGCAGAATACAAAGTCAGAATTGTAAACATAATCAGGTTTCGTCAGGACATTTCTGATTATTCTTAATCTAGAAGTGTAAAATAAATAGTGAAATAATATAAAATAGTTTCCGTCTTTCTACTAAGTCTTGGTAGTTTTCAATACACATTGGCCCAGTGGTCGAGTACCCCCTTCGTGTTTCACGAAGTCGTGGTTCGATTCAAGTCTCACACCAATGACTTCTCAGTATTCTTTTCGGAAGTTATGGTTGATAAATATCGATGACAGACAGACAACTTTCTGCTCGGTGTTCCTGTTCCAACACCTATCCCAATTGGTACGTAAAAATTTGGCGAGTCGAGGCTTAACAGCTGCTTCTTAACACCTTCCGGAAAATAAAGGCATGAAGTTGTGTTGTTTTATTTGAATACGATTTAAAAGGTATTACCAGACGTCCTTTACGCGGATGATCTTCTCAATTTTGAGTAAATAATAAAAGTATGCTCTCGGACATTTTATGAGAATATAAAGCGAGAAAAAGTACACAGTTCAGTGATGAGGCTTCTGTAATTATATCAAATCAATCAACTTGCATAGTAATTATCTTCACAGAATTTCTCCAAGGTATAAAATATTTCAATTTGATAAATATATAAACTTGTGAAATTGTGATTATGTATTTGAGCTGTTCGGGGTTGAAACTCTGGGGAGAAAGATCTTGCAAAGAGACTCATCGAGGCCTCTCGCGACCAGAGGGCAGGTCTATTCTTCGCACAGACGATTAATTACTAAGCTATTCAGTGTGGCAATGCGGCCAGTCTTCTGGACACGCCGCCAGTAGACCGAGATCCGGGGAAATTTGATTTCATCAAGTTTTTTAATTGTATATATATATATATATTGTAAATAATGTAATTATTTTATTTCTTCTTATTATTGTAAATAAAGACTTCAGACTTGTGAAATGTCCCAACATAAATATCGTTTAAAAGGCTGTTACATCATGGAGTAATTCTGAGTGCAATTTCATCTAGGCCGAACGGTACATTTAATTATAACAGTGTAAGGTGGCTTTCGACCGCTGCCCTTAAAATAAGTATCGCATTCATGGCTAAAGAATTTATATATGTATACAAAAAAAATTGACACGCCGTACAGTAATAAATCATCTATATTGCTTTTTAAATTATCGGCGCATTAAAGATTTGCACTAACTTCCGGTACCACCACTTCAGTACGGCACTAGGGTTTTCGACATTTTTTTAATCTAATATAACCTACAAACGTGCCGTACATAACTAATTACTCGTAATTTAACTGTTGTACCAGAGAAGTTCCAATTACTCACCGCCACCTGTACCGCTCGGACTTGACGAAATGGCGCTCAGATTTATTCATGACATAGTTACAGCCTTATATGCAATATTCACGTTGGGTCACTTTACATGTTAATTTTGTTCATGAGCTGGTAGTTTATATATTGTTCATATACCTACATACAAATATAACTACACGCCAAATCCCTTGCGGGGTAGGTAGAGAGAACAGAGCGCCATATTTGGTCTATTTGGCTATTTGGTCATGTAATACGCTACGCCACTGAGTCGAGGACTAGGAAATTTACTTGATATGGCTAATACGGCAGTAGCTACGCCCCTGCCTCGACTCCTACATCCATCCGCTTTTACATTGTATATCTGCTTAGTCATAGAATAATGTGTTAGCCACAGAAATAAGAATACTTCTTTCACGTGTCAGGTGATGAGTCAACATGATAACCACCTGAGTCACCTGCATCACCGCGATATAGAAAATTTCTGTATAGTGTATCTTTCAAAAAGTAAAAAATAGACACTGACATTGTTACCAAGAGAAGAAGTTGTAAAAGGCGAGAGTCGGTGCTAAAATAACGAAATAGTGGATAATGCAAGATTGACTAAGCAGATATAAGCGAAAGCACGATACATACTATGGCTAAATTGAACGTGTGTATAAGGGGCTTAAAAACTGACGAGAGGCTTTAATAAAATTACTTTTAAAAAAAGTTAAACCGACTTGTAGAAACGTAAACCACAGAATCTTTAAGTAGATGAAAACAGTACCTCCTTAAATAAAAATTAATAACGTGACTTACTGATTTGTATACTTAATACAATATATAATACGTAATTATGTACAGTTGAATCAGTTTATAGTGACATCGAAGGGAACAGACAAACACGTCATAATAAGCGGACGTCATACAAAGCGTTTACTAGTGAACATCTTTTAGCAGTACATATGTACAATGCAAATCAAAAAACAATGCGTGACCTTCAAGCGTCGATTACTCACTGATATTCAAAATATTGAAAAAATATACATATTTGAAAAAAAAGGGGCCGCAAGTGCGTGCTGAATGTCGCCGGGAACCAACAAACATTACCGGAGGCGCAAAGAATCATGTCGGTCATTTTAAACGGTAATAACTTAGTAAATATAAGTAATAATAAGCAACATGACACTGTAAGGGGATTCATTATATCCGAAGGTTTTTAAAGATTTTTATATGAAAACCAAACTTCGTAGTGTAAGTAAGTCATAATAAACGGATGGTCAAAATAGGCAGAGTCATAATAAACGGATTCTACTGTACTTTAATGAAGTCATCTTTAACTATTAAGATATTTACAATAACACTATAGAGTATATTACCTGGGCTGGCACCGACTTCAAAAATAAGTGACAATTGTAAATATTTGATGCCTTCTATTTCTTCTGGTTTCCATCATCAAATCCTCACCTAGTGAAAATGGGACCATCTCGGAGGTAATCACTATCTAAATTTTGAAATCTGTCCATAATTGAAGAAAATATCGGTGAACATAACAAAAAATATACATACAGACGAATTGAGAACCTCTTCCTTTTTTTCGAAGTCGGTTAAAAAATATGTAAGTTGAAAAAGTGAGTGAGGTGTACATGCAGTAGAAATCGACTATTTCAATATTACAAACAGACACTTCAATTTTATATATATGTACAGAATATAATGTATAGATTATATATATATATATATATATATAGTTATCTCAATCCGTCATTTGTTGATCATGCGTGCTGTATGGCGAGCACTTTGTTGATCCGAAAACCTATGTTGATCCGGGTGGTTTTTGTTGATCCAATATAATATTTTTCATACAAATGTGGTTCCGGACGGATCAACAATTTACTCCGTTGAAGCTTAGGAAACCCAACCGAAATGTTGATCCGATATACGAATCCACTTCGATAGTTGTTGATCCGATTCAAATGGGCCAATCAGAAGGCAAGTCCTCCTACTGTCCTGCTGGACATGTATACGGATTTTGCACACATGCGCTATGCGCATGTGTGCGAAATCTATAAAGCGCACATTTTTTTTACGAATCTTAATGTTTTAACTTATTAACCGACTTCGAAAACAGGAGGAGGTTCTCATTCCGTCTTTATGTTTAGTATTTTTTTATGTCTGTTCACCGACATTTTCGTCAATTATAAACAGATTTCCGTTATTTTTTTTTGGATAGTGTTCACCTCCAAGATGGTCCCATTTTCACCAGGTCAGGATCTGATGATGGAAACCACGAGAAATCGATGCAACTACTGAAAATCGTGTACGAGTATGGTGTTTTTGTTACGTAATAGGTCTTAAGGATATGCTTTAAGCTGTCAACATCTGATTCTGCTGTGCTGATGAAGAAGACACATAACTCTTAAATGGTAAGGAGTTCGAAGAAAGTACTACAATTGGTAAATATTATCTACTTGATACTATGTAGGGCTAGCTTGCTGCTTATTAGGTATGCTAGAATCTACAGCTGATGCTGCTGTGCTGATTAAGAAGGCATAGAAGTCCTAAACGGTTAGGAGTTGGACAGTACGGCAGTCGATTATAGGAAACTGTTTAGTAGTATACAGGATTAATGTGTTGCTTGGGAGGTATGATTGAATCAACATCTGATACTACTGTGCTGATGATGAACCTACAGAACTCTTAAACGGTTAGGAGTTAAGACATACTTATGAATTCTGAAAAAAAAATCTGCAATACTTTCCAGGCTAGGATTGCCCTTCATATGGGCTGCAGTGTTATTGGGTCTACTCATGATTATAATAAATATAAAAATTCATAATAAGTTTTATTAAACTATATTACCTATTTCCACTATTCTAGATTTTCTGTACGAAATCTTTCATTTGATGGACGCCTATACAGGCTGGAATCCAGTCATATGTAGTAATTGATACCAGATGTAGATCATAATTTCAGTAAACGTTGTACAAAATATTAAGACGATCGGTACAGTAATTAGGTCAATAACGACAGTTTTCATTTTCATGTAATTGAACACTCCCTATAAATGTATGAACTGGAATAAACTCTTCTCAGCTGTTCGTCCTGTCAAGGCCGCTTCGACTTTGTCATAAACGAAAAATACATGGTAACAGAGTACATAATAAAAGGGATCAAGTAGGCACCTACTTTTCTGACTCGAAAATTAATTTTATGTAATATTTTGTAATAAACATTACTACTAATTTCGTTTAAATAAAGAAATATAGCGGACCGACGGCGCGGGCGTCGATGGGTTCAAGGTCAAATGGCCTCGGATCAACGTTAGTTATAATAATAATAATATCTTGGACATAAATCACACAGCTTCCTCTAGTTCCAAGCTAAGCAACTAAATGCTTGTGTTATGGATACTAGATAACGGATATTAATACATATATACTTTTCTTTTGTAAATACATACTTAAAATACATAGAAAAACACCCAGACGCCACACAAATATTCATGTTTGTCATAAATATTTGTGCTCGTGTGGGAATCGAACCCCCGACCTCGTTGCTGCAGCCGGTAGTTTTACCAAGGCGCCACGAGGCTCGTCGAGTTAATAAGATTTGGCAGGAATATGAATATAAAACTTGACTCGTCGGTATAATTTTTGCGACCGTTACGGATCAACAAAAAAATGTTGTTTTTGTACATTTTGATGGCAAGTATGTTGCAAAGCGACCTTGTTGAGAGAGAATGCTGCTGCCCATTCTTCCAGCCTTTTCCCTTTGTCGCCTTTTACGACACCCACGAGAAGAGATGGGGTGGCGGTATTCTAAGCCGGCGCCCCACAGCATGATTTTCTATTTACAAAATCTTTAATTTGATGAATGCTATAGAAGTTATAAATATAAATGCTAAAGTCTCGGTGGCGCAGTAGTCGAGCTCACGGCTTCTGACCCAGAGGTCCGGGTTCGAATCCTGTCACTGGTTCACACCAATGTCTTTTAGAAGTTATTTTCGGAAGTTAAGCGTGATAAATATCGATGACTGGTATGGCAATAGGTTCGCCACCTATTCTATTTGGGAAGTAAACATAAAGGCGAGATGAAGGTTAACAGCCGCTGCCTACACCCTCGGGTAACAAAGGCGTGAGGTTATGTTATATTAAGTTAAGCTTCATGCTAAATATAAATCTATTAATACTATCCATTAGACTCTATGCATATTATTGACACATTTATTAATTAGCGCAAGTATTTTTTTTATTAATTTTAATTTAGAAAATTACCTCTCCGCGCTTATTGTGATGTTAATGCATACAGATGTGAAATTATTTTATTATATACCTTCAAGCAAGTTCAATTCAAGCATCGTTATTTAGAAAAAATACTTTTAAAAAAAGTCAGCTAACTTAATTAAGACAAACAGACGACAAAAAAGTACCTACTAACGTAATTAAAAAGCGATAAATAACGCAAACAGTTTAACTACTTAATACAATATACAAAACGTAATACTATAACTAAGTCATTTTTAACTATAAATATATTTACATAACAAACATAACATAACTTCACGCCTTTTGTTACCCGAAGGTGTAGGCAGCGGCTGTTAAGCCTCGTCTCGCCGTTATGTTTACCGTCTTACGTCCCAAATGGAATGGGTTGCGAACCTATTGCTATACCGAGCACAAAGTTTTCAGTCATCGATATTTATCACACTTATCTTCCGAAAATAATTTCGACAAATCATTGGTGTGAGTCAGTGTCAGGATTCGAACCCGGACCTCTGGATCAGAACTCAGAAGCCGTGTGCTCTACCACTGGACCACCGAGACTGTTAAATATATTTACAATTGTCAGTTATTATTGGAGTCGGTGCCAGCCTAGGTAACGTAGTCTATTGTGTTGTATGATATGCGCGGTCGTCAAAGTCACACGACGAAATAGAATACGGGGTAACTTTTAACCAACTCCGACTTCAATAATAATAGATGATGATTGTAAATATTTTTATAGTTAAAGATGACTTTTTTACGGGATAGGAGGACAAACGAGCAGGCGTGTCACCTGATGGTAAGCAACCAACGCCGCCCATGGACACCAGCAACACACATATAGTATTACTGTTGCGTTGCCAACCTTTAAGGGATAGGGGATAGGAAAAGATGGGGAAGGGTTGGGCCTCCGGTTAACTCTCTTACCGAACGAAACGCGGCATGAGCCACTTTACGTTAGTCTTTAGAGAGGTCGTGGTATTTCGTCGGTCGAGCCGACCCATTCATGCAGCGAACTGCTTGGCCCTACCACTGCTGGCAGACAGTTAAAGTAATTGACTTAGTTAATTACGTTTTGTATATTGTATTAAGTAGATAAATTATTTGCGTTATTTAACGCTTTTTAGTTACGTAAGTAGGTACTTTTTTGTCGTTTGTGTTCTTGAAGTCGGTTTGACTTTTTTTTAAGTAATTTTATTTCTAAATTATTAGTTGTGTTTATGAGTTGTGAACTTAAATAGATGTTCGTGTTTATTTACTGCTAAACTGCTAAGTAGTTTTCATCGACTAATTGTATTACTGTCTCCCAACTCGTAATCGTAACCAACTCGTCACCTATCATCTCCTCCTATACTCCTATCATCAGCACAGCAGCGTCAGGTGTTGATTCAAGCATACGTCCCAAGCAACAAGTTAACCCTACATACCTTAAGTAGTTTTTATAGACCAATAGCAATTCTGTTTCTAAGCTCCTAGCCGTTAAGGAGTTCTGTGAGCATCATCATCAGCTCAGCAGCATCCGATTTTGATACCTTAAAGTAAATACCCAACACATGACGCAACAAACACACTACACAAGCCTAAATTTTTTGGTGGTCGCCTTCGATTTCTCCTGAATCCCATTATCAGAAATTGACTTGGTGACAATGGGACCATCTGGGAAGCATACCCTTTCGAATAAAAAAATAATTTTGCAAATCGGTCCAGACGTCTTTGAGTAATCGCTGAACATACATAAAAAAAGATCCCGACGAATTGAGAACCTCCTCCTTTTTTGGAGTCGGTTAAAAAAGACTAGAATTATATAGTTACTTCAAAAAAATCATCGGGGCTAATGACCAAAGAATCACTTTGCACGTCCGAAATGGAATAGGTTGCCTATTTCCATACAGCGCGGACAAGATTATTATAAATATATTAAAATTATATTTATCACACATAACTTCCGAAAAGATTCCGAAAAATTATTGGTGTGAGCCCGGAATCAAATCCATGCAGGGCCGCGCCGGAAGAGTGTTTAAGAGTTATATTTACTAGCTGACCCGGCGAACTTTTTTCCAGATCAATAATATTTTTTGACTAATTTTATTCCTTTACTTCAAGCTCTTGTTACCCGAAGGTGTAGGCAGTGGCTGTTAAGCCTCGTCTCGTCGTTATGTTTACGTCCCAAATGGATTAGGTGGAGAACCTATTGCCATACCGGGCACAAAGTTTGTCAGTCATCGATATTTATCACACATAACTTCCGAAAACAATTTCGAAAAGTCATTGGTGTGAGCCAGTGTCAGGAATTGAACCCGCGACTTCCGGAATCAGAAGCTGGGTGATCGTACTTTAGTTATATATCTCTATGTCAAAAACATGAATATAATGCAAATAACATTTATTATATTAACAGAGTACATAATAAAAGAGATCAAGTAGGCACCTACTTTTCTGACTCGAAAATTAATTTTATGCAATATTTTGTAATAAACACTACTGCTGATTTCGTTTAAATAAAGAAATATAGCGGACCCACCGCGCGGGCGTCGATGGGTTCAAGGTCAAATGGCCTCGGATCAACGTTAGTTAGTAAGATTTGGCAGGAATATGAATATAAAACGGATGCACATTTGACTCGTCGGTATAATTTTTGCGACCGTTACGGATCAAAAAAAACATGTTGCTATTGTATATTTTGATGGCAAGTATGTTGCAAAGCGACCGATGCAGATCCACAAACAACCCTTCCATTTCAAATTTGGATCAAAGTATATCAGTTATATTTTTAAAGAGCTAATTATACACTGCAAAAAGGTGGATCAACATTTCTTTTAACGTCTTACTGGATCAACCTTTACATAGAACGGATATTTATATATACATATACATATATATATATATATATATATATATATAAATATATCACAAAATTTAGAGATTTTTTTTTCCTATCAGGAAATATTTTTCGAGTGTGTCATTATTGTTTTTATTTATAAAACTGACATTATAAAATACCGCCTACACGCAGGGCTCCACTTTTATGGATGGGTTTAACCAAGTGCGAGTAATAATCTATTAGGTAGGTATTTATCAACATCAACAGAGTTTTGCCGACGACACTGATAATGTCACCTTATCACAACACAACCGACTAATTCTACAATATAATATTTGTTTAAACAAGATTGTATTTAAAGAAAAAACATATATATAAAACGTAACTTCACTCCTCTTCCTACTTGAAGGTGTAAGCAGCTGCTGTTGTAGCCTTGACTGGTCCAACCGTTACGTTACCTCCCAAATGTACAAATGGTGGCGCCATTACACCGGACACAAAGTTGTCAGTCATCAATATTTATCACACATAACTTCCGAAATCTATCATTGCTGTGAGTCTGGAACCGAACCCACGACTTCCGAATCAGAAGCGAGGAGTTCGACCACAGACCACCGAGACGAAATAAATACTTCAATTAAATTTAATAGCTGCTCTACCCTTTTGAAAAAGAGTTCACCTAATTTCATAATACGCCTAAATAAATTCTGACTGATGTTATCTGAATCTACTTAAAGTTTTTAACAAGACAATACTTTCAACAAGAGAACAAATAATTTATTCAAGGTGTCGAAGTAGGTTATATTTTGATGTCTATAACTTAAAGCAGTAAATGTGTGAAGATATAAAAGTAACAGATTTGTTTCAGATCAGCATGATGTTGGTTACACTGCGTTTAGTATTATCACTGGCGACATTGCTGATCCTAACTTCAAGTACCACTAACGCCGACACGTCTGGAGTAAAGAGAATTTCTCAAGAACAATTGGCCAAAGTTATTGCACCTTACATTGCAAATGAAAAGGTAACAGCTTTTTTTTAAATTTAGCAAAAAAGGCTATTCAGTCTCTATATTTTTACTCGTACTCGGATGGGCCTCGTGGTGCATTAGTAAAACAGAAACGATGTGGAATCGAGGTTGGCGGGTTCGATCCCCACCCGAATACAAATATTCATGACAAGCATATGAATCTGTATGCCATCTGGGTGTTTTTCTATGTATTAAGAGTAAGTATATTTACAAAGGCAAATTAGGTTTAAATAATAAGCGTTAATATCCGTTCTAGTTTCCGTAACACAAGCATTTAGTTGCTTAGATTGAAACTAGAGGACAGCGCCCTCTCGTTGTAATGTATTGTGTTAAAAATATTTTTTTAATTATGTTTATGAAATTGATTTTAACTTATTGACACAATCTTATGAAGTGTTACGTAATCAAAATTATTAGAAATAAAATATAATTTTCTCGGAGTTTTGAGGAGTTTGAATAAAGTCCACTAATTACTCAGCAGAAAAAAAATAACTCTCACAAGATCACTTGTGTACGCAGGCCAGTTTGCTCCTGTACTGCTGGATCGATTCGATTAAAATTTTGCATTACCAAACAGAGACGGGAACCTTAATAAATTAATACCTTTTAAGATTTATAAGGCTTACACGTAACATATTAATTAAGTAATCATAAAAAAGTAATATAAGTGTATAGGTACTTCGTATGTTGTACTTTGTAAATTAGAAAACACAAGGAAACACTAAGAACTACATAAGCATCACAATTACAATTAAATTCAAATGATAGTTAATTTTATTTAATGGCTGCAGAGGCGTATTATTTTTCCAAAATCCATTTCATGATAATTTATGTCTTGTAATGATCAAATAATTGAGAAATATCTGTTTTTCTTTAAGTAATCAGTTTTGCGAAGATTAATATCTTCGGTCGGCTTATTCCTAACACTGGTTATTGTTGCAGTACATTCGTGAAATACATTCGATGATGAACGCATATGCTTACAAAGGTGACACACTAGCAAATCGGATGCTGATTGAAACTGACGATCTGATTGACACCAAGACAGGAAAACGCAACGTGGACCTCATCAATTCTATTTTAGGCCTACCAAAAGGCATGAATGAAGCCGGCCGTTAAAAATCAGTGCAATACTCATTTATAAAAAAAAAAAACGCTTATCTTCAGCTATTTAATTTTTACACAATTTTTTAAAATATTTTTTGTATGCCTAACCCAAAGTAGGTAGTTAATTTTAAAATATATATATATATCATGGATATATTGTAATATATACGCTATTTTTTTCAATAAATGTAACTTAAAACTTGATTTAGTTTGCATTTCTTTTGATACAGTTGGGTACTTACCATGTAAGAGCAAACATTGGGCAGCTTAGTAATTTGCAAATGTAGTTTCTCTTATTGAGAACGGGCCACTGAATTAGCCTAGATGACTATAACTAAAACTAAACTAAAACTACAATATCTCGGAATCCAGGGTGAATCAAATTTTTGTAATGAGTCTCTAACATATAGAAAAGTGTTAAAATATATTTTGCCTGATCTCAGTAATAAAAAAAAATTGAATTCTCTTTTATTTTTATGTCCCTTATATAATTCCTCCCACCCCACACCTTGGTACATGCAGTCCCTAGAGACCCAAGGTCTACATATAACAACTTACGGAGTTTTATTATTTTTCTATATGCTGTTAGAAACACATTTCACTGACCTGTGAGTGAGACTGTCCTGGATTCCGAGGTATAAATCTAACGGCCTTCCACTAATTGTAGAAGACAGACGACTGAAAATACTTTCCATACATTGTCATGTTCCATGCCGTGATTAACATTATTAAAATAAAACGAATATATTTTTATCTTATGTTTTTTATTGTACCTGTTTTTCTACAATCTAATTTGAATACCTTGTTTGAACTAAATATAAGAAATATTTACATGCATTCAATAATAATATCGAATGCTGATAATAGACACTATGTCTATCTATTTTTACATTTGCAGTCGTACATTATGATCTCTTGAAACGTAAGAGCATAGAGGTTCCATTATAAAGAATGAAAAAATAATGTGTTCTATGATTTATGGAGGAGTTATTACCCCAATATCTTTACAATGGCATATTATTACTATAAGTTACAATAACATTGAGGTATCTCAAAATACCTACATCTACTGATATTACACAAATAGCGCTTCTATATAATAACTCTTTTAAATGTCATAAGTTCATAAGGCATGGTTATTGTAATACAGGATAATTTTATAAATAATGGCAGTCTATTTGATTTCAATGTGTGTACAACTTCGTTATTCATCGGTAAGTACGGTGAATCCAACTCGGTACTGCATGCACTATGCAGTTTATTTAAAAATAAAAACTTAATAATTACTATATTACAAAATACAACTATATATATTTTTAGTGAATTTTTTCTTGGAATTTTCAAATTTTTATTTGGTTTTCTTTTTCCTTCTGGTAAATTAACATTCACTATCAATATCACTTCTAATTTTAATATTAAAATAATTTGATCGTAACAGTTTTTAATATAATAAGTCTGACGATAAAATATACGCAAATGACAGTTTTATTTTTAAATGCTCGCTGCATTTATCATTCGTTCCACTTTCACTTTGTGACAGTCCATAAATTATAGCACGGTCGAAATTTGAATCGTTCCATTTCGATGTTCATATATTATAAACTAGCCGACCCAACAAACTTTAATTCGCCTCTAAATATCTGTTGTACATTATTTTGATCTCTCTCGTATGGTTTGCGATTAAAGACCTTTGTTTATGTCTATTTAAAAAAATGAATCAAATTCAGTTTCATAGTTCTAAGATTTAGGCTTACAAGGGGATGGACAACGGAAAGCTGGTTTGCTTTATACTGTGGTGATATTGATAGGTGAGTAAGGATAGTTTCAAACGTCGGCCGTGCTACGGTTCGCTGTGAGGTGTGCTGTGTGTGTTGCACTGTGATTCAGAACTTGAGCGAGAAGCCGGGCGCCACGTTGACGGCTCGCTGCTGCAGCTGGAAGCCGCGCGCCTCCTCGGCGTCAGCGCGGGCGAACTGCGCGTAGGCCGCGCCCCCCGCCGGCGCGCGGGGGCTGTGCGTGCTGCGCTTGTTGCCCTCCGACTTGGCCGGCCACGTGGGGAACATAGCCGGGGAGATGGCCACCGGCTGCTCCTGAGGAACGCATACAACCGCTACTTTAAAAAAAGTTCTAACGACTCGTCTACTTTAACTAATCCAAATTCCTAACATTAGTTTTCAAATATCAACATTAAAAACCTTTAAAGGATAAATCTCTTAAATAGAATTGTACACTATATTGTTTTTGGTTTGAAAATTTTAACTACATTTCAATTAAATCAGACTTGGAATGGTTGTCCACTAATCAAAATCAATGTCATAGAAACTGCACACTCCAATAAAATAAATTTACCTTAAAATAAGCATGTTCTAGAGCAGCGTCAGCAGAGACTCGTTTCTCTGGATCGTAAGTCAAAAATCCGTTCAACAACGATAAGCCAGTCTCTGAGAGGAGATCTGAGCCGATGCGTTGCCTCAATCCACCCGACGGATGCTCCGCAAACGTCATCTTCTGTACAGCAGGCAGCTCGTTGTAGCCGGGCCATACCGATTCTGAAGGCGTGCCCATATCCTGAATCGTATAAAATATAAATAAGAACTCTGGACTTGTTAAGGCATGCAGATAACAAGGTATCTTAATGTACGAAATTGTAGCATGCCATTCTACAAAAACACATACCTTAAATATTCTATTCAGTTGGTCTACTTCGGATTTGCCCGGAAACAGCGGTTTCATTGCGATGAACTCGGCGAATATACATCCGACACTCCACATGTCGATAGGTGTTGAGTATTCTTTACAGCACAAGAGAAGTTCTGGAGCACGATACCAAAGTGTCACCACAACCGGAGTGTAAGGACGTAAAGGAGAACCATATTCTCTTGCTAATCCAAAATCCCCGACCTGGAACAATCAATATATAAGGCATAAATATTACATACACTAAAAATATTTAATTTGTTAGTTTCTGGTTTTGATAGACTAGCCAGGGCTCTGTCTCGAAAATCCCATAGCTTCGCAAAAAAAAATGTAAATAATTTAGCCAAATGATATACATGATACTTGACACACCACCCAAATCTATATAAACGGTAGGTTATTTATTTCTTTTTTTATATTTATTTCACTCAGTTTTCAATGTTATGAATGGTAGGTTATTTATATGTAATAAGTAAAAATAGCAAAGTCTACTTCTTCCTGAAAAAACAGAACTGAGCAGTACTGTCTCTTCAAGAGTGATCTTAAAAACTTATTTAAAGCATAATCTATATTTTAAATACATTACAAAATCTTATTCACCAACCTTAAGTATTCCCTTGTGTGATAATAACAGGTTACTTGTCTTAAGATCTCTGTGTAATATCCAATTATCATGTAGATGATGTACCGCCGCTAGTAATTGTGTCATCAGACATTTTACTTCTCCTGTAATTAGGAAAAGAGTCTCATAAATATTACTTTTTACAATAAGTCAAGTGCACGCCTATAAAATGTTAACTTATAAGATCATAAAACTCAGTAATCATGGATATCAAACTTGGTCACAGGTTATTTTATGCTTGCAGTGTATATGCAGTGGCATGCAAGTGTTGGTGTTTTGTTGAGAGTCATCATAATAATTGCTAATTAAAAAAGTTCCTTTATTTATAGAGTTACAATTATTACACATAATAAGATATTAAATTACCAGGAAGAAAAACTTGTTTCTTTCCGCGCATAGTCTCCATAAGACTCTTGAGGTCATGCTCGACGTAGTCCATAACAATGAAGATTTTGTCCATATTGGAGCCTACTACGATCTCCCGGACTGTGACGATGTTGGGATGCTGACCCTGTAACAACCAAACAGATTGTGCCATTTGTTAGTAAGATAAGTAATAACCAACTAAAACAACTATTACAAAAATAATCTTAATTATAAAATTTCCATCTGAACATGAATACTTCACAATACTTAAGAGATGTAATACAAATTTATACATTTCTTCAATATGATTATTAAATTCAAATACAGGTAAATTAAAACAGTCTCACTGCAAAACACATTGTGCTTTTTACACATTTTCTAGATTCTCTGTGTTAGACATACAATACTCCAAAGTATTAAGATCTCATTTGTTTGGAGATTACACTAATTTTTTTTTAAAGCGTTAATGAGTGCTGATGGCATTTCTGTAAACACCCACAATGTAAATAAGCTGAATGTCTATGCTTGCTTGCAAAAGTGTACACAGATTCGAGAAAAATAACTTTACCTGAATGTATCTTAGATGAATAGATCTGTCCTATTATACAAAGAACTTATCTGCAGAAATATAAAATACATGACCTATTTTTTTTAACCAAAGCACTGAAAACAGGTATATACTGCCCGCTTGATGATAACTGGCTACCCGCACTCAAGTGCACTTGTAACTGTGAGGTTGGGCCGCATTATTTATGCAGGTTGTAAGAATTGCGTATTATTTATTTTACGACTGATTATGAGACTTAATTATAATTTAACCATTTTACCAACTCATAAGTTATTCTAAACGAAACTAAAGAGATCTTAATTTTCACATATAAAGTACAATTAGAATCAGTTGTATTCAGATAATAAGAATCACTAGCTTTGAAGATGACTTATTCACTTTCATAGTAGTATCATTTCAATCAAATATTATTTGTTAATCATAAATCAATGTTATCTAGCATATCTATAAAACACAATCAAAATTTTAATGTCAGATTTCGTAAGTAGACAAATTTAAAGGACCCAAAAGAAGTATTTTTTGAAACTTGCCAATGTGTATATACATATATTATGTACGTCCTAAACTTGCCATGTGGTTTACAGTGAAACTGATTACAAATATCGTACATACTATAAAACTTACTTTAAAGTAATTCAAAAGACTCAGTTTTTAACATGACTAGAGATTAATAAATTTTAATTATTTTATTTTATAATTCCCGTCATTAATGTTCAAAAGCAGCGTCAAATAAAACTTCGACTCGACACGCATGAATACTTGGTTTAGTGTCAAAGATGGAGGAAAGGTGACATTATTTACTATTAATTTACGAGTGGATTAATTTGAACTCATTAGCATTTAATGGTAATAAACTTATTCATAATCACCAATTAAATTAAATTAACTCTGATGGGAGTGATTTGAAAATATTAAATCAATTATGTGCATATACCATAAACCAACGTTCTTGTATATGCACGTGGGTTATACGCACGGTCTGCGTATACGTGCTTGCTATCGGAAAAAGTCACGTACGACACTGATTCGGATATCTACCAGTACGAAGCGTTGGCAACAATTATGAGAAGAACAAAGTAACCATTTACATATCTCTATACATATTAAGTACTACTGCATCCTCTGAAGCATAATATACGGTGGATTTTTAGACAGATATTACTCGAGAAATCAACAACAATTTTAACATAATAATAAATACCCAGCATTGTGAAGAAAACACTTCCAGATATATAACTTAAAGCAATATACAACTTAATACGAATATATGCAATTCTAAAAAAAATGGATATTTTATGAAAATAAACATCTTTATAAAATATCCAATTGTTTAGAGATAAATTTGTATCCCATTCAATACACTGTTAACTGACAATGAGAATGGTATTTATAAATCTTACTTTTTCTCAGTAAGTTGATGACAAAATAAATATAACCACTCAATACATATTGAGTTCATACAGAGTAAAAACAAACCTTTTTATAATACACTTAAATTTCTAAGCCACGATGACACTTATCATACAATACAGCAGAGCGTCACAATAAAATATAGATCAAACTTAAAGAATATATCGTTCTTATATTTTCTTTTACTAATTGCGCGATATTTATCTATGAAAAAAAGCGCAAGCGCTCAGACCAATTTCGGAATAGTGAAATCAAAAACACGATTTTTACCAGAGTTTCTGAGCTGCCCTTAAGCGTGTTTCAACCCTTAGTGGATATATTTATTTTCTCATAATTTTTTTAAAACCATTGCTACTTTATAAGTATAAGAATGGCCACAAAAATATCCTAATACTATTCTTCAATTTTAGCATTACATATAAAACAATATTCCGTTTCGTCTTCTATATGCGCATATTAAATATTTATATATTTTTATTCCAACAAATTCGGCGATTTTGAAGGAAGCTTTAGCCGGCCCGAAATGGGCGAATTGAAATTAAAAATTCTCAATTTAATCGGGAATTTGTTAGTAACTTAACCCGTCGATTTAAAAAGCTCTTTTGATATTCGATTCCATTTGCATAGGGCAAAGTATAACATTTTTATTCGCATTACCAAGCAAGAGTAGTTCTACAAAACTGTCTTTTATATAAAACTTAAATGGTTTTAAGGTATTCATGGTCATGACTGAAGTTATCTTCAGATAGTTTTTACATACGAAATATCAAAAATCATTATTTGTTCAAATTTTATGCACATATAGAATTCGTGAAGAATATTATCATATAAATAACTGAAAGGGCATAATAATTATACCACGATCATGGCAATTCAACAACACATAGAATTAAATGTAATCAAAATATTAAGTAAACATAATAAATCTTAAAAAGAGCATCGCAGACCAGGAATCTTCTGCTTAGGTATAAATTTATGGCTTTAAGACATCAAACAACACAGATACTTATATCTATATGTAAGAAACATCATTATGTGTGTTATATGGTTTCTTCAACAACATTCTTGAATAACAAAATTATAGCAATATATGTGAAAACTCATTTTATAGTACATTTATCCCAGAAATAAATAAGTAAATAGCAAAAAATCTTACGAAGAAAATGAAAACTGAACCGAGTCATAATGGTGTTCCTTACAAAAAGTTCTTAATATATAAGCTTAATATATAAGTTCCAAAATATATGTATATACAAATAAACGTATAAATAATAATATTATAAAACTTATATTAGAGAAGCACATACACAGACAGGCAATTTTCATGTCAACTTGTCATAGTCACAGTTTAATAACGGGTACAAATCTTATATTCCAAGTGAGCAAAGTCACGCAGAGATATAGCTGACATTTCCAAATAAAATCAGAACTATCATTGTGATTGCTATATTAGCAGTGCAGATATTGCGAACCAGTTTGTTGCTTCGATCATAGTTACATATCACAGAATGCTTAAAGAACATCGAAGGTTTATCATCAAGTTACGGTCTGAGGCTGGCGATCATGGAGCGTAGCTAACAGGTTGGTCTAACGTCCACATATTCAGATCATAACTATTCATTTTATATTTACGATGCAAGTACGTGAGATCACAAAACATAATACTAATAAACAATAGTTTGAACGAGTTCTAAAATATAAAAACCTAAGACTGTATGAGTAAATACACATTTCTGTCTGACTACGCTGAAAAAAAGGGCATTATTTTTTTATAAATTAAACGTAGAGCCGAAAACTTATCTTAAAAAAATAGGTTTTACTCTAATGGTTCATATATGAAACATAAGGCAGCACGTGGCATTCAATCGTTACACACTTAACTCGCTCATAAGTTTTCGTTTCTAATAGTCCTACCGAAAAAAGGCACCGCAAAACACTAAGGTTTCTCTACGACTCCGATAGCTCAATCTTTCTGTTCCGGATCCGTTTTTATCCTCTTGGCCGGAGAACTTTTAAAAACATTCCAAAAATAACAGCGTTCATTTGCCGAGTTGTATATTGTATTTCTTTCCAAAATTATTTTTTTCTTCAAATTAACCATATTTAAGTTCACAACGCAGAAACCAATCAGTCCCCTAGGAATCCAATCGACCACATCAAGAATCCTTTACTTTATGCTTCAAATATTAAAAATGAATCACAGAGATACTAGAGCGCATCAGATATATGTAGTTAAACTCTATAAATGTACTTAAACTCTTAAATTAAAATTAATTTTAACAAAATTACCGTGTATGTCAATACAGTTTTCACTGATATATGGCTAGGGGGCTAACTCGAAGTATAGGCTCATAAAGGAAAGGTACTTATATAAGAAAGAGGAAAAACTTAGTTACAATATATTTAGCTTTCAGCTTTATCGCCATCGAATAAGATGAAGAATATAGTATATTTTTTGTGTGCAGTCTACAAATAAATGTCACTTAAATTCAAGAGATAATGAAAACTCATATTTAACTAAGTGAAGTTAGTATTCATAGATATAAAAAGGCAATAAATAGTGGTGTGCCCAAATACGATATAGTGCTATTCTCGTACAAGAACTTAAGCTGATTTTTGGTCCTGGCTAGGTTTAAAGAAGGACAGAAATCCCAGTAAGAAGAAAGAAGAATTTATATGGCTAGAAGTGGATGATTTTTGTTATTCGCCCAGTGCGTTCATAACAACAGATTAGCGCCAGGTAAAGGATATTTAGTGATCATTTCTTATTTTAGATTATTCTTAAGAAAATGATTAGTAAATACCCTATAGTATAGGGCCTATACTATAGTTTAAACTATATTTGGGAAATCTATCCTGTCGTTCAAAGGTAAAAATATTAAAATACACAATTTTATAAATAATCATACCAATCTTACCTTGATCTGATGCGCTCGAGCATGTTCTAAGATTGATTTCTGTATACAACCGATTCCAAGGTTAAAACATCTAAGTCATCTAAAGGCAACTAACACAAGCTTTTAGAAATCTAAAATCTAATTATTATACCTAAAATAAGCACTATATTACTAATTGAATTGTTCAATTTGGATAAATTATGGTAAATTTAAATATCTTTAGGTCAGTCAAAGCAAAATGGTATGAAGGGACAGAATAGTTATGTTTTGAGCAAATTTCACAAAACTATCCAATCTAAAAACATACTCTTTCTCCTCACAGGGAAGACTCAACGAGACTCAAATATTAAAAACATGAATGCTAGACTACGCAAATAGGAATAGTACTACGCACTGGAATAGTGTATGCACCTTTACTATCATGCTTGTAACATACACCTCTCAGGCTAATCAAAGATCCATCCAAAGGCCAAATGATGTGCTAAACCAATGTACATACATACATACACTTGGAAACATAATTCACCTTATGTCACATTCAGGTAAAATCTTCAACATCCAACTACGATTACATTAAGAAAAGGTATAAAACTGAAGAAATGTGAAAGGTTGCCTGGAAGAGATTGCTCTTAGCGATAAGGCCGCCTTTTGTACTTTTAGATATAAGATCATTTTTTATTTTCTTATTTTCTTTCTTTTATGTATTCCATTTATGTATTAAGTGCAAATGAAGTATTATCTATCTATCTATCTAAATCTGTATATCATTAAATCCAAAGTCAGAAATTTGAATTTGAAAGTTTTGGGCACTCTGGATCCCAAAAGTGCATTTAAATACCGATGCAATTTTTTTTATTAATTTTGGCCTGCAGGTGTAAAATCTTATGAATTAACGTAGTTATTTCTGTTTTTATTTTTGTATTAGTGGCATCTTTATGGAATAGTTCACCAAGCCAAACACATCTGGCAAGAGTACTGAAGCCCCTCTGTCAAATATAATGTAAACAATAAAAGAAAGTAACCAGGCTGTCACTGTTCAAATTTCGCCTGATAATAAATGTTCGAATTACTGTGATTTATAATTTATTTTTTATATAATTGTAATTAAAAATATTCTTAATAATATATGTGTAATATTGATGATAAAATTATATATAATAAAGTAAAAACATCAATATTACCCAAAATTTGTCAAATTAATTATGGAAATACAGAACATGTATGTATGATATAATAATGTCTGATTGCTAAATAGTTATGTTCTGTAGTTATTAAAACAGGTTTTTGATCGACATTATAATTTTTGATGTGAAAACGTTTTAAATTCATCTCCGCCAACAGTAAAATGCGCGCGTAAAATTTTGTATAAAGTTCGGACGTTCAAGACTCAAGGTCTTTGGAGCGGATGTTCAAGTGTTTATGCAATAATTTGTCTATTGAATTGGCTATAATTATGTTAAATTAAATACAATTTCTGACATCAGGATAGATTAAAACCCTTCATCTACCAATAATATAAATGTGAAAAGTTTTTATAGATCTTTCTTGCTTGCTTACTATAATTAATCCTCACAATAACGTCAGGGTAATTTATAGTTATAAATACAAATATAATATGGCTCTAAGAAGTTCACCAATACACTTAGTGTGATATAAAAACATAGTAGTAAAATACATATTAATGTTAGCTTCATTGAAAACCAAATTATTTTTCCTAATGTTACCTCAGATTATATTGACGACGGATGGTACAAGTTGTGGTGGTCCTTTCGTGGTTATTCTCACATTGTGATCAATACTTGCATCGTAATCGTAAAACCTTCGATGTTCATAATGTACTCAGTAAATATTGAAAAATTACTTTTAGTGGAGCATCTAATTTGCTGATGTTGGTAGCAATAAGAAATGGGTGGTGGTTCCCCCCTGGAATAAATCCCTTATAATTTTACTTAGGCCCGCCCTTGTATCGAAGTTGTTACCCTTGCAATCGGGTCACACCTCTAGCAAACCCTCTTGCAGGTAAGAGGTGCCGGGCCTGTAGAATAAAATACAAGGCATTAATGAGATGAATTTTACACAGGAGCCATCGAGTGCTTCACAGCTCATGGCTCAAATAACTTAAAACTAGCTGTTATAATAATTAGACATGGAAAAAATACCTTCAGCTTAAGAGCAATGATGCATTGTGATGGCTCATGTGAGCTAACAAGTAATAAAATTAAAATTGTGATCCTACCTTAAGTAAAGTATTGATTTCTCTCAGTGAAGTAATTGGGAAGCCTTCCTTCTCTTTCTCCATTTTGAGACGTTTAAGAGCAACAATTTCCTCTGTAGTTTTATCGCGCGCTCTATAAACGACTCCGTAAGTGCCTTCTTCTATTCTGTTGAGGCATTGGAACTCCTCAACTGAACGGCATCCCTATAAACAATTTGATATAAATAAAATCTTCTAATATTTCTTCAATATGTATTAAACTTCATATGTTACAGTATGGATCTATTTGACAAGTTTGCCAGAGAGAAAACAAGAATATATTTACGTCATATAGTGCCATCATATTTCTGTGACATTACACTGCTATGTAATAATAATAAGAAGGCAAATAATTTTGTGGATATTTCAATTCAATTCAATTCACGTATATTTTGCTTATTTATAGTTTGATTCATTAGTATAATTTCAATAGAAAACATGTCCCTTTCAGAAAAAATACTATGATACCTCCAAAATTGTGTCTTTGTGTAAAACAAAATATAGATCAAAAATAAATATCTGTACCTGTAATGCTGGATAGTAAGGTGGCAATGCATTAATTGCTTCCTCTCTTAATCTTTCTTCTTCATCATTAACAGCCTTTTCTTCCTCTAAAATCTTCCCATTTTCTGTATGTGGGGGTGAAAATGAATGTGATCTACTTCTGCTTTTAGATCTAGATAGTGACCTAAAGTACAACATAAACAATGGTCAGTAATGTCATTATTCAGCATTCCTAAATACATATATGTTTTAAATCAGCACTCAAAATTTAAATCACATTTTTACAGTGCTAGTGGTAGAGCCACACAGTCCGCCCAACCTCTTCTCCTTTCTTACCCATACAAATTTCCCCTATCTCATTTTGGAGCCCGGCAACGGCGGCAACGCAACTGTAACACTATCCATGTTGCAGATATCCACGGGCGGCGTTAGTTGCTTACCATCAAGTGACACACCTGCTTATTTGCTCCTTTATTACATAAATAAAATACACTGACATGAAGTGGAATAATAGTATGTATCATCAAGTTTACCTTTGAGATTCGTGGGATGACGGTGAATCATTCTTTAACCTGGGGCTAGGAGATTTTGATCTGGACAGTCTAACTTTTTCAACGTCCTTTTCGTCTTGTTCAATTTCAGGAACATTTTTGTTTTCAAATTCTTCTTCAGACTTTGACTCACCACCTGAATCAGACTCTGTGCTGGAACTATCTTCTGTTTCACTATGTGTATGCTCACCTGAAATGTTTTAAAGGTTTTTACAACATACCATTGTACATAAATAGCACAATAGTTTGTGTTTTTTATTATACAGTGAAACCTGGTTAAGTGAGACATCAAGGGACCTGCAATGTCGTTTCACTTATAGAGGTATTCCACTTACCCAGTGTCTCAGATATACAGATATAAATAAATATCTGTCTCATTTATACAGGTTCATCAGGTCTCATTTGTACACTGTTCAAGTTCAGGATATTCTGATAAACGTACACGTTTTAGTTTTCCTTGTCCTTCAGAACATTGTGATTCAATTTTATGTTTACTCTGAATTATTCTACAAAGAGTAGATTTTGGCACATTAAATTCGGCACAAACTTCTTCGCGTGTCTTCCCACTTTCATAAACGGATATTAACTTCAGTTTTTCACGCAATGATAACGATTGTAGCTTTCGTTTTGACATTTTTCTAATAAACATCTGTATGATAGTAAAGCGAAACTAAAACCGAAGGTAATTGAAGCTCAAAATTTGTACTTACGTACTTGGAATGTGGAATTTGTGGGTAGAATAAGAATGAGTAAACAAACAATGTTATCTATGATGATAAATCGAAAGAACAAATCCCAGATATAGAGGTTTACCTCGTCCCACTAACAGAGGTAATTCAGTGCCAAAGTGTTGGGACCTCAGCATGAGTTCCAGTTATGGAGGTTTCTCACTTATCCAGGTCCCACTTAACCAAGTTACACTGTATATTTTTTTAAATATGTTAAACCTACTTTGAGAGACTTTATGCGCATAAAGCCTTCAGTCATCTGTAGGATAATATTAAAAAAAATAAAAGTAAGAAAAATAAGTAAAAAATAAAAAAGTAAAATTGTTAATTTACTTACCATCTTCAGGTTCTGAATGTGAATCATTTTTCATTTCCACATCACTAGAATCCGATACGGTAACAACTGAATCACCATAATTTGGAGAGTTATTACTTTTCGTTTTCTTTGAAGTGGTTTCCTCAGGTGAAACTGAACGTTTCCTTCCACGGCGCCTATGCGCTTGTGCTGCGCGACGGGCTTCCAGCTCATTGCGGGATTCATATTTTCTTTTTTCTCTTTCCTTTTCTGTAATAATATTAATAACGAAAGTGAGCCTAATTACATATAAAGTTCTATTTATTTCAGCGGGTAATAGATTAATCTCTTCACATAAATAAAATTTAAGTGAATATTAGTAATATGAAATAACTGCTTTCTACTACATTTATATGATATTCATACATATGTTATACAAAACATACACCAAAATAACATTTTTTTCAATTTTTGTGTCAGTCTGTTTGTTCCGGCTAATCTCTCAAATGGCTAATTAATTTTGACCACACTATTATTGGCAGGTAGCTGGTGTAAAAAGGAGTAACTTATGCTACTACTTGTTTTTATAATTTTTTTTTTGCTTCCGAGGCGAATCAATGATCCCTGCGTCAGTTAGTAATAAATATTTTATAAAAATTTAATTTTGATTAGGGTTTGAAATCACTTAAAATCATACATACATGACTTCACGCCAAGCGCGCCAGAGCGCCACTCTTTGACTTTAATAACTTAAAATCTTTGACCCTACAAAAAAAAACCTACCTGCAAAGAGAACTTTGTTTTTTCTATGCTCTTGGTGTTTATCCAAGGATGAATGTTTACTACTAGACTCCAACGTCGATCTTGATCTAGATTCTTTTTCAGGATATTCAGAACCTTTTTTACTATCTTGACCCTGTAGTTCTTTGGATATTCTCTTATTAAGTAACCTGTTTCTTAAATCTTCTAATTCTCTGTCAGCAGATGTTCTGTCTCTATTCTCTTTTTCATTATTTTGATTTGTATGACTCTCTTCGGCTAATGTTCTCAGTCTCGACTCTATTCTTTCATTATCAGACCTCTTTTGCTCTGTATCTGCATATTTATGTGCCCTTTCTCTACTTAAATATGCTTCCCTTTGCATATCTTTTTCTTTGTACATTTCTTTTTCCCTATAGACATCTCTGGGCCTTGTTGTATCTCTAAAAGACTGATTGTCCCTATACATATCTCTTTCCCTGTAGTGTTCCCTTTCTCTGTAAGCTTCTTTTTCTCTGTACATCTCCTTTTCCTTATACATCATATCTTTGTCTCTCATTTCCCTATCACGGTACATGACTTTTTCTCTCATATCCTTCTCCCTATAGAATTCTTTGCCATCTCTGTATACTTCTTTGTCTCTATATGATTCTTTATCTCTAAATGACTCCTTTTCCCTATACATTTCTTTTTCCCGGTAATATTGCTTTTCACGATAATATTCTTTGGCCATATCCTCACGGTCAATAGCCTTACTTATTTCTCTTTTAGATTTTTCTGGCTTGTCACGGTCCCTGTAGAACAAGGATTACGATCTATAAAAACTTCCATATTAGAAAGCTGTACTTTAAAGTAAACTTTACACAACAACAAATTGTTTCGGAATGCTCAGAAGCTACATATTATGAATAATGATAACTGACAAACTAAGTGCCAGTTAAGGCCTCTTACTTCATTTTATACACATACAGAACTCACAAAATGGTTTGTGAAGAAACATAAATAATTCCTCTGAATTATTTAAGTAATTATTAAATAATTAAAGTAAAATTTAGTATGATCAGATAATTAAACTACAGAAACCATTAGTTTTTATTACCTGTAAAGATGTTTCTTCTCTTTTCGACTGTTGTCTTTATATCTATCCTTTGCAGCCCTTTTATGAGCTCTTTTATCTCTATGTGATGATCTAATTACAGCTTGAGGTGGTTTGATTACCAATGAATCTGCATTATCACGGTCTTCATCAGACAAGCTATAACAATTAGAAATGGGTGTAATGTAGGTATATAACTCCAATTGGCAGTAGTTTTCCTACAGTAGCCCTATAAATTTCCCACCACATTAATAAATATATTGATATGTGTCGGCGGGCGGGTGAGCCACACCAATGACTTTTAAAAATTATTTTTGGAAGTTTTGTGTGAGAAACATCAATGACTGACAACTTTGTAGCCATATGGCAATAGGTTCACCATGTATTCTATTTGGGATGTAAACATAACGGTGTGACAAGGCTCAACAGCCGCTGCCTAAATCTTCAGGTAGAAAAGGCGTAAAGTTATATTGTTTAAAAATAACAATGTAGGGAAAATTTTAAGCTACAAAATTTATCAACTGCATGTGTGTGTAGTGCTAGCAGGGGTCTTTAAGAGATTTTGCTAGTCTCTACTAGCAGAAAAATTCTTGCAGATTACCAAACTATTTCATTGATTTTCAATACAAATCCAGTCTAAATTTAAGCTCTAAATTCTGGATAAGCATTTGGGCCTTTTGGTGTACTGTATTGACATCTAGCACTATAATCATACTAATACTTAAACACTACTTCTAAATGAACAATATTCTCATAGTACAATTGATTTAGCTTGTTATCAAAAATTCCTTAATTTCTTCCACAGTGATTCAAGTATTTTGGTATTAATTACTATCTGCCTGTTTCAGCAATCAATTGCTAAAAAGTGCATTTAAATGCAGTTGCTTCTGCAGTTTATATCTAAGCAAACATATAAAGCAACTTTGATAACAAGTATTTGAAGAACCTATCTTTAAAAACCAAGTCAATCTTAGTATGTTTGCTTTTTGGCTAATTACAAAGATTCAATGAATAGATAATAGTACGAAGTTCACCAGGCGAGGGAGTGATAAATAGAATAGATACTTCTCCACATCAAGTAAAAAATAGCATGTTTTAACATAATCGAAAAGTTTTAATTTCTTACAATCAAGGTAATTATTTGAATTATCTGTAAATTGTATGCATTTCTTCACAAACACTCATACCAGCAATTCAATTACCACGGAAAAATAACATGGCACCAGCACATGGTATTTATTTGCGTCAATAGTCATCCACAAACTTCTAAAAATTCAACCATGGAGATTAACGACATATTTAAAATATAAATCTGCCTCAAATAAGCTTTAATTACTAAATTTAATTTTAATACTTACCTAAAATCCATGTCGTCTTGTACAGGGCTACGCGCTAATTCTCCATCTTCACTTTGATCATCCTCGTAATTACTCATGGTGAAAATGTTCGTTTGATTACGTAGAAAATAAGCACTAGGAAATTAATAAAAACTTCAGAAATATATTCCCAGATATTCTATCACTTCAAATATAAATACAAAATGACGAATTATATATTTTTATGACAAATCTAAAAACGCAATCACTACTTCAACCACTCACGAAGAAAGAAGAAAGAATGATTAATGATTCGCCATTTTGTTTACAAAAGTGCGTGCGTGCGTCATCTAGAGAGGACCAGTCCGTCTATAATATAATATTATCGATACTTATATAAATTATATTAAAAAAATATACAATACGTCTCGTCCTTCGAATTATTATGTCCCAGAGGTATTGCGGCGGAGGCTAATCAGACAATACATTTCTTTGTTACATTATGTTTATTGAAGTTTTTGCAACATATATTAATTATGCCAGACCGTTTTGATGTTGCTAAAGCTGTGCCAGACGCAATTTTAGATGGACAAAATTTTGATTCTTCAAATCAATTCAGTATGGCTGAAATTTTGATATGATGTTAAATAATTATCTAAATAGCCATATTAATTTTGCCAGACCAGTATCTGGTTGCTATCTAAAAATGAAAAGTGATGTGGATCATTTTGCTTTCTCTAGCAATCGTTGTCGAATAAATTACAGAGAAAGGAGAGAAAACAATTAAATAAATTTGTATATTAGTACAGAATCAAAGTAATAATACATTGTTGTAGAAATTTAAGATAATGATCAATCTAAATTACGAAAATCTCACTTAAAAAGGCGAAAGTTTGTAAGTATGAATGTAGGCATGTTTCTAAATCTTTCACATAAAAACTACTTATTGAATTATAATGAAACTTTACAAGAAACAGCATATACATTAGAACAACACAAAGGTAAGAGCTTCTGTGTGTATTGTTCAAAATATAACGATAAATATTATCAAAATTAACCATAAAATGTGGTTTATCGCGTACGCTGTGAATGTGAAATGCGAGATTTTGATTGATAAAGAAAAAATGGAACAGCATAAAGAGTTTGTGTATCTGGGTACAAAGCTTACACGAGATGGGAAGTATGAATGTGATATTAAACGATGATTTTTGGCTATAAATCAAGCGAATGGGTTTCCAAAAAGGCACGAATGTCTGTATACAGAAGAGTTATGGTTCCCACACTTATTTGTGTTGGAGAATGTTAGGTATGGCAGGAGAAACACAGAAATAAGATGAATGTTGCCGAGAGAGAAGTTTGAGAAGTATAGCAGAAGTAAGCCTGGTGCCTGGTGGATAAAATGAATTATAGTATAACTTTATGGTGTTGTTGAAGATATTGTGAAAAGGATAGAAAAAAGAATCCTTAGATTATTTGAACCTTTAGAAAGGATGGACGAAAGAAGACTGACCAAACGAATATTTAAGACAAGTCTGAATGAGCAAACCACCGTCTAATAATTAGTGTTTTGGACAGAGGCCAGGTCAAGACTAGTCAAGAGTGGCCGCATAACTGACGAGCATGCATGAAACTGATAATGTGAGCGGAGGAAGCAATTTAATATATGTCCAAAGCGTCGCAAATGGAAAAATGTAGTCGCTGACTATGGCTTGCTTGTATGTATTTATGTATGTTACCCAAAGATGTAATGGAATGAATAGCTGTCACCCCTCAGCACGCCGCGACGCTTTTGCTATATTATCGAGCACTAATTGTCTGTGATAATGGTGATGAATATGATATTTACGTGTTCTTCAATATAATTCTTGTTTAGTACAAAAGAAGCTACCTTTGAATGACATAACATAACTTCACCCCTTTTTACCATTATTTTGTTTACGTCCCAAATGGAATAGCTGGCGAACTTATTGTCATACACCGGGGACCAAATTGTCAGTGACCGATATTTATCACACATAACTTCCAAAAAGAATTTCGAAAACTGATTGGTCTGAGGCTGGATTCGAACCTACGACTTCTTGATTCAGAGGCGAGGTGCTCGACCACTGGACCCTACCCTAGATCTCTGGTGTTGATGACGATGGAATTACAATACTATGCGTAGTTTACAAGTAACTATCGTTTTTGAAGGAAATTATAAAAATTAACTAATTTTATAACATGACCTTTAGTTCCTGGCTCAATCTGTATTTTTGGGCCAAATTACAAATTATTTGCGATGATGGTTGGCCCCAACTAAAAACTCAGAAAAAAGCGCACTCCGATAGGGATGATAGGAGTAATAATGTTCTGTGAACTTCTGTGGTTAAAACTGTAGGGCTGACTACACTGTGTTCACTGTTGTATAAAGTTTTTTATAGAGTTTTGGCGGGACTGTGGAAGAGACATGTCCGCTATTTGCATTATTTTTTCAGATTTGTGTTTCAATGGATATTATTGAATAAAATTCGTGGGGTTTTATTTAATAAGTGTTCGTATATGAGTGCAAATGTGGGAAATGGTGTAGGTATCGTGTTTAGTGTGCTCTTCTACATTGTCGTCAGGACTCCCTCCGAGGGAGTCCCTCGGAACATCATGCATAAATAAAGTGCCACGACTTTATGAATGATTAGGTTAGGTTAGGTTAAGCTTTAGGGTTAGGCTAGGTTAGGTTAAGATTAGTTTAGGTTAAGAATGATGATAATAAGATGATAATATAAGACTCGACTTAAAGGTCCTAGCAACCAGGTCGTTAAATTATATAATAAATAAATAAGTTTTTTAAAGTAAATTTATAAATCGAGTTAGGCCCTTCTCCCATTACGATACTTGTAGGGTACGGTACTCGAGTATAATACTGGTTGGATACATGTTCGCTACGCGACGCTCGCATATTATGCTACTGAAAAATTACTAAATTCATCATTTGTGCAACCTATTTTTTGTAGACGGACGTTATGTCGAGCGACTCCAGTGACGAAGAAGCTCTTGCAGTTTTTCTGTTTTATAGAAATAGAAGACGTCAACGCAAGAGTAGAAAATACTGGATTCATCCATATATTGAAAGAAACATAAATTGTAGAGTTTTTGTAGCCGCACAAGAACTACAACATGATGATAAGAAATTTTTATCTTTCTATCGAATGTCTAAAGAGACCTACTTGCATCTTGTTACATTATTAAAACCAGCTATACATCAACGAAATACTAAATTTAGAGAATGTGTCAGTGCGGAAGAAAGGATTCTGATAACCCTAAGGTAAATAATACTTCATTGTGACATATGTAGGTAATTAAATGTTTATTAAATTTTAATATGTAAGTACTTTATAATTATTACTTATTCTTCATCTTCCTGTGATAATAGCATAGGTATTGATTCATAATAAAGACTGGCAGTATTTGATTGTACTACATTCAGACTTTCGTTTATGGTAATTGGCGTACTTATTACATCGGCAGGACTCATCGGTGAAGGAGTAGAATAAAGTGTGATGGGACTATTCATATTTTCACTACTTTGGTCCATTATATCGTCTATCAATGCAAGCACTCTTCTCTTAAACAGTCTTCTTTGACTATCAGTCATTTTGTTCACGTCCGATAGTAAACTCAGTAAGAACATTTTGTTTGAATTTTCAGTACTGTCACAGTTTTCTAGAATTTTAGATTGTTTAAATTTAAAATAAGCTGAAATGTCTTGCTCGGCTTGAGTTTCTTCCAGCTTCTTCCGTTTTTTTTTATTATTTGTTGATGGTGGTGGTGGTGGTAATTGCTGTTGCGAGATTGGTTGAATGCTTGTACTAGTAGAAGGAAGAGATGATTGCTGTTGCGAGATTGGTTGAGTGCTTGTAGGTACATTTTCTGTAAACTGTGTTTGTTCACATAGTTCAAGATCAGGTGTCTGTGGTTCTATCGTCTCTTTCAAATTTCCTGATGGTTTTCCTGCTGTTTTTATGAAGGGTACAGTAAATTGCATATAGTCTGCTAAGTAGTATGGTTTTTTTTGTGCAGTACCTGCTCCACTTTTGGCCGGTTTCAAGTGGCGAACAAAAACACTACGTAGATTTTTCCACTTTTCTTTAGCTTCTGATCCTGAAAATAACCTTAATATTAATTGTTTTTCAGATATTTGGGGTCAGGTTGTACGTTTGTAAGCCTAGGATTGTATTTTGCAAGAGGAGATAATACAATTTGCAAGGTCATAGCTGAAATTACAGTTATAATATGGGAGATATTAAATGGAGACTATATGCCATTACCAGATGTGCAACATTGGAAAGACATTGCTGCTCGTTTTGATCGCCTCTGGAATTTACCCAACTGCTTAGGGGCATGTGATGGTAAACACATCAGAATAGAAAAATTACCTGATTCAGGATCAAGTAATTTTAATTACAAATCCTACCATTCGATAGTATTAATGGCATGTTGTGATTCCGATGGATTATTTACTGTTATCGAGACTGGCTATGCGGGTAGGAACAGCGACGGTGGAATTTTCAGTGCTTCCAGGATCAAACGTTGGATAGAACATGGACGTCTTAATATTCCTTTACCTTCCAAACTTCCTAATGACCAATCTAACTATGAATTTCCATACTATTTTATTGGGGATGAGGCATTTCCCCTTCTATCTTACTTGATGAGACCATATCCCCAAAGAACCTTGAATGACTTGAGAAGGGTATTTAACTACAGACTAAGCCGAGGGAGGAATACAATTGAATGTGCTTTTGGGATGATGGCTGAAAAATTTCAAGTATTAAGTACTGCTATAAGATGTCATACAGTGGAAAAAGTATCAAATATAATAAAAGCAGTGTGTATTTTACACAACTATGTTCGAAAACGTGAGGGTATTCTATATAGTCCAAGGGAGTTTATACAAAACAGATCGGTCACTATTCCCGTTACAACGACAATACAACCTCATAATATAGAAATAACGGCAAATATGTCACCACATAATCAACGAAATTATTTAGCAAACTACTTTATATCTGAGCAAGGTTCATTGCCTTGGCAATACCAATCCTGTTTGCAAAATACAATGTAACATTGAAAATAATAAACTATGTATGTGTACAAAAAAAACCAACCTGTTATTTGAAATTTGTTCCCAATTTCTGCCCAAGTCTTGTCTATTATATTTTTCCGCATGTACTCCGGTAGTTTGTAGTTATATAAACAAGCATGTTTTTCAATCTCTTGTACAAACTTAATATTTGTTTCTTGCTCCGCCGCCATCTTGTCGAAACGCGCGAGACGCGACGCACAAGCGACCAACACGGCGGGTATCGCGAGACTAGTCGCGAACGCGTAGAATACCAGTTTTGTAGTGTGAGAGTGTCCATATAAATGTATGTGAGATACTTCGCGGCGACTAGTCTCCGAGACTAGAGTCGCGCGGGCGTATCGTAATGGGAGAAGGGCCTTACTTGCGAGTTACCGCAATGAGCGCAATGGCGTGGCGCAGATTTTTGATATTTACCTACAGCGATAATTATAATTGAAAAATTAGTCATTTCATTTTACAGATGTTTATTAAAGCGAAATTTTTAAGCAATGTCCAGTTTTACGCATTGTTTTTATTATGCTCTAAATAGCAAATCAACAAAATTGACATAACAAATATCATGGTATGACACTAAAATTATATTTCCTACTAGAATAATTAGTAATATCTGCAGCCATATAACAACAATCTATCTAATTACCAAAAACATGACGAAGAACTTGTTGGTATGCGTATAAAAAGTAAAAGAATTATGTATTATGTGGGGCTCTTGTTGGTAATTTTCAAAAAAACAAATCCTGCAGCAATGACTGATTACTGTCCCTATATTCATAAATGAAACAGATAAGAAAATATAAAATTTGCTATTACATCGTTGGCATGAGCTATACTGAAACAAAATTTAATAATTATTTTTTTAGAATAGCAAAATATTAAACACTATAGCTAATGCTATAGAAAACAAAGAGGAGTTAAAGAAAAGAATAGAAAATGGTAAACTACTTCACCAAGAGTTACTCAATTGTGTTAAAAATTGTCAAAGTCGCTTTGGAGGGAAATCCGAACTAGCTACTGAAGATGACCTGAGGTACAATTTTTGAATAAGATAGCTTAAATTGCTTTATAATCAGATTATCTTTAAGGTAATAATAAATAAACTTAGCAGACCATGCTTATAATACTGATGTAAATAATCAACAAGTCTAAGGTTTTATATGTATGTGTATATTAGTACTGGCTGGTGTTATTTTCGGTTGCTAGGTGTTTTTGTTTATATAAGTTTTATCCTAATAAAAATTTGCAGATTGAATTATATCTTCTTGTTCTTACTCCACAATTTAACACGTATATATTAATATTATATCGTGATTTACATTAGGTTATGGGGCCAGATTGATTCTCTGATTATAAAAGTATCTTTAAAAAATGCAATCTATTGTAAATTTCGAAAAGCTCAATGGCCAATCTAATTACGCTACATGGGCTTTTACCATGCAAATGGTCTTAGTGGACTTGGATCTCTGGGATTGTATTGACGAAAATTTTACGGCAGAAACTAAAGAAGCTCGTACAAAGGATTCCAAAGCCCGAAGTAAAATATGTCTGATGTGTTCAGAAAAAATATATCCCATGATCATGCATGTCCAAACTGCAAGAGACACTTGGATGACGCTGAAGCGAGCTTATGCTGATGGCGGATTACTGCGGCGGCTCTATCTGCTGCGGAAGCTGTTCAATGTTAAACTGACAGCGTTCAACACCATGGAGGAGTATCTGAACGATATACAAATGACGAGTCAAGCATTATTAAGTATTAAAGCTGGTCTTGATGATGAATTTATTGCGATTATAATGCTGGCTGGTTTGAGTGATACTTACAACTCATTGGCTATGACGTTGGAGCATTCGAACGCAAAGATTTCTACGGAAACTGTAATGGCAGCGTTATTAAAAGAGAATATGAGGAAGAACAATGTAGAAGATGATTCTGCATTGATGTCCAAGAGTGACAAGACTAAAAAGATGGTCATATGTCATTTATGTAAGAAGAAAGGACATTACAAATGGCAATGCAAATATAAAAATCCTTCACAGAAAAAGGATACTACTACTCATGATAATAAGAAAAATAAAGAAACTGTTGAGTTGATATGTGCTATGTCTGCTACCGTTAATAAAGACGAATGGGTGATAGACTCAGGAGCCACGTCGCACATGACATCAGAAAAACGCACATTAGAAAATTTAAAAAGCATCAACTGTAAAGTGGTAACAACAGCAAATAATGACCAGATGTTGTCTAAAATACAGGGAGATGTATTTTCTATGGGACGATCAGTAAAGTTTGAAGATGTTCTCATGGTACCAGGTTTGATGACTAATTTATTATCTGTGAGTAAAATGTGTAGTAAAGGTTGCATTGTTGTTTTTGATAATAATTGTTGTAAGGTTTTTAAAAGTAATGACGTCACTATAGCTGGTAAGGTATTATTAACAGCACCACTGAAACATGGTTTATATGTTTTAAATAGGGAAGCAGCATTGGTTTTAACGTCTCCTCCAGTTGACTCGAGGGTTTCCAATAATTTCGTCTTATGGCATAGGCGATTAGGACACTTGAGTGGTCCTTTGATGGAAAAGTTGAAGGGTATGACAGATGGTCTGTCATATGGAGCGGTGAGTGTGGAACCTTGTGAAGGTTGTTGCAAAGGTAAAGAGTGCGTCAAGAAATTTCCTAAGAGGAATAATAAAGGTAAGCGAGCAAAATCGTTGCTTGAATTAGTACATACTGATTTAGCGGGACCTATGGAAGTTGAATCCTATGGTGGCAATAAATATTTTTTGGTATTTGTTGATGATTTCAGCCGGAAAGTATTTGTATATCTGCTGAAGTCAAAAACGGAAGTATTCGCTAAATTCAAGGAGTTTAAAGTACTAGTTGAGAATGAGACAGGTAAGAAAATTAAGAAATTGCGTAGCGATAATGGAACTGAGTTTACTAATGGTGAGTTTCAATCTTTTTTAAAGGAGCATGGTATACTGCATCAAAGAACGGTACCGCATACTCCGCAACAAAATGGAGTTGCTGAGCGTACAATTCGTACCATAACCGAGAAGGCTAGGTGTATGATCCATGAGGCTTGTCTAGATAAAAGAATTTGGGGAGAAGCCATTGGATGTGCAGTATATCTGAAGAACAGGTCTCCGACTATGGCTCTGACGGATCAAATTCCTGAAGAGGTGTTTAGTGGAGAACGAGTCGATCTGTCGAACCTTAGAGTGTTCGGATCCAGGGCTCAGGTTCTCATAAAGGTTGGTCGAAAAAAGTTTGACGCAAAGACTGTAGAATTGTTAATGACTGGCTACTCCACTAGTCAGAAGGCATATAGATTCTTGAATATGGAATCAAAGAAAATCATTATTGCTCGAGACGCAACATTTTTTGAAGATTTACCTGTAGTCCAAAAGAAACAAAATATGGTTTCTAAAAAGGACTATGTAGATATATATCTACAAGATGGAGTAAGTACTGCAAGCTCTTCCACTGGACCGGAAGGACCATTAATAGATGGACCTGTTATAGTGGGGGCGACGAGTTTTAGTCGTAAGGTTCAGTGTAGTCAGCCAAGTGAGGTTGATTCTAACTCTAGAGATTTAGATTCTGACATATTTTTCGACACAGTAGACTCCTCGGGCAGTACTATGGCGAATGATCCGCAAAATTCAGATGATAATATATCTGAATTGTTAAGAGATGGTGTGGTGGATTCCACTGACAGGCGCTACCCCATGCGAGATAGACGTCCAAATCGAGAAAAGGACATGGTCTATAATTTCCATGTAGGCGATATTTCAGATCCTGTGTCAGTTCATGATGTGATGGAGCGCTCAGACAAGGAATTATGGCTACAAGCCATGAAAGATGAATATGATTCCCTGAAGGTAAATAATACCTGGGAATTAGTTGACCGTCCGGTGAATGTAAATGTTGTAAAATCTAAATGGGTTTTTAAACTGAAGCGTGGAATGGATGGTAATATACAGCGCTACAAAGCAAGGCTGGTTGCCAAAGGCTATTCTCAAAAACCTGGTGAAGATTATTTTGAAACATTTGCGCCGGTGGTTAAGATTTCATCGATTCGTCTTCTTTTAGCATTGTCTGTAGAAAAGAATTTAAGTATCCATCACATAGATGTTACAACTGCGTTCTTGAATGGAGATTTGCAGGAGGATATCTATATGGAGCAACCTGAATTTTTCATTCAAAGGGGGGAAACTCGCAAAGTTTGCAAGCTGAAAAAAGCATTATATGGCTTGAAACAGGCTGCGAGATGTTGGAATGAAAAAATTCATGCCCATATACTTAAAATGGGTTTTAAGCGATCTAACTATGATCAATGCGTATATACCAAGATTATTAATAATTTGTTTGTTGCTATTGCTCTTTATGTAGATGATTTTTATATCTTTACAAATATTGAAGTTGAAGCAGTTAAAGTGAAAGAACAGATAAGTGGTTCTTTCAAGATAAAAGATCTTGGAGTGGCAAGAGAATGTCTTGGGATGAGGATTGAGCGGGATGTGGCTCGACAAATAATCCGAGTCTCACAGGAGGCATACATTTTGAAAATTTTAGAGAAGTATGGGATGCAAGATTGTAAGCCAGTTAGTACACCGGTTGAAACAAATCTTCATCTCGTACCTGGAGTGAAAAATGATAACTCGCAATATCAAGAAATTATAGGTTCACTCATGTATTTGGCGTGCTGCACAAGGCCAGATATATCTTTTGCAGTAACAATGCTAAGTCAATTTAATAGTTGCAATGATTCTACTCATATGGCAGCACTGAAACGTGTGCTAAGGTATCTGAAGGGAACAGTGAAATTGGCACTATGTTACAGAAAGCGTAATAATCCTTTAGTTGCATATTCAGATGCTGATTGGGGAAATAGGCCTGATGGGAAATCTTTCTCTGGTTATATCCTTGTTTTTGGTGGTGCTGCTGTAGCTTGGCAGTCTAGGAAACAGCAATGTGTTGCATTAAGCACTGCTGAAGCGGAGTATATTGCAATTATTAAATTGACTTAGCAAAAAAGATGACAAAAAAACAAAAAAAGATGAAAAAAGAGAATGTCTTGGGATGAGGATTGAGCGAGATGTGGCTCGACAAATAATCCGAGTCTCACAGGAGGCATACATTTTGAAAATTTTAGAGAAGTATGGGATGCAAGATTGTAAGCCAGTTAGTACACCGGTTGAAACAAATCTTCACTCCAGGTACGAGATGAAGATTTGTTTCAACCGGTGTACTAACTGGCTTACAATCTTGCATCCCATACTTCTCTAAAATTTTCAAAATGTATGCCTCCTGTGAGACTCGGATTATTTGTCGAGCCACATCTCGCTCAATCCTCATCCCAAGACATTCTCTTGCCACTCCAAGATCTTTTATCTTGAAAGAACCACTTATCTGTTCTTTCACTTTAACTGCTTCAACTTCAATATTTGTAAAGATATAAAAATCATCTACATAAAGAGCAATAGCAACAAACAAATTATTAATAATCTTGGTATATACGCATTGATCATAGTTAGATCGCTTAAAACCCATTTTAAGTATATGGGCATGAATTTTTTCATTCCAACATCTCGCAGCCTGTTTCAAGCCATATAATGCTTTTTTCAGCTTGCAAACTTTGCGAGTTTCCCCCCTTTGAATGAAAAATTCAGGTTGCTCCATATAGATATCCTCCTGCAAATCTCCATTCAAGAACGCAGTTGTAACATCTATGTGATGGATACTTAAATTCTTTTCTACAGACAATGCTAAAAGAAGACGAATCGATGAAATCTTAACCACCGGCGCAAATGTTTCAAAATAATCTTCACCAGGTTTTTGAGAATAGCCTTTGGCAACCAGCCTTGCTTTGTAGCGCTGTATATTACCATCCATTCCACGCTTCAGTTTAAAAACCCATTTAGATTTTACAACATTTACATTCACCGGACGGTCAACTAATTCCCAGGTATTATTTACCTTCAGGGAATCATATTCATCTTTCATGGCTTGTAGCCATAATTCCTTGTCTGAGCGCTCCATCACATCATGAACTGACACAGGATCTGAAATATCGCCTACATGGAAATTATAGACCATGTCCTTTTCTCGATTTGGACGTCTATCTCGCATGGGGTAGCGCCTGTCAGTGGAATCCACCACACCATCTCTTAACAATTCAGATATATTATCATCTGAATTTTGCGGATCATTCGCCATAGTACTGCCCGAGGAGTCTACTGTGTCGAAAAATATGTCAGAATCTAAATCTCTAGAGTTAGAATCAACCTCACTTGGCTGACTACACTGAACCTTACGACTAAAACTCGTCGCCCCCACTATAACAGGTCCATCTATTAATGGTCCTTCCGGTCCAGTGGAAGAGCTTGCAGTACTTACTCCATCTTGTAGATATATATCTACATAGTCCTTTTTAGAAACCATATTTTGTTTCTTTTGGACTACAGGTAAATCTTCAAAAAATGTTGCGTCTCGAGCAATAATGATTTTCTTTGATTCCATATTCAAGAATCTATATGCCTTCTGACTAGTGGAGTAGCCAGTCATTAACAATTCTACAGTCTTTGCGTCAAACTTTTTTCGACCAACCTTTATGAGAACCTGAGCCCTGGATCCGAACACTCTAAGGTTCGACAGATCGACTCGTTCTCCACTAAACACCTCTTCAGGAATTTGATCCGTCAGAGCCATAGTCGGAGACCTGTTCTTCAGATATACTGCACATCCAATGGCTTCTCCCCAAATTCTTTTATCTAGACAAGCCTCATGGATCATACACCTAGCCTTCTCGGTTATGGTACGAATTGTACGCTCAGCAACTCCATTTTGTTGCGGAGTATGCGGTACCGTTCTTTGATGCAGTATACCATGCTCCTTTAAAAAAGATTGAAACTCACCATTAGTAAACTCAGTTCCATTATCGCTACGCAATTTCTTAATTTTCTTACCTGTCTCATTCTCAACTAGTACTTTAAACTCCTTGAATTTAGCGAATACTTCCGTTTTTGACTTCAGCAGATATACAAATACTTTCCGGCTGAAATCATCAACAAATACCAAAAAATATTTATTGCCACCATAGGATTCAACTTCCATAGGTCCCGCTAAATCAGTATGTACTAATTCAAGCAACGATTTTGCTCGCTTACCTTTATTATTCCTCTTAGGAAATTTCTTGACGCACTCTTTACCTTTGCAACAACCTTCACAAGGTTCCACACTCACCGCTCCATATGACAGACCATCTGTCATACCCTTCAACTTTTCCATCAAAGGACCACTCAAGTGTCCTAATCGCCTATGCCATAAGACGAAATTATTGGAAACCCTCGAGTCAACTGGAGGAGACGTTAAAACCAATGCTGCTTCCCTATTTAAAACATATAAACCATGTTTCAGTGGTGCTGTTAATAATACCTTACCAGCTATAGTGACGTCATTACTTTTAAAAACCTTACAACAATTATTATCAAAAACAACAATGCAACCTTTACTACACATTTTACTCACAGATAATAAATTAGTCATCAAACCTGGTACCATGAGAACATCTTCAAACTTTACTGATCGTCCCATAGAAAATACATCTCCCTGTATTTTAGACAACATCTGGTCATTATTTGCTGTTGTTACCACTTTACAGTTGATGCTTTTTAAATTTTCTAATGTGCGTTTTTCTGATGTCATGTGCGACGTGGCTCCTGAGTCTATCACCCATTCGTCTTTATTAACGGTAGCAGACATAGCACATATCAACTCAACAGTTTCTTTATTTTTCTTATTATCATGAGTAGTAGTATCCTTTTTCTGTGAAGGATTTTTATATTTGCATTGCCATTTGTAATGTCCTTTCTTCTTACATAAATGACATATGACCATCTTTTTAGTCTTGTCACTCTTGGACATCAATGCAGAATCATCTTCTACATTGTTCTTCCTCATATTCTCTTTTAATAACGCTGCCATTACAGTTTCCGTAGAAATCTTTGCGTTCGAATGCTCCAACGTCATAGCCAATGAGTTGTAAGTATCACTCAAACCAGCCAGCATTATAATCGCAATAAATTCATCATCAAGACCAGCTTTAATACTTAATAATGCTTGACTCGTCATTTGTATATCGTTCAGATACTCCTCCATGGTGTTGAACGCTGTCAGTTTAACATTGAACAGCTTCCGCAGCAGATAGAGCCGCCGCAGTAATCCGCCATCAGCATAAGCTCGCTTCAGCGTCATCCAAGTGTCTCTTGCAGTTTGGACATGCATGATCATGGGATATATTTTTTCTGAACACATCAGACATATTTTACTTCGGGCTTTGGAATCCTTTGTACGAGCTTCTTTAGTTTCTGCCGTAAAATTTTCGTCAATACAATCCCAGAGATCCAAGTCCACTAAGACCATTTGCATGGTAAAAGCCCATGTAGCGTAATTAGATTGGCCATTGAGCTTTTCGAAATTTACAATAGATTGCATTTTTTAAAGATACTTTTATAATCAGAGAATCAATCTGGCCCCATAACCTAATGTAAATCACGATATAATATTAATATATACGTGTTAAATTGTGGAGTAAGAACAAGAAGATATAATTCAATCTGCAAATTTTTATTAGGATAAAACTTATATAAACAAAAACACCTAGCAACCGAAAATAACACCAGCCAGTACTAATATACACATACATATAAAACCTTAGACTTGTTGATTATTTACATCATAATGTAAATCACGATATAATATTAATATATACGTGTTAAATTGTGGAGTAAGAACAAGAAGATATAATTCAATCTGCAAATTTTTATTAGGATAAAACTTATATAAACAAAAACACCTAGCAACCGAAAATAATACCAGCCAGTACTAATATACACATACATATAAAACCTTAGACTTGTTGATTATTTACATCACCCCCACTTAATCCAACAAGGCTAGTACACAACTGATGTTTCTGTCGAGGTACTCCCTTTGTCATCATATCTGCAGGCATAAGAGCAGTCTCACAATAATTAATACAAATCACATTTTGATTAGCCAAATCCCTAACAAAATGATACTTAATATTTATATGCTTCGAGCGTTTTCCTATAGCAGGAGTATACACCAATTTGCTAGCACTTTGACTATCACTAAAAATTGTAATGGTGTCTACCCGTTTTGTTAATTCAGCATATAAACCATTCACTGAAACTACCTCTTTGGCTGCTTCACAAATTGCAATATACTCCGCTTCAGCAGTGCTTAATGCAACACATTGCTGTTTCCTAGACTGCCAAGCTACAGCAGCACCACCAAAAACAAGGATATAACCAGAGAAAGATTTCCCATCAGGCCTATTTCCCCAATCAGCATCTGAATATGCAACTAAAGGATTATTACGCTTTCTGTAACATAGTGCCAATTTCACTGTTCCCTTCAGATACCTTAGCACACGTTTCAGTGCTGCCATATGAGTAGAATCATTGCAACTATTAAATTGACTTAGCATTGTTACTGCAAAAGATATATCTGGCCTTGTGCAGCACGCCAAATACATGAGTGAACCTATAATTTCTTGATATTGCGAGTTATCATTTTTCACTCCAGGTACGAGATGAAGATTTGTTTCAACCGGTGTACTAACTAGCTTACAATCTTGCATCCCATACTTCTCTAAAATTTTCAAAATGTATGCCTCCTGTGAGACTCGGATTATTTGTCGAGCCACATCTCGCTCAATCCTCATCCCAAGACATTCTCTTGCCACTCCAAGATCTTTTATCTTGAAAGAACCACTTATCTGTTCTTTCACTTTAACTGCTTCAACTTCAATATTTGTAAAGATATAAAAATCATCTACATAAAGAGCAATAGCAACAAACAAATTATTAATAATCTTGGTATATACGCATTGATCATAGTTAGATCGCTTAAAACCCATTTTAAGTATATGGGCATGAATTTTTTCATTCCAACATCTCGCAGCCTGTTTCAAGCCATATAATGCTTTTTTCAGCTTTTTTTTTTTTTTTTTTTTTTTTTGATGTAAATAATCAACAAGTCTAAGGTTTTATATGTATGTGTATATTAGTACTGGCTGGTGTTATTTTCGGTTGCTAGGTGTTTTTGTTTATATAAGTTTTATCCTAATAAAAATTTGCAGATTGAATTATATCTTCTTGTTCTTACTCCACAATTTAACACGTATATATTAATATTATATCGTGATTTACATTAGGTTATGGGGCCAGATTGATTCTCTGATTATAAAAGTATCTTTAAAAAATGCAATCTATTGTAAATTTCGAAAAGCTAATGTAAATCACGATATAATATTAATATATACGTGTTAAATTGTGGAGTAAGAACAAGAAGATATAATTCAATCTGCAAATTTTTATTAGGATAAAACTTATATAAACAAAAACACCTAGCAACCGAAAATAACACCAGCCAGTACTAATATACACATACATATAAAACCTTAGACTTGTTGATTATTTACATCACCCCCACTTAATCCAACAAGGCTAGTACACAACTGATGTTTCTGTCGAGGTACTCCCTTTGTCATCATATCTGCAGGCATAAGAGCAGTCTCACAATAATTAATACAAATCACATTTTGATTAGCCAAATCCCTAACAAAATGATACTTAATATTTATATGCTTCGAGCGTTTTCCTATAGCAGGAGTATACACCAATTTGCTAGCACTTTGACTATCACTAAAAATTGTAATGGTGTCTACCCGTTTTGTTAATTCAGCATATAAACCATTCACTGAAACTACCTCTTTGGCTGCTTCACAAATTGCAATATACTCCGCTTCAGCAGTGCTTAATGCAACACATTGCTGTTTCCTAGACTGCCAAGCTACAGCAGCACCACCAAAAACAAGGATATAACCAGAGAAAGATTTCCCATCAGGCCTATTTCCCCAATCAGCATCTGAATATGCAACTAAAGGATTATTACGCTTTCTGTAACATAGTGCCAATTTCACTGTTCCCTTCAGATACCTTAGCACACGTTTCAGTGCTGCCATATGAGTAGAATCATTGCAACTATTAAATTGACTTAGCATTGTTACTGCAAAAGATATATCTGGCCTTGTGCAGCACGCCAAATACATGAGTGAACCTATAATTTCTTGATATTGCGAGTTATCATTTTTCACTCCAGGTACGAGATGAAGATTTGTTTCAACCGGTGTACTAACTGGCTTACAATCTTGCATCCCATACTTCTCTAAAATTTTCAAAATGTATGCCTCCTGTGAGACTCGGATTATTTGTCGAGCCACATCCCGCTCAATCCTCATCCCAAGACATTCTCTTGCCACTCCAAGATCTTTTATCTTGAAAGAACCACTTATCTGTTCTTTCACTTTAACTGCTTCAACTTCAATATTTGTAAAGATATAAAAATCATCTACATAAAGAGCAATAGCAACAAACAAATTATTAATAATCTTGGTATATACGCATTGATCATAGTTAGATCGCTTAAAACCCATTTTAAGTATATGGGCATGAATTTTTTCATTCCAACATCTCGCAGCCTGTTTCAAGCCATATAATGCTTTTTTCAGCTTGCAAACTTTGCGAGTTTCCCCCCTTTGAATGAAAAATTCAGGTTGCTCCATATAGATATCCTCCTGCAAATCTCCATTCAAGAACGCAGTTGTAACATCTATGTGATGGATACTTAAATTCTTTTCTACAGACAATGCTAAAAGAAGACGAATCGATGAAATCTTAACCACCGGCGCAAATGTTTCAAAATAATCTTCACCAGGTTTTTGAGAATAGCCTTTGGCAACCAGCCTTGCTTTGTAGCGCTGTATATTACCATCCATTCCACGCTTCAGTTTAAAAACCCATTTAGATTTTACAACATTTACATTCACCGGACGGTCAACTAATTCCCAGGTATTATTTACCTTCAGGGAATCATATTCATCTTTCATGGCTTGTAGCCATAATTCCTTGTCTGAGCGCTCCATCACATCATGAACTGACACAGGATCTGAAATATCGCCTACATGGAAATTATAGACCATGTCCTTTTCTCGATTTGGACGTCTATCTCGCATGGGGTAGCGCCTGTCAGTGGAATCCACCACACCATCTCTTAACAATTCAGATATATTATCATCTGAATTTTGCGGATCATTCGCCATAGTACTGCCCGAGGAGTCTACTGTGTCGAAAAATATGTCAGAATCTAAATCTCTAGAGTTAGAATCAACCTCACTTGGCTGACTACACTGAACCTTACGACTAAAACTCGTCGCCCCCACTATAACAGGTCCATCTATTAATGGTCCTTCCGGTCCAGTGGAAGAGCTTGCAGTACTTACTCCATCTTGTAGATATATATCTACATAGTCCTTTTTAGAAACCATATTTTGTTTCTTTTGGACTACAGGTAAATCTTCAAAAAATGTTGCGTCTCGAGCAATAATGATTTTCTTTGATTCCATATTCAAGAATCTATATGCCTTCTGACTAGTGGAGTAGCCAGTCATTAACAATTCTACAGTCTTTGCGTCAAACTTTTTTCGACCAACCTTTATGAGAACCTGAGCCCTGGATCCGAACACTCTAAGGTTCGACAGATCGACTCGTTCTCCACTAAACACCTCTTCAGGAATTTGATCCGTCAGAGCCATAGTCGGAGACCTGTTCTTCAGATATACTGCACATCCAATGGCTTCTCCCCAAATTCTTTTATCTAGACAAGCCTCATGGATCATACACCTAGCCTTCTCGGTTATGGTACGAATTGTACGCTCAGCAACTCCATTTTGTTGCGGAGTATGCGGTACCGTTCTTTGATGCAGTATACCATGCTCCTTTAAAAAAGATTGAAACTCACCATTAGTAAACTCAGTTCCATTATCGCTACGCAATTTCTTAATTTTCTTACCTGTCTCATTCTCAACTAGTACTTTAAACTCCTTGAATTTAGCGAATACTTCCGTTTTTGACTTCAGCAGATATACAAATACTTTCCGGCTGAAATCATCAACAAATACCAAAAAATATTTATTGCCACCATAGGATTCAACTTCCATAGGTCCCGCTAAATCAGTATGTACTAATTCAAGCAACGATTTTGCTCGCTTACCTTTATTATTCCTCTTAGGAAATTTCTTGACGCACTCTTTACCTTTGCAACAACCTTCACAAGGTTCCACACTCACCGCTCCATATGACAGACCATCTGTCATACCCTTCAACTTTTCCATCAAAGGACCACTCAAGTGTCCTAATCGCCTATGCCATAAGACGAAATTATTGGAAACCCTCGAGTCAACTGGAGGAGACGTTAAAACCAATGCTGCTTCCCTATTTAAAACATATAAACCATGTTTCAGTGGTGCTGTTAATAATACCTTACCAGCTATAGTGACGTCATTACTTTTAAAAACCTTACAACAATTATTATCAAAAACAACAATGCAACCTTTACTACACATTTTACTCACAGATAATAAATTAGTCATCAAACCTGGTACCATGAGAACATCTTCAAACTTTACTGATCGTCCCATAGAAAATACATCTCCCTGTATTTTAGACAACATCTGGTCATTATTTGCTGTTGTTACCACTTTACAGTTGATGCTTTTTAAATTTTCTAATGTGCGTTTTTCTGATGTCATGTGCGACGTGGCTCCTGAGTCTATCACCCATTCGTCTTTATTAACGGTAGCAGACATAGCACATATCAACTCAACAGTTTCTTTATTTTTCTTATTATCATGAGTAGTAGTATCCTTTTTCTGTGAAGGATTTTTATATTTGCATTGCCATTTGTAATGTCCTTTCTTCTTACATAAATGACATATGACCATCTTTTTAGTCTTGTCACTCTTGGACATCAATGCAGAATCATCTTCTACATTGTTCTTCCTCATATTCTCTTTTAATAACGCTGCCATTACAGTTTCCGTAGAAATCTTTGCGTTCGAATGCTCCAACGTCATAGCCAATGAGTTGTAAGTATCACTCAAACCAGCCAGCATTATAATCGCAATAAATTCATCATCAAGACCAGCTTTAATACTTAATAATGCTTGACTCGTCATTTGTATATCGTTCAGATACTCCTCCATGGTGTTGAACGCTGTCAGTTTAACATTGAACAGCTTCCGCAGCAGATAGAGCCGCCGCAGTACAATTTTTGAATAAGATAGCTTAAATTGCTTTATAATCAGATTATCTTTAAGGTAATAATAAATAAACTTAGCAGACCATGCTTATAATACTGTACTTTATCTACTGGAGTGGAATGTTATTATACAGAAGCTACATGCATAAAGAGTTTTGTATCAGATTTTATAGTAGGTAGTATCTGAGATTAAATAGATATATACCATATATCAAAAATGCAGTGAGGTGCTAAAGCAATGTGAAGCCAGATTTGTAGTTAAATCTATATGGGACTAGATAAATAGTGTGAGGTGCAAAAATAATACTCATTATCCAATAAAGTAAGAAATCTGCATGATTAACGCCCAAATACTGAACCGCCACTCAAATCTGACAATCATTAAAGTGTTACTTACTGCTCAAATTTGACCAATGTGACAGCTACTTATACGCTTAATATAAACAAACTATTTACATAGCATCTCTTAACCTGATACTTTATTTGTTACAGAATAGTACAACTTTGTGAAAAGTGGGAGAAAGTGCTTAGCCATGGAATTAGGACAAACTTATCAAGTTCAGCAATACAGAATTTGGTGACAGCAGGCTTAAATTTCACTTTTAATATTGTTAATGTTGGTAAGATACTGATAACAAATTATTGCTAAGAATTATTTTTCATTACCTAAAAAAGCAAGAACACTATTTGAATAAAACTAAGAGTTTATAAAATTGAGTTACAAATACTAAAATAGATGTTTGACAAGAGTAGTTAAAATAAGAAATTACTATTTAAGAGGAAGTCTTCATAGCAATAAGAACAAAAGAAATTAGAACTAGAAATAAGCATTGTATGGATATCTTAGGAGTAGGGACGACTGCCATCTTTATAAGACTGTGATGCGGACTTAAATACCAGTAGAGTTTGGTGGAAAAAGAGATATATGGAATTTTAAAGGTGTTAGTATAGAGATGGTGACTGTTAGAAATGAAAAAGGATGACATATAGTGCAGACCTTCCTAGTATAGGTTAAAATGACTGATGACTAATATCCATATATTATTGTACTCATGAGTGTTTTTGTTTCAGGAAATTCCCTCTGGAGTTATGCTTGCTTGCATCTTACTAAACATGAGAAGGAAAGATTTAAAATACTATCAAATATCAATACACCTCTTGGATATTTCAGGGCATTTCTTAGAGCTGCCCTCAATGAGAGATCTCTTGAAAGGTTAAATATATATATGCTTTACTTTGACTTTGACTAGATTATTTTTCTAGACTTACAACAGGGCAAATAGGTGTAAATAATAAAGTAAAACAAAAGAACAGATATTAATTAAACAGTAATTATGTCCAAACTGCAGTATTCTCCTATCCTATCCACCTGCAATTTTCCCAGACCTAAAAAAACCTTTAAAAGCACTTAGCAGTCCAAAATAATATACAATATAAAGGAGTTTTCCATTGGTTAAAGGATTTTATTAGGTTGTAGAGCGAATTATTTAAACTTATGTTTTATTTCAGGTATCTACAGGCTTGGGTTTCTCATGGCTTAGCAATGGAATATTATGAAGAAGGTGCTCTAGTCAGAGATGCTGAAATTGCATACCAACTTTCAAACATAGCATCAGGTAAATAACTTTATATTATAATCTTTATCAATATAGTCATATCATCATTACATAGTATAAAACAAAATTGCTTTCCACTGTCTGTCCCATTATATGCTTAGATCTTTGAAACTATGCAACTGATTTTGATGCGGTTTCTTTACTAGATAAGGGGTGTCAACAGGGTGGCCTCTATGTATAATTGAGGTATACTATAGCAAATTAGAACTGATAATTTTTAATTACAAACGCTGGCTGAACCAAAAATCAAAGCAAAATACATACTACATTAATAATCGCCTTCAAAAGGTCTACAAAAAGTCCGCAACGTCTATCTTTTAGGGATAACCCACAATGACTAGTTTTATTTCTTTTCTGTGGGGAAACGAAAGTTTGCTGGGTCAACTAGTAAGTAGGATATAAAATAATCTGTTATTTTGTTACATTGTTTCAGGCTTATCATCAACTCTGTTTGCCTTATCTATTGACAGAGCAGATTTGAATGAATCACAACAGACGCATCCAGCAACCAAACCTGAATTAGTAATACCACTGCCGTTACCGGTAAAATCATCCCAAAATATGAAACGTAAACCGCTACGTCAAGTTATATCTTTTGATAAAAATGAACAAAATAATGATAGTGAAGTAAGATTGCCCAGTAACGAAGTGTTACAAACAGACAAATCATCTTGGAAAAGTGCACCGGCCACATGCTTGAACTCACCAGATCCGAGAGCACACACAGTTCAGGCTACTTCAAGCAGCGAACCGACCAGTTCAGAATACAGAAGTAGTTTGAGACACTTTTTTCCGGATGGTGTTAAATCCATTGATAGTCCATCCCAAATACTTTCTAAACTGTCGGAGTGTGCAAAAGAGATATTCTCATCTTCCAATAGTATAGATGTAAGTAATGTTGCCAAAGAGTCTAAAGATAAAGATGATGTATCTGAATTGAGTATTAATAATTATAAAATATCAGAGAGTGATAGTGAAGGTGTGGCGGGAAGTATTGATGGCAGCACCTCCTGTTTGGAGCTATGCTTCACAGAAGATGAAAGTGTTCCCGATGATAATAAGGTTATACATTCAGTTTTAGAGAGTAAGGATAAAGATATAGTCAATTTACAAATTAAGTTAACACAATTGGAAACTGTTAACAAGGAGAAAACGAAAAAGTTGGAAAAAATTATATTAGATTTAAGCAAGTGAGTATAATGTCTGTTCAGACTTGGATGGATCATTAACTATTACAGGTCTGCAAAATGAGGGTCATAACTCCCTCACTGGAATCTTAAAGCTTATTCTAGAGTATTTGATTGGAGGGTAAACCGATGTCACCCGATGGCAAACAACAAACGCCGCCCATGGACACCCGAATACAGTGTTACAGTTGTGTTGCCGGCCCTGTCAATGGGATATGGAATGGGTCGGAAGTGGCATGGGAAGGGATTGGACATCCAAACACTCTCACAGAGCGAAACGTGGCATAAGCCACTTTGCGTAGATATTCCTCATCTTTATATAAACCTTTCATAAACCGCTCCTTTATGCTGTGTAGTGTGTAATTAATACTTACATACAAAAACCTTTTTGTTTCCTTATTACACCCTTTTGTAATGATATTTATAACAATTAGGTAATATTATCTAATCATTATGTATTTATGAGCCCATTACTAAATTAGGAACTCAAAATGACCCGTTTTCGATATGATTAAGGCGAAATACTATTGTTACAAATTATGTCCATTTATACTAATTAAAAGTAATAAAAAGGTGATAATTTAATGACGTTTAATTAATTTTAAAATGACACGCTGGGATGTTTTCTACAGAATCTTAAATATTCAATATTAAAAAATCCTGACATGATGGATTTTTTTATTATTGGTCTAGTAATCAGCACATCATATCATACAAAACGTTACTCTTATTTCAAAGCGGAAAACCATTGCAAACCTTATCAATATAACTTAGGCATTATCAAACATCCATCGGTGTTCCAGTGGTCGAGCACCCGGCTTCCGAATCAAGAAGTCACTGGTTCGACTCCTGGCACACACCAATAACTTTTCGAAAGTCGAGATTCGAGTCGAGGCTTACCAGCTACTGCCCTCACCTTCGGGTAGAATAAGGCGTGAAGTTTGTTATTACAAAACATGACACTTTTCAACTATTTTCATCAACTCTTATCTGTGAATGGAAAAAGTTTTTTCCAATTTGAATACTGTACTTAGAACATACTCCTTGGTTATCAATTTAATATAATAGACCTCTTCATCCTGATTATATTATATTTTAGAGAAAATGATCGGTTAAAAGAGCAATTGAGGCACTACATGTCCGCAGTTCAAATAGGAAAAGCCCTAAAAAGTGACAATAGAGATCATAATGAAGAAGTTGACCAGTATGAGAGAAAACTAGTGCAGGTAAGTTATCTGTAAAATCATGACATAGTATAAAACAAAGTCGCTTTCCGCTGTCTATCCCCTTATATGCTTAGAACTTTGAAACTACGCAACGGATTTTGATGCGGTATAATGTAGCAAAGAAAATGTGATAATTTTCGAGATTTAACACTTTAATTATTGTAAACGGTGCAAAAATTACTTTTGAAGCGGAACAAAGTTTGCCAGGTGAGCTAGTACATATATATAAGTCGTGTTACTATCAAGTTAGCATCTGGCTTTTGAATCAAGAAATTTAGCTGGAGATGAATTTAATTTAGGAATTGTGTATGATGAATTTTAGAACTAAAAAATCCGGCGAGTGGACTCACAACCGCCGCTACATACCTGTACTTATACCAGGCGTGAAGTTAAGATTTATTACAATTACCCCCCCCCCCCCACCGCATCGCCCTTGTCAGCAAAAGTAAGAAAAGTTCTTAACCACTAATAAGTATGGTATCTAGACCACCCCACCCCCCATGTCATCAAAAATAAGCAAAGCAAAGACCAGCCCGCCCCCCTATAGTGCTTACGTAATACTTGAACGAATCCTAAAGTAGTTGGCTAAAATAATAAAATATAAATATTTTACAGGTGGCAGAAATGCACGCGGAACTAATGGAATTCAATCAGTATTTGCAGCAGAAGCTGCAGGAGTATGAAAGTATATCTGCTTTGGAGGTATTAGATTATCCCGAGTCGAATGTAAAAGTTCACATACCTAGCGCATTCTTAGTTGGACAGAAGACACATTCCTATCATGTATATCAGGTAATTGTTCATAAAAATTAATTTATCCACTTTAACGCTGGTTGGAAATACCACGACCTATCAGAATATCGACGTAAAGTGGCTCGTGCCGCATACAGTTAGAGAGAGAAAGGTATCCGGAGGCCTACCCCCCTTGAGGCTGGCAACGCAATTGTAATATTGTATTGCAGGTATCGATAGACGATACTTACCACCAGGTGACAGGTACTTCTTTGCCCCATGTTCCATAAAAAAATTAATCATAATTTCTTTGACAAATGTTTCATCTTCTTATTGCTGAGTTTTGTGTCATATTGTCACTTTGTAGTTCAATGGGATAAATTACAATGCAAACCTCTAGTCTGCCTGTTTTGTATTTTCACCCAACTGTACTAGAATACGGTTTATTTACATACATACCTTCACGCTAAAGTCCAAGTCCCTTGCAGTGTAGGCAGAGACTAACAGAGCGTCATAAGGCATGTTTATGGCTTTAGTATGTTATTACATATATCATATTAACTGTGAAGTTATGATATGGTCACAAAACCGCAGCCATATCTTTTGACTACATGGATAGTTTGAAAGGATGACACGTTGTGCCGACCCTATTTAAATTGAGAAAAGGGCAGAAAAGTGATGATCATTTTTAGTTAAGTGGTACCTCAAAAGAGAATAATGAGTTTTCCGAGTACAAATACAAATCAAAGTATTAAATAGTAATATCTCAAAATACCAATAGCTACTTAGTATACCATGAAAAACAATTACCGAATTGAATATTGGTATTTACATATATACACATACATAACTTCACGACAAATCCCTTGCGGGGTAGGCACAGAGAACGGAGCGCCATAAGGCACAATTCTTACACGCCTCACTCGCTTCGTTGATTTTCATAACTCATTTCATGCACGCGCGGCTCCAAACATCACCTTCCTCCAAAACACGTTCTATTTGGTCATGGAATGTGTGTCTTGGCCGTCCTCGACTCGTACATCCATCCGCTTTTGCATTATATATCTGCTTAGTCAATCTTGAATTATCCAGTCTTTCTACATGTCCGAACCATAGGAACATGCCCTTTCTTACTTTTAGACCGACACTCTCTTTCAATCCGACTTCCTTCCTTACAACCATGTTTTCGACGCGGTCAGCGACATGATTTTAATCTAGTATGCATATATATATTTCGTATATTTCAATAAACCAACTGCTATAAAAATAATGAAATAATTGTTCTAGATATTTCTGAAGATTGGACAAGAAGAGTGGAATGTATATCATAGATATGCCAAGTTCCACGAGTTGCACATGCAGCTTAAGAAATGTCACCCGGACATATCTACGTACAAGTTTCCACCCAAGAAGGCATTGCGGAAGCGAGTGAGTAATTATTTCCTAATAAAAGTGCAAAATCCATATATTTAGGTCCGTTGTCTGTCCATAACACAATTATTACTTTGCTACTAGATGGCGCTGTATAAATTATATGGGAAATATAAAATACGTAACATTTCGTTGTCGCAGGATGCCCATTTGGTGGAACAGCGTAGAGTATCCCTGCAGGCGTACCTGCGCCACGTTCTCCTGGTACTGCCTGAACTGAGGGACTGCACCAATCGGACACAACTCATTACCTTACTGCCGTTCTTTGGGTGAGTATTTATATCTTAACTTAAAGTCAATGTGTGAGTGGTCCAGTGGTCGAGTACCTCGCTTCTGAATCAAGAAGTTGTGGGTTCGAATCCTGGCTCACACCAATGACTTCACATATTTTCCTTCTTCTTGCTTTGTTTTCAGTAGTGATAATAATATTAAAATTTTACCTTCGAATAAAATTTGTATTATGCTTCCAATGACGTCCGAAGTCATTATGAGAGAGTACGTCACGTCCCTTGCCCGCCATGGCGTTACTTCCGCTATCATATTGCACCAATAGCGCCCCATATCCGGCGCGCCTAGCGCCATCTATCAACTTCGACTGCTACCGATTCTTCTTATGAACACAAGCCGCCATTTTGGTCATTGTTCGGCTCATAATGATATAGCACCAGAAAGACATTACTGGGACTTCGGACGTCATTGGAAGCATAATACAAATTTTATTCGAAGGTAAAATTTTAATATTATGCGTTCCGTTTGACGTCCGAAGTCATTATGAGAGACCTGTTTGTTATCTTCTGGTGGCTTGTAGGTTTAATATCGAATTTAAACGCAACAATGTGAAGGAGCGTCATATAAAGTAAACTTAAAGGCGCGATTAATAAAGTGCCCTGTATAAACAATGTATTATTATTTCATCTAAGTTATGGAAAATTTTCTCGAGTGATCTACAAGTTAAGTTCCTGATTTGTCAAACTTAACGAAAAAATATTGTCGGTTCGTTTTTGGCTTGCATACAATTAATATAGTAATTGTCTGTAGCCAGATGAAGTGCTATACCACTGATTTAGAAATCAGCTTTTTTCACCAATCATTGTAACCGTGGCTGAACTTGAAGAGTTTCTAATGCTATGAAACGAATTTACTATAGTTCCGTAGATCTTCGACGTGTATTTTACCAGAGTTTACACTGTAATGTGAAATGACTGCATCAATGTTTTTGGTACACGCAGATAAAAATATACTAATGAATTGAGGATGAATGTTGAAAATCCGGGTTATCTATAAAATGCAGACTTAATAAACTGTCAAGGAGTAATATCATATGACACCACAATAGTTTAATCAAAATCTTTGCATTTGGAATGACATTAGGAAAAGACGGTTTCGTAAAGTATTAAATAAAATATGTAAATATACGTATCAATAAAATGTCTTCGCAAGATTTGGAATTTGAACGGCAGACATAATTGTAGCAATTACAGATGATTAGAATGTAACTTATTAGTAAAAGAAACCCATCACATAAATGTAACAGATATTCAACTGCAGTGACTAGTCCAGTAAAGTTAATGTCACTTCAGCACATTGTTTCCAACACTATGTTTTTCATCCATTGGCGTTTAACACGACGAGCCTTGTGGTGCATTGATAAAACAACCCACTACGGAATTGAGATTGGCGGGTTGCAGGCAAATTCTAGTACAAACAGCTCTCATAAGCACGAATGTTCGTATCGGCGTTTAGATAGTTTCCATGCGTTATAAGCATGTATTCATAAAATAAAAGTATGTACGTTAACATGCATAACAACGTTTAGTTGCTCAGCTTGGAAAACCAGAGGGCGCTCTTGAAAATTGTGTCCTACATAACATTAGTATTATTATAATTAATGATGTAATTTTGTTTAATTATTATTATCATTAGCGTTTAAGTATATAGCCTAATAGCCTTCTAAGCCAGTGGTAGTACCTATTGTCGCTATGTTCAGCGATGTGTTCTTTAGTTTGAAATGAACAGATTGTACCAGCTTAAAGCTGCGTTTCGGCGATCACACTGGGTGATAGGCTGGCTGGTTATTTCACGACATTTTACTCATCAAAGTAGACATTGAGTCTGACTTCCATAGTATATTGTTATGAGATGTTATATTTGACAATGCAAACTTCCCGCAGTGTGATGGCGGTGGCGAAGTTATTCGAGTCTTACCCACAAATTTGTCGTACTTTGGCAATGTAGCCTTCCCCGGAGGGTGATGAAGGTTACAAAGTTGGCTGTACTGATTTTACACAAACAAGTTGGGTCTGGTGTGCGTGTGTCTCATGGTGAAACATTTTCAATGTTACTTAATCCAATGCAACTCGCAGTAGTGACGTTTCGTGAATTAGATCTTAGAGTCGACGTGATTTGGTCCACTAGTTTCAGACGCGGTCAAGCTGCCGGTTGATGTGATCGTGTTAATCCTCCATTCCTCTTCATTATCCATTTCCTCTCCAATACTCTATTTTTCAATTTCTCTGTTGTAGCTCCGCTGAATCTGTCGAATAACGATGTTCCCTCGCTGCGGTCGAAATGCGGACTATAGAATATTATTGTAGAGATTTACTTCGTATAGCAATGCGTTTACGTGGTGTAGCTATCGAAAACTTTATTATATTGTAATTTCTATCGAATTGACGTGGAATGTCCGGCGCGTGAGTTGTAGTGTTCCGTGGACTTCCTTTTAATGCCACTTACAAAACGAAATATTCGCGCACGTTCTCTGGATACTAAATCTGCCATCGGAGACACTGCTAATGCTCACAGTAAATGGTAGCGCGATCTTCCCCAGCGACCGTAAAACATCACGGCCAATATGTAGTGTCTGTTTATTCTGGGTTTTAAAATACGGTATCGAGCCGAATTTGTAAAATCTGATAAGTTTCTTCTATTCTTAGAAAGTAAAACTTGTAAATGATGACAAAAAGTTCAGGTGACCTAATAGGCATTGCGCCTGTTTTAGGATTAAATCTTCCAGCTCAAGTTCTGGTAATATCAAGTGATGATTTTTTAGTAACTTGGCAATACAACTTTTTGTTGAAAGTTATGACGGTTATCAAACTGGCGTGTTGCATAACGTTGTGCTTGTTCGACGATCCCATTAACACTCGTGCTTGGAATAACTGAAGAATTGGTTAAAAATTGAAATGCAACCTTTTCCAGGGGATGGTGATAGTTGCATAAATTTAATGTTTAAGTACACATCGCGCCTGCTTTAGATTCGATTACTGACCGCAGGTTATTTTCGGAATATGTGACCTATTTATTGTTATTTGGAAATGCAACTTTTTCGGAAAGTATAGACTTCCAAATTTGGTGGATCCTACTAGGTGCTGTGATTGCTTTAGGTTCCCACTTCAGGCCACGAATTATACTCGGAAAACTTGATGTACGAAATGTACGAAAACGCTTGTAATTTCGCAACGCAACTTTCTTGTTAAGTACGTAGTGACTGTTGCAAAGTTGGAGTGTCCTAATAGGCATTGCACCTGTTATAGGTTCCAACTGCGGGCTGCGAGTGGCGCTCAAAACATCTCATCAACGTCGTATTGATCGCAATTTGACAATGCAAACTTCCCGCAGTGTGATGGCGGTGGCGAAGTTATTCAAGTCTTACCCACAAATTTGTCGTACTTTGGCAATGTAGCCTTCCCCGGAGGGTGATGAAGGTTACAAAGTTGGTGTCCTAATAGGCGTTGTGCCTGTTTTAGGTACCAACTGCCGACAGAGAGTTGCTCGAAAAATCGATAGACCTTGGAAGTGTCGTTGTCGATTTTTCTTTTACTAACTCAAACCGGTCCTTAGCTGTATGGAAATTTTTTTTTTTTTTTTTTTTTTTTTTTTTTTTTTTTTTTGAACTGTGAACGTGTTTCAATGCTAATGTGTTATTAAAGAATTGTTTGGAATCATAGCAGAAACACCCTTCTTGGGATTAGTTTTAGCTGTTCAGTTACATACAGCGCGACGAAAATCCTTTGCAGCACTTGTTGGTTGTCGGCTGTAGTATTCAACAATGATATCCGATTTGAAGAAAGACGAGTAAATCCATAGCCGGTAGCTCACATTAATAGTCATCCAATTTCCATCCATTTAGGTAATGTGGCACTTCGGAATTGGCGACAATTCGGAAAATAAAAATATGCTGTCTATCGAGGTATAACTTCCACTGCACTCTTCTGGACGATTAGCTGTAAAGTTTCTGGCTGCGCCACTTCACTTAATTAGGATTTGATATTTGCTTGATATGAAATAATGACGTTAAAGCGTGATGCTTTGTTATCGTCAAAAATATTAAAAACCCATGTAGGTGTCTTGTTAAATGGTATTTTAAATACGTTATTAACATTCATACAGATGAGGGTAGATTAAAATAAACGGCGTTTTATTTTAGTTTTTGGTGAACGGAGGGAATGTTCTCTGTTTTGTATTCTCTCCCCCTCCTTTTTTCTGCGACGAATTATTATAATTTGATACTAAAAATCCTTGAAATCTGTTTATGACGTATATGGATTTTACAGTAGGTGTAGGGCCAACTTCAATACGACTAGGTAAGTTAATGAAGTATAAAGTCATTTTTTCATACACAAATTATGTAACATGTCGTAAGACAATGTCTATAATTACAATCAAATTGGTTTAAAATTTTGTGAATTAAGATCACCATAAAGGGAGTCTACAGGGACAAGACTCAAACACACGACGATATAAAATAGCTTAGTAGAGAACTATGAAACAGAATCGTTGTATATTAATATATGAGGGTATTTACACATAATACAGTGCAACCCTTGCAGAAAACGCAAACTTTGAAAATAAAATTCAAATGACTCACGAGGTTGCTGGTATCAAACCTGTATTTTCGATCCCATGAACCATGTGACCATTCGTGGAGATCCATTGTTGGCCTCGATTATTTTAGTAATCCAAATAAATACTTCTGCTGCTTTTCTTAATAGGTGCGATAGCGGTAAACTAAAAAAACTAATTTGTTTTATTTAATTTATGTAAAATTTGGGGCAAATAAAATATTAATTATTTTTAACTCTAATGTTTAAATATTTAGAGTTTTTCGTAACGACCATGCGCTCGGTTCGGAAAACGACGCAACAATGACCAAAATGGCGGCTTGTGTTCATAAGAAGAATCGGTAGCAGTCGAAGTTGATAGATGGCGCTAGGCGCGCCGGATATGGGGCGCTATTGGTGCAATATGATAGCGGAAGTAACGCCATGGCGGGCAAGGAACGTGACGTACTCTCTCATAATGACTTCGGACGTCAAACGGAACGCATAATATTGTTATTTATTTCAAATGGTCTGAAAAGAGTATTTGGCACATGCGTGTCTTGCCCGATTCCTCTCATCGTCCCTATGTCCACTTTTAAGACAATAGGTTAACTGGTTAGACTTATAAGATTCCCTGGGAATACCGCAAAAAAGAGTATTGAGGACTAATTGACGCAGCCCACTGTTTCAAGTATGTGTGTCATACATATCATAATAAAATAATGTATTTCATATGTTATTTTTACAGAACTTCATCATCTACAAGGGAGAACGGCAACATTTTAAATCATCAAGAATCTGTTGACTCAATATCTTCGTACAATGCACTGTGATTTAGTAATCCATCAAATTATTATATAGAAATATGTTGACAAATAATATTTAGATGTATACAGTTATTAATGAAATTATATGTAAATGTATATCGAAGATATCCTCTAAAAAGATAATATTGTCTTCAGGACTTTGTATTAAAATTATCATAATAATTAAGTATTTACAAAGAAAAGTTTAATATATATACTATATAGAATTAATGATAAAAAATATTGTAAGATTTATAGTTTAGTAGATTAATAGAGCTCTGCAGAGATATAATTATAAATGTTTTAAGTACATAATATTGACATTTAACATAAAAAAAATCTATTTTTATTGAATCAGTTATTTAACACAACCTAATCAGACGGAACCATAAAGAATCTATGGTAGCTATCATCAGCTATAACATGTCATGATCATTACACATTATAGAACAAAGTCGCTTCCCGCTGTCTGTCCTGTTACTTGCATTGCATCTTTGAAACTATGCAACAGATTTTGATGCAGTTTTTTTTAATAGATAGAGAGTGTCAACGAGGTGGTTATTATGTTTAATGTATTAAGAAACAGTGATACTTTTTTAGATTTAACACGTTAAAATTACTTTCGATGCGGAACAAAGTTCGCTTGGTCAGCTAGTCCATAATATGACGCAGTCTTTAGTAGAGGATGGAGAGGAACAGAAAAACACACACAACTATACACCGGAGTCCCTTACGGGGTAGGCAGAGAGGACACAGCACCATGAGGCACGATTCTTGCACACTTCAATTATTTCTTTGACTTTTTAACTCTTGATATACATCCTCGTCGGTTTTTAACGTTCTGGTCATCATCTTTCTCAAGGACACGTTTTATTTGATTATGAAAGGTGCGTCGTGGCCTTCGTCGACTCCTACATTCTTCCATTTGTGCACTGTAGGTATATCTGCTTGGTCAATCTTGCATCATCCGTTCTTTGTACATGTCCGAACCACAATGGTATAAATTCAATGCAACTACTATCAGAATAAATTTTAAAATACCATATGATGTTCTGTTTTGATTTATTTTTTATACCATTTTATTCTTTTGAGTATTTTTTTTAATAAAGTTAGTATTGAATCTATGTTGACTAAATGGAGAAATAGTGGTTATAAATGTGGAATAGTGTGGACTTATACACTAAATAATATTATTTAGCTCTATATAATATAATATTATTTATGCCTCAAAATACAGACATAGACGCTTCCCAAAAATAGAACTATTTCTAGATCCATTTATCAGCACCTACAATGCTACTTTCATGAAAATCGTCCTAGCCGTTCTTGACATTCTGATAATTCACAAAGTTTATTAAAAGGCGTCAGTGATAAAAATGTATATTATACTAGCTGACCCGGCGAACTTTGTTCCGCATCAAAAGTAAAAAATGAGTAGATTTGTGCTATTTATCGGCTTTAACTGCTGTTCCGCTATGTTAATACTGCAATATCTTCGAAAATATTTGTTTAAATTGCATGCTGTAAAGGGCCAGGATCATCTATATTACATGCACAATCTATTTAAGACAATTGGATGAAAATTAATGCTGTAATGTTTAAAATCGATTCGTAAATAATCCAATTTTTTTCGTAAATAGACCATTATTTCTCGTAAAAAGTAAAACAATAAAAATGGTCATTGTGGGTTATTCCTAAGAGATAGACATATGCCCTCGCGGACTTTTTTGTAGACCTTTTAAAGGTGTATAATAATGTAGTACATTGTTTTGATTTATCACTTAGGGTTCAGGCAGCGTTTGCGATTAAAGTTCTAAATCTATCACTTTTTTTACTACACTATACATGAATTACATACATTAATACAACCATTGCGTAGTTTTAAAGGGGACAGACAGCGGAAAGTGACTTTGTTTTATACTATGTAATGATGATAATACTTTGTGGTTCTCCCCACTCAGATTTCTTAGGGGCATACAATTTAACCTAAAAATTATTCATTATTTTCACAATAAAAACAATTTTAGCTGGTTGTTTGTAGTTTTTCCTCTTGAGCACCACACCTTTTCTGCTCGAGTGTATTAGTAGTGGTTGTTACGCTTTGACTCGTCAATTTTTGTCTGTACGTTTACGTCATATTTATTACATAGGTATAACTTTCAAAGTCATTGGTTGAGGACCAGGGCATCGAACTTGACCGATCTGGTACAGCTTCTCGCCTCTGAATCATGGATGCTAGACCAGACCACCCAAACAATACAATAATTGTATTTTGGAGATTTTTAAACAGTCTCGGTGGCGCAGTGGGCGAGCGCACGGCCTCTGATCCAGAGGTCCGGGGTTCGATTCCAGACACTGGCTCACACCAATGACTTTTCGAAATTGTTTTCGGAAGTTATGTGTGATAAATATCGATGACTGACAAACTTTGTGCCCGGTATGGCAATAGGTTCGCCACCTATTCCATTTGGGACGTAAACATAACGGCCAGACGAGGCTTAACAGCCGCTGCCTACACCCTCGGGTAACAAAAGGCGTGAAGTTATGTTATGTATGTTGGAGATTTTTTAAATTCTCAACAATGCGCAAGACAGGTGTTAAACACAAAATAAAAAATACACTTTAGCAAATAATTCATGATTTTATTTTCATAATAAATAAAACAAAATCAAGAAAACGCTCTTTTGTGAGAATTTTCTCATATATTAAAATACATGATACAAAAGATGTCAATACAAACTAAATCACTTGGTGCAAAGGCATGCCCGCCGGCCTGTGTGCGGTGCGGCTCGATCTTAACCGAGCCGCCACTGGACAGGCGACGGACGAGTGGAAACTGAGGATAGCCTCTATGTTCAAACAAAACAAATCTTAAAGATTAACAAAAAATACGGTCGTACTGCCTTCCCCGTGGAATGCATCACTTAATTTTGAATGCAAAAAATACATTTGATCATGATTTTAAAACAACATAGTAGAGGTATATAAAAAGCGCATTTTATTACACTTCAAAAGTGAAAAAAAAAAACCTAGATAGTTTAGTTTTTTTTTTTTATGAAATACAATAAATAAAAAATATGATAAAATCGTGTACCTAAATTAAATGTGAAATAATTTAATATATCTTTACATCTAAACAATATATAAATGTATTGCAACACACTAAGGAGCTTTGGAACCATTCAATAATTTGGGGTTTTAAATATAAGGTAAATTGTTTTTTTTTTTTGGCTGACAATTAACATCGAACAGTACAAGTTAAAATTGTGATTCATCTTTGGTTTTGTGGACGTTGGAGTCTGTTATAGTTCCATAACTCCTCTCTAAGGACGCAGCCGAAAAGTGGACACTACACTGATTTGAATGTCTATATATATGTAAACACAAAGCTTCAAAACGGCTGCGCACCTCTGTGAATTATTTTATAAGTACTTATGTAAGTTACAGATCTACTGCAAAGCTGAATGCACCCTCAAGCAAATAGACAACTTTAACCAATTTATTTAAAAAAAAGTACTATTCAATAGCAAAGTCTATTGTTAAATTTCATTAAAAATATATCCTCTTAATAGTTATGCACTATGATATAGCATAAGGGTCGACATACATAATATTATCATATTGTATGTATATAACTTAGTGACTAAAATTACTAGTGAGACATTTACGAGAGACGCGATACATATTTAAGTATGTATAAAATAAAATATAAAAAAAAAGTTAAAAATATTTGCTAAAAAAAAATTTATCATCACAGCTGAAAAGCAAACGTGAATGTGACGCGCATAAGTAATTTAAGGGTATTATTTACTTATTAAAAGCGGGCAAGGTGCTATGAATGACAATCTATTTAACGTACAGTCTCACACAAACTACTGTGAATTATTTATTTATACTAAATAACAGTATCATATGTACTGACCGAAATTGTTTTTTTATAACATATATATTCTAGTCACTGGAGCAATAATAGTCAATTAGTTGGATGAGATTTTCACATTCGTCGTTGAATACAAAATTCCCCCACTAAATTCGAATCGCTAGTCAATTAATGGCGCCGACAGTGTCTAAGAGACAGGGAACTTGCTAGTGTCAGCAAGTCGTCCAGACACACGCACGAAATTCCAATGTAAACTTACCGTGTACGAGCTGATGTAGCCAGCTGCAGCGGACTGAATATATAACTGACTGTCCATCATCATTGTCATCATCATCACCCATGACACCTTCACAACACATAGAAAAAAAAAACAGAGGGTTCTCGTTTTCGTTAACTAAAATAAATGCTCGCAATATCGGCATATTATCAACGCTTATCACAATATATAAAAATATACATTAAAGAAGCTCAAACTATATTCTACACATTGCAAGATGCATTTATTATGCACACGGGCAGATGCCACCACACGCATTAAATTGATACAACGCGGCCGACAACTAACATACATATTTTATTTTTCACATATATATATTTTTTTTATTCATTTTTTTCTTTTTATTACATTTGTGCGGCAGCACATGCGAGTCTGCAAACAATTTCACAGCATCATATATTTTCATTTTTGATAAAATAAAAAATAGGAAAGCATTGCTTAATTAATATCCACAATGGTAAAGAAACTAATGGTTGTTTTTTAATACAGTATAATTTCACACGAATTGGTAACTGGCTCTTGTATCATTTGTACTGATGTCCGTCTCGAGCGAATCAAATGAACCACCATTTCTTCCCCTCAGTGGATAATAATCTCAAACAGTTAACAAATAGAGACAGAAACATTTCAATCGAGTTTAAGCATCCATAATGAGAAACTAAAATAATACTTTGTCATTTCATAAAAAATATAATATATATATTGATTTATAAATAGCAACATCAAAGGACTACAAGACTCTTACAAGTCCGCTCAGACTGTGTAATACTTTATTTATTATTAAAACGGCTATTATAATATATCGAATTTATATGAAACCTGATATATCGCAGGAAGCTTACGTAGACATACTGCATATCCATGTGCACTTATAGACCATTAATTAATATTAGGTAGCTCAAAAACATTATTAAGCCTAAGAAGAATTCTACCGATATTTTTCATATATTTTTTTTTGTAGTACTTATTTATTAGGCTTTCAATAGACGCAGTTATATATTGGTTATGATTTAAAATGATTACTTTCGATCGCCCTCCCCCCCATTACGGTAAATGTATGAAGTTTCATTTAAATTCTCTATGATGTAACAGCTATCTCTTCAACTCTCATCTGTAACAAAGACCGTTAATATTATATAGGTATACAAAAGTAGTAATAAATAAGTTTACAACTTATGTTGTGAAAAACAAACTGGCCAACGATGGAGTGCTTTTGATTTAGTTCTATAGAATTTCTCTAAACTACTAAAGTATTGAAAGGAATAGTAATAACAAGGAATAACGTAACAGGCTACTTTCATTTTTTATTTTAGAAAAGATATTCACTTCAAATACTCAAAGATAATTTTAAATAAATTTGTGAAATATATACTAGTGGCTGAGCACCCCGTTTCTGAATCAAGAAATACTAGGTTCATACTAAGTTCTCTCTTCATACGGGCTTCATACCAATGATTTCTCGTTTTTTTTTTCCAAGGTTATAAACATCAATGAGTGACAACATTGTGCCTGGTGTATGGCACTAGGTTCCATCACCTATTCTTTTTTTTATGGGATATCATCTATCCGGTCACCTGATGTTAAGTGACCAGCGCCGCCCATGGACACCTGCAACACATATAGTGTTACAGTTGCGTTGCCGACTTTTAAGGGAGTAGGATAAAAAGGGATGGGGAAGGGGGGCGGGCCTCCGGGTACCTCTCTCACCGTACGAAACGCGGCATCAGCGACTTTACGTCGATCTTATGAGAGGTCGTGGTATTTCTCCGGTCGAGCCGGCCCATTCATGCGGCGAACTACTTGGCTCTACCACTAAAGTAATTTCATTTGGGACGTCGAGAGGCAAGGCGGGTTTAGGCTCCACAGTTGCTGCCTACACGGTAGAGAGAGGCGTGAAGTTACCTCGTGCGCCGACGATGATGGACTTGCGCTTGATATCCTGCGGCGGCGCGGGGCGCAGCACGCCGGGCGCGCCGCCCGCTAGGTGCGCGCCACCCGCGCGGATCGGCTTGGCTGGAACACACAACAACACATCAATAACCATTCTATATACAAGCTGATAGGACTCAAATTCAATCAACTCTAAAATTATTGGACGGTTTCCAGTGCATTTATACGTATTAATAATTTAGGCCACTTCTTATTATTCTTAAATTAAATATTCAGCTGTTAATAGTAGTATACATGTATTTCTGTATCACTGGAAGGATGCTGGTACTTATCGCACAGGGTAACCTATATCAAGTACCAGCTGCTCACTGTATTCTGGTTACTATTTTTAATGACTATTTGTAATTTACTTGATGTTGTATATAAAATATGTATTCATGATATTCCTTAGTACAAGTCAATAAAATCTTCATACACAGTATAAAACAAGGTTGCTATATAGTTGCTGAGAAGTTTAAAACTGTGCAACTGTATTTAATGGTATTTTCAGGGATGAACAGGGTGCTCCAATATGACATTTTTTGTGTATAATATATATACTGAGAGCCATAAAAGCTAATAATGATAGAGCGAGGTTCATAGGGTTGATAAGTGAAGTTCAAATATGTCATCTCTTTGGTCTAATGGTCTAGCTGAGTTTAGCACATCGACTTCTGATTGGGTGTTACCGAATTCTAAACCACACCATTTACTTTACGGAGATTATGTATGATAAATGTCCGTGACTGATAAAATAGGTGCCCGATAGATGTCAATAATCTTTGTCATTTATTCCATGTGCCAATAAATAAACCAAGCCGCAAGAGATTAATTACCGCTGTCTACACCTTCGGGTTACCGTTAAGCTTCGTTACGAATAATTCAATGTTAAAGTTGTCATAAAATCTGGCGTAATTATGTTTTAATCTTTACATATAAATAAATTAAGAGTGTCTGTTTGTAAAATTAAAAAAAAGTTAGTAATCGGGCAGTTCGTAGATAGAGAGGCAAGGAAATAAATTTCCATACAGTGGGCAACAGTAAGCATTGACTATGTTCAATTCAAACACAATGACTGCGTAAGGCTCTACGAAACTAACACACTTCAAAGTTTTTACAAGCCTGAAATTTACAAATTGATGGCAACCATGTCTGGCATATTTATCTCTAAGATAGATAGATTAGAATGATTAGATTAATGTCATGAACCACGTCTGTCTCATAAATTGTAGTTATTCGTATACCAAATGTCAACTAGTTATTATCAAAGTGAGAAATGTTATCCACTGACCGATTTGGGCCTGTGGCCCGCGCCGGGCGAGGTTCTTCGCACGTACAGCCTCCTTGATCCTGTCGACTTCAAATTGATATCTCTTGCGGTCGCGCATAGCACCATCTTTCGCTTCCTAAAAAAGTATACAAAATTCCATCAGCATTGTCATATTTTCTGTCTTGTTATTTAGCAAATTATTCAAATTGATATGGAAATAAATATTGATCACATATGTTACCTTCAGTGCAGTCTCGAGTGCCTTGACTCTCTCCATGGTGGCTCTCAAACGCTTCTCCAACTTGGGCACCTCGCAGCGAAGGTCAGCGTTGTCGCGCACCAGCTGCTTGTGCACTTTCGTCAGCTGTTCCAGGTTGTTCTCCAAGAATGAGATCTTCTGCTTTTGTGCTAATGAACCACCCTCTTCTTCCGCTCCCTCCTCTGAGTTGTTGGATTTCTTTATCCTTGCCTACATTATTGACATTTGCTATTATTAAAAACAATAAATATTTTACATACTAGCAACACAAAGAATTTCAATATATTTGATACATTTTGATACGATTTTACAGTAACCGTAAATAATTGAAATTTTATTGTAGGACAGATTGACAAGACAGATGATCTACATGCAAAAGCATATATACAACTTCCTCTTTTGCTTCTAGGCACAACCAGGAACAGTAATTGACCTTTTCCTCAAACATCCTATTTCATGTGTTTTTTGACAGGCCCTAAATTGTCTGAATCACTATTGAATAAATAGAAATACTCGCCTGCAAATCCTGTACGAACAGCTTTCGTAGATTGTGCAAAGTCTGCAGTTCCTTGGCAACCGTATCCTCCAAACCTTTGAGGTCTGCACGAGCCTGTTCGCGACGCTCCACACTTTGGCTGCAAAAAAAAATACAACGACATTAGACATAAGAATAACCAATTGATATATCAATGACAATAAATGTTATAAACCCTTATTACCTGAAATGAGACCTTGAGTTGTCATGTTTTCGGCACGTTACCATCCATATACATAGCATAGGTTCCGTGTAATCATTAGGCCGATATAATACAATTCCAATATGCCAACCCTCGGCAGAATGAATATGAATGGGATACGTGCGGAACAAAATGACAACTCAAAAATTTAATAATAAAATAAAAAGCAATCACAATACTTCGCGCTACATCTACATACAATACTTACCGAAAGGAGAAATCAAGCACACAGACGCATCCTAAATTAATTTTTAAGCAAAATATTTTTTTTTTTCTATAAATGTGATACCATAGATAGGAATGCTAATAATACTATGTTTAATCTATTGGAACATTGCTAGAGCAAAAGTGTTCGCCAAGTGTGTTTAAGTTATCAAAATTGATACATTTTATAATAATTATCCAATAGGATTATTTGTACCTTAAACACAGTGAAGCGAAAATCACTCTTCGGCATTTGAAGTGCACACAGACTAGATACGGAAGGTGGCATGGCATGGAAACTTGGAATGTAATATGCTAAATAAATGCACTTATAATTGGAACACAACGCGAACGTAAAGGAGACAAATGACACTAAATAGTTAAATATTAAGAAGTGGGATGAATAATGTTACATGCAATAAATACTACAGTAGTACAAAAATTAAATGCACATATAGGAATGAATTGGTGATACTTGCAATAGCATAAAAAATACAGGTAACTTGTAAAGGAGTATCATTACTAAATGGTTCCATATCCCCTTATTATATTAGTAAATTAAATATATTTCTAGCATATTCATCTATCACTTAATATATAGTGATTATATGTTATTATTTGAGTAAACAGTAGACAAAATTTTCTCTACAACGATTATGCATTAATATTTTATAATTAATGTCAGCTATTATTGCAATGGTCGTTACGATTGTACAAAAATAAAATGTTTGTTCAAAATATTTATCCCCAATCTCTCTATACAGACCTACTAAGGTTATTTACAAATATATTTACATGAAAATATGACATTTAATTGTTATAACTTTTGCCCGCTGCTTTCACTAATTAGTTGTGCGATAACTCGGTGATGTACACACAGACAAACACTTTCTACTATATATATGCAAGCGGTTTAAACGCGTCACTTAACAAGTGAATCAATATAATAACTCTCTTTCAAATACAGCATTTTTTTTTTGTTTTATAGTTTCCCTAAATTTAAATTAGTAACAACATCTAATAGTAAACAACGCAGAAGGCAGTGACTAACGAATACAACCTATTTAATCTAGTATCTCAGTAAATTATCTATAAAGAATGACCAGAAAATTTTATAACCATGCACGAAAGTATTTGCTATATGCAGTTTAACAACCCATGCCAACTTATAAGACATGCCAGAAGAAGAGCTAATATCAATCTACAGAGTAAAATAAGTATTTATTCGACCCACATCGCGCAGTTTTCATGAAGGACAAAATGCTATTTTTTAATGGAGAATATAATTTGCTATCTTTTAATGGAGAATATAATTTGCCATTTCCCACATTCTAAAAAAATATTGAATCTAAGACCATATAACTCTCACTAAAGAAGCTTTAAAAAATCTCAACCACTAATCTCATTTATCAATCATTACCCATGTTTTTTTTGCTTTGGGTAGAGAGTTGTTTTTTTTAAATTCAAATGCAAAATTCCCAATTGATTTAAAACTGACATAAAGTCTGATTGTCATATCGGTGATCTCAATATCTTTGTCTACCCAGGGACTTTTCGTGATATCATTTTTGATTGCACGGGGAAAACTATAAATACAATGTTTTATGCATGTAATCTTTCACCTAATAAAGAGACTTCCTTTTACTTGAAAAAATAATTTCCATGTTTTTTAAGACTTAATTCTTTAAAATAAGTTGCCTTCATGATAACCGCTTTTAAGCCTGCAGTGAGCGAGCATCACAAGCATTATTGTCAAATAACCTACAATGGTTTCTTTTGTCATAGAAGCAAAGCACCAAAATGCATACAAAATAATTTAACGTTTTGAATATCAAAACAACAACATTGCACAACCGGTTCACATAAATTTAACATATTTTGTACCACGAACAATGTAAACCAGTTATGCTCTAGTTTATTATATTAGTTAAAGTAATGGATCTCTATAATATTATACCAAACAAGGTCCTTGATAATTCAGCCATTAATTCATACAATTCCATTATAAAGACTGGATACTGGATTACTTCAAAGACTTGTGACTCGGAATGTATGATACAATGAATCATCTCTAAAAGGTTCTGTAATTATTTCATTGCCTAAATTAAATCAAAAAATTATTATATTTTTCCGTCATTTTGAAAATATGTTCACTCCATTGAAATTGATATTAATTCATCAATTCTCATTCATATATTTCTTTCTTTGTTTTCGTATATAGAACCTCTATAGACAATTCACATCATGGGTATAGATTGAATATTTCATGCAACTAAATACACATGACTAGCCAATTAAATTAAAATTGTCTTGAAAGGCACTGCAATAAATGTTGTCTTAATTATATGAGTGTTATAGAGATCCATATAAGTATCACAGTAAAATAATTTGTTAAAGCTTAAACCAAAACAACAATCTGTGGGTAGCGATGAGTGAGCAGGATCATCGTGACAGATATAAGTAAATGAAGCTGAAGGGGATGGATGTTACACAAATGGCGAGGAGTTGAGGATCTAGGAATTGCCGAGAGCGACTTTTCCTCCTTGACGGAAGCTTTCTCTATATCGCAAATTCCATATGCAAAGCCCAATTTCTGTTTCTTTGGGGACATAATGTAATCCCAGATGTTATCACCGTCATCTTTCAATACCATCTGTTTGTTGGCCATCTCTTTTTCGGCCTTGTCTAGATTACGTCGTGGTGAATATGACACTAACATTAGTTCCTTCAGTTTGGCAGACTTGTCCGCTTCCTCGCGTTTCAGTTTCTCGTAGTCGTCCTGTAGCTGCTGGCGGGCCAGTGTCAGCTCCTGGTACGAGCTGTGAACACAACAAACCGATATAAGTATCAGTAGCAAACCAACAAAAACGTCAGAGATGTAAAATACATGTAAGAGTGTCCGCGTGTGAACTTGTACGTGCACGTGTGTGTGTGCGTGTACGTATGTGTGTGTTCGTGTACGTAGGTGTGTGTGCGTGTACGTATGTGTGTGTGCGTGTGCGTGTAGGTAAGTGTGAGTGCACGTGTGGGTGTGTGTGTGTGTGTGTGTGCGTGTACTGACTCCTTGATCTCCTGGTGGTGTCGTAGCGTGGCGGCCAGCTCGTCGCGCAGCGCGGCCAGCTGCGTGGCGTGCGCGGCGCGGAGCTGCTCCAGCTGCGCCTCCAGCGCGCTGCGCACCTGGGAGTCGGCGCGCTGCTCGGCCGCCGCCAGCTGTACGCGCTCCGCCGCCTGCATCGTTCAGTAGATTAATGCCCACGAACTTAAAAACGATCGCCGATGTATACGGCTCCCGAGTATTACCTCATTATTATTACAAAAATATACTTAACAAAAATTAGGTTTTTTTCGCACTCTTCGGTAGCTTGTCTTATTATCATAACTTTTTATACTCACACCTACCTGTAGGTGAATGACACAAACGACAATTTTATGTTACTTACCTGTAAACGTGCACACTCTTCTCGCAGAGCGTCTGCCGCCTCTTCCAGTTGTCGCTTCTTATTCTCAGCCTCCCGCATGGACTCCGCGAGGGAGGCGCACCTCGCCTCGTGCTGCGAGATCAATAGACGACATTCGCCCAACGAGCGCTCGTACTCCTCGATCTATTATCAGATATGTTCAAAAATATAATAGTGAAAAACATAGAAATCAGTCCTGTCCTATTGTATGGATCGTAGCGTTGGCTGATAAAAGTAGTCTATCATAACATTCGCATTTCTAATGCTATTTGCATTAAACATGCATTGAATTAGAAATGCACAATTGCATCGAAATTAAAATGGATGTGTGGCGGGTAACAAAGATTAGATTAGAAAAGATTAACGTAGTATGGACATGTTTAACAAGACAAGAAAGTCATGTTACAAGGAGAGAAATGAGAAAAACTATGGATATGGATGGATGTTGGAAACATTGGTAGAGGTAGGCTGAAAAAAAGATGGATGGACTGATGATGAGATGGCCATTAATTGCCCAATATCTTGATTAACACAAGCAAATGTAATTTGATCTTGTCTGAAATTGTTGATTGCGAATCTTTCGCGAGGAATTCTGTTAGGTTTGCAAATAATATTTTGAACGTAATACAGTTACACTTCATTTTGAACATTTGAACATATTTTTATACATTCTGCTTGAAAACTTCATTCAACTTTCAAATACATAAAAAAAGACTTCTCAAGACACTTTATAAATTTAGTTACATTATATGTAACCTTAATATAATTAAGACCGAATACGACCTTGCGCTTACAATTCACTACACTAGCCTAGTAGTACATGATTACTGGAATTTATAATTACAACAACATGTTAACAGTAACCTAAACTTTTCAAGGTAAATTGGACTGACCTTCTGATTGGCGTCTATGTTGGCAGACTCCAAGGAGTGGCATCGCTGCACAATATTCTTGACTTCACTCTTCATCTTGCTGATATGTAGACGGGCCACCGTGAACTCCTCCTCGAGTTTGCCGACCGTGTCCACATTCAATTTGAAGTCCAGCTCGGACCCACCCACTGCTGCTCCGATCTCGGCCAGGTCTCTTAACAAGTTAGTGAGTAATTCTGCTATACGTTTGCGTTGGTGTGCGGACAGGTCACGCAGTTGTTGTAGCTCCGAAGTTGCGGTTGCCAATGCACTCTGTTAATACAAGATCATCGTTGATCAAATCAAAGTTGATAAGATAGACAATCGGTCTAAGCGTCTGGATGTGTACTAAATTGAGAAAATCGTTAGGATAAGAATTGTCTTAAAGGCGAAAATTACATAGGACGATAAACTTTATTATACTTAAAGGTTAGGTTTTATCACTACTGGACTAACATTAAATTTTCAGTCAAAGTTTAAATTTGTACAAATCAATAAGATTTTATCAATATAGGACTTGTTACCTGTTTAGTCTGCAACTCTTCCGACATCTGGTCGCATTCTCGACTCTTGCTGTCAACCTCCTGGGACTTCTGGTCGTAGTTGACGGCGAGCTCCTCGAGTGCTTGCAAAACTTCCTTGACCTCCTCCTTGGCGGCTTCATTCTCTTGTTGAATGCGGTTCATGTCACCTTGTAAGGCTTCATAGTCGCGTCTAATAAACATATTACAACATGTTATTACATGAATTACTTGGGTTACAATTACTAATTCATCAAAGTTTCAATCAAATGAACAACTACTTCTGAGCAATGACAAAAAGTTGTCAAATTTATAATTTACCTTGTGCAAGCAATAAGCTCTTCCTGTTCCATCATCTGTTCTTTGAGTTTCTCAACCAATTGTGAGTGCTGATTGATCTCTTCATCCTTGTCATCAAGCTGTTGGTACAGAGCCTCCAATTTGCCCTGCATGGCGGCATCTTCGACCACACTGGACACTGCCACTGGTACAGGCTGAGAAAAAAAAATTAAGATGTAAAATTTATATGTACTTGTACAAAAAATTCTAGCCAAGCTCATTAAGTCTGTCGCCTTTCATAAATGCATATTTATGAGGCAATTATAAACAAAATTATTACAATTACCGCCGCCGGTGGTTTCTCCTCGATGAATGAGGTAACAGGAGTGACCGCTTCAATCTCTTGCAAGTTGACCTGTTCCTCGATACGCACAGTTTCGCCTGAACGCCAACGGTTCAACTCCGCTTCCAGTTTCTCAACCTGTACAAAGAACTTGTTAAAATAATATACCCATTGTTTGATATTTTATAAAAATGCAATTTATCTGCAAGAAATTCTAAAATACATATGACTAATTTTTGTGCGCTGTGAGCTGCTTTACTAATTTGTGACGCAGGCTTATTTATGTTTTTCCACAACAAAAATTTGAATGATTTGTTTAAATTATGGTTTCGAACCACAACATTCTTAAGATTATATCGGTCACACATAGACAATGTGAATACTGCATTTTTTCCTTTTGAAGTATCATCACATAGTATAAAACAAACCCACTTTCCGCTGTCTGTTCCCTTATATGCTTATATCTTTAAAACTACGCAACGGATTTTGATGCGGTTTTTTCAATAGTTAAAGGGCGTCAACGGGGTAGTTTTGATCTATAATTCAAGTATAGTGTAGTAAAAAAAGTGTTAATTTTCAAGATTTAGAACTTTAATCGCAAACACTGCCTGAACCCTAAGTGATAAATTAAAGTAATGTACAACATTGTTATACACCTTCAAAAGATCTAAAAAAAAGTCCGCGAGGGCATATGTCTATCTCTTAGGGATAACCCACAATGACCACTTTTATTTTTTTACTTTTTACGAGAAATAATGGCTTATTTACGAAGCAATTTTAAACATTGCAGCATTAATTTTCATCCAATTAAGTGTCTTAAATAGATTGTGCATGTAATATAGATGATCCTGGCCCTTTACAGCGTGCAATTTTAACGAGTATTTTCGAAGATATTGCAGTATTAACATAGCGGGACAGCAGTTAAAGCCGATAATAGCACAAATTGAACCGATTAATAACCAACATTTACTCATTTATTACTTTTGATGCGGAACAGAGTTCGCCGGGTCAGCTAGTTAAAAATTATAACTCAATATTCACTGACCTTGCCCTTCAGCCTACCCACTTTCTCCTTCTCTCGTTCATAACGACGTTTCCATTCTTCAGCCGTGAGCTCCTCATTGACACAGACGACATTCTTAACAGTCTTGGCTCTGAAAAGGTAATAATAATTAAAACATCTAACTAATGTAAGATATGCATATAACACTATTATTTTAAGTACATATATACATAACTTCACGCCAAATCCCTTGCGGGGCAGGCAGAGAGAACGGAGCGCCATAACGCACGATTCTTACACACCTCACTCGCTTCGTTGACTTTCATAACTCTTATTCATGCACACGCGTCGTTTTTGTGGCTCGGACACGTTCTATTTGGTCATGGAATGTCTGTCTTGGCCGTCCTCGACTCCTACATCCATCCGCTTTTGCATTGTATATACTCTCTCTTAAAAAGTATTATGGGAACTTCAAACATACCTTTTACCGAAATCAAGTGTGCTTTTGGTCTCACTCTCGTTGAAGGAGGCCGGGGAGCAACAGATCACAATAGTCGTCCTAGCATTACCACCAAGTGACTCTTGTAAGATACGCGTCAGCTTGGAGTCTCTGTATGGGATGTGAGATTTGTTTCCGTCAGCTAAAGCCGAAATCACATTACCCAGGGCAGATAGTGATTTGTTGATGTTTTTCGCCTCATCCAGGACTGTACCTTCAGCACCAGTTTTAGATACCTATCAAAAGTCCAATGTCTAAATTGTTAAATAATTTAAAAAAATAACAATTAATAACAAACTATTGCTTTATGAAGTACTTTTCTAACATAGAATTGTATAATATTTTGTATACCTTTTCAGAACCAGCCAAGTCAACAAGATATAATTTCCCTGACAGTTTCTTCTGATTCTCCAGATTCTCTTGCTTCACATTAATGAGGAAAACTGAATGAGATCTAGACGAATGTTCATTCATGTCTGGAATAGACAAATATTTAATTTGTTATGTTGTTATTAATTTCATTGTAAGAATTACAATTTTAATAGACAGTTGTTACATACTTGTGACTGCAATGTGCCTATTTGACTTGCCCTCCTCAATAACTTCGAACACCTCTTCGGGACTTGACACAAACCTTTCTGTAGCACCTTTGACGAATGGAACTCGGTTCTTGTCTTCGTGTACGCTGAGGTTCACTTTTGACACTGAAAACCAAATATACATTAGTAACTAATATATAACAAAATACAATCAAATGTATAAAAACAAACAGTTAAAATACCGACCATCTAACAAGTCCCTGATCTTGTCCATGTAAATTTCAAAGTATGACACTTTAATGTGAAATTCCAAATTCTCTTCCATGGCGTAAATGTGATTGAATATATCATTTACTATCCGTGGAATGATACCCTGTTTCCCTGGATCACCTGCATAGAAAAAAAAAAACAAGTTTAAATACGATGCTAGACAGGTGAGAGTAGTAGAGCCACGCAGTTCGCTGCTTGAATGAGCCTCAGAATCTCACATCTCAGAATACCAACGTAAAGTGGCTCATGCCACTTTTCGCTTGGTGAGAGAAGTATCCGGAGGCCCAAACCACTTCCCCTCTCACTTCCAACCAGTTCCTTATCTTATTATCATTAAGGGCGGCATTGTTGCGTTGCCGCCGCACCAACACAACAGTAACAATATCTGAGATGACAGAAGTTCATGGGCGGCGTTAATTGCTTACCGTCAGTAGATACAACCGCTCGTTTGCCACCGTATCCAATTTTAATTAAAAAAGTATCTGTCAATGTGGTGGTAACAATTAGTGTACAGAATATTATAGTACATACCTATGACACCTTCCATAGTGTGCGTTTTTCCCGAACTTGTCTGTCCGTATGCAAATATAGTACCGTTGTAGCCTGCCAGTACGTCTGACACAATACTTTTGGCAGCCTCATTGTAAACTTTTTCTTGGGTTGCATTCGGTTTAAATACTTTGTCAAACAAGTACACTTTGCCCTGTCAAAAATAGAACCAAACATAAGATATATGATTGAAGACTCAACAGTGGTAGGGCCGAGCAGTTCGCTGCATGAATGGGCTGGCTAGACCGGTGAAATACCACGACCTCTCAGAAGATCGACGTAAAGTGGCTCATGCCGCATTTCGTTCGGTGAGAGAGGTACCTGGAGGCCCACCCCCCTTCTCCATCATTCCCTATCCCCAATCCCTTAAAGATCGGCAACGCAAAAAACTATAAGTGATGCTGGTGTCAATGGGCGGCGTTGGTTGCTTACCATCAGGTGACACGCCTGCTCGTTTGCCCTCCTATCCCATAAAAAAAGAAGAGCCTTGTGAACTGTGAAGAACTACCGAGTGCAGAATCGAGTTTGGCAGGACAAGCATGAATGTTTGTATGGCGTCTGGGTGTTTTTCTATGTACTTTATGTATGTATTTACAAAAAAACTATCCCGTATTCATATTATAAGCATTTAGTTGCTTAGTTTGGAACTAGAGGGCGCTGTGTATATTGTGTCCAAGATATTATTATTATTATTTACAATCACATTTTTTTACAAGTTTATCAAAACGTGTTAAAATAATGCAATAATAATTTCCTAAGTTTCTGCAGAGAAATGACTGCATTCATTTAATTACAAACCTATACTCATGTAGAATATCTGTATATTGTACGTCGCTGATGTCGACATTATGACACAGATTTACGAATCAAAGTGATTGTTTTTTTTTTGCAAGTTAAAATTGTTAGTTGTCTATTATGCAATACGTGATAGCCATGAGGTTTATTACTTTTATTGTCTATGCTCTTAATCAACATGTAGTATTAGAATAATAGAGATAATTAGTAGAGAGTAATTGAGTATTAGAATAAATAGAGTCAGGTTTAAATTCAAAACGGTGTGATGCTTTTAGTTGAATATTTTCTGTAGGAGCTGACAAAATGAACTAAGGAATTTCTTATTTTCACGCTATTTATACCCAAAGTCGAATAAATTGTATGATTTCTGTATGTTAGAAATTTTCGAAACCAACTACCCCGTCATACGTATCAAAGATATTTGAGACGTATCACTCTTGAGAATAAAAACATCCGAAAACCCATCAGTAGTGTCCAACCGAAAGTCTATTTTTGGAAGCCGAAGCCGATTACTCCAAAACCTTCGGCCGAAGCCGCCGAAGATTTACAAACTCTTAATAATTTTCTTCAATATTATCCACAACTAAAGAAGAATAAGACTTGGTAAGCGTAGTGTAGGACGCCCACCAGCCCGATGGTCAGACGACCTCAGAAAGGCTGCTGGAAAAGACTGGATGCGGAAGGCAGAGAATCGGATGTTGTGGCGCAAATTGGGAGAGGCCTATGTCCAGCAGTGGACTGCAATAGGCTAATGATGATGATGATGATGATGAAAGAAGAATATCGGCGTAAAGTGGCTCATGCCGATTTTCTCTCGGTAATAAGAGATATCCGCACTGAATGAACTAAGTGCAGTCCAGCCGTCAGTCACTCACTCTTTCGTAACAGTTCGTTTAATTCTGACTGTTCTCGGGCCTTCGGCAGGACCTTCGCGAAGATGGATTTTTGGCCGAAGGTGGCCGAAGCCGAAGTTTCGGTCGGACACTACTCATCAGTGTGCTAAGAATTATAAACCTCTCAATAAGAAATCGAAGTGTTAAACCAATAGACGATCATGAGTTATAAATACATATATTGAAATTTTAAACATCTAACGAGCTACGAAGTAACCATTACTTCGTATAATTAACTCAGCTTTTCATAATTACTTGAAGGGTGAAAAATTATTAATTGAACAATATGAAGAAAAAGTCACAATAGGAAGATCGAGAGAACGAACGTAAAATGCATATACGTATATATATTATGCATTCTTCTAATTCAGAAGTCGTAGGTTCCAATTCTTTTTGGGACTTATGTGTGATTTTAAAAATAATATATAATAGTCTAAGGACATTTCCAAGCTCTTATGAGAAACGTAATAATGAAATAGGTAATGTTTTTTTTTTATGATAACCTTATTTTCAAATAATTTTACACCTTATCAATAAGGCCGACACGTTTTATTTAGATTTTATACACCATTAATTTCAAAGAGATATTATTATGGTAATTGATAAACAATTATTTTTTATTTTAACTCGTCGATTACATAAATCCATTGTTTGGTTATTCAATATACTCAAACAAACTCTATACTCGAAATTTACGATAATTTATATGCATCATATTCATAATTGTAGTTTGCGATGGAAAAAATAATTCAATGTGTATAATAATGTTAAGTTTTTGATTCACTTTCAAAATTACATCCATACAACGGCATCTTAACTGGTTAGATTTATACACGGGAAACACCTTTGTTCTTCTCTTATGCGGGGAAAGCTTTATGCAAACCCCCCACCTGGGAATGACAGGGGGTAATGTGGGTCTGTTTTCAGGGAGCCTCAGTGCGAGACTCTCCAGGGTACGGCGAAACGACCGCGCGCTGATATGAGGCGCACAGCCGGTTGCGACCTCGACGCCCCGCATCTGTCTCGTGAGACGGGAAAAACCTAACAGCCTAACCAGAACACTGGGTTCCTAACTTTTATCACAGCTCACATGTTCGTAACTAAGGTGCGCGGCTCATTGGATCAGACCTGATGATGATCAGATTCAGTTCTGTCTACACTTTTTGATAAAATACCATAAATTTGATAATGGAAAGCTTGTTGCAACACAGTCACAATTAAACATGGTTAATTTAACACAAATTAAACATGCCTGTACCACCAAAACTTTGCCCCTTGAAGCCCGCATAATTCTTAACAAGAACTTTCTCCCTTTCATAGTTGTTTACATAAATGTGTTACGCCATCATTATTCAGCAGATTTTGATTTGATGGCATCACAACCTCATATATTCTATTGTGGTTTACTCTATCATAACTCACTCTCAAGTATACTTATAACGGGAATTGCGTAATTACGCAATTCCCTTAGGTCACTTTTCTTACTACTTGTGTTCATCACATAGCAGATTCAAAAAGATGAGTATTAGATTTTCAATACTCATCTTTTTGAATCTGCTAAGGTGAATTAAAACAGCATATCTTACGAATATATTAAACAATTAAACTGCTAAGACAATGGTTACATATTTACATAACTATGATGTAATGATTCATGCACAGCTGTTGCAAACCTCTTTTACTCATAGTTTCATAGAAAACATAGATAAAAATTTGTAATAAATATTACATTAATGAGACTTATGCAGTAAAACATGTCATATAAAAAAGGATAGTATGTAAATCTTTTTAAAATTGAAAATCAATAAAATCAAAGTAGATCTTTGTTAACAATTCTTTAGTGTTTATACTAATATCAAAACAATAATTTAAAAAGAGAATTATAAATTTGGTAATGAGTGTTAGAATAATGAGGGTTTAAGCAAAATAAATGAAATTGTGAAAGTTTTGCAAAAGGCAGAGAGATATACATAGATCAAATACTCCTAATAAGATAAATCAAATGTATTCAACGCACAAGCAAACTATTAACAGTTTTGGTGATTGGTGAAGCTAGTACTTTCTTAATGTTAATAATTTGCCTGAAAAATATATAAACATAATTAAATTTAGTAATAATGATATGATTTGTAATTGATTATGGATTCAAAGATTCCTTGGTTATCAGACTAAGGAAACAATCCGGGATCACAAAATTGTATTTGATTTGTGATAAAAATATTTAGTTTTTGCTACATAATTTTTGTAGAAAGCGATAAATACAATATTATCAATGTTTCCTTAGATTTTAAATAGCTCAAAATTTTTTCCTCCCCATTTATAATTGTACTGAATATATGCAAATTAAAATACCAAATCCCTGCCCCAAATTATAAAGGGTTTATTTTTTCAATTATCAGAATATCTTATGTTATGTTTGTGATCATGTTTATTTCTTTGCTTTTATTGTGAGAATTTAATCACCTTTATTCCATATTTCATATAATGTTCCATGTTTTATATAAAGTTTTATTATACTGTGTCCAAAATCCTATATGAATCTCCATAGTAAAAATATAAACTACTCATGGTTCCGGATACTCATTACTCATGAATCAGATGGGTATTTCTGACGTCATCCTCTACTTCTAGACTGATGTATCTTAAAAGTTATCATGTTGTCTTAATTCAATGATGAGTGAATTGTGGTGATAAACTAATATTTTTTTATTATTTATTATCTTATTTATTTTATGTACTATCTTCAAACATATATACATAAATATACAAACATAATTAAATTTTAGTAATAATTTTTAATTTTGAAATTTCCTCATGTACATGAATGTTAATTACCTATTAATTAAAACACTTTTTCGCTGAGTGTATAAAACAATTATTTTATATTTATAGTTGAATACTATTAGACAATTTAAAGGATGCAATAAATTATGTAATTAATGCAGGGTCACACAGGAATTTATTAAAAACTGTAATTTATTAATAATCTAAAGAAATAGAGAAATTTAGGAATTATGTGGCCATAAACCAAATAATTTTCATTGGTAAACAAATAATGGATAAATTTTATTCTATTTAGTAAAAGGAAGGTAATCCCAAATAATAAAAAGGGTAGGTGAACCTTGATTTAGGGTATGCATCTCGATAATTTATTGCAGAATTTTGATGATGGCACATAAACAAAAAAAACACAATTGATGGTATGCCTACCTATACATGGGTCAAGGTCGAAAGGTATTTGTATTGATTTTAAACAAAACAAAGGAATTTGTACATAATATACCTTATTCAGAAACATTCTTTTGAATTTACGCGATTTTAATCATACCCATCGAAGCGGAATGAAAAAGAAAGGCCATTTCGTAGCAGGTGAACAACTCGTAATGTATTAGTCATCATGATCTAATTTAGCTAGGGCGATGATAGAGAAAAGCAATCAGTACTTGTATATATTCATACTTACCCCTATGGAAATACAATTATCGTCAGGTCCAGAGGGAAATTTCACAATAAATTTGGATCCAGCTTTTTCTTCAGAGTCATTCAGTGGCCGAAATCGGCATACCACTCTAATGCTGTCTTCAGCAGCAATCTCACGATCAGCTGCCATTGTTATAAAATAAAATAACTTACACTACACTTCCTCTAAGCAATTAAAAAATAAAACGATTTGGGAACATAAAACCGTGCATGAAGAACTACAAAGTTAAAAATTTGTCACTGAAAAATCTTCATGACAGCAGTATCAAAATGTCGGCCATATTCTTCGAAGAAGAAAGGTCCAACACGCGCTATTGGTGGAAATACCGACGTGCGACCAACTTGAGGAAAAAAATCGATTTGTATTGAACATGGAATAGAAACCACAAAACATAGTAGGTATAGGTAAATAGTCTATTGCAGATTCAGGAAGAATTAAAAAAAGTCTTCATAATAATAATTATTTAAACACTTAACACAACTTCAAGCCTTTTCTATCAAAAGGTGTAGGCAGCGGCTGTTAAGCCTCAATTCGCCGTTATTTTTGCGTCCCAAATGGAATAGGTGGCTATTGACTTATATCTTTGACATTATTAAACATCTTTAGGTCTACAAAAAAGTCCGTGACATGTTTATCTTTTAGGGATAACCCACAATGATCATTCATATTTTTAAGTTTAATGATCATTTATTATTTTACGATAAATAATGGCTTATTTACGAAGCAATTTTAAACATTACAGCATTAATTCTCATCCAATGGTCTTAAATAGTTTGTGCATATAATATAGATGATCATGGCCCCTTACAGCATGTAATTTAAACGAATATTATCGAAGATATTGTAATATTAACATAACGGAACAGCAATTACGTTGCGCATTAGTACAGGCCTAGACGCGTGCCTATAAATAGCACAAATTAAAGTTTATGATATCCAAAATTTCCTCATTTATTACTTTTGATACGGATCAAAGTTCGCTGGGTCAGCTAGTATACTATATAAAAATATTACTTTCCGAAGACTTTGAAAATCAATTCTTTAGGAATCGTAAATTAAATTATTCAACAAGTGACTAAATAGTTACTAGAAAGTATTTTTTAAAACTTTGTTTTTACACAGGTACATAAGACATAAAACAACGAAAAAAAAATTATCCCTGTAAATACAGGTATATTTGTAAATATCATACCCTTAATTACATATATTTCTATGAATGAATAGCACTTTCATACATGGAACCAATATTTATTTACATGCCCAGTCCATTCTATACAATCGATTTTATGTTCGGAATAAATTACTCTGTGATCTGTCGTATATTGAAAAATAGTCTGTGCTTTTCGTCTCTTGCTCTAGGACTGTTGATATTTTTAAAAATATCGGATTTTCGATATATCGATATTTTTAAAAATATCAATATCGGGGTATAATATATCGAAAAAAAATATCGATATTTCGATATATCGATATTTTGAAGTGAAACTTCTTAAACGACATGCAAACGTTAAACGCCCCGTTTGCTGCCGTTTTAAATTAATCGTATTTACTACAATGCTTTAAAATATTGTTTGTGAACAATTTTACCCAAATAAAAACGGTTACTCATCCAAGTGTTTACCACGCCCAACGTAGCTTAACTTTGTGATCGGTGAAGACCAGCGAGTCCAATATACTATGGGCGTTGGTTATAGAGGCAGTAAATTAACGAGTCAATATATTAACCATTTATTCTAACATATCGCCATCTATGTCCAGAAACTAAAACTACTCTAAAGATTACCGATGTAGAATTGATTTCATTTCAGATGTAGTGACATCTATGGACGAAAGGTAGTAAATTAAGATCGTAAAAAACTATTTATTAAGATATGTTCTCTTTCATATACCATGTATTTAGTTTTCGGTATCGTTGTCAGTAAGGTCAATATTTGATTTTGGTGGTAGTAACTATACGACTGACTCATTATGATAGTTTCCTTCTGCATTTTTCGTGATTATTTTCTTAGTATTTATACTTACTCTGATGGATAGTTTTGCAAATGCATGATGGATTTCCTTTTCAAATGGGTTGCTAAATTTGTTGCATTTCCACATCTTTGATAACTTTTCACGACAAAGTGCAAAAAACTACTTGAATATAATTTCTTAAAATACATGCATATAATAGATTTTTTTTTTGCCGCAGCTGCGTCCAGCAAACATATAAACGTAAATATTAACGTAAATTATATCGTTGTGATAGATAACAGTGGCTTAACACATTCATTGACAATGTTTCACTATGTATTTATGACATGACATAAGATAATTTAGGGAAATTAAAATTATAGATACTAATCAATTATGTAGGTACATATAAAAATACATACTCCTAAAAATGCATGTACAGAAAATTCATATGTTACGTCTATTAATAGAAAGAGGGTGTTCTTCAAAGAGTTTTCCATAAGCCCTGCGGGCCCCTGTGAAAGTGTCTTTAAGCAAAAAAAAAATCAATACGCGATACCTATAAACAGTAATCAGTTATAATTTGATGCAAAATTTTTTCATTGCCAAGAATTAGCTTGAACTCGTAAAGGGGAGCTGTTTGTCATTGCTTATGGGATGACTTGACGATTGTTTATTAGTTTTTTAAATACAGTATATTAAGATTAGACTAGAATACGCTTTATTGTACGCAATTTTTATACAATACATTGAAATAATTAGTACATAGTAAATGTCGATCAAGTACAAAAGGCGGTCTTATCGCATGTTGCGATCTCTTCCAGACAACCTTAAGTTTGCGATGACGATATAATTTAAGTTATTGTGTAAATAAAAAAAAATATTTTCATAAAAATATCGAAAGTCGATATGTACATTTCAATATCGAACTATCGATATATCGTGAAAAAAAATATCGGCGATAAATATCAATATTTTTAAGGAAAAATATCGATATTTCGATATATCGATATTTTATCAACAGTCCTATCTTGCTCGCCTCCTCACCACAGACCTCAGTCAATCAGTTTTTTAAATAAAGACATTGTAGTTATTTTTAGTCATACTTTTCAACTATCATTTTTGTCATCTTCGAATTTGTGGTGTGTGGCATTATATGAAGACTGAAAACTGCAACAATAGTGGTTTAAATCATGCTATTACTGCGTGAAAATAGGTGTTAACGAAACTCTGGGTAAGACTTATTTCTGCAAAATCGTTTTACACTTTACTGTCTGCACTGGAATATTACTTGCGACCAGCAAGCGTACTAAATTTCAATGTGCCCTGTTTATGACTAACTTATACTAAAAATGTTGCTCATTTATTAACTATAACTAAAATTTTGTATATAACATTTTTCCATTAATTAACAATACTTGTCAGATTAAAAAATATCTGTCCATGTATTCTTTGTTTTGAAAGGCCAGGTTTGATTCTCATTACGATCAACTATTTTCTCTACGTGTTTATTTAACATAGATCAGTAGTGTCCCTATTTATGCAAATATTGTTATTGTTTAGAGTGCTAATGTGAGAGAACATGACCTCATTCCTTATTACAAAAATGATTTCTCTGTTGGTGTTAAGTTAGTGTTGACTAAAAACATCTTTCATTTATTTTCACAATACATACCTTATGGATATTATCACTGTCTGCACTGTAAATTGTTATCTATTTCTAGGAAAAAAAATACTCTACACTAAAAATATATATAATAATCATTATGATTGTATTGAATTAGTGATTACTGTTTAAGACATTTATTTCCTAAAGACAATATTACAATTTAAAGTAATTAATGTTTTTCATAGTTTAAAGGGTTACCTGGTGTACCAGTCAGATATGAATCTGATTTGAAACTTAGTGTTTTTTGGCTTTCAATTCCTTATCTTTTCATGTTTGCTAACCATTGATCATGTTTTGATGTGCAATATCAGTGCTCCATTTCATCCTATATGACCAACAAAGTACATATACAACACTTAACATTATTATTGCACACCGTTCAGAATCTGGATAGATTTTGTTCATTTAATGAAGGTAATTTTTCAAATTTAGCTAGAAATAAATCACAGTCATCCCATCCTACACTGCTAGTTAAACAGTTCAGCTAAACGAAAATGGAACATAATGAAATATTAAAATTGGATGAAACAAAATGGGAATAACTGATTTCACAAATGAACAATGTTAACGGCACATATAAATAATATTTAGTGTATGTATTGCGTTAATATTATTACAATATTCTAATTGGGGTGTTTGAGGGTGTGCATTATGTGTTGTATAAGATTAGTTTTAAGAGGCCTTTTTCTACATGCCATTCTTCTTGTACGAATGAATAGAATGATGACTGGTTTCAATTAGGGGCCGTCCATTAATCACGTGATATTTTTTTCATAATTTTTGACCCCCCTCTCCCGTGGTGATAAGTGGTTACATATAAAGCCAACCCCCCCTATCCAACATCACGTGTATTTTTAGTACATACAAAATTTACATCTTAAAGTTGTAAGAGTATTATTTGTAATTCATCATCAATCTTGCTGGTTGAGTACTCGGGATTGATACTGGGCTCACACCAATCTATTTTATTCTGATAATAAGGTGGAGAAAATAAATACACGTGATATCTTACTACACCCCTCTCCCCCCTCGTGATATTTCGTGATTTGTGTTAGATCTCTCCCCCCCTTACTAACCTCACGTGATTAATGGACGGCCCCTTACTTTGAATTTAGTGGTCTGACAGAATTCCTTGAAACCTGGAAACCAGAAAATCCATATTAGTATTTGTATAACTTTTCATGGGTTTTTAGAAGCTGAGTCATGATGATATGAGCTACATTTTAAGTCAGAATCGTTAATTGATAATGCACTGCTATGCAATGACTTTACATGTATGAATCATTAAATAAAAACCAGTTGCAGTTAAAACTTAAGCAATTGGCAACTTTAATCCCAAAAGCACATATATACTCATATCCTACCTCACTCTGGCTCACACCAATGACTTTTCGAAGTTATGTGTGAAAAATATTGATGAGTAAGAGCTTTGTGCCCGGTATGGCAATAGGTTCGCCTCCATTTGGGACGTAAACATAACGGCGGGACGAGGCTTAAAAGCCGATGCCTCTATACCTTCAGGAAGAAAAAGGCGTTTCCTATACTTAATGATTTAGTAATTAGATATGTATGTGTGTATGTATATAATATAATTCTTCTTAGTAAATTTTGCGTCACTAACATTGTTCGCGAAACAATGACTTACTATATGGACGACAATGACAAAAAGTATTGAAATATACATTTATAATCAACGGATTGATTTAGACAACGCTTTTTAATTTTTAACTGAACGTGCAATTGTTTTGGCAAAACCAATTAAACACAAATAAATATCTATTTTGTTCCTATACACTTATCGGGAAGATATTTCGGAGTATATATAACTAGAGACGTAGGTAGCATGTAGCTCTGCAGACTTACAAAGCATTACAGACGGAACCAGAAAAGCAAATGGGCCAGTTCGTTGACCCAGCTTGTGCACCCCTCAACCGTTATCGTCTGTATAAGGAAGCTCGCCAAAGGCTTTGTAGATATATTTATACATACATGTTCTCTGGCACGGTATAAAAATTCTTTTTCCAATTATTTTTACAAATCTCACGCTTATGTACCGAAGAAAAGTTTTATAGCATAAGCAAAAAATATTTTTTACACACGTTGAAGTTACTTAAAAACCTATTAAAAAAAAACAAATTAAGCATGATCCTAACATGATATCCTTACGTATCCCTGACTGGCTCGACTAACGCATGTTTGTTTTTAGCTGAAACGACAAATAATAATAATACCGTGGTAACAGTCCGCCGCAAGAAAAGGTATTCTTGATGATAGTGCAATTGTAATATTATGCTGGCGATGACGAAATCTGACCTACAGAAAAACCGGTATTTGTGTAACGTGAGGTCAAATAAAAAAAAAACATATTAAAGAGGCGAGAATTTCATTCATCACAGCAATTTTTATAATATATCGGCGTCAATTTGTTTATTACTTGTGTTTTACACGTTTAATTATAAAAATAACACAACAATTGTCACACAGGCCCCATTTATTTGGATAATTTTCTTAAAAGTATACCTCTTAAGAATATGATAAATATTCTGTTTTTCTTTCTTCCCTATCAGCCTGGTAATAATACACCTTGATTGCAATAACATTTCACCTTTATGCATTATCAGTATTTACTTGCTTAGACCTGGTGTTATATTTTATTACACAGAAGCATTACTTCAGTTTAAATTGAATCGGGTAAATTATTACTTGTGTCAAGGTATAAACCACCTTTTTGAAAACTGGGACAAAAGGACGAAGGTGATATCATTTATTGGCTTGTCATTATATTCTTAGATCATTCTCTGTGACGTGGCTAAATGTAATGTAGAGAAAAAAAAATGTTTCTTTTTTGTAAATTATTCGATTATATTTGCAAAACAATATAGGAAACATAACATATCTTCACGCCTTTGTTACCCGAAGGTGTAGGCAGCGGCTGTTAAGCCTCGTCTCGCCGTTATGTTTACGTCCCAAATGGAATAGGTAGCGAACCTATTGCCATACCGGGCACAAAGTTTTCAGTCATCGATATTTATCACACATAACTTTCCGAAAACAATTTCGAAAAGTCATTGGTGTGAGCCAGTGTCAGGATTCAAACCCGCGACTTCTGGATTCAGAAACCGTGTGCTCGACAGCTGGACCACCGAGACGAGCAAACATAAGAGAATATGACGAATTAGTGGGATTCGGTACAAACCGGCTTTTGATAACTTAACATCTGATGGATGGTATGACGATGGAGCTGGTAAATTTAAGATTCACTTTTCTTTATCTCGGCTTTAAAAAATATTGAAGATTTCACTGAATGTCTCTTAAGATTTGAAATAGCCATGCAGTTCGTTGCATCAGAAATGAGACCTCCTATCGCAATCCCTTAAAGGCCGGCACCGCAACTGCGACTTAATCAGTGTTGCATGTGTCCATAGGCGGCGCTAGGTGCTTACCATCATGTGAACCGATTTTGTGTGGAAGGCTCGATCGATCGAGATTATAGCTCAAATATCAGGCCATATATGCACATAAGGAATCACATCCTGATCTACGATACCTTTTGGATATTATCCTTTAGGATATTTAGTAGAACTAAGACAGAGTTAAACGTATAGTTAAAGTTAACTGTTCCCGTTTCTTGGTACTTGGTACCAGTTCATGAGTATTTGTATCGCAGTTAGTTAGCATCCGCACGGCTCGATGAATGACCTAAATACGGAGCGAACCAAGGTTAATGGTTGTTTGTTTTAGCAAAATGCGAGACCCGTGTTTTTAGTAATTCTCATACTCATATTGTGATTGGAAAGTATTGCCTGTCGGTTCTGTGAAGATGACGCCACTCGCTGTATCACCGGCTGACCAGTTATTTTCTGTACTATTAGTCATCCGTGTATCCGCCGCGCGAGTACGTCGTTTCGTGATGTTACGCTGTGTTCGAATTTCGAATCATGTAAAAAAAATAAATTAAAAAAAAATAAATTAAAAAAGTGACTTAGCACACAGGACTTTTGCCAGTTTGCTTAATTATTTTATTTACCAATTAATTAACGTTTAAAATTTACTCGGGTGCCATTGGTATCGATGTTTTTTAAATTTTCTTGCCTTAAATTGTGATGATTAACTCATGTGTGATTCAAACATTTTGTGTCATCGATCGTAATACAAAAATGTGAATAAGATTTTATTTTAAGACTATTTATTTGTGATAGCATTATCCCTGTGATATTATTATTTTTTATGTGATAAGACTTGCTTATATTTAATTGTGTGTGCAATTGTGAGTGTAGTGTAAATTATATTGATAATTAAGAAAAAAAAAACCGTCGTTAAATTTCGCATTATTAGAGGTAATAAGTTTTTTTAATTGTGGATTTTGAACATAAGTAAAAGGTCTGTGGGAGTTTAACTGTAGGACCTTGTATTGAATTTAATTCGTCAACTTATTTTTGGTTGTGGTAGATATAGAATAAAATATGATATTTGTTAAATTTAGGTCAGATTTTTTATGTACGCGACATCAGACTTAGTCGCCTCAATGACCAAGTGATTTGGCACTCTGGTTCGCAGGTCTCGAGTGCGATTTCGGGGGTTTACCAATTACTCTTCGAAGCTATGTCTGATAAAATTATGCCCGTCGAATAATACACGGGCTACACCACGTTTTCCATCGGAGCAAATAATTCTTTCTGCCTACGCTGGCGTAAATTAGATCATTGAAGTTACAAAGAACACTTCATGAATATGTAAACTTGTGGGTGCTTAGTCATAACCGATATTGACTCCTTTAATAGTAGTATGTATGACAGATATACAAGTAATTAAAGTTTACACTGGCGAAATGATTTGAGGCTTAATCGTTACTCTAATTAATCATCAGTATTCCGCTCCTATTGGTCGCAGCGTGATGTTATATACCCTGAAGCCTTTCTAGATAAATGGAATATAAAACCCAAAATGAGATTTTAAAATCGAACCAGTAGTTTCTGAGATTATCGCGATCAAACAAACAAATTCTTCAGCTGTATACTATTTGTATGGTTGCTATATGTATAGATACCTGTTGTACATATATTATTACAACACAGTTGGCTGCGAGTTGATAAAATAAAACCGTGTGTCTGTTTACGTGGGCAGCGCCCTTTCTCAATTTTGTTACTCGCCCGCCCACAGGTGACCAAATGTTCGCGTTTCCATTTTAAAACGTTGATTCGAAGTTGTTCCCTATTCACCTTATACCGCATTGTCCCGGGTACTAAGGCCTCCGCGGGTGAAACTTTACTTAATAGAATATTTAAAACTCGTAGCAAAGTTAATAAATAAGTTAAGAAATGTGGAGAAGTGTGAAATGTTAAGAAAGTCTCTCTCTTAAGAAAGTCGAGCACACGATTTCTGAATCCAGAGATTGCGGGTTCGAATTCTGGCACACACCAATGACTTTTCGATATTAATTAATTTCGAAAGTTATGTGTGTTAAATATCGATGACTAAAAACTTTGTGCCCGTGGTTTGTGTGTGGTATGGCAATAGGTTCGCCACCTATTCCATTTGGGACATAAACATAACGGCGAGTAGAGGCTTAACAGCTACTACCTACACCTCGGGTAGAAAAAGGCGTGAAGTTATGTTATGTTAAGAAATATTTATGGAAAAGCCGGTTTTTTAATAGTCATGTAGATTATAGTTTTTTGAAAAAATATCGTTTTAATTAGTTCTCCGCAAACTGTAAAATGTTCAATATTTCTATTGAATGTTCCTGACAGTGACTGCCGTAAATATGTGGCTCTATGGGGTGGACGTGCAAGTCGTTATACGTTACGACCTTACAATTCTTACCTCTTTACTAATTCATCAGAATAATGCTACACCTTTAGTCATGATGTCTTTTCTATTTCAGCCGTAACACTTGTCTGGACATTTGTAATAAATAAGTTATCTCGGGATATGCTAGAGGTTGCTTGAATGCTTGTGTTGCAAAATTTTAGTTGCAGTATTAAATCAATCTATTTACTATATTCGTCGCTCAACCGAGCACTGATAATGAGTGGAATGATCTTTAGGAGTCAGTCTTCCACAATCAGTATGATCTGAAACTGTTTGCAAATGGAATGAATTGGTGTTTATTAGGAGAGTGGACTTCACCAACCATTTCTCTATCACTTACCATTAAGTAAAACGTGGATCGTATAAATAAATAAATAAAAAATCTGCTAATTTATCAGTGCATTTCGCTTTTGTAGTAATTATTAAGATGTACCCATTAAAGTTGTTATCTTTTTGCTATATCTTTTCGCGACTTAAAAACAACTTTTTCGGATTTTTTCCTGTTTTATAATTTGAAGTTTATATTATAATTAAATGTAATGGTTTACTGATTATAAGTTAAGCTTAATAATAAGTTTACTATCAATCCTTATACTTATTGTATTTTAGCTTTGTAGCCGTGATTTGTGGTTTTCTCTTAGTATGAGTGTGATATTAATTTCAATAAATACTTAAATGATTGCAATAATTAAATGTTACATTTATTTAAATGAATACAACAGACACCATTTAAATTACACAATACGAAACTGCCTAGTTTCCATATCGGTAAATGTATTATTTGTTTTTTATTTGTCAAGAAACGTACTTCATATATATTATTTACGACTCAAGACTTGAAGCGAGGGATATAGATAAGAGTGTGGGTTTATGGCACAGAACGAGCGTTGTGAAGGAGTTTGTTCAAATAAGTTGTATAAGTGGAATACAAAACATTTACATGTCTAAATGCTTCGAAACTAGAATTAATAAATAGTTGTATGTACTTATACTTTTTTTTATGGGATAAGGGACAAACGAGCAGGCGTGTCACCTGATGGTAAGTGGCGAGCACCTATGGACACCTGCAACACATATAGTGTTATGGTTGCGTTACGGACCTTTAAGGGAGGGAAGATCGTTTTAAAATGGGAAAGGATGGCCAAGAGAGGTGGGCCTCCGCTTACAACTCTCACCAAACGAAACGCGGCAAGAGCCACTTTACGTTGATATTCTGTGAGGTCGTGGTATTTCACCGGTCGAGCGGGCACATTTATGTAGCGAGTTGGGTGGCTCTACAATTTTTAAACGTTTTTCGTAGAGGCAGGAAGTTGTGCGAAACGGGAAAAAACTAATTAATGCAGTATTTGCGAAAGAGAAATGGGGCTTCAGCAACAGAATCGCTAAATGTAGAGACGATCAACTCGTCCAAAAATCTCGTGAAAGCACAACAAATTAATATGAAAAGTTACAAAGAGCGTCAAATTGAATTGAACACAAAATTCCCTGTATTCAAACTTCTCAGAATATATTACGTTATTTGATTGTTTGAAACGACGAAAATTAATATCTATAAAAAATAAATAATATTTGTGCATTTTTTTTAATAAGTTAATTTAATTTCTTTTGTTTCAGAATCGATCTGAAAACGAATCTTCAACAAAATTAAATAAAAATGTACATACGACGTTCGTGTTTGTTACAAATATTTGTGTGTGTGAGTGTGTTGGCCACATGTTGGGGCCAACGTGCTCAGCTGCTGCTGGCCCAGAACCCATGCTCCAGCAAGACGATGTGTAGCGATTGCATACGCACCGCCAGCTGCGCGTGGTGTTTTGCTGCCGATTTCAATGGACCCAGGTGCTTTAATCCTGCTATGGAGAAACATGGCACAGCTGGCTGCGATGAGGCTTATATCTTCAACCCCGATAATCAGCGATCAGTCGACCCCAAATACAACTTGGAATTGAGCAGAGGTAAATTTGTTCTTAATATATATGATTAATAATACCACTTACCTGAACCACTTGCCTGAACAGCAATTGTCACGTTCTGATGAAGTAATGAGTACCCCGTAACGTAGGCCGGTACTGCTGATATCTTAGTAGGGAAATCTGCACATGTTTTATGAGATAGGAGGGCAAACGAGCAAGTGAGCAAAGTGAGCAAGCGACCTGATGGTAAGCAACTACTCACCGCTCATGAAGACCGTGGTGCGTTGACGTCCTTTAAGGGAGTAGGAAGGTGAAAGGGGATCGGGCCTCCGGATACCTCTTTCACCGAACGAAATGCGACACGAGCCACTTCACGCCGATATTCCAAGCGGTCGTAGTATTTTACCGATCGAACCGGCCCCATCATGCAGCGAGCTGCAAGACTCTACCACTGGTATAATAACCCTACGACGCCGACTGTTAAAGTTTCATATAATTTACCAGCTGATCCGGCGAACTTTGTTGCGCATCAAAAGTATTTTTATAGCGTTTCGAAAATTTTCACTTTTTATTTACGTGGACACCCTCTACATAACTTCACGCCAAATCCCTTGCGGGGAAGGCAGAGAGAACGGAGCGCCATTGGGCACGATTCTTACACACCTCACTCGCTTCGTTGACTTTCAGAACTCTTAACAGCGGAAAGTGACTTTGTTTCATTTTAAGTAATGATAATAAAGTTTCCAATATAACATAATTACGATTTAATTTAATAATATCGTAATTTACAGCAAAGTCTCGGGTGGGTATGGTGTCCGGTTCGTCTTCATTCGAAGAATCGATGAGTGCAAAGGGAAGTAGCTTCGAAGCATCTGGCGCCTCGGGTGCAGCAGGTGCCGGTGGAGCGGCTGCCGGGGGAATTGTGCAGATGAAACCTCAGAGGGTTAAACTGAACCTAAGAATGAGTAAGTTATTTATATTTACATAATTGAATGTATGTCGTGCTAACTTTACTTTTGATTTGTTGATGAAACTAGGACACTGAATGTTCACGTGTTATTCGTACTAAGAAAATATTTTTACAAACTCTCTTTAATTTAAATTTAAATTTCATTTAGGTATGGTATTATTAAAAGATCAATCTTAACAAAGGCATTGTTATTTTGTTACAGATCAAATGCAGAAACTCACATTCGCTTACTCAAGGGCTGAAGATTACCCAGTTGACTTGTATTATCTTATGGACCTGAGTAGATCGATGAAGAACGACAAGGACAAGCTGCGCACATTGGGCAGTCTGCTGTCTGCGACCATGAGAAATATGACTTCGTACTTTAAGATTGGTTTTGGTTCGTTTGTCGACAAATTAGTGATGCCATATGTCTCGACAGTACCTAAAAAGTAAGTGTTTGTGATAGTGGTTATCGCCTCCTCCGAAACGGCTTGACCGATTCTTGTGAACTGTTTTCTGTATATTTAGATTAAATTTTAGTCTGCCTTATGAAAGATAATTAATTAATTAATTTTTGTTTGTTACAGTTTAATATCGCCTTGCGACGGTTGTGCCGCACCATACGGATATAGAAACCAGATGTCCCTCAGCGTTGATACCGACTTCTTCGACGTAAGTAATATACTTTTATAAATATTCAAAAAATATGTTAATTGAAATATTTGTGTATCTCTGCCTACCCCCATGAGAAAAATTCCGTTTTCCAAATCTCATTTACATGTCCCCGTTTCAATTAAAATGACTTATTATAAAATAACACACACTAAATTTATAAATCAGTTCAGAAACTTGTTAACTTTATTTTTGAACACCCATATAACACATAAAAACGTAGCTTCACGCCTTTTTCTACCTTAAAGTGAAGGCAGCAGCTGCTAAAGCCTCGACTCGCCGAATCGTTACGTTACGTACCAAATGTGGTGGTGAACCTATTGCCATACCGGGCACAAAGTTCTCAGGCATCGATATTTATTTATTTATCACACATAACTTCCGAAAAAAATTCCGAGAAATCATTGGTGTGAGTCCGGAATCGAATCCAGGACATCTGAATCAGAAGCGGGAAGCTCTCCACTAGTCCACTGAGACATTTGGACAATATAATTTCGTTATTACAGGAAGCAGTTGCCAAGGCTGACGTGTCAGGTAATCTAGACGCACCGGAAGGTGGATTCGATGCGATCATGCAAGCCGTTGTCTGCAAACAACAAATCGGATGGAGAGACCAGGCAAGGAGACTGCTCGTGTTCTCTACTGATGCTGGATTCCATTATGCTGGTGATGGAAAGGTAAACGATTTATGAATTAATACCTGCTTAAGGTACTATCAGACATGTCACCGGTATGGTATTGCTTGGCTTCAAGTGACTTTTTTTATGGGATAGGAGGGCAAACGAGCAAGCGTGTTACCCGATGGTAAGCAACCTGGGGCAGGTTGCTTACCATCGGGACACCAGCCCATGGACACCAGCAACACATATAGTTGTTACCGTCGTGTTGCCGACCTTTAAGGGATAGGAAAGGATAGGGAAGGGGGGTGGGCCTTCGGGTACCTCTCTCACCGAACGAAACGCGGCATGAGCCACTATAAGTCGATCTTCTGAGAAGCCGTGGTATTTCACCGGTCGAGCCGGCCCATTCATGTAGCGACGTGCTTGGCTCTACCACTGTGACTGCTAGAATCTAGAACATGCTGCTATAAACGCTGCTAGTTCGATGAATGAGTGCCCGCTTGGCTAGTGATATGTGGTATTTCACCTTAGAATATCGACGTAAAGTGGCTCATGCCGCTTTCCTCCTCCATTCCACCCTACATTATCTGTGTTGGGTCTATGGGTGGCAATAGTCGCTTATCACCAGGTATTCCGCTTGCTCCTTTGTCCTCCTAGCACATACAATAAATAAACGCTCTTTTTCATAGACGCATGATAAATTTCATTTTCCAATTCAGATATTAACACCGCATTGAAAACAAGTGTTATTATTTATTATCAGATAAATAATTAATATGTTGTTTACAGCTCGGTGGTATCGTTCAGCCTAATGATGGGGAATGTCACATGCAGAACAACATCTACACACATTCCACTCTACAAGACTACCCGAGTATTTCCCAGATCAACCACAAGGTACGAGAAAATTAATATAATCTACCTGCGGTCACTAATAGGTGTGAAGGTTTGAAGAAAAACTAGGTTGAATTAAAATTTTACATGTCTTATTCCTAGATATGGACAGTACCAAAAAATATTTAATACATTAAAATAAAGACGGATTAAATAGATTTCTTACTACAAAAATATAGCATGTTGAGAGAGGAAGTATTGTTTAGTACAGTATCTGATTGAAATAATCACACTTACAGTAGAGATAAATCAAATCAAAATAGCTTCACAGTGTCATAAAAATAGCAAATCAAAACTTATTATTGAAGTTAAATTACATATTGAAACACGCGTCCTAGAGGAAAGTGCCTGCATGTAATAAAGAAAAATACAGAAATATACGCCACGAGTCGCCCGATTCCGAGTGTAGTGTGAGTGAGTATTATGAGAAGAACCCGAGCAAGAAACTCATGTGTATAATAACATATTAGATTATTTCTTCTATATAGATATGAAAATATATGTTTAAATTTCAGGTAAAGAAGCATGCCATCAACGTGATATTTGCGGTGACAGCGGAACAGATCAGCGTCTACGAACAATTGAGCAAACACATTGAAGGTTCCAGCACCGGCATGCTCAGCAACGACTCCGACAATATCGTGGACCTAGTGCGCGAACAGTACAACGTTAGTATATTTTTTATGTAATGGTACGGTAAACTAGCATGCTTATCACCTGATGGTAAGTAACCAGCGCCGCCTATAGACAGCTGCAACGCATATAGTGTTACAGTTGCGTTGCCGACTTTTAATTGAGTAGGATGGGAAAGGATGGGGCAGGGAGGTGGGCCTCCGGGTACTTCTCTCACCGAACGAGGCACAGGGCCCATTCATGCAGCGAACTGCTTGGCTCTACCACTGTTATTATTAACCGACTGCTGAATGGGGGTTGTTCTGTTTAGTATTTACTTAGTATACTGGACATTTTATTTCAAGTGCAAGTGTTTGAACTTACGTTAACTACATACATACACATACATAAAAAGTCCTTGCGGGGTAGGCAGAGAGAACAGAGCGCTATAAGGCACTATTCTTACAAGCTTCACTTGCTTCTCTGACATTCTTAACTCTCTTTGACTTTGATGCACTCGCGTCGATTTTTGAGGCTCCTAACTTACCTTAACTGTTCTATGTATAAAGTTTTTGGGTGGCTTTTATATAATATGTACTCAGGGTTTTTTTTTCCAAATTCATCAGTCATTATTACCTTTAATACGTAGTATTCTGTTTTAATTAGCCTTAGTAGCCTATAAGTGCAGAATGTGTTACATATTTATCTTTAAGACTTTTAATGTCATGCAGAATGTGTGTGTGGATTTGAACTAAGTATGACGGGTATATAACGTGTGATCATTATAATTACTCTTGATGTGCCACGGGCTTCCCATTCATTTTATAAGATTAAATATCTCATTCGGCGAGGTAACACACATATTATAACGCCTGTGTTCATTAGACCCAATGCCTGTCCTGTGGCAATGTCTGGTTGGTCCAGTGGTCGAGCACCCCGCTTCTGAATCTGGAAGTCGCGGGTTCGAATCCTGACACTGGCTCACACCAATGACTTTTCGATATTGTTTTCGGAAGTTATGTGTGATAAATACCGACGACTGAAAACTTTGTGCCCGGTATGGCAATAGGTTCGCCACCTATTCCATTTGGGACCTAAACATAACGGCGAGACGAGGCTTAACAGCCGCTGCCTACACCTTCGGCTATCAAAGGCGTGAAGTTATGTTATGCCTGTCCAGCACTCATCACAGTTTTTATGCAGCGTTCTATTACGAAAGTTTTATATCATATATATACTTATAAAGCATTTCTTGGTATATTTACAGTGACTCATTAGTTAATGGCGTTTACATTGTTTTACAGAAAATTACGTCAGCAGTTGAAATGAAAGATTCTTCAAGTGAAGCTGTACACATAGCGTATTACTCATCATGTCTTAGCGGTAAAGAACCAATACAGACGAACAAATGTGATGGTCTGAAGGTAATTTAAATAATAACCATTCTACTTTTGTATTTTAAACTTCCGAAAACAATTTCGTAAAGTCATTGGTGTGAGCCGGGATTGGAACTCGCGACTTCTTGATTTAGAAGCGGGGTACTCGACCACTGGATCACCGAGACTTTTTATGAATGTAGTATAAAGCATATTCAATTCAATTTCAATATTACAAATAGACGCTTCAATTTTATTTATATGTATAGATATTGGTCTCGAATATTATTTAATTTAACGAATAGCTCAATATATATCAAGGATTTTTGGGAGGTCAAATAATTTATTAGACATTTTTTTCGTTATTAGAAATGTGATATACTTATAAAAAAATAATGTAACCTATATTTATGTATTTTAAAAAGTATTTGCAAATATTTTAGGTCGGCGATGTGGTCGAGTTCACGGCGGAGATCACATTGAAAGAATGCCCTAAAGATCGCAAGCAGTGGAAGCAAACTTTCGACATCTCCCCCGTCGGTATCTCGGACAGTTTGACCGTTGAGCTGGAGATGGTGTGCGAGTGCCCCTGCGAACAGCCCGGACATTTCGTGAGTACTTGGTGTGATATTATAAAGACAGATTAAAATAACGTAACACTGAATACTAATCTTAATTTTGTGTGTTTTGTAAATCTTTTAATCAATAATCTATTATCTGTAATAATATAATAGATATATGTGCAGTCGTGCCATTTGGAAAAAGGGAACATAAAAAACTTGTACTGAGTAAACGACAATTAAAAAATCACTTATCGCTTGGAAGTTTAGTTCGCAAAACCACAAATAGCCGTGTGAAATGGTTTAAAAATTATATTTATGGATTTTAGCGTGTCTGTTATTTGTGTCAGTTATATCTATATGGAATATGTACCTATTCGGGCTCCTTGGTCAAATATAATGTAAACAACAAACGAAAGTAGCAGGACGCCATTGTTCTATTTCACCTGAGAATATATTTTGTAATGATTGTGATTACTTATTTCATTGCGATATAATTAATTAATGAAACACTCTTGCATTGAATTAATTATTTGAAAACTCTGACAATATGGGACAGTGTGTTTGGCTTTTTTCGGTTTAATTAGCTATGTAGATTTATAGTTTTATATTTATATATATAACCGTTTTAAGTTAATTTCAGTCACCTATAAAATGTACATACACATACATACATAATTTCACGCCAAATCCCTTGCGGGGTAGGCTGAGAGAACCGAGCGCCATAAGGCAAGATTCTTACATACCTCACTTGCTTCGTTGACTTTCATAACTGTGTCTCGGTCGTTCTCGACTCCTACATCCATCCGCTTTTACATTGTATAGCTGCTTAGTCAATCTTGCATCATCCATCCTTTCTACATGTCCGAACCATCGGAGCATGCCCTTCCTTACCTTTACACCGACAGTCTCTTCTGAACCGACTTCCTTCCTTATAACCTTGTTTTCGACGCGGTCAGCGAGGGTTACTCTGCAGATTTTGCGCAATGCCCTCATTTAGATCGCGTTTATCTTACTTTTTTTTTTTATAAAATGTGCGCGTAAAATTTCGGACGTTCAGGACTATTATATGTAGGTCTGTGGAGAGGAAGTTCAAGTGTACTTATAACAAGAAGGTTCAGTATAGTATATTCACGTTTCTGTGTGTGTGTGTGTGTTGCAGGCGTACAACGACAGCCCGCTGGTGTGCAGCGGCGAGGGCGTGTCGGCGTGCGGCGTGTGCGCGTGCCGCCCGGGCCGCTTCGGCAAGCAGTGCGAGTGCTCGGCGCAGGGCGGCGTGTCGGCCGAGCAGGAGCGCGGCTGCCGGCCCCAGAACGGCACCCAGCCCGGCACCCAGCCCGGCGCGCCGCTGTGCTCCGGCCGCGGCTCCTGTCTGTGCGGCGTGTGCGACTGCAACAAGATGGACGACCCGCTCAAGGTGCCTGGCTAAAGCTTTTTACTGCCTAACACATAGGCTTCTCTACGTAAACTTACTTCTTTTTTAATAAAAGACGCTGCCCGGCCAAGAAATAGTAGTATTTCACCTGTAGAGCAAATTATGCCATGTACATATAAACAGAATAATTTCTGGACCGTCACTTATTATGGGTGTTCCTCAAGGGTCCATTCTCAGCCCTTTGTTTTTTTTAATTACCCATTGTTATAATAATATTAACTATTTACTGACCACACTTCTGTAATTGTCAAAATTGAATATAAAAACGTTATAAACAAACAACTCTGTTGCCCCACAAGTATTGATTGAATTGCAGTTAAAAAATTAAAAAATCTTATTTCTAATATTAAAATTTTCATTTGATTTTCTTTTTGTTCATGAAGGTCATTTCCGGACCGTTCTGTGAATGCGACAACTTCACTTGCGACATGAACAAAGGATTATTATGTTCGGGGCCGGACCACGGAGAATGTGTGTGCGGCAAGTGCAGCTGTAGGCCTGAATATACCGGCCCAGCTTGTCAGTGCCTTAAGGATCAGACGCCTTGTAGGTCACCAGGTCAGTGAATATTCTATAATTATCATTATACTAAACTAAGCTATTGAAGTTTAATGGTTCCTGAAATATATGCAGGCATCGATACCATCTCTATAAATTTCATAAGAATATAGTTTTATTTAAACAAGGCTCCAGATTTATATAGGTGTGAAAATACTCCTAACAAAGCACACATATTACAGAGAACAATGAGATATGCAGTGGAAATGGCAAATGTGTGTGCGGTCAGTGTGTGTGCAACGTTGGTGAAGACAGACACTACTCCGGAAAGTATTGCGAGAAATGTCCCGTAAGTTATTATTTTTTATATTTGCTTATACAGGTTTTTCCAGAACTCCACTAATTTTTCTCAAGATGATTATGATCAATCCTATCACCAAGTTTCAGCTTGACATGGATTTCTGGGACAACCTGTATATTACCGGCAATTTGATAAGTTTTTATTACAAAATAAAAAACCTTTTGTTATTCTACAAGTATTCCGTCGTAACTTGCATCTAATACAAATTGATTGATCCTATGAATGTCCATCCCCAATTCGGGCTCAGTCTATTATATTTTCCTGCACTGGATTTACAAAAAGTTAACACTAAAAGTGAATTATAAAATAAAAAAATGACCTTGATAAGTTCTGAGCCCTGTTTGCGGACGATTCACCAAAAAGATCTTTCATGATCATAGATGACTGTATTGTATCTTGAGTGTTTTGCGTTTTATTAGCAAACGTTTCTTGTAGCTCTTCAACTACATTTAAATTATTATTGCTTTTGACATACAGACATGCCCCGGTCGGTGTGGTGAGTTCAAAGATTGCGTATTGTGCGAAGTGCACAGTCGCGGCGATCTCTACGACAAGGAGATGAAAACCTGTGGCGAGTGCAACCTTCACCCTATCATAGAGGAGGGCAAAATCGAAGGTGAATTATTATCTATAAGAAGTTGCACCTCCAACCTACCCCTCCTACTCCGTTGGTGGTAAATACCCGCAATAGTAAAGATTGTGGCATCCGCCCCCTTAATCCTCAGTTCATCATAATTGTTCCACCAGTAATGGAAAAATTGCGTCACAAAAATTTATAAAGATAATATGATTTACGATGTTAACCTCTTTTTAGCATAAAAGTGTATTTTATTTAATTATATTAATATTATTAAACTGTATATTTGTTTGTCATCAGCCAACGAATCTCGAAACGAACATTTGTGCAGTTTCTACGACGACGAAGACTGTCTCTATGTGTATGTCTATTCTTACAACGACGCTCAGCAACTTGTTATCAGAGCCCAGAAGGAGAGGGACTGCCCCAAGAAAGTGAGTAGAATGAGTATTGTGTAAAAGTAGAGTTAAATATCAACATTTATTAGATAGAGAACATTTGGTAGAGCCAAGCAGTTCGCTGCATGAATGGGCCGGCTCGACCAGTGAAATACCACGGCCTCTCAGAAGACCGACGTAAAGTGGCTCTTGTCGCGTTTCGTTCGGTGAGAGAGGTACCCGGAGGCCCACACCCCTTCCCCATCATTTCTTAAAAAAATAGAGAGAAAGGTTTGCACATTCATTTGGGTCGAAGGTAAATATTTTTTTTATGGGATAGGAGGGCAAACGATCAGGCATGTCACTTGATGGTAAGCAACCAACGCCGCCCATGGACAGCAGCAACACATATAGTGTTACTGTTGCGTTGCCGACCTTTAAGGGAGTAGGTTAGGAATGGATGGGGAAGGGAGGTGGGCCTCCGGGTACCTCTCTCACCGAACGAAAAGCGGCATGAGCCACTTTACGTCGATCTTCTGAGAGGCCGTGGCATTTCACCAGTCGAGCCGGCCCATTCATGCAGCGAACTGCTTGGCTCTACCGAAATATTTTTAATGGTTTGGTTATTTTGTTTTTTAACACATCTGTTCACACCTAGGTACCGATCCTGGGCATAGTGCTCGGTGTGATTGCAGCCATCGTGCTGGTGGGTCTGGCGCTGCTCATGTTGTGGAAGATGGCTACCACCATACATGATCGCAGGGAGTTCGCTCGCTTCGAGAAGGAACGCATGATGGCCAAGTGGGATACGGTAAGACACCATTATATCCTATTTTGTATTATTACATAACAGAACTTCACGGCGGCTGTTAAGCCGTTAAGACCATATTCTTAAATGTTTTCGTTTGTATTTTATTCCCAGGGTGAGAATCCGATTTACAAACAGGCGACGTCTACCTTCAAGAATCCCACATACGCGGGAAAATAAAGAGATTTGTTTCACTAAGTTGTCCCAAAGTAGGAAAAAAAAAACATTTAAACAGCATTTTTATAGATCACATAATTATGAAAAATGAGCATACAGATTGCCCTGACAGAAAAAAATCCCAATCAATGTAGCAATCAACATAAAAATGTATATTTTTTGGGGCAGTCGTATTAAAAAGTACGATCAAATTCTGCAGTATTCGATTTTTTTATGTATTTACAGCGATATTGAAATATGTCTTATGATGTGGTTGGTTGCCTTAAAATGTGCCTTTTCGAATGATCTTTTGTAATGAGCTGTATAACGATAAATTTAAAAGTAATATATTTTCAATTAAATGTATCCCAAGTTAGATTGTCTTAGACAGAAATAAATGCTAGAATTTCTTTAATACAATATGGATTTTTTTATAGGTCTGTTTAATCTCAAATTGTATATCGTACGCTATTTGTACTTATGTGTGAGTGTAAGTTTGTATGTACTTATGTGTTTGTGTGTGTAGTGTTGTTGTATCGAACGCCATCTGGCGCGAGCTGTACTGTACATTTCAATTTATCATCTCTTTCTATTGATTTGCTTCAAAAACAAACGAATAATCATTAAAGTTAATGTTGATGATTAAATACGAATGCGGTTTCCTCAAAAAGAAGTATTTTATAATATTTCCTGTTTTTGTTGCTAAATATAATAATAATGACTTAAAAATTTACTAAGCACTTGAACAAAACAACGGCAATATTTAAATCAAATTGTGACGCCTTTAAAAATAAATAATATAAAATAAAAATTATAATATTTTATGGCTATTTTATAAATGTTTTGTCCTTATTAATCCACATGATTTATTCTTTTTAATTTTGACGAGGGCAATTACCTGAGATGATGATTTGCGTAAACTTCTGACTAGCAGAACGCGCGAACTTCATACCGCTATATTTTATGTACCTTTCCGCCGAGCGATATTTCAAAATAGTATGACAAAATGGCAATGACGATGATGATTTTAAGTATAGCCTATTTTACTCTGGGTAAATGCAGCTTCCCAATGGTGGAATAATTTTTGAAATCGGTCCACTAGTTTTTGAGTTTATTCGTCACATACAAAAATACAATTCTTTTCTCTCTTTTTAATATCAATATACGCCATTATGTTCTTCTCAATTTTATAGTATTTGTTTTGCACATAGTAATTTATGACGGGTGATGACTTAGTGTGTGACAGTACGGACAGTATATGATAGGGCTGTCCAAATCATGGCCCGCGGGTTTAAATTTATTGCCAATATGCAAATTATTTTTTATATATTATTTTTCTTAAGATGAAATTCAAATGTTTTGGGTATGTCTTCTCGGCCCCCCATTATTTAGTCATTTTTTGTTGGTCCTGCGACCCATCCAGTTTGGGACAGCCCTATAATATATGAAGTCTCGTGACCACGTAGCGTTTGATATGTCGTAGTTTAGAAGCTTTATATCTGTTTATATTAATAATAATAATTACACATGGAAACACGGACAAGATTGAATATAGTTTTATATATTTTTTAATGGAAGTAAATCGTCAAGAAATGTGTGCATCATATTTTATGAAGGTTGAACGTATGTGAAAATTTTTCTTCTTGATTTTTTTACCTGTATACTTTTTACCTGTTCGAATGAGTTGAATTTTTTTCTTAAAAGTAATATTAAAGCCCTACTGCTAAAAACACGATGCAAGCCAAAATCTAGCTGTTAGCTACTCCTTAACTGCTGTATTTGTCGCAAATAGTTTCTTCCATTTAAGTAAAAGACATAAAAATTGGTATTTTTTTAAACTCGGTTAAGTTCAGTTTATACCGAATAAAATTAAATAAATTTCTAAAACAAGTGTTGGCCTAACAATTTACTATAAATTAATATGTTTATGATGATACAGAAAATCACTGCCAATATGATATCGACTGATCGCCGTCGGCCTGGATACTGCCATTTTTACCATAGGAATAGTTTAATTTAATAAAACATAAACACACATTATCGTGCCTGAAAATATCGAGATAGAATATAATGGTGGGCGTATAGATAGATATATTTAGATTACAATATGGCAAATGAAAACAATCCATCAAATTCCTACATTCACGAAACGAACAGACAAGAAGAAAGATCTTGACAAAATGTTATCCCACTTCTTATTTTTTCTCAACATCAGAAGAAATTATTTGAGATAAGAGACGTACGTACGTTCTTTAATATGTTCTGATCGAAATATCGTCATAACAAAATGGTATTTGTACGTAATCTTACAAAATCTCCAATATATGATATTACAACCTGCTTCCATTATTCGCGTCTTGTGCCTTTCTATAACATTTTATATAACAACTAATAGTGCCATTACATTTTTTTTATAATATAAATTATAAACAAATATATATGTATAAATTATTTATTCTAAGGTATTAATGTTGTCGTAGATTAACTTGTAATTAATTAATTATAAGTTTTAATTAAATATATACACGTGTTCGGATATATTTTTTAATATATATGATGTTGTTTTATTATTTTTTATTAAATTAAAAAAAAATCTTTTGACTTTTTAATGCTTTATGCAATTATAAGTGGATGTTTAAAGATTAATCGATAGAGTTTATTAATCTGAGAATCTGTATTTAGACGTTATATGTTATAACTGATATTTTTTTCTTAATAATATTATAGTTCGTATTTGATAATTTTACAAACATTAATTTCGGTGTAACTTGATATTATGTCAAGATTATGTCGAATTTTCTCACGAACGAGTATATCCGATTGTATATAATTTAGTTTTTATAAAGCTGATATTTGTAAGCAGTCATGGCTTTTGGAATTGATAGTAGCTAATAAAATATTAACACATAAGTTTCTTGTTTTTATTTTGCGCATATATAAACTAGCTGACCCGGTAATTGTAGAAAGTTAGATTTAGTTAAACTATTTTTTTTTCAGCGTTTACCATTAATTAAATTACAATAAATTATAGTCTTGGTGGTCCAGGGGTCGAGCACACGGTTTCTGAATTCAGAGGTCGCGGGTACGAATCCTGGCACACACCAATGACTTTTCTGAAGTAGAAAAAGGCGTGAAGATTTATGGTGAAATGAAAAACATTTCGAGTGATGTGAAAAATTATAAAATTATTTTATTTTGATACTTGTTTAGTTAGCGAATTTCGTTTCGCCTCAGAAACAATAAGAAGAAATAAAAATGGTCATTGTGGGTGAAGGTGTTTTAAAAAAGAAATTATACATGCACACCACCCCGACACCCTCTCTCTATTAAAAAAAACAGATTAAAATCCGTTGCGTAGTTTCCAAGATATATGCATATAGGAGACAGACAGCGGATAGCGACTTTGTTTTATACTATGTAATGAAAATGATATACTTTATTAAATTCTCTCGCACACCAATCGAGTAGGTAGGTACCACTAAGTCACTATTCTCTTTCCCAAACTACACGTTTTTGTTTCTGCTAGCGTATTATGAACTCTTAATTCCAGCCAGCTTACGCGCTGCCTTGCAAATTCGTGTTTTTAACGACAAATTTCAGCTAGTGGGTGGCACGTAGCAGTAATTCCATTTAGTCAGTCATGAGTAGTCTAGACTAGCTGAAATTAGTCGTTGGAAATAAGAATTCGCTAGGCAGTGCGTAAGCTGGCTGGAATTAAGAGCTCATAATAGTACGTACCCATAGGTACCCTACGTTAGAATTCGCATAAAAAAAGTTGGTAATTCATAAGTCAATATCAACACAATTATTTTACTCATCTGACCTATTTTTGTTACGAATATAAATTACAATGTGTAACTGTTTTTGTCTATTTATCTACGAAACACAGAACATCACAATTACTTCCGCCTGTTACATTAAGACTGCCCCAGGTAAGAAAACAACATTAATTTCATTTAACCTCCTCTTCTCTGTATCATTCTTTACTTTATATCGCGTGGTAAACTTAATTAAGTTTTGTAAGTAAATATTATAAGTCTTATATCTATGGGTATCTTCGACTACAATATGGTTAGTACTTAGTTAATCTTTGTTCATAGAATGTATATAATACATGCTGTAGAGGGCTATTTTGATCCAAATTTAATGTGTGATGTTAGGTGTGATGTTTAAAATCGCTTCGTAAATAGGTGATTATTTCTTGACAAAAGTAACCAAATAATAAATCTAAGCAAATAAGGGGACAGACACCGGAAACAGACCTTGTTTTATACCACGTAACTAATGATGACTGACCAATATTATTTAAAAAAATAATAGTTTAAAAAAACTAAAAAACACGCTTTTTATTGAAAACCGAACTAAAAAATAGAAAAATAAAAATAAAATACTTTATTTTAAAAAAAGCGTGGGGTGCTTTTTAAGATATTATCGAAATGATAATCACTCTACTCATATCTGTCAATAAAATATTTATAACTATTGACACCATGCACCCCACGCTTTTTTTAAAATAAAGTATTTTTTTTTTATTTTTCTATTTTTTAGTTCGGTTTTCAATAAAAAGCGTGTTTTTTAGTTTTTTTAAACTATTATTTATTTTAAATTTTTTAGTTCGGTTTTGTATGACAGCGCATTTGTTAGTTTCGAATTTGAGGAATAGCGCCATCTGTGACTTATATAAGGAACTCGTTTCAAGTTGATAACGCAAACTTTCCGCTGATTGCCACTAGATGGTGCGATTTGTGAACTTTCATAGTTCACAAATCGCACCATCTATCGTTCAAAAAAGCGTCGGGTGCATGGTGTCAATAGTTATAAATATTTTATTGACAGATATGAGTAGAGTGATTATCATTTCGATAATATCTTAAAAAGCACCCCACGCTTTTTTTAATTTATATTCATTGAAATTTTTAACACTATTTTCTTATTTTAAATTCATTAAAATTTATTTTCTATTTTTTAGTTCGGTTTTCTAGTCTAGAACTGTCATAGTTCACAAATCGCACCATCTAGTGGCAATCAGCGGAAACTAAAAAAGAAGTCGGTTACAAACAAACCTACAAACCTACAAACATACATACAGGTGAAGCTAATAAAAAGCTAATAAAAACATAAATTGAAATTTAATACTAGCCAATGTTCAGGCTTAATCTTCATAATCTGTTAGATTAAATATCTATAGTATCTGTCTAGTTAAACTGTACGGTGATTAATAATTAAAAAGAACAATCTCTCGGTAAGCCGGAAAATCTTTAATTATTCCTTGATTCGTTCGGTGTTTCAACACGCAATGGATTCATTGTCTAGAACCAATATTTTCTAATCCTACGGGAAATAGCGGGTTGTTTATTTACCTAGATCCTAGATCTAGTGGCCGAGCAGACTTTTGATTCAGTGGACTCGAGTTAAAATCCGAATATGCGCTAGTGACTGATTGATTATTTTTTCGGAACTCTAGTTCGATAAATATGGGTGACAGTTCATTTTTTCCCTCAGATAAATTTTAATCGAGTTACAATAATTGTTGAATAGTTTCAAAGATTATTAATATAACTTCACGCCTTTTTCTACCCGAAGGTGTAGGCAGTGGCTGTTAAGCCTCGACTCGCCGTTATGTTACAGTCCCAAATAGAATAGGTGGGGTACCTATTGCCATACCGGGTACAAAGTTTTCAGTCATCGATATTTATCACACTTAACTTCCGAAAACAATTTCGAAAAGTCATTGGTGTGAGCCAGGATTCAAACTCGCGCCTTCTCGATTCAAAAACGGGGTGCTCGACCACTAGAGCACTACATCTTCAAAGATTAATCCTATGATATAATCGCTGAAAACCACGTAAAATTATTAAGATACAATATTCGACTGTATGTGCAGATTATTTTGAACGATTTCATTTCCAAATCGTTCCCTGTCATTCATTCGTTCGACACAATGCGGGATGAGATTGGATTAAGGCACCGAAAAAGCTTCGCTAATAAAGTCTGCCATGTATTGTGTTTGACTGTGGGTACACAGGTATGTAGGTACTATGTGTACTGCGACAATACACAAAGTAGCGCGGTACCCAACAAATGGCTGTGTATATACAGCTTCTATTGTTAATTCTTATTACATTCGACGTCTATATTTATTTGTTAAGCACTGGAATTTAATTAATATGATGACGGTATGAATGCCATATGCGCAATGTGTGTTCTTTGTGGACTTTTATTTCTTGCATTTTTTTTACAATCGTGTCTACCTAATACAGTATTGTTAACTTTTAGTTGAATTGTTTTTATTTAATCATAGCAAATTATCAATAGAGTAAATCAATAACAGTGGTAGAGCCATGTAGTTCGCCGCATGAATGGGCCAGCTCGACCGGTGAAATACCACGACCTCTCAGATGATCGACGTAAAGTGGTTCATACCGCGTATCGTTCTCGGAGGCCCACCTCCCTTTTCTATCCTATCCCATCCTACTCGCTTAAAAGTCGGCAACGCAACTGTAACACTATATGTGTTGCAAGTGTCCATAAGCGGTGCTGGTCATTTACCATCAGGTAACACGCACGCTCGTTTGCCCTTCTATCCCATAAAAAAAATACTGGCATATACTGAGAGGTCTTTGCCGCTTTCCTTAAAGTTCAAAATATGTCTATGTAAGTACAGCAGGCGCGTAAGGTGAGTAAGAACCATATTATATGGAGCTGTCCTTTAGTCCTTTGGCCAAGGATCTTGGCCTACGTTAAAGTATGTAATGTGCTATTTCTCTTTTGCATTATGGTCTCACTCTTTTGCATGGTATTTTTATACGTATTTCGTTATCTTAAGCATACTCTAACTCACGTATACGTTAAGGTACATACATAACTTCTCGCCAAATCCTTTGCAGTGTAGGCAGAGAGAACAGAGCGCCATAAGGCTCGATTTTTACACACCTCACTCGCTTCGTTAACTTTCATAACTATTTTCATGCATCCGAGTCGATTTTTGATGGTCCTAACATCATCTTCTTCCAGAACACGTTCTATTTGGTCATGGAATATGTGTCCTGGTCGTCCTCGACTCCTACATCCATCCGTTTTTGCATTGTATATCTGCTTAGTCAATCTTGAATCATCCATTCTTTCTACATGGCCGAACAATGGGAGCATGCCCTTTCTGACTTTTACACCAATACTCTCTTTTAATACGTTTAGATATTTTTAAAATAAAATCTAACTAGACCAAAATAAAAAAACAATATATTTCTTTTTGACAATGATTGATATGTAATTTAAGTATTTTCTGGACTCTTTATTTGAAAAAAAAAAAGGAATACTAATGTGTATTTGATGGTGAATGTTTTATTACAAGCTGATTGTTATTCAAAATTGTTTATAGAGAGCGAACCGAACACATTAGCGATACACAAAAGGTTCCGCAGGTGGCTAGACGATTAATCACAGCAAGGAATTCGTGCGAGTGTGGGGCGGGCGGCGATTGTGCTGGGCGGATGGGTGGCCATGGCAGCGTCGGGCGCGGTAGTGCCGCCGCGGAGTCACGCCGCGTAGCACGCCCCGCCCGCCTCCACTGACTACCTAGTGGCACGACCTACACCACGGCGACACCGACATATAAACAAACAAACAAAGATACTTTCAGCGACTTCAACTTGAGGTAAGTTCAGTATAGTTATGATCTCAACTATTTTTACGTGCATTGTAAAGTCTAGTACCTATTTAATTGTTCTTAAAAAGTTATCAATATTTATAGAATAGAACTTTGTTATGTTACACAACGTATTAAGGTTTTTTTTTTAAATTGTGTCGTAATCGATAAAACTCCAAAGTTTTCCTTTTATTTCGAATTTGTGTGTCGACAACCTGTTGAACTTCTTATTTGCGCGTGAGGCCCTACGATTTAATTTGAAGAAACTTTGTTGGCTTGAACGAAGTTCGTTTCACCAAATTTAATTATTTGCACTCACCTAACTGATGGACGAATAATTGTCAACGCCAAAATGATTTTATTCTAAAAAGCGTTAGGTACCTACATGTGAAAGTTTTTTTGAGTTGATTAAATTTACTTGTCAATTTCTAAATGTCATGGTGCATATTTATACATTTGCTGTTATTATTATTTTATGGTTTAAAAAACTTAAGCAATAAATATAAATATTGGTCTCGATGGCCTATTGGTAGAGCACTCGGACTGTTATTGTTTCCGAGTTTAAATCATTTTGTATCTAGATGATATTCAAACATATTTTCGGGAGTTTTCTCGGAATGTAAACCGAAACAAAATCAGGCATTACTAAATGAAGTAGATGAATTCTGCACTTGGACTGACGGACTGAGAGCAAAACCTGGCAAGTGCCACTGCCTTTGTTTGGGCAGGCGAAACACCAAATATACTTCTTACGACCCAGCACTCTCTATAAGCAGGCAGAAGGTTTCTACGATCTCCGAAGCAGTGCCCTTTAAATTTCTCGGTAGAAAGATAGATTACAAAGGACGTACACCATCCCTGAGATAGTTGTCGATAATTTCATTAATGATCTCAACATGGTGGACCATCAACCAATGGCAATTTTAAAAAAGCGTGGATTTACGACTACTATCTTACATCACGTCTAAATTGGCCTTTCCTGGTTTACGACATCGATAAAACCCTCCTAGCAAAGTTGGATGCAAACGTCACAAAGATATTGAAGTCGTGGTTTGGATTGGCACACCCAGCTGACCCCTCATTTGTATTCAGAGATCGCAATAGTTTTGGGCTCAGATTAAAAAAAACCATCGGAACTCTATAAGCACCTCAGAGCTACCATAAGATAAAAATGCCTCCGAACTCTCAGCAAGACTTCAATTCCACAAACAATTTATGGCAGGGGCACAGACTAGCAGAGCTGGGTTGGGTGCGAGTAGGAAAAAGGAAGATCAGGACATTGTTAAATCATTTCTACAACAAGACGAAAATGACAGCTATAAGGTGCATGCAATGAACTTAGAAATGCAGAACGAGTGGCTAACCATTGGTGAGTTCTGCATCCCAATAGATCTTAAATGGCGCACCTTGATACATGAATGGTCTCCTGCCTTACTAAAATTCTACCTTAATGCCTTATAAATGACCGTCCCAGATCAGAATAATTTAGTAAGATGGAGGAAAGCCTCTGAAAAATCTTGCTATACTTGTGGAGAGGCAATTGGTACAGCAAGGCACGTCTTGGTGGGGTGCAAGATTCTGCTTGATAGAGGTCATTACTCACGTCGCCACGTTAGAGTACTACAAATTATACGTGAAGCTGTGCGCCTTTCAGTTGCTAGAGCGCAAAAAGGATTGAACACCAACAAAAGAAAAATTAACTATAAAGTTAATTTTTCTTTTGTTGGAGCCTTCTTTTATAAAAAAGAAAGCTCAATCCTAAATCCCAAAAATAAGCCTTACTCAATCCTAAAGACTGCTCCTGACTGAACTATCTTAATGGACACGTATGAGAAGCACTACAAAATCCCAGAGGATCTGGTTGTAACTTCATCTAGACCAGATATTTTCCTATTCTCTAGACTATCAAGACACATTTTACTTGTAGAGCTCGTGGGAAACAAACATACCAAAAGACCATTCAATAAAAATTTATAAATATTTCGAACTAACCGATTTATTTATTAAAAATGGATATGTGGTTAACTTATACGCGGCAGAAGTGGGGGCGAGAGGTATTCCAGCTAAATCTCTCTACAACCTCCTAAAAGACGTTGGCCTGCCTAGATCTGCAGTGGGTTCTATCCTAGAACGTGTATCGAAAGCTGCTTTAGCAGGTTCCTACCAAATTTGGCTGGGCAGGGAGAGAAACACGAGCAGTGAATGTGACTGTTGATGTACGTCGGCAAGGGGCCCCTTAAACCTACACCCGGGTCGCAAATCCCTGTATCTGCTCGGAGTTTCTCTCTCTGCCACATTATGGACCCGGCACCCGCACGGTGAATCCATGGATTGCTAAGTTGTCTCTCACTTCTACACAATATAAAAGAAATGGTTTCTGTGAGTCTAAGCGATGAAGCATTGCTGCCTACGCATTGACTGCTGTGTTAAAATCGTGACGGTTCAAGAACACATTCATCACTGATATATCAATTTAGTTGGATGAGATCGGTGGTCCAGTAGTCGAGCTTCCAGCTTTTGATTCAGAAGTGGTGGGATCGATTTCGAAGTCACGTCAATGATTTCTTCGAGTTATTTACTGAACTTGTGTGATAAATATCGATGACTGTTTTTTGTGCCCGGTGTAATCGCAATAGATCCTGCACCTACTCCATTTTTACTAAAATCCATTTGACCATTTGTAATGTAATCTTCAGCGAGTTAAAGTTTAACAGCTGCTGCCTACTTTCTTCGGAAAAAAAGGCTTGAAGTTATCTTATGTTTGTTAGATAAATTTTCTAAATTAGACTATTTATTATAATATCTCTATTATTTATTTCATCGCTTCTCTTTGTAAAGTTAGGTCACCTAACAATGACCAAAAAACCTTAAGGTCACAAAAATTGGTATTCAAATTAAATACTAAGATTAGCAGTCAACAAAAGGCACTCAACAAGGACCGGAGCAGCTTTTGTCTATTAGAAGAATAAATTACGACGGGTATTTACGGCCAAAGTACCGTAAATTTAAGGCACTTTTTTCGTCGTCTTGATAAATATCTAGAAGAAACATTTTTTAATTGTACACTTTTATCTTTTGTCTTATTTAATTAATTAATTTAAGTGATAAGATTAGTACAGACAGAGAGAGAGGGATTCGTGGTTCAATGATAAAACAGCCGATTTCGAAGTAGAGGTCACCTGATGGTAAGCAACCTGCACCGCCCACGGACACCAGCAACGCATATAGTGTTACCGTTGCGTTGCCGACCATTATGGGAGTAGGATAGGAAAGGATGGGGAAGGTGGGTGGGCCTCCGGGTACCTCTCTCACAGAACGAAACGCGGCACGAGCCACTTCACGTCTATCTTCTGAGAGGTAGTGATATTTCATGCAGCGAACTGCTTGGCTACAAAAACTGTAACTGTACTGTTAAATATACAAAACATAGCTTGAAAAACTAGAGGGCGCTGTGTGTATTGTATCCAAAACATTTTTGTATTATTTTCTACAGTATTGCCTATAATATATTCCTAATTATTACTATTACTTAGCATCAGATAGTAATCTGTGGAGTTTGATAGCGTAGGTGGCAATTACATTTTCCTTTTGCGTGGTAGTCTGGGAATGTCTGTGTGTTGGGGCTAAGATGTGGTTTACTAATTTTAAGTGCTGATGGATCAAAATGTAACATTCATTACACAATACCTATACAACTACTGAAATTAATTTTAGAAATATCTAGTACTAGCTGACCCGGCGAACTTTGTTCCGCATCAAAAGTAAATGAGTAAATTTTGGATATCATGAGGTTCAATTTGTGCTGTTTATCGGCTTTAACTGCTGTCCCGCTATGTCAATACTGCAATATCTCCGAAAATATTCGTTTGAATTGAATGCTGTAAAGGGCCAGGATAATCTATATTACATGCACAATCTATTTAAGGCACTTTATTAGATGAAAATTAATGCTATAATGTTTAAAATCAATTCGTAAATAAGCCATTATTTCTCGTAAAAAGTAAAAAATAATTGTGGGTTATCCTTACAAGATAGACATATGCCATCGCGGACTTTTTTGTAGATATTTCGAAGGTGTTTAATAATGTAGAACATTGTTTCGATCTATCACTTAGGGTTCAGCCAGCGTTTGCAATCAAAGTGCTAAATCTCGAAAATTATCATTTTTTCTTAACAACATCATATATGAATTATAGCGAGAGAATTATAGATCAAAACCACCTCGTTGACACCCTCTAACTATTAAAAAAAACCGCATCAAAATCTGTTGCGTAGATTTAAAGATATAAGCATATAAGGGGACAGACAGCGGGAAGTGACTTTGTTTTATACTATGTAATAATGATTTACTAATGGTTTAACAATGAATTTTCACACAAACGGTTTCATTTCAGTTAAAATTTCAACTATGTAATCATTACTCAAGCACCAGCTAGTGAATTTGATATTAACAGTGGTCGCGCCACGCGGTGCGTGAATGAGATACCTCGACTGGTAAAATATCAGGACCGATGAAACAATGTAAAAAAAATATTATTTTGGTGTATGTTGTACACATTTATATGCATGTAATAAAAAGTGGTTATTTAAATGTTACATACAGACTTTCCAATTTTATTTATATATATAAATAAACTAAGGGCTTAACATAAATCCATAGGAATGAATTAGAACCTGGCTGGCAAGTTTGGTATATACGATACCCGTAAGTTCTTATTATGAGAATGGAATGGCTTCGAATACTATAAAGTTTGGTTGTACCCACTTCGAGTTGTGGTTCCGTATCTCCACTACTGGCAATTGCAATATACCGCAAGTTAACCGAACTGCCTGTTGGATTATGTGATAGACTAATAACGGACTTAAAAACTTATATTTTGTCACGAAATTTAAAATTAAATTGTATATTCTTGGAATTTAACATAACATAACTTCACGCCTTTTTCTAACCGAACGTGTAGGCAGCGGCTGTTAAGCCTCGTCTCGCCGTTATGTTTACGACGCAAATGGAATAGATGGCGAACCTATTGCTATACCGGGCACAAAGATTTCAGTCATCGAACTTCGAAAGGTCATTAGTGTGAACCAGTGTGACGATTCGAACCCGCGACCTTTAGATTCAGAAGCGGGATGCTCTACCACTGGAGTTTCTGGAATTTAACAACGAAATCTAAGCATTTAAGGGGACAGACAGTGGATGCAGACAGATGATTATGCAGATTTATTCATTGTGAGTTATAACTTATAATTATATAAAAAAAGTTGTCCTGATAGCTTAATATTTCTGTATAAACACATTTGTTAGGTTCAATAAATTCAAATCTAGATTCGACCACAATTCGTAAAAAAATCTGAAACAAAACGCTAAGAACCGAAAGCGAATCGACATCCAATCGTGTCTACTCCTTAATATATTAATGGGATGCAGGTATAAAAACAAGATTATGGAAGTGACTGAAAACTCAATGATTTTTATGCAGCTTCATCTTGCAAGCGTAACGTAGATAAACCAATTGCCAACATTCTAGAAAGTCATAGTTAAAACTATAATAATATAGACTCGGAGCCAAAACAACGCTGGGTAATAAGCGCCCGAATACTGAACCGCCACTCAAATCTGAATAAAGTGCTACTTATTGCTCAAATTTCACGTATTCTGTCTAATGTGACAGCTACTTAAACGCTTAAGTAGCGCTTATATATTTGAGTGGCGGTTCAGTATTCGGGCTAAGGACTGTCAAGGAAGGATATACCTATGCGCATAGAGAAAATACTGAATTAGTAAAAGAACCATCAACCGCCCATCCAGAAGGAAGTCACGCGCATAGGAGCGGTAGTATATACGTACATTATATAAATATTTATGGGAATATCATCATATATTATGTAAGCACGTGGCCTCTTATGAGGGGAGGCTTCTCAGCTCGGCTCCCACTAAACGATCACGAACGGTGCTTAGTTTGCCGGCAACAAAGAACTTAATCGTACCTACCGGGATCGATTCCAATACCTATAAAATTTACCCTACCTATAGATTCATAACTAAAATTGATTGGTGATTGATAACTGAACAAATATATTCAATATATATTTAAAGAATTACGTACAGTCTCATCATTCCAGTGGTCTAGCACCTCGCTTCTCAATTGAATAGTCGCGGGTTCGAAAATTTACTCACACCAATGAATCTTAAATAAATATTGATGACTGACAACTTTGTGCCCGGTGTGGCAATAGTTTCGTCACCTATTCCATTTGGGACGTAAGCATAACGGCAAGTCGAGGCTTGGCTACTGCCTACATCTTCGAGTTGAAAAGGGCGTGAAGTTATGTTATTTGAAGAATGTAATATATAGAATACATACTGAAAAAAATTAAAATTATCTTGGCGGAATTTTTACTGTAAAGACTTTTGACTTTCAACTTATTTTCAAAGCATTTCAGAAGGAAAATAATGGTTTAAGTGAGTCGATACTTATTTCAACTTCAATAAAATATGCAGTTCATAGTTCCTCGGGCGTTTAACTGTATTCCTGATAACCTCCACTTCTACTAGGCACTTGGCCGTTACATTATTTCTCTATCTTATGCTCTTTCTCTTAATTCATCTCGTTAGAACAAAGGAGTATGCTATTTATTACGTTTGTCAATGACTTTTTTTTAAATTTCTAAAAAGCAGACTCACGGCCGAATACTGAACCGCCACTCAAATCTCATAATCAATAAAGTGCTACTTACTGCTCAAATTTCACGTATTCTGTCTATGTGACAGCTACTTGAACGCTTAAGTAGCGCTTATATATTTGAGTGGCGGTTCAGTATTCGTGAGTCACATTCACAATTATAATATTAGATTCATACATATCTTCACGCCAAATCCCTTGCGGGGTGGGCAGAGAGAACGCTTTTTATACGCCTCAATCGCTTTTTTGACATTCATATATCTCATGCACGCACGTCGATTTTTAAGTCTTCTAACATCACCTTCATCCAAAACTCATTCTATTTGGTCATGGAAGATGTGTAATGGCCATCCCCGAATCCTACATCCATCCGCTTTTGCATTGTATTAAATTGTATATATGCTTAGTCAGTCTTGCATCGACCATTATTTCTACATGTCCGAACCATTGGAGCATGTCCTTTCTATAGGGATCTTATTAGGGATACTACCCCAAGGTCATAAATAAGAATATCTACTTAAAGTATTGCCGAGTCTGCTTTTAAAGCTCCTAAATTATTCAATAACAATAACGTCCAATTTTGTTCAGCTTCATATTGTACGAGAAGCTTTTGTAATGTCTTTATAAAATTTATAGCTGTCTTGTTGACTTTGCTAAATATTTGGCGGGAAATTTGTTACATTCGCCGCTGTTATGATCTGCTGTCATACGTCATTATGAACACCCTTTTTGCAATAAGCCTAAAACACGTAAACCACAAGGAACCTTCCCACCACCCACTATGAAAGGTTACTAGTGTGAGTGCTTCAATTTCAAGTGAAGTGGAGAGTTTTGAACTTTTTATCGGAGTTTTTACGGAAAAGATCGAGGTTGGCGATGTTTTTTTTTCTGACTGCATTCTGACTCTTACTTATCATAAACCTTGATGATGGGTCCTGCCCTCCGATTTCTAATTAGGAGATCCCAAACTCGAAACATTGCCTACACCCAATGTGTCTTCAGATGAAAATTTTGACCCATGTACGGTGTTACGTCTGATATTGACTTGTTTGGATTAAAAGCTGAACCCATGTTTTCGGAGTATATTTAGCATCTACCGCTGACTACACTACGGATATTAAAGGCACGATATTACAGCCACTATTATTAGGTATAGTTAAATGAAATGTTGAACTTAATAGCAAACAAGTTCAAAGGAACGTGTGCATTGAGCTGGTTAAGTGGGTACCAACATGACGACATGTGCATCAGAACTGAATGCATACATAACCTTTATAATTGGTAGGTTTCATTTCACAACATTTCCGAATGGAAAAATTGTTATGAAGATTCTAAATAGGTATATTTGTCCCGTTTCTTTTTTTTAAACTTTATAAGCGTGGCATTCACATTCTCTAGTAGATTTTATAACATTTATTGGAACGAAGTTCCTTATCGCGCGTTGTGAAAGGGGGCTAGACGGATAAAATTGTCACGACACTTTTTCCATGCCAAACTGCACTTTTAAGTATCGGCTTATTTAGAAAAATGTTTAACTACCCAAATGGTCTAGTGGCTGGGATACCTTGCTCTCTTGCTGGCTCGGGTTCGAATCCCGGTATCGGAACTCTTTTTGAAGTTTTATTTTCCATGTTTTCATATTTTATATATGTTTTTTTTTAGTTCTAAAATTTTATTACAATTCGTTCACTAATTAATCGAAAGGAACTTCGTTCCATCCGGGTGTCCCTTGACACCTCTCAAGTTTTTTGTTATTCATTCGAGAAAATATGAAAGTGTACATACATACATAACTTCACGCCAAATCCCTTGCGGAGTAGGCTGAGAGCACGGAGCGCCATAAGGCACGATTTTTACACACCTCACTCGCTTCATTGGCTTTCTATTTTCATGCACGCGCGTTTTGTGAGATTTTTGATCACCTTCCTCTAGAACACGTTCTATTTGGTCATGGAATGTGTGTCTTGGCCGACCTCGACTCCTACATCCATCCGCTTTTGCAATGTATATCTGCTTAGTCAATCTTTACTCTTGTTATCTTAACTTACATTTACGTATGTAACTGTAATCTCTTTATTTTAATAATCACTCCGGTTGAGAACATTTTCCTTTGAATTAATATTACAAGCGAAAGTAAGTTTTTTAGTTACCTTTTCACGTAAAAGCAGTAGGGTAGGCAGTCAACGTTAAACCTCAACTCGGAAAAATTTTAAGTTGCAAATGTAATATGTGGCACAACCCATTGCCATACACCGGGCACAATTTCGGTTTCGGGTCAGTCATTTATATTTAGCACACATAACTTCCGAAAATAAATGCCGAAAAGACATAGGTGTGAATCTGCAATCGATCCCACGACTTCTTGATTCAGAAGCGCGATCTCGACCACTGGATCACTAATATATCTATCATATAGTAATTATAGTATATTATTTTGGAGTAGGACAGTTAAAAAAAAGTAAGTTAAGTTAGTTAAGTCTTGCCATTCAACGTGGCAATGCTGCCAGTCTTCTGGGCACGTTACCCGTTGACAACGATGCGGAAGAATTTTTCGATGCCTTTTAATAATTCGTTTGTTTTTATCTATTTTTTATAATCTATATCTGTAAATAAATTGTAAATAGTCATATATATCTAACAGTTATATTTTTAATGTAATAATTTTAATTTAGTCTAAAAAATAATAATAATTATAATTAACTGATGAAAATGTTGTCAACTATTGAAATAAATTTTAAAAAAACAGTTAAAATTCGTTTTTATCTTTATGTTTAACAAAAAAAATTGCTATTCAGTCAATTTATAATTTAGGAGACAACAAGTTTCCCTTGGAGAGCGCTTTAAAGAAATTGGTATCGTCGATAGTTTTCAATATATACGCCAATATATTGTTTTTAAATCGAAATAAAATGCTAAAATATACATAGTTCTATGTAAGTAGGTTATCTATGGACTAAATGCGAGTACCTATGAAATAAACTTATTTGATTTGGGTTGTATTATTTAATATGAATTTATTTGATGGACATAATGCAAACATTTTACTTGTAAATAAATGTGTAACATCATAAAATGTTAATGTGATGAAAATCTAGATATTATATTGACAGGTACTACAGTACTTAGTTCACATTTAACACATACCCTCACGCTTTTTTTTACCTGAAGGTGTAGGCAGTGGCTGTTAAGCCTTGTCTCGCCGTTATGTTAACGAGCCAAGTGGCGAACCTATTGCCATACCAGGCACAAAGTTTTCAGACATTGATATTTGATATAACTTCCGAAAATAATTTTATAACTCATTGGTGTGAGCCATGGTTCGAACCCGCGACTTCTTGATTCAGAACCGAGGTGCTCGGCTACTGGACCACCGAGACGTATTGCACATTTATTTATGTATATTGAATAGGTACATTACTACTCTCTGTAACTATTGGCATTTTTTTCATGAAACTGTAATGTCTAAGTAATACAACTATTTACTATTAAAGTTTTTATTCAACTTGAACTATATGCATGTATGTTAGTATGTATGTGATAAAATACAATAAAAAGTTCGCATATACGTAGACGGCTTTCAAGTTATTTTGCGTAGTTGTTGTTGACTACCTTCTGCATAAATGCATTCCAAGTATTGCAGACTTAGTATCTGCTACTAGTGCTTCAGTGGAGGCTTCCAAGCAAAATAGACAGGTAAGTGAATTATTTTATGTATTGTGTAGTCTATTCTACTCTGTTTCAATCTAGTCTACTACTATTTTCTATACTTATAACATAACATAACTACGCGCCAAATCCCTTACAGGGTAGGCAGACAGAACAGAGCGCCATAATCTCACACGCCTCACTCGCTTCGTTGACTTTCATAAGTCTTGTCATGCACGCGCGTCGATTTTTGAGGCTCCTAACATCAGAACACGTTCTATTTGGTCATCTTCTATTCTATCTTCTATGGGATAGGAGGACAAACGAGCAGGCGTGTCACCTGATGGTAAGCAACCAACGCCGCCCATGGACACCAGCAACATATATAGTGTTACTGTTGCGTTGCCGACCTTTAAGGTATAGGGGATAGGAAAGGAAGGGGAAGGGAGGTGGGCCTTCGGGTACCTCTCTCACCGAACGAAACGTGGCATGAGCCACTTTACGTCGGTCTTCTGAGAGGTCGTGGTATTTCACCGGTCGAGCCGGCCCATTCATGCAGCGAACTGCTTGGCTCTACCACTGTTAAAATACTGGAATGTATGTCTTGGCCGTTATCGACTCCTACATCGCTCCATTTTTGGATATCTGCTTAGTCAATCTTGCATCAACCAACCTTTCTACATGTTTTGTTTATTCATTCTTTCTCTGTTTTTATATGTCTTTTAAAGGTTTTAAAACACATATAAAAACAGAGAAAGAATCAGTACATAAGATGGTCTGGAGATTGAGTACTTTGCTTCTGTATCAACTTCGACGAGCCTGGTGGCGCATTGGTAAAACTACCGGCTGCAGCACTGAGGTCGGGGGTTCGATTCCCACCCGAGCACAAATATTTGTGACAAACATGAATATTTGTGCGGCGTCTGGGTGTTTTTCTATGTATTATTATAAGTACGTATTTACAAAAGAAAAGTATATATATATGTATTAGTATCCGTTATCTAGTATCCATAGCACAAGCATTTAGTTGCTTAGTTTGGAACTGGAGGGCGCTGTGTGATTTGTGTCCAAGATATTAATTGTGTCCAAGATATTAACTAAGTTGTATTTAATAAATATCGATCTGACAAAATTCGGCCTTATGTATGACATTAAGTTTACTATTAATTTGGGATGTATAAACCTTACGAGTCGAAAGGCGTAACTTCTTCCTTCACCTTGGCATAGATAAAGGCGTGCAGTTACAAAAAAAGAAATTGTGAGGGCTGAAATAAATTATAAAATGAAATAATTGGGTCTTCACAGGAAATCTTTGAAAATCTCAGCTCGGTCGGTCGTTTAACGTTTTAAGATGGCGTCAATTGTGTACAGAATGAAAAATAGCTGGATATAACAATTGTAACATAATAACCATTGTAAAATCTGCTATTCAATGTGAAAAGTGGTCGGACCAGAAAAACACATCTAAGCTCTTCTTTGGTACCTAAATAGTGCCGAGTACCCGCACTCCAGTTAGGTGCCAGTATCGCGCGCAGCCATAAAAGTTATTTTGTATTTCTTCTTTCTGTAAGACTACAATACAATACAAACTTTGTTATATTTTATTTCGTATTCCCATGTGACATAAAATATTCCAATCACAACAGTATGTCCCGTACGCGCGCGTCAAAATAAATTATTCATTTTACATGGTACTGTTTTTGGAAAATTGGTTCTTACTAGTGGGCGACTGCAACTATATACTTTTGGGAGCAGTATAATTGAGCAAATTTTCATGTAGCAGCTGAACCTCGATGCCCAATACCTCGTCACATCGCTAGCTATAATTTTTTTTTTGTAAACCAAATGGATGTAGTGTGGCGAATGCCGCGTTTCGCTCGGTGAGAGAGGTATCCGGAGACCCAACCTCTATCTCCTTCCCATCCCTTTTCCGACACTTTTCCTATCCTATTTTAAAGGCCGGCAACGTAACTCTAGCAGTATCTGTGTTATAGGTGTCCATAGGCGTCGTTTATTGCTTACCACCAAGTGATATGCATGCTCGTATTCCATAAACAAGTAGCAATAAGTCTGCACTATCACACAATATTACTACAAATTAAATGATACTAAGTCGCTCCAAATATTTACAAACAAATCTTTTGTTTTTTAAAGATTAGGTACTGATTATATAGAAAGAAAGTGTAAAGTAAAAAGTAGTAGTAAAAAGCGTTGGGATATTTTTATAATGAATCCTGCATCCCATAGGGGTGGGCAGAGACTCTAGTTTTCTATAAGTTACGATACTGACACACTTATATTTCCTAATTCATCAATCATCTAATTCATCATGTATTCACGTCAGTATGAGGCACTACACAGTTTTCCTTTTTAAAAAAGACCATTTATTTGGCCGTTCTTGATCTCTCGATCCGAATTCTGTACACATTCGCTTCGTAGTCTTCGTACATTACAAGTTCCTACCTTCTTTTGTCCAGTTAGCTTCATTTATTTTTGAACCAACTTTTTAATGGACCTACACGGCAAATATTGATTCTTAAAAACTTAATTAACTATTACAGTTCTATTTTTCAAATAAGATACGAGGGCAAACGAGCACGCTCCAGGTACAGTTACAGGGGTTACAGTTGCGTTGCCGACCTTTAAGGGAGTAGGATAGGAAAGAAAGGGGGGCCTCCGGGTACCTCTCTTAACGAACGAAACGCGGCATAAGCCACTTTACGTCGATATTCTTCTTCGTGCAGCGAACTGCATGGCTCTATCGCTGTTAAGTTCTAGAAGTATAAATAAGTTCAATATCAAATATCAAAAATTTTATTAATACAAAAGATCTATAACTGAACAAAATTTTATTTTGAAACATTACAAATAATTGATTCACGTTATAAATATGAATAAATATACATGCACACGTTTTACTCGTATGCCAATTTTTAAACATCACACAAATATATAACGTTCGTCGATGAAGTATTTATGTTCAAGACATCTGGTACTTTATACCTACATGCATACCGTTTTAGAATACGTTTCAATATTGAATACTTTTTTAAACATTGTAGAACTATTTTAGAAACAGAAAATTCTAAAATGAAAATGGAAAGTGGAGTAGCGGATGGAAATAAATCATTTCGAACAAAATGCATGCACTCAGGTGTATCGCACCGTTCCACTGACTCCACGCGAGGAGGTGACCAACCTCCTTGCGTGGTCGAAGTGTCTGAAGTAGTCGGCTTAAGTACTACATTATGTTGGCATTTTAAATGCCTTATCATCAGAAATATTTAAATGCTTGCATTCATTGTTGCAACAATAACCTTTTCCAATATTTGTTTGATAATAAAATCTTCTGTTTGATATTGTTTTTTCTTTCCTGATTTGTTGTATTCTTTTTCTTTCCTGATTATATATTTATGTATAGATAGATTATAAATATCTATCTATACATAAATATATAATCATTTGATATTATTTGACTGATTATAAATATCAGTCAAATAATATCAAATGATATCTATAACACACTTCCAAACACCAAATAGAACAAGTCCATGAGGAAAGTCCAAAGGAGCCTTCAAATCGACGAGTGTGTAAGGCAAGATTTATGAAAGTCAAAGAAGCGAGTGAGGTGTGCAAGAATCGTGCCTTATGGCGCTCTGTTCCCTCTGCCTCTCAACTTAGCGTGAAGTTATGTAGCTATTAGACATATATATTTAACGGTGGTAGAGTGCCGCAGTTCGCTGGATTAATGTCCCGACTGGACCGGTGAAATACCACGACCTCTCGCAATATCGGCGTGAAGTGGCTCGTGCCGCGTTTCGTTTGGCGAGAGTGTTGTCCGGAGGCTCGATCCCCTTTCCTCCTCCTTTTCTCTCCTACTCCCTTAAAGGACGGCAACACACCACGGTGTTCATGGGCGGTGAGTAGTTGCTTATCATCAGGTGAACCTCTTGCTCGTTTGCCCTTCTATTCCACAAAAAATATATTAATTATATATGCAATAAACTAGTAGTCTCGGAGGTCCAGTGGTTAAGTACCCCGCTTCTGAATCTAGAAGCCGTGGCTCACACCAATGACTTTACAAAACATTTTTCGGAAGTTATGTGTGATTAATATCGGTGACTGGAAAACTTTGTGCCCAGTGTATGACAATAGGTTCGCCACCTATTCCGTTTGGGACGTAAACGTAACAGCGAGTCGAGACTTTAACAGCCGCTGCCTACACCTTCAAGGGTAAAGAAAGGCGTAACATTATGGTAAGTTATGCAATAAACGCTATTACAAATGCTGGAATGTCGTAAAATTGTTTGTTTTTTATAAGTTTGGAATTTCTACTAATTGTTTCTTAAAATCTGGAAATGTTTTAGGCACTTCAATAAATAAATAAATCTTAGAGTACTTGGTTTATCAGTTATTTGGATATTCCTTTGTAAATATTTACTAAACAACGCTTTCTTAACGATCGGTCGAGGAAAGTTTGTTGTTTACAGTCGAAACTAGATCTTAATTTATTCAAATAGACAACACGACTTCAGGTTTCGTTTATATAGATACTGTAAATATGTTTTATTGAAATTAATAAAATATCTACAGTTTCGTCGGTCCAGTGGTCGAGGAAGCGCTTCTAAAATAAAAAGTGATAGAATCGATTCTGGTATCATACCTATGCCTTTTCGGATTTGTTTTCGGAAGAAATGTGTGATAAAAATCGATGACTGACAACATTGTGTCCGGTGTCTGGCAATAGGTTCGGCAATACGTCAATTTGGAACCATAAAAATTCGACAAAAAATCAACAGGTCGAGGCTTAACAACCGCTGCCTACACCTTCCAGTAGAAAAAGGCGCGAAGTTATAAATAAAAAAATATTAATTACAAAATATCAATTTAATAACTTACTTTTGAAAAGATTTTTTTCATAGGATAGGGGGGCTAAAGAGTAGGAGTGTTACCTGACGGTAAGAAACTAACGCCGACCATGGACACCTGCAGCACAGATAGTGTTGCAGTTGCGCTGCCGGTTAGGAAAGGGATCGGAAACAGGATAAGGAGGGGCGAGGGGAAGTGATTGCCTCCGGATACCTCTCTCACCGAGTTAAACACAGCATGAGCCAGTTTTCGCTAATATTAAGAGAGATCGTGGTATTTCACTGGCTCATTCATACAGCGGCGTAGCTCTACCACTGCAAACATTTCGAATTCCAAAAACGTCAGCCAGGATATAAACGCGAGACTTCCAATTAAGAAGTGGTGGTGACCAGGAGGTTGTTCACCTCACACAATCTCCACCACTGACACATATTTTTGACATCTTTCATCATTTATGACAAATCATTTAATCTCATTATGTACCGAAGCCCGCTACAATGTACAAAGATTTTTCCTCTTAAATATATCTGACAATGGAAACTCATTTCCTGGTACGATACTTACTTTTAAAAGGTAAATTTTATTAAAATGTCCAATACATTAATAGTGAAAGCTTTATATACTTATTGTCATTATTGAGTTCTTTGAAATACAGATTAAAGTTCTCTATGTCGGTTTCTATCCATTATAAATTAATACTGGTGGTTTGCTATCAGCAAAATAAGCATATAGACAGTTTGGCAAACTAGATGGCGCTGTGTGTTTAGAACAAACATACATACATAACTTCACGCCAAATCCCTTGCAGGGTACGCAGAGAGAACAGAGCGCCATAAGGCACGATTCTTACACGCCTCACTCGCTTCGTTGACTTTCATAACTCTTTTCAAGCACGCGCGTCGGTTTTTGAGGCTCCTAACATCACCTTCCTCCAGAAACAAACACTATAAACAATTATATGTGAATTATTATGTGACATGAAGTTCGAAGAAGCGAGTGAAGTGTATAGTGTGTCTATTCTCTCTGCCTAGAGGCAAGGAACCGCAAGGGAGTTATGATGTTTCATCATAACATACCTATATTATAAAATGCCTGACTTCACGCCAAATACTAATCTTGCGGGGCAGGCAGAGAGAACAGAGCGCCATAAGACAGGATTCTGCACGCCTCATTATGTTATGTTATGTGTTCAAACTTGGAAATAGGCTCAGTAACGACAAATATTTTTATTAACATAACATAACTTCACGCCTTTTTCTACCCGAAGGTGTAGGCCGCGGCTGTTAAGCCTCGTTTCGCCGTTATGTTTACGTCCCAAATGGAATAGGTGGCGAACCTATTGCCATACCGGACGCAAGGTTCGTCATCGATATTTATCACACGTAAAAGTCATTGGTGTTTGCCAAGATTTAAACCCACTACTTCTTGAATCAGAAGCGGGGTGCTAGCCACTGCGCCACCGAGACTGTAATATGTGTATTTTTATTATTTTCTATTTTATTCTATTAATAATAAAAAGAACATAAAAGTATTTTCTTCTCTGTGCAGATACATTAGTTGAAATATAAAATTTAATATGCTGTCGTTACCTGTAATGGTAGTTTTTTCTTTCACCTATTTTCATATCCAGGTCACGTCATTAGATAAATTTATTTTTGGAATAAGATAAGAATATTCTTATAGTATTTTGTTTGGAAGATGAGAATAAATTTGGATGGAAAAAAGTTTTTTTTTCTGAGATGTTCATCCAGTTTATAAATATGAATTGATATCCGTTATATCGTCTCCACAGCACAACCATTTAGTTGCTTATTTTGGACATTAGAGGGCGCTCTGTTTATTGTATTCAAAAATATAAAAGTTGTTTTATTACAATAGCAATTCGATAGCTACATTATCACAATAGGAACGCGATAGCTATCAGGAGATTCCATTGATTGCCACGCGATCGCTACTGGCTTTAGTGTTATACAAAAAGTGTTGCCAAAAAGTACATTTATGTTTTTACTTGCTACATCAGTTGATATTGTATAGTCCTCAAGATCTAATATATAAAATTCTTGACCACCTCTGAAACAGTTTGACCAATTCTCATGAAACTTGTAGGCATATCGGGTAAGTTTGATAATCGGAAAACAACTATTTTTCATTCCCCTAAATGTTAAAGGTATTTTTTACATTTGAAAAAACATTAAAAAAATACATAAAACCCTAAAATTTTACTTCTCTACGATCAATATCTATTTTTTAATTGTTTCGTAAGACAAAGTCTGCTGGGTCAGTATAAATATAAGAATGTATAGTGGAAGGGTATTCAGGTAAATTAATACCGTATAGACACTACATTGTGTAAGAAAACATCCTGAAAACCCTAGTGCAAGTGACATGAGAATATTGTTATTAAGAGTTGTCTTATTAGCTTTTTATTAGCTTCACCTGTATGTTTGTATGTTTGTTTGTATGTTTGTATATTTGTATGTTTATTTGTAACCGACTTCTTTTTAGTGTTCATAGTTCACTTCTCGCACCACCGCCATCTAGTGGCAATCAGCGGAAAGTCTACGTTATCAACTTGAAACGAGTTCCTTGTATAAGTCACAGATGGCACTTGTTATAGAAAACCGAACTAAAAAATATAAAATAAATAATAGTTTAAAGAAACTAAAAAAACACGCTGTTTATAGAAAACCGAACTAAAAAATAGAAAATAAAAAAAAATATTTTATTTTAAAAAAAGGGTGGGGTGCATGGTGTCAATAGTTATGAATATGAGTAGAGTCATTATCATTTCGATAATATCTTAAAAAGCACCCCACGCTTTTTTTTAAATAAAATTTTTATTTTTCTATTTTTTAGTTCGGTTTTCTATAAAAAGCGTGTTTTTTAGTTTTTTTAAACTATTATTTTTTTATAGTACAAAGTGTAAAGTTCTCAAACGTCGTTTACTGAACGGTTACTGAAGGTGGTGTTTCTACGCCGTATAAATTTGTTTCGGTAAAAATATCTAACAAGTTCTGGTAATGTGTTTCGTGAAATACTCGAGGAAGGATATTTTATAGCTAGCTAGGCGCGAGGCACGTCGATTATATTCCAATTTATTCACAACCGGGTATACCCAAGAAGCTATTTTAAATAAATCTATTGATATATATTTAATAGTTGCTATAGGCTATCGGGTCAAGGGTGGTGTTTAGATATGGCAACACAGAGTGATTAGTGAAACACTTGGAGCAGTAATAAGTGCAGGGCACGCGAATATTAAATGTTGTTTAACTGCAATCAGAGGCATGTCCTCATTCTGTGAACTGTGTTCCTAATAACTACGAGCTATATTATTTTAGTTTTAAATGTTTGTGTCTTCACGTCATTAACTCCCGCATGTGTAGACAGCGTTTTCCCATATTTGTCTAATTGTAATTTGTCTAATTGTTCTAATTTTAACAGTCTCGGTGGTCCAGTGGTAGAGCTGACGGATTCTGACCCACGGGTCCGGGTTCGAATCCTGACACTGGTTCACACCAATGACTTTTCGAAATTGTTTTCAGAAGTTAAGTGTGATACATATCGATGACTGAAAACTTTGTGCCCGGTATGGCAATAGGTTCGCCACCTATTCCATTTGGGACATAAACATAACGGTGAGACGAGGCTAAACAGCCCCTGCCTACACCTTCGGGTAACAAAAGGCGTGAGGTTATGTTATGTTATATCTAATTGTATATGAGATTTGAAAAGTTATTCACGATATTGAAATAAAAGTCCACGTGATAGCCCTTATAACTATTTATAAACATTTCTATAGTAATACTAGCTGACCCGGCAAACGTCGTCTTGCCAAAATATAAAATTTTAAAAATAGGGTTTGATCGTAGGGGATTGAAAGTTTAGGGTTTTTTGTATCCCGTTTTATAAAAAAATAAAACAGAAATATATGGAAAAATAAAAATATATATATTGAGGTGTAGACTACTCTTGTGATTTAGGATGTTGATGAAATGAAGGATGTTGTCATATTCTCAGACTTAACCGATATGCACACAAAAATTCATGAGAATCGGTCAAGCCGTTTCGGAGGAGTGTGGGAACGAACATTGTGAGAATTTTATTTATTAGATTTAATGTAACTATGTAACTAATCAAAGGTTACGTTATATAATAATAATATCTTGGACACAAATCACACAGCGCCCTCCAGTTCCAAACTAAGCAACTAAATGCTTGTGCTATGGATACTAGATAACGGATACTAATACATATATACTTTTCTTTTGTAAATACATACTTATAATACATAGAAAAATACCTATAAACTTTTAAACTGTACTTGACGAACAAAACTGTTTTTTATGAATAAATAGATAATAACATTATTTTGAGCCAACGCTACACTACCGTGCTGAGAGTTATTAAAATGTAACTGCCCAAGCTCCTAACATAACACATAACATAACTTCACGCCTTTTGTTACCCGAAGGTTTTAGCAGCGGCTGTTAAGCCTCGTCTTGCCATTATGTTTACGTCCCATATGGAATAGGTGGCGAACCCACTGCCATACCGGGCAAAAAGTTTTCAGTCATCGATATTTATCACACTTAACTTCCAAAAACAATTTTGATAAGTCATTGGTGTGAGCCAGTGTCAGGATTCGAACCCGGACCTCTGGATCGGAAGCCGTGTGCTCTACCGTTGGACCACCGAGAGCTCATAGTTTATGCAAAACCAATTTTAAATCCAATCTGTTGGTTAAATCACCTTTCTTTGTGTTGGAGGTAAAGTGCTACGTAGTCATCACGCGAACACCGTTCCGACCCCTTCAACATTTTCAGATAAGTATCAGACAACTAGCGCAACGAAGTTCCGCTTGAAACATAATGAGAGCAATCATTATTTTGTGAATTAATTATGATATTTGCTGACACAATATTCCTTTACTGGTTTCGTAAAATAACGTAAAAAGACGATTACAGAACTCGGGAATAATAGACTTGGTCATAATTAATTCTTAGCTAGTATCGTAATGATTAATATCAAGCCTTCTTCAAAAAGTCCTATCTAAAGGCAATCAAAAAAAATTCCCAACGCGTTACTAGTTTTTGAAATCAGTCCATGAAAATAAATAAAATTCTGCCTCTTTACAATTCATATATCCAACAACTTGTGCTTATTTCAATTTCATAACTTAAGTAATTTCAGAGGAAAACCTGCTCAAACAAATTGTTGCCGTAATATAAGATAAATCTTTGAATATAATAACCTACAAGAATAACTCGAGTGTTTCCAATAATATTATGTATTCCAAGACATACATATTTAAATAAAGTTTTATTATTGTTTTCTTGAAGTCGTTAGTGGGAGGCAGTACGACATTCCTTGATGGTAAGTAACATAACATATATAACATAACATAACTTCACGCCATTGTCACCCGAAGGTGTAGGCAGCGGCTGTTAAGCCTCGTCTCGCCGTTATGTTTACGTCCCAAATTGAATAGGTGGCGAACCCACTACCATACCGGGCACAAAGTTTACAGTCATCATTACAGCTAAAATGAATTAAAAATTGTTTAATGATATCAAGCTTTTTTGGAAAAATCAATGATCAAAAAAATTTAATGATGCATTTGTTTATGGTACGGAGCAAACGGGCAAGTGGGCACCTGTAACACAGTTGCGTTTGAAAGCGTGGGCTAGGAAGGGGGAAGGCGGTTGGGCCACCGGATTCCTCTCTCACTGAACGAAACGCAGCATGAGCCACTTTACGTTGTTATTCTAAGAGGTCGTGATAATTTCACCGTTTTAGCTGCGTGACTGTGTCTCATATTTCATAAAGATCCGGCCTGGACCTTCGAAGAAAGACAATGGAACTCTTTCAACACTATTGAGAGAACGTTGTTCAGAAATTGACTCGAGATTACTTTGATTGTCTTGGATATCAATCTGGTGATTGTGTTTGTCGTATGGTTTCCATCCATTTCATAGAGTGAAGGTAAGTCCATTTTTTATTTCTTTGCTAAAGTTCGGCGTTAGAATGAGGGATAGAACAGCTATGAATGATTTACGACGAATATATAGACTAGTGTCTGACCGAAGGCCTATTTTTGGCCGAAGCCGAAGCCGATTAATCGGCAATCTCCACGACCTTCGGCTGAAGCCGAAGGTTATAAACTATTCGTAATTTAATAATTTGCTTCAATATTATCCCCAGCTAAAGAAGAATATCGGCGTAAAGTGGCTCTTGCCGCTTTTTTCTCGGTGATAGAAGTATCCGCACTGAACTAAGGGCAGTCCGGTCCGTCAGTCACTTACTCTTTCGTAACAGTTCGTTTAATTCCGACTGTTTTCGGACCTTCGGTGGGACCTTCGGCTTCGGCCCAGAATTTGGCCGAAGCCGAAGTTCGCGCCGAAGATGGATTTTTGGCCGAAGGTGGCCGAAACCGAAGCCGAATCCGAAGCTTTGGTCGGACACTAGTAAAGACACTTGACCAAGGAAGCTCTTAGATATAAAGGTCATTGGCTACTTGCTTTTATATATTACGAGTATTTATTAATAATACGCTAAGGTGTAAGTAGTGGAAATCATATCTCCAGTCCGAAATCAAGCGGCCATACATTTGTCACGACGTTATTATAGATAAATCGACGTAAAGTTGCTCATTGTTTCTTTATATAAGATTGGCATACTGAGACCCAAACTCATCTGTGTCCGCTACCCGCTTGTCTGATCCAAAAGTCCAATAACGTAACTTTTACCCCCTCGGTTATTCTACAGATGTTCCCTGAGATATTCATAGGTAGCGCTAGTAGCTCACCACGAGGTTTTCCGCTTACTGGTTGGCCTGCTTTTACATTCAAAACAGAGGTAACTAGCAACTTTAATAATGGTAATGTATACAGCCAACTATGGACGGACTGCTTCACGACCAGAAAATGACCCTCATTATGCTATGGACATTTTATTCGCTATTTTCTCGCATCTCAGAAATACTTCGCAGTATTTGTTATGTGTTCTGTTCATTATTAAAAAAATCTTTAAGTATCTATTCTGTTAACGAACTGTAATGACATTTTGTTGTAAATATATCTCTAGTGCTATGCTGTCTTTGACCATTGCTATCAATCCTATTGCCGAAACCAAAACCTCCGAAAAGAATCTCGTGAAATTAATGGGGCTTAAGCCCGAAATCGAGCCCACGATCCCTGAGTCAGAAGCGGGAAACTTGTTCACTAGACCACCGAGACTATTAATATACCTATTATATGCTAAAATATATTAAATTAAGGAATAGTTTACTTTTCTATGTCTACGCTGGAGCCTACGGAGCTCTACGCCGACTAAGAAGATGGATAGATAGATTAATTATTTACGAGCTATATTTTAATTGCTATAACAAACTATACTAAAGATGAAAGAATTGTTTTTTATTGTCATTAATAAAGTATGAGTGTAACGAACAGATTTTAATATTTCTTTCACCGAAAAAAGGTAAAATGTTAAGCGTAGTGTAGTAGTGGTAGGTAAGGTTGTATTGTGCAAAAAAAATAAAAGACTAGCACATTAATAAAACATGAAAGAGGGGTTTCAGAGATTTAATAAAATTTACATTTAGTTAAAAGAACCTGAGTTCAAATCCTGGCTCATGCTAATAGCTATCTGCAAGTTAAGTGAAATCATTATCGATAATTAACAAACTCCTTTTTCCTACTCCTCGGCCACCGACACGCGATAGGTGGACGATAATGTTTCACTTTGAAACCTCCAAAAAATTGTATTGCTTGATTATCTAAATAACTTAATTAATTATTTTGTAAACACACTGCAGATAAACTCTTTTTTTGATAAATTTAGCAAAAGATAGTGATAAATGTTCAGTACCAACTATTTCGCTGAGTTACTCGCCAGGGAGCATTTATTGGCAACGAATGTCAGAAAGATGAGTGCATTGTAACATTTGTGGAGTGCTTTTAGCCTATCCAGTTGATGGCTCCAGCCAGTCCAAATTCGACCGTCCATACTTCCCATTTGCAAGATGGCAAAGTGAACACTTTTTCGTAATTATTGTCCTACTAACTGCTACCTACTGTATACCTTCAGAAGTCGTCTTTGCTACAAAGGAATAAATAATAGCGCTAAAGCTCTGCTCTGGTGTTGATGAAAACCACTTTAAAATAATTAATAATAATTTCTCACTTGCTAGCTAATTAAAATGAACGTTGCGAACGTGTATTTGGAGTTTCCTTATTTTATTTTATGGGATATATTGTATAATTGAATTTCATAGACATATTATTAGCAATGTATAATATTGTGTAATTAATGTTTCAACGTTTCCGATTCCTGTGATCACGAGAAAATAATTTAAAGGAAAAAACTTTTTTAAAGAAGCTTTTATTTAAACGCTCTAAAAAGAATAAAATAAATTTCACCTTAAACATTTTAACTATCAACTTATAACCTCATTATATACAATTTAAAATATATGATAATAAAAGCTTGTCGCTATGTTTAAATAACTATCTTTGCCAGCAGCAAAGAGTTTCGAGCCTAAGTAAATAAAATTTCATCCATTTCCATCATCCACTGTGTTTAATTCTAATAATACCTATAACACCATTAAGATACGTTAGTGTAGCAATCATGTTAAAGTTCTTAAATCCTGTCCAATTTACGTCGGTATCCTGAAAGGGCATGGTATTGCACCGGTCGAACCGGCCCATTCATGCAGCAGATTGCGTGACTGACCACAATTGAAACACTGTTAACTAGGTCAACGGAAAGCCGTCGACTGTGATGGACTAGGTACCGCCTCAGCCGTAAACTGGTCATAAGGTTCTCAATGTTAGCACTAACAAGCACTCATTTTGATTTACGTCTCAAATGGAATCGATGTGATTTGGCATCACTGACTGAATAGTAAACAACAGATTGACTGACACCGCCCAAACAGGCAGGCCACTAATAGTGTAGAAATGCATTAAAACAAACTGTTCCTCTATCTTGGATGATCCGCCATATTGGATTTAGAATGACGTCACATTATTTTTTTTAGTTACTCCCAATGAGCCCTTTCATTTGATACCCATATTGTACGAAAGCTTAAAATATATATTCCTTCATCATGGATATTCCACTATATTGGATTTAGAATGACGTCATATTATATTTTGAGTTACACTCAATAAGCCCTTTCATTTGATAACCATATTGCAGAAATGCATTAAAAATATCCATTCCGCCATCTTGGGTCGTCCGCCATATTGGATATAAAATAATGTCTCACATCATGTCGTGCATTGTCATCCAAAGTGAACGTGTATACAAAATTTCAGCTCAATCGGTTGAAGATATTTACTTCAAAATTGAGTTACAAGATTCCACCGAACATGCATACTTATATACATACATACATACAGTGCAAGTTAAATAAAAGCTTTTAATATTGACACTGACAATTTCAATTAACAGATATCTGATGCGATGATGTTATCTTTATTAGTTTTCGAATTGTGGTTTATTTTTCCCTTTTTATAGCTATAAGTTATTCAAATAATAGCAGGAAATATTTCTGAAAGTATCATATTAAATTTTTGCCTGAAACCTGTCCTGTCCTCGCTTCGCTTCGCTATATAAGAATGCCTTTGAACTTGAATCATTTCGTTATTCATATCCAGGAACGACAACAACGTACGGAATATTGTTGTTATCAAAAAGTGACAAATTCATTCTTAAATTACCGAATTGATTTGTAGATATATTCGGAAACATAATATTCTATAGGTACATATTATTATTATAAAACCACGTGAAACATTCAAAAATAAACACTTACTTTCTATGAAGTACATTTTAGAATCTCATCATCATCATCATCAGTCTATTGCAGTCCACTGCTGGACACAGGCCTCTCCCAATGTGCGCCCATAGGGAGGTTTATGCCCATAGTCCCCACGCTGGGCAAACGGGTTGGAGACCGCAGGGGTAAACCTCTTGTAGATAGGGACGCTGCTGCCCGCCCCCACCAAGAATATTTAGGTTGACCCATATTTTAGAATGGTTATCCCGCCATTTTTCGGTGTTGTGCTGTGTAAGCTTGTCAACCATATGTTTTTCTTTCGCTCCCGGCTGACTGAGAGAATCTATTCCAATTTTAATAATTACTAATTTATAAATATTGTCAACAAATAACTTACATATTACGTTGTTAAAAGTAGTAAATCAACGTGAACTCATTGAAAAGTCAGTTTCAATGGTAAGTTAATAAGTAACTCGTAACTACCAGCTGTATATTGCATTGTGATTACGCCGACTGCAAGACACGGAACAGAGATAACACTATAAAACGGCTTAGAGTTTTGCGCCATGATACTTGCTTGATAATAAGGATTCACGGTTGGAACTAAGTTACCTTATACAAGTTGACACGTATAGTAAATTAATATAAATTAACTTCTTTCTACAGCCCTTACAATATGCAAAATAAGACATATTCTTTTCATTATCGGAATATATTTTCTCACGTGGAAACTTAATTATTAAAACAATAAATATGAGAATATAAACCAAATTTGGAACTAGAAGTAGAAGAATGGGCAGTAGCATTCTCTCTCATGAAAATACAGCCTACTGCGATCGCCACCCCGCCTACCAAGCATGGCGTCCAAAAACCCCTCATGATTGTGCGAACCGGCAGCTATTGGCGCTCTATGGGGAGGCCAATGTCCAGCAGTGGACCTCAAAAGGCTAATGATGATGATGATGATGAATCCAAATCTAATATTAATAATAATAATAATATCTTGGACACAAATCACACAGCGCCCTCCAAATCCAAACTAAGCAACTAAATGCTTGTGCTATGGATACTAGATAACGGATACTAATACATATATACTTTTCTTTTGTAAATACATACTTATAATACATAGAAAAACACCCACACATATTGAACTAGTTATTAAAAACTCATATTTTCAACGGATAATTTTCAAGAGTTTTTCTCAAACAAACTTATAGGCGAATACTGAACCGCCTCTCAAATATATAAGCGCTACTTAAGCGTTTAAGTAGCTGTCACAATTAGACAGAATACGTAAAATTTGAGCAGTAAGTAGCACTCCCCATATTTTTGTCTCTATTTTCCACTGTTTTCTTACGGTAGATACCATTACGTTGCATTCGGCTCCTGCTATTCTACTAACTTTTAAAAGTCATTATATTAAAGTATCTAATCAATCTTGAAAGCTGTTTTTGTTGTGGCTTATTGTATTGACATTTTTAGGATAAAAAATCTAATTTTTAATCTTTTTGGTTTATTATTACTTCAAAACTTAAATTATTCAGAGGTTTGAATTCTTACTAGCCCAGAGGTGGAGCAACCCGCTTCTGGATCAAGGAGTCGTGATATCAAAACGAAGCTTACACCAAAGATGTCTTATAATTCTTTTCGGAAAATTAAATGTGATAAACATCGACGACAGACAACATTGTGCTTTATGTAGTTCAATAGGATTCGCCACCTATTCCATTTGGACGCATCTTCGTCGACTAAAGGCTTATCTCTGTCGGGTAGAAAAAACATAAGTCAATAAAAACTAAGGGGCGTTGTTATCTATATGTAATTGTTAAATATACTAATAATCTGTAAGTAAATCCTGTAAGTACACTTTGTGGAAAACCTAGTACAAGTGACGCGAGAATATTGTTTTTAAGAGTTGTTGGTTATTTTATAGTACAAAAAAGTGTAAAGTTCACAAGCGTCGTTTACTGAACGGTTACTGAAGGTGGTGTTTTGACGCGACCTCAAATTGGTGCTGTGCGATAAAACTTGTTCAAAATACTCCTCAACACTGCCTACCCACCTACCTACATATCTATATCTTATTGCTCCAGTACTTTACTCATTCGTGTTTGTAGAGAAGTATATTAATCACGTGGACACTATTGTGTTACTGAAACACGTCGAAGTACCACTAGCAGGTACTACCAGGCACCTTATTTGAACAAAGCTTTTTTATATATTTTTATAAATGTTCTTTTCGGTAGTACTGGAGTACTATCAGTCACCTTATTTGGACATAGTTTAAGAAATGCATTTTCTGATACATCATCAGATTATGATGTTGTTTTGATAAAAGCTTTATATATAATTTTTATTATTGCACTTACTTGTTGCACAACGTTACCATTCTAAATAGAAGATGTCGCGTCAGTTGTGCTCGACTAATATCATATAATTTCTCTCATTACTTGTACTACGATGATTTTAAGTTGGTTGGATCATAACTGTGATTGTCGAGTAGTCTGGCTGCTACACCTTTTATGTGATATTTTTTCAGTAGCGTTGATAATACTATTCTGTAAATTTTCAATGGTTTTCAAAAGAGTATTGGCACATGAGTTTCTTGCCCGATTCTTCTCATGAAAGCCCCTACACTCGGAATCGGGCCGCTCGTGGCGATTGCTTCCGTGTTTTTTTGTTCCACGGAGGCACTTGCTTCAAGCGCTCGTGGCTTAGCTTTTTAAATATTATTTTAATTTTAAACATTTTGTACATTTGTACATACAAACAATTTGTACATTGACTATTTTTAAGTGTCTGTGAGGACCTATGAAAATAAAACCACTTTGACTTTGACTTTGACTTTGATTACCGTGGAACCACTGATTGCATAACGATTGTAATTTGTCTAGAGAATTGAAAAAAAGTTTCAATGAACGAAAACTTGGCCAATTCTAAACTCTCAAAATGAATGGATGTATGTATAAAATGGATGTATGTATAATAATAATAATATCTTGAACACAATCCACACAGCGCCCTCTAGTTTCAAGCTAATCAACTAAATGCTTGTGTTATGGATACTAGATAACGGATATTAATACACATATACTTTTCTTTTGTAAATACATACTTATAATACATAGAAAAACACCCAGACACCATAGAAATATTCATGTTTGTCACAAATATTTGTGCTCGGGTGGGAATTGAACCCCCGACCTCATTGCTGCAGCCGGTAGTTTAACCAATGCGCCACGAGGCCCGACGCTAACTAAGCAGTTATATTTTATATTCTGTTCATATTTCTAACAAGTTCCTACTGTAGTTACGTATTTAAATAACACAAAGGTAAGTCTGGCAACACTAAAACAAGCTATTTTATTGGCAACCCGACGCGAAGCTCTTGTAAACTCTCTCACACCCTCCTCTATTATATTCCAATTTATTTACGAAAAAATATATCCAAGAAAATGCTATTTTGAATATTTCTATTTACATTTATTTAATAGTTGCTATAGGCTATCGGGTCAAGGGTGGTATTTAGATATGGCAACACAGAGTGATTAGTGAAACACTTGGAGCGGTATTAGGTGCAGGGCACGCGATTATTAAAATGTTGTTTAACTGCAATCAGAGGCATGTCCTCATTCTGTGAACTGTGTTCCTAATAACTACGAGCTATATTATTTTAGTTTTGGGTATTTGTGTTTCTTCACGCCATTAAATCCCGCGTGTGTAGACAGCGCTGCAGCGTTTTCTCACGTGATAAGTCATTGGGCACTTATGACTGGTATTTATAAACCCTTCTAAAGTAATATTTTATATATATAAACTTTTTAAACTGCATTGATGAAGAAAACTGTTTTTTTTTTTTTATGAATAAATAGATAATAACATTATTTCGAGCCAACGCTACATTACCGTTCTGAGAGTTATTAAAATTTAACTGCTCAAGCTCTTAGTTTATGTAAAACCAATTTTAAATCCAATCTGTTGGTTAAATCACCTTTCTTTGTGTTCGAGGTAAATTGCTACGTTAGTCATCACGCGAACACCGTTCCGACCCCTTCAACATTTTCATATAAGTATCAGACAACTAGCGGAATGAAGTTACGCTTGAAACATTATGAGAGCAATCATTATTTTGTGAATTAATGATGACATTTGCTGACACACTATTCCTTTACTGGTTTTGTAAAATAGGGTAAAAAGACGATTACAGAACTCGGGAATAATAGACTTGGTCATAATTAATTCTTAGCTAGTATCGTAAGGATTAATATCAAGCCTTCTTCAACAAAGTCCTATCTAAAGGCAACCAAAAAAATGCCAACGCGTTACTAGTTTTCAAAATTAATCCATGAAAATAAATAAAAGTCTGCCTCTTTACAATTCATATATCCAACAACATGTGCTCATTTCAATTTCATAACTTCAGTAATTTCAGAGGAAAACCTGCTCAAACAAATCGTTGCCGTAATATAAGATAAACTTTTTTAATATAATAATAACCTACAAGAATAACTCGAGTGTTTCCAATAATATTATGTATTCCAAGACATATATATATATATATATATATATATATATATATTATAAAGTTTTATTATTGTTTTCTTGAAGTCGTTCGTGGTAGGCGGTACAACATTCCTTGATGGTAAGTAGCTATATAATATTCTATTTAAAGAAAGGAATGTTGGCAATATAATTATGGACAATGATTCTTATTATTTTTACGAATACAATGTCAACGACAATACACGTCTGATTATCAAAAAGTTGGTTGTTGCACAAAAAGAGTTAATTGCCAATACGAATTAAAACTTGATAAAAATATTAAGTTTTTTGAAAAACAACGGTTCAGGGGCAAACATGCAAGTGGGTCACCTGGTGGTAAGTGACAAGCACCGCCCATGGACACCTGAAACACAGGTAGTGTTATAGTTGCATTTAAAAGCGTGGAGTAGGAAGGGCAAAGGCGGGTGGGCCTACGGATTCCTCTCTCATGGAATGAAACGCAGCATGCGCCACTTTACGCAGGTTGGAGAAGTCGCGGTATTTCACCGTTTTAGCTGCGTGGCTGCATCACTATTTCATAAAGATCTGATTTGAACCTTCGGAGAAAGACAATGGAACTCTTCAAACACTAATGTAAGAAGGTTGTTCAGAAATTGACTCGAGACTACTGTGATTGTCTCGGATATCGGGTGATTGTGTTTCCGTATGGTTTTCACCCATTCCATAGAGTGAAAGAAAGGCCACAGTTTTTTATTTTCTTGTAAAGTTCGGCGTCAGAATGAGGGATTGAACAGCTATGAGAGATTTACGAGGAATATGTAAAAGTAACTATTGATGATGGACACTCGACCAAGGAAGCTCTTAGATATAAAGTTCATGCGTTCTGCTTTTATATATTACGAATATTTATTATTAATACCCTTGGTATAACTCGGCGATATTTATACATTTATGAAATGACGAATAGAATTTTAAATAGTTAATGTTTGCTTTTAGCTAGTTAGACTTAATTTTGAGTTAGTCACAGATGAATGTACCTAGGTATATCTCTATGATGGGCGTTCTGAATCTATTAATTTGATATTGTTAATTAAAAGATAAGAGGAAGTGAGACAGAACTTTACTCTCACTTAGGCACTCGCAGTTTTTAGACTCAAAACGGACATCCGATTTACCATGTTGTTATTACAACTTAATATTCCGGCAACAAACTAATATTTGTAGCAACTCATAAGCGATACCAATACTCCAAACTTCATCAGTAAACTGTAACTTCATGCCGTTCATACGCTAAGATGTAAGTAGTGGAAATCATATCTGCAGTCCGAAACTAACCGACCATACATTTGTCACGACGTTATTATAGATAAATCGACGCAAAGTTGCTCATTGTTTCATTCTTTGTTTTGTTCAATAACGTAAGTTTTACCCCCTCGGTTATTCCACAGATGTTCCCTTAGATATTCATAGGTGGCACTAGTAGCTCACCACCATGTGACCCGCTTAATCGTTGGCCTGCTTTTACATTTAGAAAAAAGCTACGAGCAACTCCAATAATGGTGATGTATACAGCCAGCTATGGACGGATTGCTTCCGACCAGAAAATGTCTCTCATTATGCTATGGACATTTTATTCGCCATTTTCTCGCATCTCAGAAATACTTTGAAGTATGCTCTGTTCATTATTAAGAAAATCTTTAAGTACCTATTCCGTTAACGAACTGTAATAACGTTTTGTTGTAAATATATCTCAAGTGCGATGCTATCTTTACTATTGCCAAGTCCTATTGCCGAACTAATTAATACAAAAACCTATTGCAGAAAACAGGAACAAAGTTTTCAGTCATCGATATTTATCTCACATAACTTCCGAAAAGAATTCCGAGAAATCAATTTGGTGTGAGCCCAAAATGAACCCACGACCCCTGAGTCAGAAGCGGGGAGCTTGTCCACTGGACTACCGAGACTATTAAAATACCTGTAACATAGCGAAATATATATAAATATGGAATAGTTTATGTCTACCCCTATGTCTACGGAGTTCTACACGCTGAGTATATAGTTTGATTATTAACGAGCTATATTTTAATTTCTACAATAAAAATTAATATGAATATTCCTTTAAGCACTGTAAACACAGACATGTCATTCAGGAAAATAACTTATCAGCTGTAATGTAATTGTATCTAGACCGGTAAACAAGTAGCAGATCAATTAACTGTAATCGCTTCGAGGCAACTACAGACTACTACAAACCGCCTTTATTATAACTTATTACTGAGTAAATCAGTTAGTATAGAATTGTTATAGAAGATATATCCTCGTCTTCCAAATGTGAAGGTTACGAATAGGTGGAGTATTTAATCACAAAAATAAACAGTCTTAACTTCATACTTATTTCTGTTCATAATCAACATTTTTTTACGACAAGTTGAATCCTGTAACTTTTATAATGAGATTGATAGTAATTAACGATTTTTTGAATTAGGTTCATGACCATCAGGTTTTCATGATTACAAATAAAACACACACAACTTCCGGAATACATCAGAGTGAGCCAAGATTTTAACTCCGTACTTCTTAATTAGAAGTCAGAGGAACTACAAGACTTTTGCAGTTCATAAGACACGCAGCGCAACATATTTTTATGCATAATATGGCTTAATGATATTTATACCTGTAGCGAATAATAAAATAAAATGCATTATATTAGTATATCTTTTAACGTGTCACAATAACTAAGCCTTCTGCGATAAGTTCTGAACTTTTCACACTGATGGATATGCACTTGAAGAGAGCGAATATTGTTTAAAAAGAAAAACATAAGTAGCTAAGAATGATACAATTGTGAATTCTGTTTTCTATTGAAAATACTTGAAGCAGAAACAGATATTAAAATATTAATATTTATTTCTAAGACTTTCGCGAATCCCACTCATTCATCATATTTCCCGACGTTTCGATCTCTGTAAAGAGTTCGAAACGTCGGGAAATAAATATAAATAAGTAATGGATAAACGCGATATAGTCCTAAAAGTTGTTTTTTACTAAAGATAAAACAATGGTTTTTGTTTGTCATTGATAAAGTTTGAAAGTAACAAATGGATTTTAATATTTCTTTCACAAATAAAATGCTAAAATGTTATGCGATAATAAGTTGGTATTGTCGTGTTCTGCACACAACATAAAAGACTAATACATCAATGAAACAGATATTCAACAAAATAGACATTTAATTAAATGATCCTGAGTTCAAATCCTGGCTCATGCTAATAACTACCCAGAAGTTATGTGAAATTGTTATCGATAATTAACTATCTCCTTTTTGCTCCTCCTTGGCCGACCGACACGCCATGTACGATGGACGAAACTGTTTCACTTTAAAACGTCCTGAAATATCTATATCTCGATTATAAATATCTAAATACCAGTATTAATTATATTTTAAACACACTGCAGATAAACACTAGTTTGTTAAATTGTGGAAAACATAGTGATATATGGACAGTAGCAACTATTACGCTGAATTACTCGGTAGGAAGCGTTTATTGACAACGAATGTCAGAAAGATGAGTGCATTGTACCATTTGTAAAGTGCTTTTAGCCTATCCAGTTGATGGCTCCAGCCAGTCCAATATCGACCGTCCACACTTCCCATTTGCAAGATGGCAAAGTGAAAACTTTTTCGTAATTATACTCCAACTACCTCCGTTTTCCTTTCCTATTCGTAATTATACTCCTACATAAGGAATAAATAATAGCGCTAAAGCACTGCTTTCGTTTGATGAAAACCACCTTCAAATAATTAACAATAATTTCTCACTTGCTAGCTAATTAAAATAAACTTTGCTAACGTCTTAGTATCCGAAGTTTCCTTAGTCATCATTCGTCTACTTTGCAGTAAATATTTTTAGTATACAAGAAAAGACAATCTTTGTGCCTTAATTTTACAATATTTTTCGCGGTTCAGGCGCAGAGAATGGGATAATGCCTACAAAGATGTTTGATTGTTACAAGAATATACTTAACTATATTGATTTATGAATTTCGTACAGATATTATTAGTAATGAAAATTATTATTGTAAAATTATTATATTTCAACGGTTTCAATTCGCGTGATCATGAGAAAATATTGACACTGACAATTTCTATTGACAGATATTGGAACCGGGGATTAGATTAGTCGGGTGCTATTTTTTGACCCTTTTTGACCCTTTCAAATAGCAGATATATTATTGTTGCAGGAGGGCAAATCTCTTGAAACTTATATCCTCCTTCGTTGTAGACCTACGTTCAGTTTAGAGAGTTATGCGGTCAATTTTGTGACTCATGACGTGGGTTCTGTTGGGGTCAGCAGTTTCAATAAGTCTGACAGACTACACCTACGTAATTATATAACTAGTGTCCGACCGAAGCTTCGGCTTCGGCCACCTTCGGCCAAAAATCCATCTTCGGCGAGAACTTCGGCTTCGGCCAAATTCTGTCTCTTCTGAAGGTCCCGCCGAAGGTCCGAAAACAGTCGGAATTAAACGAACTGTTACGAAATAGTGAGTGACTGACGGACCGGACTACCCTTAGTTCAGTGCGGATACCTCTACCACCGAGAAAAAAGCGGCAAGAGCCACTTTACGCCGATATTCTTCTTTAGCTGTGGATAATATTGAAGAAAATTATTAAATTACTAATAGTGTATAACCTTCGGCTTCGGCTTCGGCCGAAGGTTGTGGAGATCGCCGATTAATCGGCTTCGGCTTCGGCCAAAAATAGACCTTCGGTCGGACACTAGATATAATATAACATAATGAATATGGAAATACCGCTTACTGTTTGCGTATTATATATACATATTTCTTATTTGTAACTCGGTTTGAGAGCTAGTTCTCTTCACAAAGAAGTTAACCGACGTAGACTAAAGGTATAAATCACTATTCATGACATAATCGTTTTGTATCTTTCTAGTATACTACTACACAAATACAGATTAGCCGAAATGTATTTTGGTCAGAAGATTATCAGAACATATGATGTTCTGAATAGTTCTGATAATCTTCATGAGTGGTCATTCTTTAGTGTTTATTGAAAGTTGACTGTCTGTCACTGTTAGAAATACTATGATTCCACCAGCATTCTGAAATTATTTAATTGTCATACGAATTGATGTTTATTTTTTTTATTTTTATCTTGTACAAAGCTCAAGTTCGTCAAATAATAGCAGGAAATATATCAGAAAGTATTATATTACATTTTTGCCTGAAACCTGTCCTGTCTTCACTTCGCTGCGCTATATAAGAATGCCTTTGAACTTGAATCATTTCGTTATTCATATCCAGGAACGACAACAACGTACGGAATATTGTTGTTATCAAAAAGTGACAAATTCATTCTTCAAATAACTGCACTGTTCTTGTAGATATAGCCGGATAAATAATATTCGTCGTTTTTATACATATTATAATTATAAAACCACCAATTATACCAATATAACCAATTATAAAACCATATGCAACATTGAAAAATAAACATTTATTTTCTATGAACATTTAAAAAACGAAATTAAAATTTAATTGATAAATATTACCAACAAATAACTCACTTATTACGCTGTTAAAACTCGTAAATCAACGTGAACTCATTGAAAAGTCAGTTTCAATGGTAAGTTAATAAGTAACTCGTAACTACCAGCTGTATATTGCATTCTGAACACGCCGACTGCAAGACACGGAACAGAGATAACACTATAAAACGGCTTAGAGTTTTGCGCCATGATACTTGCTTGATAATAAGGATTCACGGTTGAAACTAAGTTACCTTATACAAGTTGACACGTATAGTAAATTAATATAAATTAACTTCTTCCTACAGCCCTTACAATATGCAAAATAAGACATATCCCTTGCCTTATCAGAATATATTTTCACACGTGGAACCTTGACTATTAAAATAATCAAAATTGAGAATATAATCTGAATCTAATATTGAACTAGTTATTAAAATCTCTTATTTTTAACAGATAATTTTCAGGAGTTTTTAACAAACAAACTTAAGTCCCCCTATATTTGGTCATTATTTGGATAAAGCCTTAAGCTGTTTTCTTACAGTAGATACAATTACGTTGCATTACGGTGTACCTACTTGATATGGCTATGGATAATATGAAGCGATAGTGAAAGTAAGTAGAACCAGTAGCTTTATAAAGAAATTTAATCAAATTACAAAATCCCCACATATAAACAAATTTTGGCCTTTTAATATACTTGGTAATGAGAACTCCTAACTTTTAAAAGGTAAATTATATTGAAGTATCCAATCAATCTTGGAAGCGCTTTTTGTTGTGTCTTATCGTATAGACATTTTTAGGACAAAAGAAATCAATTGCATTTTAATTTAACTATTTCTTTGGAACTTTAAATTATTCAGAAGTATGTATTCTTATAGTGGAAAGACTAAGCAAAAATGAATATACATATAATAGTTAAGATATTGTGTAAATTTTTGGTACAAAATCATGAAAGCCAGACATCTCCAGACCAGTCCAGAGATAGAGCAACCCACTTCTGAATCAAGTAGTCGTGAAATCAAAACGAAGCTTACACCAAACATTTCTCATAATTCTTTTCGGAAAGTTAAGTGTGATAAATATCGATGACAGACAACATTGTGCTTTATGTATGTCAATAGGATCCGCCACCTATTCCATTTGGCCGCAATCTCTGACGGGTAGAAAAAACGTGAAGTCATAAAAACTACGGGGCGTTGTTTTCTTAAAGGATTTTTTAAATATACTAATAAAGTGTAAGTAAATCCTGTAAAAACCTAGTGCAAGTGACGTGAGAATATTGTTATTAAGAGTTGTTAGTTATTTTATAGTACAAAGTGTAAAGTTCACAAGCGTCGTTTACTGAACGGTTACTGAAGGTGGTGTTTTGACGCGACCTCTTGGTGCTGTGCGATAAACTTGTTCAAAATACTCCTCAACACTGCCTACCCACCTACCTACATATCTATATCTTATTGCTACAGTACTTTACTCAGTTGTGTTTGTAGAGAAGTATATTAATCACGTGGATACTATTGTGTTACTGAACTATGTCGAAGTACCACTAGCAGGTACTACCAGGCACCTTATTTTAACAAAGCTTTTTATATGTTTTCATTAATTTTCATTTCAGTAGTTTCCAGTACTACCAGTCACCTTGACATTAAAACAAACTTTAGGATTATATCGCGTTTATTTATTAATTTCCCGACGTTTCAAACTCTTTACAGAGATCATTTTCACGAGTCATCTCTCAAATTTTCAAGGAAAGAAAATTTCGGCAATTTTAACTCTCAAAATGAATTACTAGGCAGTTATATTTTATTGTATTTCCATCAAGTTCCTAGTGTACTTACGTACTGAAATAACACAAAGGTAAGTTTGGCAACACTAAAACAAGCTATTTTATTGGCAACTCGGTGCGAAGTTCTTGTAAACTTTCTCACACTCTCCTCGATTATATTCCAATTTATTCACCAACGAATATACGCAAGAAGAAGCTATTTAAACTAAATATATTGATTTAAATTCAATAGTTGCTATAGGCTATCGGGTCAAGGGTGGTGTTCAAATATGGCAAGAAAGAGTGATTACTGTGATTAGTGAAACACTTGGAGCAGTAATAAGTGCAGGGCACGCGATTATTAAATGTTGTTTAACTGCAATCAGAGGCATGTCCTTATTCTGTCAAAGTCAAAATAACTTTATTTTTATAGGTCTTCACAGACACTTAAAAATAGTCAACAAGTACAGATAACATATGATTTAAAATCAAATAAAAAAACAAACCCGAGCACTTGTGGAATGTGCCTCCGTGGAACAAAAAAGACATGAACGCAATCGCCACGAGCGGCCCGATTCCGAGTGTAGGGGCTGTCATGAGAAGAATGGGGCATGAAACTCATGTGCCAAATATTCTTTTCAAACCATTTGAAATAAATAACAATATTATTATCACTACTGAAAACAAATCAGTAGGTTGGTGAATAAAAGGTGTAGCAAACAGAATACTCGACAATCACAATTAAGATCTAACCAAATTAAAATCAACGTCCTACATGTTAACTAAGAAATTCTATGCGATCACAGTAGTCGAGCACAACTGACGCGACACCTTTTAATTAGAGTGGTAACGTTGTGCAAAATTGTGACGAATAATTTAAAAAAAAATTAAGTTTCTATTATATATATGAACACAATATCAAGGCAAATTTACAATTAAAAAGCTATCAGAAATTATTACAGAACGCCTCCACTCCGAAAAAGTGAACAATTTCCAATACACAAACTACAAAATCCGCGTTGAGCAAGCAATTTGACGGTCCCACTCCGACTTGTCACTCATGAAGTCGTTGATGGTGTAGTATGCACCACCAATGAGACGACCCTTCACAGTCCGCCTAAAGCGATCATAAGACAAATCCAGAATATGCGCAGGTATCCTATTATAAAACTGTACACCCATTCCCAAAAAAGACTTGTGTACCTTGTGCGGGCGATGATACTGTAATTCAAGCATATGCTTGCCTCTAGTATTAAAATTGTGTACATCGCTATGTTTTGTAAATTTATCTAAGTTCCTCCTCACAAACATGATGCTATCATATATAAACTGGGAGATAACTGTTAAAATGCCAATTTCCTTAAAACGTTCTCTGAGGGAGACCCTAGCACCCAAATTATAAATTGCCCGTATTGCTCGTTTCTGAATAACGAAAATGGACTGAATCTCAGCTGCTCTGCCCCATAGCAATATACCATATGACATAACGCTATGAAAATAACTAAAATAAACTATTCTGGCGGTTACAATATCGGTAAGCTGTCGAACTTTTCGAACCGCGTAAGCAGCAGAGCTAAGTTTTCCCGCTAAAGACTTTATTTATGGGTGGGTGTGAACTGTGTTTCTAATAACCACTTTAAGATATTGAAATAAAAGTCCACGTGATAAGTAATTGGGCACTTATGACTATTTATAAACCCTTCTAAAGTAATATTTTATGTAAAACTACATTAACTAATTAAAGGTTACGTTATATAAACTTTTTAACTGAACTTGATGAACAAAACTGTTTTTTTATGAATAAATAGATAATAACATTATTTCGAGCCAAAGATACATTACCGTTCTGAGAGTTATTAAAATTTAACTGTCGGAGCTTTTAGTTTATGTAAAACCAATTTTAAATCCAATCTGTTGGTTAAATCACCTTTCTTTGTGTTTGAGGTAAAGTGCGATCTAGACATCACGCGAACACCGTTCAACAATTCAATATTCCCCCTTCAACATTTTCAGATAAGTATCAGACAACTGGCGGAATGAAGTTCCGCTTGAAACATAATGAGAGCAATCATTATTTTGTGAATTAATTATGATATTTGCTGACACAATATTCCTTTACTGGTTTCGTAAAATAACGTAAAAAGAAGATTACAGAACTATGTAATAGACTTGGTCATAATTAATTCTTAGTTAGTATCGTAATGATTAATATCAAGACTTCTTCAACAAAGTTTATCTGAACGTAACTAAAAAAAAAAAGTGTGTGTCCGCTCCGACGCACGACTGGAGTTTACTCCTCAAGAACGATTATAAAATAAAATAATAAATATTTACTGTCTACAAATATGAACACATTTCTTCGTAATAGAGAATGGCGTATCGCTATAAAGAGTGTTTCTATAAAGAGCTCAGGACATTGTATGGAGTGCCGACTCTTATTTATATGCTCTGTGACTATAAAGAGCTCAGGACATTGTATGGAGTGCCGACTCTTATTTATATGCTCTGTGACTATAAAGAGCTCAGGACATTGTATGGAGTGCCGACTCTTATTATTATACATTGTAAATCGATTCTTAAGGAGTAAACTCCAATAATAAATATATACTAATATATACTATGTACTAACATATTATATTAGAAACAAATAGTAATTGGTTAACAACGCCATCTGCTGGAATTAGTTAACAACGCCATCTGCTGGAATAGCTTTAGTGTTGTTGTCGTTAAAGCAAGTTAAGTGCTCACAATTTAAAATAATTCACATTCGCCAATAGATGTCAGGAATTCCAATAAAAAAGTAAGTTGATGTTTAAGTTAATTATCGATAAAACACGATAAAATGAAATTTTCTAAAAATGATTCCTAGCTAGATCGATTTATAGCCCCCGAAACCCCCTATATACTAAATTTCATGAAAATCGTTGGAGCCGATTCCGAGATTCACACACTTTTTATTAGGAGTACGATGTTGGCGATGCTACTGTGGCGCCCCTCGTTTCATTACCAAAGATCGAAAAATATTATTGATATTTCATTATTTTATTAGTATGTAATTCGTACTTAAATATAATTTTCAAAAAACACAATTTATAAAAACACAATTTATAAATAATATAATTTTTTTTTTTCTCCGCCTGCAATACGTACTTACGTATATGTATGTATGTAAAAAACAAACAAACATACAAACCCGATCCTAGAAAATGTGTCGAAATTGGTAAAGAGGACGGTAATTAGACGATTATACATACGGCCCTCGTGGTGCATCGGTAAACCGCACTACCGATAACACAAGGTCGGGGCGGGTTCGATCCCTCGTCTGGGGGTGTTTTTTTCTACATGTTTTTACGGTATTTATTTACAAAAATAAATATTTACTGTCTACAAATATGAACACATTTCTTCGTAATAGAGAATGGCGTATCGCTATAAAGAGTGTTTCTATAAAGAGCTCAGGACATTGTATGGAGTGCCGACTCTTATTTATATGCTCTGTGACTATAGCGCATAACGCATTTCGTGTGACACTCACGTGACTAGTACGATTTTGGTCCCCATAATTTTCATACCCCGGGCCTATATATGTAAATCGATTCTTAAGGAGTAAACTCCAAAAAGTAAGTTGATGTTTAAGTTAATTATCGATAAAACACGATAAAATGAAATTTTCTAAAAATGATTCCTAGCTAGATCGATTTATAGCCCCCGAAACCCCCTATATACTAAATTTCATGAATGAAAATCGTTGGAGCCGATTCCGAGATTCACACACTTTTTATTAGGAGTACGATGTTGGCGATGCTACTGTGGCGCCCCTCGTTTCATTACCAAAGATCGAAAAATATTATTGATATTTCATTATTTTATTAGTATGTAATTCGTACTTAAATATAATTTTCAAAAAACACAATTTATAAAAACACAATTTATAAATAATATAATTTTTTTTTTTCTCCGCCTGCAATACGTACTTACGTATATGTATGTATGTAAAAAACAAACAAACAAACAAACCCGATCCTAGAAAATGTGTCGAAATTGTTAAAGAGGACGGTAATTAGACGATTATACATACGGCCCTCGTGGTGCATCGGTAAACCGCACTACCGATAACACAAGGTCGGGGCGGGTTCGATCCCTCGTCTGGGGGTGTTTTTTTCTACATGTTTTTACGGTATTTATTTACGAAAATAAATATTTACTGTCTACAAATATGAACACATTTCTTCGTAATAGAGAATGGCGTATCGCTATAAAGAGTGTTTCTATAAAGAGCTCAGGACATTGTATGGAGTGCCGACTCTTATTTATATGCTCTGTGACTATAAAGAGCTCAGGACATTGTATGGAGTGCCGACTCTTATTTATATGCTCTGTGACTATAAAGAGCTCAGGACATTGTATGGAGTGCCGACTCTTATTTATATGCTCTGTGACTGCATAACGCATTTCGTGTGACAGTCACGTGACTAGTACGATTTTGGTCCCCATAATTTTCATACCCCGGGCCTATATATGTAAATCGATTCTTAAGGAGTAAACTCCAAAAATTGCCAACGCGTTACTAGTTTTCAAAATCAATCCATTAAAATAAATAAAAGTCTGCCTCTTTACAATTCATATATCCAACAAAATGTGCTCATTTCAATTTCATAACTTCAGTAATTTCAGAGGAAAACCTGCTCAAACAAATCGTTGCCGTAATATAAGATAAACTTTTTTAATATAATAACCTACAAGAATAACTCGAGTGTTTCCAATAATATTATGTATTCCAAGACATACATACATATATATAAAGTTTTGTTATTGAAATGGTTTCTTGAAGTTGTTCGTGGTAGACGGTAAGACAGTTTTTAATGGTATGTACCTAATATTATATTCTATTTGTAGAAAGGATTGTTGGCAATATATATGGGCAAAGACTTAGTATTTTTGCAAAAAAAAAGCGTTATCGAAAATACACGAATGATGGTGGGTTATGAAAAACTTGGTTTTCGGACGAAAAGAGTTAATTCCCAATTCTAAATTAAAATTATTTGAAAAATTTGGTTCTTATAAAAAGTTAAGAGATATATAGAGATATGAGATCTCGAATATGATAGAATTTTTTAGGGTATGGGGGCAAACCATGAAGCGGGCCACTTGATGGTAAGTAATTAGCGCCGCCCGTATAAGCCTGCAACACATATAATGTTACAGTTGCGTTTGCGGCCCTTCAAATAGTATTGGGAGTGGGATGGGAGAAGAGGAAGAAGGGGATAGGGTTCCAGCTGTTTTATTCGGCCGAGGCAAACGACCAAGTGTGTGGTCAGTGACTATCACCGTCCGTAACTTAAGCCCCCTCGGTTATTCCGCAGATGTTTCCTCAGATATTGAAACGTGGCACTAGTAGACTACCACCAGGTGACCCGCTTACTCGTTGGCCTGCTTTTACATTTAGAAAAAAAGCTACAGTACTGTATACAGCCAGCTATGGACGGACTAATTCACGACCCGAAAAAGACCCTTTTTATGTTATGGACATTTTATTCGTCATTTTCTCGTATCTCAGAAATGCTTCGAAGTATTTGTTAAGTGCTCTCTTCATTATTGAGAAAATCTTTAAGTATCTATTCTGTTTACGAACTGTTATGACATTTTATTGTAAATATATCTCAAGTGCGATGGTATCTTTGTTGCTAAGGCCTATTGCCGAACCTATAGAAGAACCCATTGCCATACACCGGGCACAAAGTTGACAGTCATCGATATTTATCACACTTAACTTCGAATTACACCCGCAACTCCTAAAACGAAGAGCTAGTCCACTGGACCACCGAGACTATTGCAATACCTTTAACATACTAAAATATACTACTGGAAAAAATTAAGGGATCAAAAAAAAATTCCATATTTTTCGGTAGTTTTCAACAGGCCGTAACTTTGAGAGAAATGGTCGTACAGGAAATAAAAAAAATGGAAATTGTAGCTCTAAGTGTCTAGTTTTTGGATTAGAACTTCAAAATTTTGTAGCCTCCGCGGTTTCTGAGTAATCGTAGAAAAACCAGCAGCAAAAAGATTCTCAAAATTTTTTTAGTTTTTTTTTTGGTCTACGGGCGTGGAAAAATTTTTTTTAGCTTAACCACCATAAGGATCAGATACTTTGTTCAGTTAGCTTTAATTTCTTTTTTTAAACACCCTGATACATCCACTCCTCGCTGAGATATCGGTCTTCAAATGGAAAAGGATCTTTTTGTCTTTGATTATCGATATCTCAGCAACCAATGATCGCACAGAAAGTTAGAGGTGGGTTTCAAGAACTTAAATGAATTTCCCTTAACAGCTGTCCATTGTTTTTTCGAAAAAAAAATGTTTTCGTTCTGTCACATGAATTTGAAAATGCAACAAAAAAAGGGCTTTTGGTGGTTTTTTGGAAAATCAAGCGCTGGATCGAAAATATTGAGGAAACCGCTAATGATAAGTGTGCCTTTTACAGTTCAATATGTCCACAAAAACCCTACAAAGAATCAAATTAATCCAGCCAGCCGTTTTTTTGTTTCACTTGATCGAATTTTTGAAAAAATTAAAGGATCACGTTTTTTGCTCTGAAAAGCTCATAATTTTTAAAAATGAGAAAAACAGTTGTTTTTTTCGAGCTTTTTCCACATTATCGTTTCAGATGGTGCTTTTTCAAAAAAACAATGGACAGCTGTTAAGGGAAATTCATTTAAGTTCTTGAAACCCACCTCTAACTTTCTGTGCGATCATTGGTTGCTGAGATATCGATAATCAAAGACAAAAAGATCCTTTTCCATTTGAAGACCGATATCTCAGCGAGGAGTGGACGTATCAGGGTGTTTAAAAAAAGAAATTAAAGCTAACTGAACAAAGTATCCGATTCTTATGGTGGTTAAGCTAAAAAAATTTTTTCCACGCCCATAGACCAAAAAAAAACTAAAAAAATTTTGAGAATTTTTATGCTGCTGGTTTTTCTACGATTACTCAGAAACCGCGGAGGCTACAAAATTTTGAAGTTCTAATCCAAAAACTAGACACTAGGAGCTACAATTTCCTGTTTTTTTATTTCCTGTACGACCATTTCTCTCAAAGTTACGGCCTGTTGAAAACTACCGAAAAATTTGGAATTTTTTTTGATCCTTTAATTTTTTCCAGTAGTGTATATTAAAATATGGATTATGTAGTTAATTTCTTTATGTCTACGCCGGCGTCTACGGAGTTCAACGCCGACAAAAAGATAGATAGATTGATTATTTACGAGCTATATTTTAATTGCTTCAACAAATATTAATATGAATAGTGAATAGGCCTTTATGTGCAAACCTAAAACCTAGACATGTGTGTGTGTAAACCTAGACATCTTAGCCAGATAAATGGTTTAAATTCAACTGCACTGTAATGTCTAGACCGGTACACTAGTAGCAGATCACATATAACATACATAACTTCACGCCTTTTGTTACATGAAGGTGTAGGCAGCGGTTGTTAAGCCTCGTCTCGCCGTTATGTTCACGTCCCAAATGGAATAGGTGGCGAAGCTATCGCCATACCGGGCACAAAGTTTTCAGTCATCGATATTTATCACACATAATTTCCGAAAACAATTTCTAAAAGTCATTGGTGTGAGCCAGTATCAGGAATCGAACCCGGACCCCTGGATCAGAAGCCGTGTGCTCTACCACTGCGCCACCGAGACTTAGAGTAGCAGATCAATTAAGTGTAATCGCTTCAAGACAACCAATATAAAGCACCTTTATTATAACTTATTACTGAGTAAGTCGATTAGTATAGAATTGTTATAGAAGATATATCCTCGTCTTCCAAATGTGAAGGTTACGAATAGGTGGAGTATTTAATCACAAAAATAAACAGTCTTAACTTCATACTTATATCTGTTCATAACCAACATTTTTTTACGACAAGTTGATTCCTGTAGCTTTTATAATGAGATTGATAGTAATTAACGTTTTTTTAAATTAGGTTCATGACCATCAGATTTTCATGATTACAAATAAAACACACACAACTTCCGTAATACATCAGAGTGAGCCAAGATTTTAACTCCGTACTTCTTAATTAGAAGTCAGAGGAACTACAAGGCTTTGGCAGTTCATAAGACACCCACGGCAACATATTTTTTATGCATATGGCTTAATGATATTTATACCTGTAGCGGATAATAAAATAAAATGTTTTATATTACTATATCTTTTAACGTGTCACAATAACTAAGCCTTCTGCGATAAGTTCTGAACTTTTCGCATCGATGGATATGCACTTGAAGAGAGCGACTATTGTATAAAAAGAAAAACATGGCTAGGAATAATACAATTGTGAATTCTGTTTTGTATTGAAAATACTTGAAGCAGAAACAGATATTAAAATATTAAATAAATACTTAGTTTTCGAAAAAAGAAGATGATTTTGTCAGTGATAAAGTCTGAAAGTAACAAATGGATTTTAATATTTCTTTCACCAATAAAATGATAAAATGTTAAGCGATAATAAGTTGGTATTGTTGTGTTCTGCACATAACATAGAAGAGAATATATTAATGAAACAAGAGTTTCAGATATTCAATAAAGTAGACATTTAGTTAAATGATCCCGAGTTCAAATCCTGGCTCATGCTACAAACTATCCGGAAGTTAAGTAAAACCATTATCGATACTTAACAAACTCTTTTCCTAACTCCTCAACCGACCGATATACGATAGATAGACGAAAATGTTTCACCTTAAAACCTCCTGAAATATTGTATTTCTTGATTATCTAAGTACCTAAATTAATTACATTGTAAACACACTTCAGATAAACTCTTTTTTTTATAAATTTAGCAAAAGATAGTGATAAATGTTCAGTACCAACTATTACGCTGAGTTACTCGCCAGGAAACGTTTATTGACAACGAATGTCAGAAAGATGAGTGCATTGTACCATTTGTAGAGTGCTTTTAGCCTATCCAGTTGATGGCTCCAGCAAAGTGAAAACTTTTTCGTAATTATTGTCCTACTGACTGCTACCTACTGTGTACCTTCAGAGGTCGTTTTTGCCACAAAGGAATAAATAATAGCGCTAAAGCTCTGCTCTGGTGTTGATGAAAACCACTTTAAAATAATTAATATTAATTTCTCACTTGCTAGCTAATTAAAATGAACGTTGCGAACGTGTTGGTATCTGGAGTTTCCTTATTTTATTTTTATGTTTTGGGATATATTGTTTAATTGAATGTTACTAGCAATGAATATTATTAGATTAAAAAAACTTTTAGGATTATATCGCGTTTATTTATTACTTATTTATATTTATTTCCCGACGTTTCGAACGCTTTACAGAGATCATTTTCACGAGTTTCTGAAAGTATCATATTAAATTTTTGGCTGAAACCTGTCCTGTTCTCGCTTCGTTCCGCTATATAAGAATGCCTTTGAACTTGAATCATTTTGTTATTCATACCCAGTAACTACAACAACGTACGGAATATTTTTATTAACAAAAAGTGCTAAATTCTAAACTGTTCTTGTATATATCGCCGGATAAATAATATTATATACATATTATTATTATAAAACCATTAAAAAATAAACACTTACTTTCTATGAAGTACATTTTAAAGTCTATGAAAATTTTAAGAATAACTAAATGATAAATATTGTCAGCAAATAACTAATTTATTACGTTGTTAAAACTCGTAAATAAACGTGAACTCATTGAAAAGTCAGTTTCAATGGTAAGTTAATAAATAACACTTAACTACCAGCTGTATATTGCATTCTGAACACGCCGAGTGCAAGACACGGAACAGAGATAACACTATAAAACGGCTTGGAGTTTTGCGCCATGATACTTGCTTGATAATAAGGATTCACGGTTGGAACTAAGTTACCTTATACAAGCTGACACGTATAGTAAATTAATATAAATTAACTTCTTTCTACAGCCCTTACAATATGCAATTAAGACATATCCCTTGCCTTATCAGAATATATATTCCCCACATGGAACCTTGACTATTAAAAGGATCAAAATTGAAAATATAATCTGAATCTAATATTGAACGAATTAATACAATCTCAGATTTCCAATAAATATTTCTCAAGATTTTTTACAAACAAACTTAGTCTCCCTATAATTTTGTAATTATTTAGATAAAGCCTTAAGCTGTTTATTTTACAGTCGATAGCATTACTTTGCATTACGATTTAACCATCGCTTCATAATATGCATATCCAAGTAGTACCAGTAGCTTAACAAAGAAATTTAATCAAGTTACATAATCCCCACGGATAAACAAATTTTAAAAGTACTCGGTGATGGGAACTGGTTTCCTGCTACACTCCTAACTTTTAAAAGGTCAATTATATTAAAGTGTCTAATCAATCTTGAAAGAGCTTTTTGTTGTGACTTATCGTATTGACATTTTCAGGACAAAAAAACAATTGCATTTGTTACTTCAGAACTTTTGTACGCAAATATTCGTCGAATAAAGTTAAAGAAAAAACGTGAAGTCATAAAAAACTGCGGTGCGTTGTTGTCTTAAAGGAATTGCTAAATTTATATACTGATAAAGTATAAGTAAATCTTGTAAGTATACTTTGTGGAAAACCTAGAGCAATTGACGTGTGAACATTGTTATTAAGAGTTGTTAGTTATTTTATAGTACAAATTGTTCACAAGCGTAGTTTGCTAAACGCTTGTATTTTGACGCGACCTCTTGGTGCTTAGCGATAACATTTGTTCAAAATACTCCTCAACACTGCCTACCCACCTACCTACATATCTATATCTTACTGCTCAAGTACTTTACTCAGTTGTGTTTGTAGAGAAGTATATTAATCACGTGGACACTATTGTGTTACTGAACTATGTCGAAGTACCACTAGCAGGTACTACCAGGCACCTTATTGAACAATGCTTTTTATATATTTTCATTATCTTTCTTTTTCTGTACTATCAGTCACCTTAAACATAGTTTAGTAAATGTATTTTCTGATACAACCCAGTAACGCGTTCATCAGAACACAAAGGGATCCACTGATAAAATAAGAAGAAAAGTTTCAATGAACGAAAATTTCACCAATTCTAAACTCTCAAAATGAATTACTACGCAGTTATATTTTATATTCTATTCGTATTTCTATCAAGTTCTTATTGTAGTTACGTACTTAAATTACACAAAGGTAAGTCTGGCAACACTACAACAAGCTATTTTATTGGCAACTCGGCGAAAAGCTCTTGAGAACTTGAACTTGAACTCTCTCTCACACCCTCCTCGATTATATTACAATTTATTTACGAAAAAATATATCCATGAAAATGCTATTTTAAATATTTCTATTGATATACAGGGTGCTTCACAGACCCTATTCTAACCACTTATATCTAGAATCTAGACATGCTTTGAAATCTAGATATCCTATAGAAAGTAAAAAAAGGCAAAAAAAATTTTTTTTTACTTTTTTTACAAAAAATATCCCGCAGAAATATGAACCATGATCACCCTACTTATGACCTACGACAACTGAGTTCATTGTGACTACTCGCCTAAAGTATTTCATTCATTTTTCCATTTCGATCATCAATAGGGTTGTCATCTCTAATTTTTAATAATTATGTGAAGTTACAAAAAAAATTTAAGCTGACTACATTCTGATCTTCTTTCTAATCATTCTTGAAGAAACCACATGGAATTACCATGAAACATAATTAGTAAATAGTTTTCCCTGTCTACACTCTCATGTATTTGAGGCGTGAAGTTACACAAAAAAGCTATCTGTATTCGGTTCGCAATAAGAAATCATATAAAATTACCATGAAACATAATCAATTAGTAATTTTCGCTGCCTACACCCGCATGTATTTGGGGCGTGAAGTTACAAAAAAATATTAAGCTGACTACATTCTGATCTGTTTAAGAAACCACATGGAATTACCATGAAACATAATCAGTAAATAGTATTCACTGCTTACACTCTCATGTATTTGAGGCGTGAAGTTACACAAAAAAAAGCTATCTGTATTCGGTTCGCAATAAGAAATCATATAAAATTACCATGAAACATAATCAATAAGTAATTTTCGCTGCCTACACCCGCATGTATTTGGGGCGTGAAGTTACAAAAAAATTTAAGCTGACTACATTCTGATCTGTTTAAGAAATCATATGGAATTACCATGAAACATAATCAGTAAATAGTTTTCCCTGTCTACACTCCATGTATTTGAGGCGTGAAGTTACACAAAAAAAGCTATCTGTATTCGGTTCGCAATAAGAAATCATATAAAATTACCATGAAACATAATCAATAAGTAATTTTCGCTGCCTACACCCGCATGTATTTGGGGCGTGAAGTTACAAAAAAATATTAAGCTGACTACATTCTGATCTGTTTAAGAAACCACATGGAATTACCATGAAACATAATCAGTAAATAGTTTTCACTGCTTACACTCTCATGTATTTGAGGCGTGAAGTTACACAAAAAAAGCTATCTGTATTCGGTTCGCAATAAGAAATCATATAAAATTACCATGAAACATAATCAGTAAATAGTATTCGCTGCCTACACTCTCATGTATTTGAGGCGTGAAGTTACACAAAAAACTGTGAACCCTACTTAATGATTCATTTGTAGGTCATGTGTATATGTGCTGTGTATATGTGTGCACCTCTTACACGTGCTGTGACCTGTTACACGCGCCCGAAACTTCCTTTGAAAATTGCCGCCTGCCTTTCGGCTCGCACAAAATAACCTTGAACTCATCAAGCGGCATTTATAAAAAGAATTTGTCGGCATTTCTAAATTTACAGTGAAATATTTTGAAATATTAATATGTATTATTTATTATGGGTCCGTATAATTTTAATGTACCAACGCAAAATAATAAAGTATATTATTATTATCATTATGTTGCATAACACGTGAAAGCTTAAAAAGTATTACGTAGGTAAATCCTAGGAGTCTCGGTGGTCCAATGGGAGAGCACAAGGCTTCTGATCCAGAGGTCCGGGTTCGAATCCTGACACTGGCTCACACCAATGACTTTTTAAAATCGTTTGCGGAAGTTAAGTGTGATAAATATCGATGTCTGAAAACTTTGTGCCCGGTATGGCAATAGGTTCGCCACCTATTCCATTTGGGACGTAAACATAAGGGCGAGACGGGGCTTAACAGCCGCTGCCTACACCTTCGGGTAAGGCGTGAAGTTATGTTATGTTAAATCCGGTATTCGGTATTGTGTGTATTATTACTTAAAATTTAGAGGTTTTCTAAAATACTATTCCAATTTGCTTTGGATGAGATTTGAGTGAAATTAAAATATCTAGTAGACTCTGTAGTACAGAGACTAGTATTTTTAAAGTTATTATAAAAAAAAAGTTATCGTATAAAGGTTCCGTATTTTGGTATAACGGTACCCTAAGAAATTAAAAATGGCAGAGACACTAGTATTTAGGAATGTGACACTAAACATAAAGCGATTTTTGATTAAACGATTAATTTATTACAATGAAAAAATCGATTAATTAATAATCGTATTTATTTAAGAAAATAATCGATTTATTTAAATTAATGGATTTTTAAATTTTTGGGCAATATGTACAATTAGTTTTAGGGGGTCTTATCAAGAGCGTGCACGTCGCGACCCCTGCCGTCCCAGTGGGACGCAAACTTGACCGAAGCAAACTGAGCCGGACGGGCTGCTCCGGCGTGCCCCGGAAGCGACGGGCACCGATTAGCCCCCGTTGGTGCGGCTGCATGCGCATGCGGCGAAGGAGGCCGCCACTCTTCACGCACCGCCAATCCTGGTGGGACGAGGAGAGGGGAGTGCTGTATAGGCACGTGGAATGTTAGAGGTAGTATGATCAGAAAGATGAATGAGATGATGGATGTAATAAATGAGAGATGCCTGGATGCCTTATGTTTGACGGAGACAAAGCGAAGGGGGAGTGAGACCGAGGACCTCCCCGGTGGCATGGTAGCCCTATGGTTCGGAGTGGACCAGGACGTCCGTGCTAGTGGGGGTGTTGGAGTCATTCTCTCCTTCCACTTTGCTTCCGGAGTGAAAGATTATGAGTTGGTAGGCCCAAGACATCTTTGGGTTCGAATAAAACTGGGGATCACACGAGATTTTTTCTCTCCGCGACATCGTGGAGAAACAACTGGCTGTTAACCGGAAGGTTTTCTGCGGTTTTGTGTATCTGGAAAAAGCGTTTGTCAGAGTGTTACGAAAGGATCTGTGGGATATACTCCCGGGCTACGGGGTGAGCGGAGCACTGCTGCGCGCTGTGCAGTCCACTTATGAGGACTGCACAGCGTGTGTGCGTGTTGACGGCGGCTTGTCCCCCTGGTTTGACGTCAATATCGGCGTCAGACAGGGTTGCGTGCTGTCCGCTCGACTGTTCATCCTATACCTGGACAGTTGTCTCCAGAGAGTGAGATTGATGGATGTAGTGATGCGAATGGGTGACCTAGTTGTGAGCTGCTTGCTTTACGCAGATGACGCCGTGCTTCTGGCCGAATTGCCGTCGGACCTGCAAACACTAGTCACTACTATGAAAGATGATTGCATGATTAAAGGCTTGCAGTTGAATGCGACGAAAACGAAAGTTGTGGTGTTTGAAAGGGAAGAATCCAGAATAGATGCAAGGATAATGATTGATGATGTAGTGCTGGAACAGGTGAATGAAATTGTATATCTTGGATGCGCTTTTAGCAGGGATGGAAGGTACACCACGGATGTAGAAAAACGAGTGGCGATAGGAAATAGCGTAAATGGAGCGTTGGCCAGATTCCTGGGCGCAAAAAACGTCAGCAGAAAAGCCCAGCTAGCAATCCACAATGCAGTCCTGATCCCAACGCTAACTTATGGAAACGAGAGCTGGGTATGGCAGAGTGTGCATGAAAGTAGAATAAACGCGGTAGAAATGAGGGCACTGCGCAAAATCTGCGGAGTGACTCTCGCTGACCGCGTAGGAAACAAGGTTGTAAGGAAGGAAGTTGGTTTGAAAGAGAGTGTCGGTGTAAAAGTAAGAAAGGGCATGGTTGGTTCGATGGTTCGGACATGTAGAAAGGATGGATGATGCAAGACTGACCGATCATTTAACACGATTGACCAGATATACAATGCAAAAGCGGATGGATGTAGGAGTCGAGGACGGCCAAGACACACATTACATGACCAAATAGAACGTGTTCTGGAGATGATGATGATGATGTTATGATGATTATGATGATGATGATGATGATGATGTTAGGAGCCTCAAAAACCGACGCGCGTGCTTGAAAAGAGTTATGAAAGTTAACGAAGCGAGTGAGTATCCATGTAATATTTAGTAATTTGGAAATATACAATAAAAGAGAACATATCAACCAAATGTCGGCTGATAAAATTGTATTATTCATCGACTCCATCTAGTGAATATTGGAATAAATAAATAACTAAACTGTTTCAAAGGTATAGAAGGAATGCGGTCATTGATGGCGTTAACAAATAAATAACATTATGGAAAAAGTATTCTTTAGCAGTTTTCGTTCCGGGCCAAACTTAATATCGGGGCGTTGCAGATGAAATGAAGTCGGTAATATGTAATTGAATGATTAATAAAATAATCGGTTATTAATCGATTAGTCATATAAAAATAATTACTAATTATAATAGATTTTTTTACTTTTAGAAGTTGATTTTTAATCGATTATTTCAATAATCAATTATTTTTTCACATCCTTACTAATGTTCGTTAGTGATTATTTTTTTACACGCTCTTCATTATTGTTCGCTTGTTCTATCGGTCAGTATCATATATCCGTGTCAAGTTAGTGAAAGTGCTTTCGTTATTTCGTAATTTTATAATGGCCGAGTATTCAAATGCAGAGTACTATGATATGATTATGTGTGTGGGTGCATCGGAGGGAATCCTTACTGCAGCGCGCGAACTTTATCGACAACGTCACAATGATGGAAGAGAGCTGGAGAATCAGCGAAGACTTCCTTCTTATGCATGCTTCAGGAGGCTGGTCAACCGTTTGCACTCAAACGGTTCTTTCCACAGTCCAAACTCTGAAGGACGATCGAGTGACCGTGCGGATGCTCGTGTGGAACAGAATATTTTGGATCACTTTGCTGAAGATCCAACTAGAAGTACTAGAAAAGCCTCTGTCGTATTAGGTGTGTCTAGAATGAAAGTATGGAGAACTTTAAAAAAAGATAGTCAGCATCCTTACCATTACCAGCGCACACAACAGCTGACAGAAGCAGATTTTTTATTGAGACTGCGATTCTGTGAGTGGTATCGTAGTCAGGTTACTGCTGACCCTATGTTTTCGTCTCGGGTTCTATGGTCTGATGAGGCTACCTTTACTCGTTTTGGACTATCCAATAGCCACAACGAGCACTACTGGTCCCATGAAAATCCACATGCTTTTCGTCAAAGCCATTTTCAGCACAGGTGGAAAATTAATGTGTGGGCCGGTATCATCGGTGACAAATTGATAGGCCCTGTATTTTTGCCGGACCGGTTGAACGGTGAAATCTACTTGGAAATGTTGAGGACCACCTTGGAGGAAGAACTTGAAGGCCTTCCTTTGTTAGTTTACCGCGACATGATTTTCCAGCAAGACGGCGCGCCAGCGCATTACACTCGTTCTGTACGCGAATATCTGGATGATCGCTTTCATGCGTGGATTGGACGTTCTGGAACTGTTCCATGGCCACCACGGTCGCCCGATTTAACGCCAATGGACTTTTTTTTGTGGGGATATTTGAAAAGTGTGGTGTATGCTACGCAGTGTGAAACTGTGAATGATATGCGTCAAAAAATTGTGGAAGCTTGTGGTACTCTAACACCGGAGTATCTGAGCCGTGCCACACAATCTGTATCGCGGCGTGTAAACCTATGTGTTACGAGAGGAGGACAGCACATTGAACCTTTTTTGTAGTCACACTGAGAAATGGTAAGTGTTCACCATAAATCTTAAACGAAAAATCTGGTTAGATATGTATTAAACTATGAATGAATTTTATTTAATCAGAATGAAATACAAAATTTTTATTTTATATCTCACCATAACTTAGCAATATCGGCTCTACTACTACAGAATAAGGTCTAAATTTTTATATCCGTGGTGTAGGTACACAAGAAATTGTACCATATGTTACGATTTCTTGTGTATGTGTGTATGTGATATCAATGAAAGTCTTTATAGTAGGGTGACCATGTCAAATATTATTATTTGCGGACTCAGTAGGAATTTTTTTTTTTTTTCATATCTAAAATTTCGACTTATCACATTTTAAATATAGCCATCCGATAGGCAATTCCATCCTGTATCCACCCATCGCGGCTTGATATACCCATTGTGGGACACGCTGTATATTTAATAGTTGCTATAGGCTATCGGGTCAAGGGTGGTATTAGATATGGCAACACAGAGTGATTAGAGAAACACTTGGAGCAGTAATAAGTGCAGGGCACGCGATTATTAAATGTTGTTTAACTGCAATCAAAGGCATTATGTACAACTACTGCACAAAACAACATGTATGAATGATTGCACGCCTTAAACATTCTCATCCACTTATAAGTATGGGCAGCCTCGACACGCCACACATGGGACACATACCTATCTAAAACATAACATACTTTCACTCTTTTTCTACCCGTAGTTATAGGCAGCGGTTGTTAAGCCTTGTCTTGCCGTTATGTTTACGTCCCAAATAGTTTCCAGTCATCGATATTCATCACAAATTACATCCAAAAACAATTTAGAAAAGTCGTTGGTGTGAGCCAGGATTCGAACCCATAACATACCTATGTTGTTCATTTAGAAGCGTGTTGCTCAATATTCAGACCAACAAACAAACAAACAAACATCTTCGTAAACTATTGCATTTATAATTTTAGTAATAAGATAAGCTAATCAGATGTTTTGCAGAATTCAAAATTTCGTTTTTAGTTTTTATGCAGAGGCACTATTGAGTGATTATTTCATTTTGTCTAGAGCTCTTTAACAATATTTAAACATATGTTACTGTAAAAGCTCGAACTACGGTTAATCTTAGGATTTACCGACATGAGTTGGTAAATGTAAGTATGTACATATTTCTGAAAATACGACGATTTTTTCGAGCTACCAGTCGAATTCAGAATGCGTTAGGTTTTACCACTGTCAGCTGGTAGATGTTGGTAGATACCTTTATAATACTATGTACCTTATATTATCTAATCTACACTAATATTATAAAGAGGAAAGATTTGTATTTTTTGTATGTAACGAATAAACTCAAAAAGTACTGGGCCGATTTTAATAATTCTTTTTTCTTTAGAAAGCTACATTATCACTGAGTAACATAGGCTATGTGTAATCATAGTCGTCATCGACATTTTATTTGTACGCGAGTAACACCGTGAGGCGGGAAGCTACATACAATATAGCGGTACGAAGTTCGCGCGGCAGACCGCGTAATTTACTTTTATGAACTACTAGCAGACTAGTAGTTCATAAAAGTAAATAATTAAGACTTACTACTCATTGTTTTAAACCTAAAACCAAACATCTACCAGCTGACAGTGGTAAAACCTAGCATATACTGCATTTGAAAGAATCGTCTCAAAATAAATCCCGTTTTTTAATGTAAGATATAGATTTTTGAACAGAATGATAACACGTATTATGACAAATACGCAAGTACGCATTACGTTTAGTACTTCTGTAATAATTTAATAATATTAGGAATTCTATTTTCAGCGTTTACACGAAAAGCTTATTTTAATTGAAGCCGAGAGTTGTTGAAATAGTTGATGATGCTTCATCATTACATAGTATAAAACAAAGTCACTTTCCGCTGTCTGTCCCCTTACATGCGTATATCTTTGAAACTACGCAACGGAATTTGATGCAGATTTTTAATAGATAGAGCGTGTCAACAGGGTGGTTTTCATGTATAATCCATGTATAATGTAGTAAAGATAAAGTGATTATTTATGAAATTTAATTGCGAACTCTGTAAAAATTACTTTTGATGCGGAACGAAGTTCGCGGGGTCAGCTAGTTTAAAATATGTATATTGTTCTATATTTTGCACTCATCATCATCATCATCCATCATGATGATGATGATGATTATAGCTTAAATGTTGTGGGTTTCCATGGTCACTCATCATCACTTCATCACGATTGATATGTGGTAAATTATAAGACGGGATAAAAGGAGCTATGAGATTAAATATCAAATGGATAACAAAATTGTGCTAAAAACAAGAGTAACCTAAGTTACTCCTTATTACACCAGTTCCCTGTCAATAATATTTTCGTCAAAATCGGTCCAGCGATTTCAGAGATAACCCAAAACAGACACACAAAATTGTAAAAAATGTTACTTTGGTGTGTGTACCGTATATATTCATTTATATGTACTCGTAGTAAAAATCGGTTACTTATTGAAGTACATGTATACAGACATTTCAATTTTATTTAAATTTAAACGTTTCATTTTTGTTAAATTTCAGGCAGACAAAATGGCGGCCACAAATATAAAATAACTTCGCAATAATGATGTTATTTTCTTATCAATCATCACATCGCTGCCAGCCCCCTATCACATTAGTAATCCTTGACCGATATTATAACATAAGTTAAGGAAACCATTGACTGTATTTCTTTTGTTGGGTTTGAAAACGATATTAATGTATTAACTAGTCGTTGCTGGTCTTCCAACTTCGCCTGTGTGACCACTATAATTATTTTCACATGCGACAGATTTTTTTTTATTTTCTTGTCATTATAAAAAATGACTGGGTTTTTTAAGGGATAGGACAGCAAACCAGCAAGTGGATAAGCTCTACTAATACTAACTACTCAACGCCCATAAACTAGAACCACAGAAATAGATCAAGATAGAACGGCGAATAGGCGTGGCAAGCGTGCCAAGACCCTGCACTATATTGCATGCTTTTCGAAACTCGCTCTTATTACGCAACGAGCGTTCCTGCCATGCGTTCAGGACGTAAAAAAATAGATAAAACGTCACATATATGCCTTATTATGCTGTGGCAAATTGTAAAAACAAAAGTAGTGAATCAAATATGAAAAAAGGAAATATTTCGTATGATCAGTAAGTACAGAAAATCAGTAGAAAGTATTTTTTTGAGATTATAAATTATTGTTTTACTTTTACTATGTTCAATAATTACGATCACAAGTTGTATATTTTTTCGTTATGATAAATATCCATTGCTGTCCGCATTCAACGCTCGTATACAAAAACATTGCGCGTATAAATTATACGCGTAATGTACGTCGAATCGAACGAAATACACAATACACCTGCCAGTTGATCGCTGTGTCTGTTAATCGCTGTGATTCGAATGTTAGAGATGGGCACTCCATGTATCGTTGAGTCTTAGGACTTATCGATAAATTAATTCAATAATAATTTGAGTATCAGCTCATATCTTGCTTTGTCCCTACTTTATTCTAACACCACAAATTTCAACCAAAGTGTTTCGTAATTACATTGGCAGCAGTTTATTTGACAGTATAAGTTTTCACCAATTTGACCAATCGCCGATGGAAAATCATCATTCTTCTCAAATGGGCAATAACCGAGGTATATGTAGACGTTCGGCTTCGTTATTTAACCAGGACCGTGAGGCCAACCCTTACAAAAAGGCAAATATTTAATAAATATGTATAGTTTCAAGGACAGTAAAATATTTATAATAAAATTTTATATACTGTTGGAAAAATATGTTTTAGGTTTTAATATGTCGGATTTAACATGTTTTATTTTCTATGATTATCGTTACAGAAAATCAATAAAGTTAGTAAAATATAAAAATAATAAAATTAACACACGTTGCCGATATTAACATCGATAATCTAATGTGAGTGTCTCCTAACTAGTCGCCTCGCTCACAATGAAAATGACGTCACGCTGAGGGCGTGGTTTTTTAAAAAAGTGACACGCTCGAAATGTATGGAAATATGCCATCGCGGCCGTTCTATCTTGATCTATTTCTGTGACTAGAACTTTATAGGTATACTAATATGGAGTTGGCGTTTAAATTAAATTTATATAAAAAATTAACTGACAAATCGTATTTTTGCAATTTATTATTAAGTACTTGTCATTTAAAATTATGTTTAGAAATGAATTGTAAGTTTTCTATTATTTGTTTTGTTAAGGAATACATGAGGTTCTATTATTTTTATTACGATGTTTTTTATTTAAATTTGATATTTTTCCGTTTTAGGGTAATTAATCTAATCACACGGGCCTTGACCAAGCTTGACCAGATGTTTAGGTGATTGTGTAGGTGGATGAGACTGATGATGTTGTGAGGAACTTAAGACTCAAAAGAGTGAGCCGGCAAGTATATATGTACTGCGTATTGAGTGTGTATACCTTATCCAGAAGAAGAAGGTGAAGTGCATGTTGTGACATTTGAAGTACTGATGCTATTGTAAACTTTTTGGTACTACCCCAGTTGCTGATATTATTACGGGTACTATGTGTATAGTTTCCACCTGCCTCTGTCGTTTTAATTCTATTCCGAGGTCCTGATATTTTGTAAGTTTTTCTGATGTTATAAATATTATGTGTATTTGGTACTGCTACGTCTGTATATTTCTAGTATAATGTTGTCAGGTCTCTTGTAATGTATGGTTTTATCAGTAATAATTGTTGTATCCCTATATAACTTGCATTTCTTATTTTCTAATACAGTGTCCGGTTTATATTTGTAGTATATCTGTATCTTTTCCTCTATGAATTTGTGTTTATGAGCAAGATGCTGATCATGATGGAAGCAACTCGATCAGGTCGGTGTTTGTAATAGTTTTGTCAGGCGAAAGTAATAATATGCTGTGTTTTTTATTATTACATAAACTTAGTTAGTACTCGGTACTTACTAATTTCACATTTATTTTCTATACAATTGTGTACATGTCAGTTCCGTAAGGGAACTTAAAAATATGTCTAAGACCCTTTAACGGCGAACAATATAACTGTACAAACATTGCACCGCATCTGACGTTGGTGAACCTAGTGCTTCATCATGAATGAAATTCATGTTGAATTTCCTAGTGTTTCATCATGAATCAATTCATGATGAAACACTAGGTTCGATAAATTAAGAGAAAAAGTTTTTAGTAGTTTCCATGTATCCGATTTATATCGTGTACCCTCGACCAGGACGTGTGTGTGTGTGTACTAATATTTATATTGTTATTTAAAGAAGGCTTATTTTTTAAATTCTCAAGAAGAACCTGAAGACACCTTTACAACTCAAATCCCTCCACTACTAAAGAAATAAATAATATACCTACACAGTTACTTACATTCGAAAAACATAACACCACTTCTAGCGCACTCGGGTGAAAAGCCTAAAGTAAAGGGAAGTAACGATGCGCGTAATAGCTGGTCAATGACATTTGGTTTCTACAAGATTTATGTAAAGGTCAAAATTTATTTTTGTATAATAAACAGTGATTCGACCAAATCGCTACCCCGCTAGGTAAAAGAGATGGTTTCTAAAATGTTTCTTCATTGCTTACTAAATATAAACGAATGGTGTCACAATACTCTGATAGATATTGCTGAAACATAAGGCCAGTCAATAATATAATAATTATAGTTTTTTGGATTAGCAACTTGGAGGACAGAACGGATTTTGATGTGGTTTTTTTTATTAGATAGCGGGTTTCGACGGGTTCGTTTGTGTAATATGAAAAAAGTGATAATCTTGAGATTTTGGACTTCAATTGCAAACGCTGGCTGAATCCTAAGTGACAAATCAAAACTACATTATTACCTAAATTACACCCACAAACGGTCTACAAATAAGTCCGTTATAGTGTGTGTGGTGGTGTATCTCTTATGGATAACTTACAATGACCATTTTTATTTCTTCTGAGACGAAACAAAGTTCGCTAGGTCAACTAGTTATGACCTAGTTACATATGAAAGTGATGAACAGTTATGAAAGATAAAGAAGCGAGTCTACCTGTCTAGGCTTATCAAAATTATATTGTATTATATTAATTGTATTTAATAATAATTGTGTGATAGGTGCCGTCAACCTATCACACAATTGTATTAGTTATTAACATCGTGAACGTTCAGAACGATACGCAAAAAAAATGTGTCCAATAACGACATATAGGTATTTAAATATGTTTGTTAAGGTCACAGGCGGTTAATGTTAAGTAGTTACGGAGTCGTGTGGGCGATGCAGTGTCATGCTTTCAATTTCCGGAACGCTTTTGCATCGATATGCCGAAGTCATTGAGGTTTCGGAACTGAATTACTACCATTTGCTACACTGTAATATAACCATGAAGGTATGTATGTACGAATTATGTTACTATTACTTATTAATGGCTAAATACAATAGAAGAAATTGTGCTATAGACGTCACGTTTTATTTTTGAAGAAAAACTTCTTAAAAAATCGTTCCTAATTCAAAAAGTGAAACTAGATGTAAGATAAAAAAAAAAACTAATAAAAAATAACAACTAAAAGAGATATAAGAAGGTTTATTTATGTTTTGAATAAAAAATGTGAGCGCGTAGTTTGTAGGCAATCCTTAGTGGCTTCATTGATTTCAGATTCCTGGAGATATGTCGTTTGATTTTAAAACAATGGCGTTTACTATAATATCATTCCTGGAAATTTATATAGGAACAATATTTTATATTAATATGTTTTTGGATATCAATTATTATATTATTTTATATCTTTATACCTTCACTCGAAGGTGTAAGCATCATTTTTGGTCTATTAAAATAGACCAAAAATGTCTAAGAATCGATAAAGTCAAAATCGATGCTAATGTATTTGTAACCGCAGACTAGCAGATATATTATGGATCGTGTCATTTATTTAAATAATAACCCTATTAAAATAACATGCCTAATGAAGGTCCGACACTGGAAGGATTAGATAATGTAATATTAATTCTAACAACGTTTAGTGAAAAGGATTCAAGTGGAAACTGAATATTGGATAAAGGTAGCTCACCCTCGGTAAATTGGCTGAGAAACTATGACACACTTGAAGGGGTGGGATAGATGTTTAGTGAGAATTATCCCGGCCAAAGTGGTTTAGCCAATCTGTTAGTTACCCTTCTGCATCCTCTCAAAAACCAATAAATACACGAGCTTGACCAAAAGTTTTCAAGACTTTGGAAAAATAATAATTTTTTCCGGATACCTCTCTCACCGAATGAATGGTCGATATCTTGAGAATTCGTGGTATATCACCGGCCGAGCTGGCCCATTCATGCAGCGTACAGCGTGGCTTTATTACTATTACGGTAACGTCAGTGGATGAGAAACCGCTTACCATCAGATGGAGAAAAATTCTTGGCACTATTTCACAATATTTAGCATCTTAATTGAGATATCTTCACAGTGTTTAAAGTCTAGTTTAAGTTGTTTTAAGTTTAAATTTAAATTGTTAATTTCATTCTACCATATTGCCTACCTAATACCTTGACGTATAAAACTGCTGAACAAACATAAAATCCGCTCACCAACTTAGATGCGCCACAGTTTAAGGCAGAAGATTAAACTCGTAAACAGTTTAAACTAGGCTACGTAAGGTGCACTTGGAGGTTGATATTGCCTCTAAATCCTGGCGATAAAGTGATTTTTTCCAGAGAGAACAGAGCCCTCAAATCCTCCACGATGCTGCGGCAAAACTGGCACAGCGCTCGAGTTGCAAGGATATTAGATCCTAAACATTTTTGTAGCTTCATGCCTTTTTATATCTGAAAGTGTAGGTAGCACGTATTACGCCGTGACACGCCAAATTTTTTGTCCCACAAGACCCTTAAGACATATGATGATATTTTACACCGGTGTCATCCCGGAAAACTTCTTCAGTCTTTGACTCAGCAGCCTAAAACATCATGTTTGGAATATACTGCTCAGAAGCTTGGGAAGCAACAATGGTTATATGCTAGATAGCCAAGTGAGATCATACAAAATACGATGAAGCGCCTCCAGAATTTGTCTGTTATTCATGTGAGCAATAAGTAAAGAAGTGTGAAATAAGTACATACATACATAACTTCACTCCAAATCCCTTGCGGGGTAGGCAGAGAGAATGGAGCACGATTCTTACACACCTCACTTGCTTCGTTGACTTTCATAACTTTTTTCATACACGTGCGTCGATTTTTGAGGCTCCTAACATCACCCTCCTCCAGAACACGTTATATTTAGTTATGGAATGTGTGTCTTAGCCGTCCTCGACTCCTACATATATTGCTATTGCATTGTATATCTGCTTAGTCAATCTTGCATCATCCATTCTTTCTACATGTCCGAACCATCGGAGCATGCCCTTTCTTACTTTTACACCGACACTCTCTTTACATCCGACTTCCTTCCTTACAACCTTGTTTTCGACGCGGTCAGTGAGGGTCACTCCGCAGTGCCCAGTGCCCTCATTTCGACCGCGTTTGTCCTACTTTCAGCCCCACTCTGCCATACCCAACTCTAGCTTCCATAAGTTAGCGTTGGGATCAGAACCGCATTGTGAATAGCCATCTGGGCTTGGGCTTTTCTGCTTAAATTCTTTGCGCCCAGGAATCTGCCTAACGCTCCATTTACGCTGTTCCTGTTGTTTAATTATGTATGTACCACCTAAAATTGTCTTTTAGATTGTAAGCAAACGTAATTGCGCTGCCACGTTCTAATAAAGATAATAACTTACGGATTTAATATGCGAATAAATAATGGTATATTGTCGTAAGCTTTAGGAAACGCAATTACCGGATCCACAAAATTAATAATGGCCGCAAAGCATATTTACTGTCACAATAAACGACCGTTAAAAGGTACGTCCAGTATCTTTTCACCTGAAGTAGAAAGTAAATGAAAAATGTAATAATAGGAGCTAAATGTGTTGTTATTATTATATTCTTGGAAAGTAATTATATTTGGGCTCTTTTTCTCATCCTCCTTTCTTACTCTTCTCCACCTGAACGGGGGAATCAGTAATTATGACTCGACACGCCGAACTTCTAGACCTGTGTCTAATATATAAAATTCTCGGGTCACAGTTTTCGTTCCCATACTCCTCCGAAACGGCTTAACCGATTCTCATAAAATTTTGTGTACATATCCGGTAAGTCTGAGAATAGGACAACATCTATTTTTCATCCCCCTAAGTCACAATACTTTTTTTTAATTTTTCGATATATATCTGTTTCTTATTTTTTTTATAAAACGGGATACAAAAATACAAAATTTTTTAAATTTTATTTTTCGGCAAGACAACGTTTGCCGGGTTAGCTAGTACTATATGTATATTTATCTTTTATATTTTTATAACTCCACCGCTCTATCTACCAGAACGTGTAGGCAGCGGCTATTAAACCTCTCGAACTCGAACTCGGCGAATTTTTGACCTATTCCTATACATCACGGAACACAATTTTGACAATTCCCGATATTTATCACGCCCAGTTAAGTTCAGAGATTTTATGACATACTAGCTGACCCGGCGAACTCTGTTTCGCATCAAAAGTAATAACTGCTGCCCCGCTATGTTAATACTGCAATATCTTCGACAAATTTGAAGTCGATAGCAGCTATAGGTTAAAAATGGGAATTTTCCATTGTTAACACCCCCGCAACCCCCCTTGTGGGTGGAATTTCGTAAAATCCGTTCTTAGCTGACCTCTACTCGACGAAAGGAATAATCCTACCAAATTTCAAGTCGCTACGCCTTATGGTTCCAGAGATATCGTGATGAGTCATTAACACCCCCGCAACCCCCCTTGTGGGTGGAATTTCGTAAAATCCGTTCTTAGCTGACCTCTACTCGGCGAAAGGAATAATCCTACCAAATTTCAAGTCGCTACGCCTTATGGTTCCAGAGATATCGTGATGAGTCAATATATAGGTGGAAATCTCTTATATATACTTATATAGATAATGCCAAGCTTATCAATTCCAATGTGAAGGACCAAGGAATTCGGTCGATATTAGTATTTTTATGGTATAGAGGGCTAAACGAGCAGGCGTGTCACCTGATGGTGAGCAACAAACGCCGCCCATGGACACCTGAAAACATATAGTGCTACAGTTGCGTTGCCGATCGTTACGATGGGATATGGAAAGGGTCAGGATTGGGATGGGATCGGATGGTGAGGGGGAAGGAATTGGGCCTCCGGATACTTCTCTCACCGAGCGAAACGCGACAAGAGCCACTTTACGACGAAATTCTGAGAGGTCGTGGTATTTCATCATTTGAGCCGGCCTATTCATGCAGCGAACTGCGTGGCTCTACCACTGGTACCACTGGATCTTGGCAAAGGTAATAGTTTTAAAGTATGAAGAAATGTTTGATGATTTAAGTGCGTCTAAGTGATTTTTAAGTGCGGAACAAAGGTCCTACGTTTATTAACTTTTATACATTTTTGCAAACAGGAAAACACTTGTATTTATAAACACAACAGATATTTTTGATTAAAGAATCTTTTGCTTCTTAAATATACAACAGGAATGAACGTTTTGAAGTTTGGTCTTTCGGAAGAAGTTTAAGGATAAAATAACATTTATGTTTACAAGTTAATTGTTGAAATGTTCATAATTAATTTATGTACAATAACATGGCGCTGATATTATAAATCAAATTATGGCACCTGTTTGATTTAATTGAATAATATTATTAAACGTTGCTTTTATAAAGAAATAAAAATGGCGATTGTGGGTTATCCCTTAGAGATAGACATATGCCATCGTGGACTTTTTTGTAGACCTTTTGAAGGTGTTTTACAATGTAGTACATTGTTTTGATCTATCACTTAGGGTTCAGCCAGCGTTTGCAATTAAAGTGCAAAATCTCGAAAATTAACACTTTATTTACTACAGTATATATGAATTATACATACAAACCACCCTGTTGACACCCTCCAACATCCAACATATCCATATCTCAAATGGGGTAAAAAAAATGTTTTTCTATTCGTAAAGTTGTTTTTCCCGGTATTATAATTCCTGGTTATTAACCATCTCTATGTTGGATCCGTCTTACACGTTCGTAGTCTTTTTGAAGATTAATTTTCTCACTAATGACGGTAAATGAGGTCACGAGTAGGTACTTTTAACATCTTAACGCTTGTTTTAATAGATACGTACATCATTAAATTCTCTTTAAATTAATTAAAGCTTATTCGTAATTAAAGCGTATTCTACTTATAAAAAAGGATGTTATGCTGGAGAACCACTTTTACTATTTTTAGTTAATTTTTGTAAAAAAAATCTCTTTTCCTTGCCTTACTTACAGCAACCTGCGCCGCCCATGGACACCAGCAACACATATAGTGTTACAGTTGCGTTGCCGACCTTTAGGGGTGTAGGATAGGAAAGGATGGGGAAGGGATATGGGCTTTCGGGTACCTCCCTCACCAAACGAAACGCAGCATGAACCACTTTACGTCGATCTTCTGAGAGGTCGTGGTATTTCACCAGTAGAGCCGGTCCATTCATTGTAGCGAACTGCTTGGCTCTACCACTGTTAAATTACTTAACGGTAATTTCCTCGCGGGAAAGGCAGAAAGAACCTAAAAGTCATAAGAGACGATTCTCATAAAGCTATCTCACTCGCTTCTTTGCCATTCATAACCCTTGTCGTACACGCTTATCAAGTTTTAAGATTGTTTATTTTAAATTTCACATTTATTTATTTTATCTGTTTAAAACCATCCGTAAATATATACCTACATACCTACTCACTTACTTATACATGCGTATGTCGCGAACTGTTAGATATATTTTTTTAATATCATCAGTACATTACATAGTTTAAAACAAAGTCGCTTTTCGCTGTCATATGCTAAGATCTTTGAAACCTTTTTTAATAGATAGAGGTCTTTTATATATAATTCATGTAGGTATTATGTAGTAAACAAAATTGATTTTTTTTAAAGATTTAGCACATTAATTGCAAACGCTGGGTGGACACTAAGTGGACATTAAAAAAAAGTACAACCTTATTATACATCTTCAAAGGATCAACAAAAAAGTCCGCGATGGTGTATGTCTATCTCTTAGGGATAACTCACAATGACCATTTTTATTTCTTCGGAGGCGATACAAAGTTCGCTGGGTCAACTAGTAGTATGAAAAAATTAAATCTTATTGTCTATCTTAACTAGATTTATAACATGTTAATAAAGGCATGGTTATTGACTTCTGGACGCAGGTCTTAGATATTACGACGATCATCTGTCGTTTTACTGCTAGGTACTCATATTTTTTATACCATTCCAGGCAATTTAATCAATAACAAAATAAGACAGATATTATCATAATAAAACTAACACGAATATGATTGAAAACACAGCAAAAATTTCACAATTCACAAAAAAAAAATACAGATACGCAACAAACAATGCGAAAAGCTTGGAAATTTAAATTTAGAATTTATTAACATAGAAATTTTGAAAATGGAATCCCTTATCAGCAGTATTTATCAATAGTTTGAGACGATGACATAAAAAATACAGTGCATATATTTTTCCAAAAAAAAGATATTATTACGATGGATACAAAATATTTGTTATTAATTGAGTGGTATCAAGACTGGGATCAGATTAACAAATGTATTTGGGTATGTATTTATTTTCGTAAATTAAAATTGAACTAATGTTAGCGTCTCCTATAGAAATTCACGTGGACACAATATTAAGTAAAATGTGATAAAACAAAAACTACTACCTACTTCACCATATTATAAATAAGCTATTAAAAAGATATATAAACTTTATTTTATTAAAATCGACGCCTGTAAAAGTTTCCTTCTTAGAACAAAAGGCTTGCGTAGCTATGGGAAACAAATAGTATTCAGTAATATTCAGTTCTTTGACCGGCTGAACATGAAATTCAAGATAAGCTCACTATTGAGGGCGGACTGACATCTAGCGACATAGTGTATGTACTAGCATATATAGTGAGGGCAAACATTATCGCTCCTCAAGACGCAACGTTTTCATTAGTTTTTCGCCTATTGTAACATAGAGATGGCGTTGTGTACTAAAATTGAAATTAAATGCAAGAAAATCGCTGTCTGACTATTTATGAACTACAAGAATATTTTTATAAAACTCGAGATGCATTTAATTCAATGTCATTTTTTGAATGATTCCTTTAATAATATATGAAGATCCATTAGGGCGCCACACTTATATTAAATGTATAAAATTTCAAAAATACATTAAGGTACATATTTGTATTGGAAATATAATTACATATATTTAAGTTATCTATTTAAATTTAATGCTCTCACTTAACTGCGAAATTATTAAATTGTGGATTCATAAGTGTTTTTTTTAATCTTTTTTTTTACTGGCTACTAATAAAATGATTTTGGTGGTTAGAATAACTCGACTACGACTGGTACCGAAGGTAAAATAGAATTTCTTAGAACAGTTAGAACGTCCTTTACATACATTAAACCGACCACGTACAAAAGGAGTAGGTGCATAGGAACCGTGGTATAATGAATATACCACAATTAATTAAATTTGATAATCGAATCTTTTCCGATTGATTTTGAAATCCTTCATTTTTATCTGAAACTAATAATGTTGTTGTTCAGTTTTCTGAAGCCAGTGAACACAATGACGAAGTTGACTTTAAAAATAACGTTTCACTTATTTATTGCTTGGTCAAAGTTCTGGTAACTTTTATCCTCCACTTTTTGTGTAATGGTACGAATTTACTATATAGAAATATAATTCCAATCAGCGGCACACGTTACGGTATTCCAGGCAAAAGGTGGAAATGTCAGGTGATGCGATCTAGGTAATTTCACTAAAGACAGGTGAATTTTTAATTTGGACAATAAATATGCATTTAATTATTTACAACAATACTTATAGAATTTATAAAATATACCATGTTTAAGCAGCGAGAGAAATTCAATACCTACCCACGTTATTTAAAAATATAATACAAGCGTTGAGAGGTACTCAGGGAGCTCACTTCTCAGCACAGGTTCTTGTAGCGAGGGTCGGGAGGGATGACGCCGAGTCTGGGGTCCGGGCGGGGGTCCGGGAACGATTCATTGATCCGAACTGTTCTCGGCAAAGCAACAGAGACGACAAAAGGATGCCGGCTATCACTGTTTCTCTTTCACTCCATTCAATGCAAAATATTTAAAATAACGCAGACCTAGGTAGTTATTTACTTTACATATATATATTAGTTGAGGTGCACATGAGAAATTACTTGGTTATTATTTAATAAAATCTGAAAAAAATATCGGTTTTCACTGAAAAATATAGGTAACACAACTTATATTTAATTCTACCTAAGTTACCACTTACTTTTGAATATTATCTAAACTGGAGATTGCAATTATGTATAAAAAACATTAGGTGAATCAGGTTTTAGGGATGATTTAATAAATTTCATTTACCTTGAAAAACGTTTATATCGCACTGAACTCTAAACAAACAGTTTTTCAAACCTGTAACCGTGACCAGTGATAGTAATTTGCGACAAACCTATTTGTGGCATATTCGGAAAAGTTGAATAACATCCGTAATTTAGTGAGAAAAGGACAACATTATATATATGTTTCTCGTAAAATGCCGGGGCGCGTCGCGCCGAACGTCGTACGCGTTTTCTGTCCTTGTCTTTCTCACTGTGATTTGCATTGACGGGCGAGGCGATTCGTTGAGTGGCCACGCGCGCCCGTGCCTATCCGTTGTTGTACAGCACATCGACATTAACCGCATTCGGTGTGAGCGCGTTCCTTCGCGCTAAACTCACATAACCTAAAAGTCAAACAATCTTGATTATTTTAGTAACATTCATTGTTTTACCATTAAATACTCATGATTACCTCGAATTTATAAGTTAGTGTTGTGGAAGTTTACGCCCGGACAAAGGGCGTACGTGGAGTGTATTTTTGTGTAACACAAAGTAAATACAAACGGCAAGCTGTGGGGATCAGGGGCCTTTTTTTTGCCGCCGCAGGGGATGTACTATCCTGTGAGTATACTTTTTGTATTTTCTGTTGCTTCAAATATTAATAACTACACGTTATGTGTAATGATCGTCTTCTCGATCATCGATATTGACAAAGATAACCCTGGTATCAGACTTAGCTGAGTTATACGTTGTACTTATTGTATGGCGCATGACGATTAATCTACCAATCCCGTTTGCATTGCTACAATACAGTGGCGACGATTTGTTATTCCAAACGACGTTTGGTTATTTACAACAATTACTTTTTAATATATCATATAACATTCTTTCTCTGTGATAAATTTTGTTTTGTAACAAAATTAGTTCATTTGTACCGATTAAGTTAGACTTGCAAATTAGGAGCAAACAATTTATAGGTACAAATCAATTTCACTTCTATTGTGATGACATTGAAGTTAAATGAATGAATTCATTGAATTCCCTCTCGTTGTCTTGTTCAGTTAATTAATGTGACGCGATTAAAAAGAACCGTGTAATGTAATTTCTCTCTATTTGCTATTAACTGTTAACTGCCATTTAACTAGTAGCAAATTAATATGTAATTACGCTTAATATGGTAAAAATAAACATGTTTATTTGTGTATAAACTATAGTAATTGTATTGTTTTTGTAAATGATATCATTCATAAATATACAAACTTCCATCTAAATATAATTACCTATATACTTTATTTACAATTTAATAAAAACATGTTATATTATTCAAATAATCTATTATAAGATATCTATAATAATGCTACTACTAGAATATTGTCTTAATATAACATTGTTTTGGTATTTAGAACTGCATTTATGTAGGTATATTCATAAAAGATGTATCATGACAATTTCAAGTAAGGTAAAAGAAATATTAATAGTCTCGGTGGTCCAGCGGTCGAACACCCCGTTTCTGAATCAAGAAATCACGGGTTCGAATCCTGGCTCACACCAATGACTTTTCGAAAATTATGTGTGATAAATGTCGACGGCAGAAAACGTTGTGCCCGGTATGGCAATAAGTTCGACACCTGTTCCATTTGGGACGTAACTATTACGGCGGTTCGAGGCTTTTTAGCCATTGCCTACACCTTCGTGTAGAAAAAGACGTGAAGTTACCTTAATTCAGAAGAAAGTGTACTCGAAGTACATACTTATTACGCATACCTAATATTTTTACTGGCTGAATATCATATTAAGTATTATTAAACCATAAAACGACAGAACAGTTATACAGCACCCTCTCTCGAGTATAAGGTACTCAAAATAAAGTACGCGGAATTTTTTTGTCTCTTGAAAACGTTTCGTTCAATCTTTATTTGGCGCACCCTTTTAGTTATTATTTTATGGAACGCAGCAACGATGTAGCCGAATGCGAAAAAAAGAGGGTTACATATTTCATTTTTGTGTACCGTCATTGTTGTTACCCCCCCGTGCAGGATAAATGTAGAATTTGATATACAAAAACGAGATGTTTGTTAACTGAATAAGAGATATTTTTATTACTAGGCACTAGTGATGTAACGAATATTCGCATGTTTTTGAGTATTCGAATTCGCAAGAAATATTACGAAACAGGCGAATGTTTTTACATACATAACATACATACATAACTTCACGCCAAATCCCTTGCGGGGTAGGCAGAGAGAACAGAGCGCCATAAGGCACGATTTTTACATGCCTCACTCGTTTCGTTGACTTTCATAACGCTTTTCATGCACGCGCGTCGGTTTTTGTGGCTCCTAACATCACATATTTTTCATGTGGGAAAAATATCGATGACTGAAAACCATTGTGCCCGGTATGGCAATAGGTTCCCCACCTATTCCATTTGGGACGTAAACATAACGGCGAGACGAGGCTTAACAGCCACTGCCTACACCTTCGGGTATCAAAGGCGTGAAGTTATGTTATGTGTTATGTTTCTAATATCACCTTCCTCCAGAACACGTTCTATTTGGTAATGGAATGTGTGTCTTGGCCGTCTTCGACCCCTACATCCAGCCGCTTTTGCATTGTATATCTGCTTAGTCTATCTTGCATCAGCCATTCTTTCTACATATCCGTTCCATCGGAGCATGCTCTTTCTTACTTTTACATTTTTATTACTATTTCCTTAAAAAAGCTGAAAAGAAAAAATCAAGCCATTAAGACCAAAAATGTTCTAGCTGTTATTGGCGAAGATAAAAATTCACCACAAATATACAGCGTTTACGAAAATCAAAGCTTGCTTGTGATTGTGTTTGTTTATTATCAAAAGCTAAACTTTGATGTTATAATAGCAACAAGATCATAAATTAATTATGATATACACAAACACCTGTTTCATTATATTTATAAGTTTTGATGGCCTATTGGTTCAGCATTTTGAATCTAAAGTCTTGGACTCGAATCCAGGTGAAGGCATTACTATGACTTTCGGAAGCACAATACTGATGACTACAGAGACAGACATTTCGTCTGATTCATGGCAAATGGCTCCGCCATCTTCTCTTGGAAGCAAAAAAAACGTGCTGGGACATGATTTCCGCTGCATCTTCACTGACGTCTGTTAAGTGCGTGTATTTCCAAAAAAAAACACATCTCAATTTTTGGCTTATCTTTCACTTAGATCTTCTGGAATATATCAAATTTAAAATTAGATGCAATATATGTTCTACAATCCTCGATTGTTATTTTTTTTTCTTTATTTACAAATTATAAGCGCATTTACTTCTAAGACTCGCGAATCTCACTCATAGATTAAAACAACTTTTAGGATTATATCGCGTTTATTTATTACTTATTTATATTTATTTCCCAACCTTTCGAACTCTTTACAGAGATCATTTTCACGAGTTTTAATCTATAAATTATAAGCGCGTTCAGAACGTTGTTCATCTGACATATTATGCAGAACATTAGTTTCTAACGATTATAAATGCATTAATTGTTATAATCATTAATTTTATATGAATAAATTGAAACTTGACCAAAACAAAATGATATAACCGCACAATTTGCATAAATAATTTGGGGATTACTATTACCCAATCAATTACTATTGACGTTTGTTCTCCACACGAGCCAATTTTATCTTAAAATTTACCTAATTAATTGTTACGTGTGTTACGAATATCGCATTGTATGCATAAATTTTCCTTATTAGACATCGATGGCCTGTTCATTCACAGCTTCATCAAATTATGAACGGTCCATGGTGTACAGGAAATAAAATGCTACTCGTTTAACCCACAGATGAATATTTAACAGCTGGTTTTACAAATAAACTGGTTCCGGTGAACTTGGGCCTTGACTCCTCGCTGGTTTCATCATGAAATGTTAATAAGATATCTGTATAAATACTGTGTGGTGCAATTTTTGCGTATTTCTTGTTATTCCAAATGGACTCCACCCATTTTTATGAGCGTAAAATGCTAGACTAATAATAATAATTTCTGCACACTCTGTAAATAATTTGGCGTCGTGCAGTTACACTATTGAGGCTTACTGAGACCATAGATATCGTTATTTATAAAAAAGAAGACACGGACAGTCCCTTTTCTACCTGAGACCAGCATTACATCCGTTTCCAGTTTCTAATAACAGCCGCAATAAACGTGAAACTTTTATGAAGATGGATGGATGGAAGTTTGTTGTTACTATTTCATGCTAAACTTACAAAATGGAGATTGTAAATTGTAATACAATTCTTTTTTTTGTACTTGGACGTAGGTAGTTTGGATGTATTTTTACTATTGTATCCATTAGCGTAGTCAAAGAACCGAAACGGGACAACAGGGGGGCGTTTTGTATGTGTGAAAGCCATTGTTTATAGTAGATTTTACTAAAGTAACTAATATAAAATATCTTACTACTATAGTGTATGTTTATCAAACGCACTGTTTTCTCCTGGTGATCTTTTTTCCCCCCAATTTACTTTCTGCCTTCATTCCACTCGCGTAGATTCATGGGGGAATACTTTCTAGAGAAGCTTAATATATAGGTATTACGATATTAAAAAGTTGGTATGCTGAATTTTCTTTGTTTCATTTTTGATTGGTAATCATAAGAAATACCATTCTAATCTTCTGTGGGAATTAAACTAATTTTAAATGTGGAGTGAAGCTTTTGGAGCAAAACTATTATTCTTCAGCCGTTTTCTTCTGAATTAGTTTATTTAAAGAAATGTCACAAAGAGACGTGGTCCCAAATGTACTATAGACCTTCGTTCGAAGTGCCACCAATTCGACTTTGTTGTGAAACAAAGTATTAATAAAACTAACCCATTTTATAATGACGTCGCTGTTTAAATTCGTTTCAATCTAGTTTCGTTGCCAGCAACTAGAGATGCCGTTGGTTTAGTGGACATATATTACAACACTCCACTAATCTATATCATTGTCAATATATTATATTTTAACAGTGGGTAGAATATGCTATTTATTATAAAGTCCACATATATTTTTAAAATTACATTACATGTAAATTTCAGTTCTTTCGTATTTAAGTTATGTATGTAGACGTCTTTAGACTCGTCTGCGATATTCATAAAATTATCGGTTGCAGTGCAAAGAAATAATATTCTTTTGCATTTTGAATTAATGCCTTTTGTTAATCGCTCAGTTCTCTCGTTTTTGTATTGACTGTGCAGCTTCGGTCGACTACCTGCCAATAAATTATTGACAAAGACTGTACTGTACAAGCAGGTAGTTGAAATTAAAGGTTATGGAATGTAAGGTTGGCGTATATGAAGCTTTTTTTTGTATATATTGTTCTTGTATAGAGAGGTTTTTACGCATTTTTATATGGACGTAAAATATTATACCCTTACTCTCTCAATATCAGAATATGAAAGCAACATGTCCATTGCTTCGCATTCAAAAGATAAATTTTATCCCACGTGCTAGCCTATTGCCATACATGGCTTATCATTGGTTATTCATTGGTGTGTAGTGTGTACCAAGATTGGAACCCGGGATCTTCCAAATAATAGTCTAGATGCTAAACAGCGCGGTTAGCACCACAACACGGTCAAAATGAAATGTTTTAGTAACTTTTTTGGATGACAGTTTCTTGTCGATAAATTAATTTAAGTACTACCTAGTTTCTTTTTTTCATTTTTTGTTGTCTTTTTGTTCTGGGTAATCTACGAAATGGCATCACATATATTTACAGGAATTGCAGTGGCAGGTACCTATCTGATATTAAAATTAATTTATATACTATAAGCAAAAATAAAATTCCCAGTTTCGCGTGCATCCTGCATTGTGTAAGTTGGTACTTTAAAAAAATTCAAGTTGGTACTTTAAAAAATCTAAATCATAAGGAATAGGTGTCCCTCGAGAATAGAAGTCACAGGTAACATCTAGTGACTAATACGACACAAACTATAGGAGCGGTTATAATTTATTTACTCTAGTGCAGCTATTCAACATAACATAACTTCACGCCTTTTTCTACTCGAGGGTTTAAGCAGCGGCTGTTAAGCCTCATCTCGCCGTTATGTTTACGTCCTAAATGGATTAGGTCGTGAACCTATTGCCATACCGGGCACAAACTTTTTAGACATCGATATTTGTCACACATAACTTACGAAAAACAATTTCGAAAAGTCATTGGTGTGACCAGTTTTGACCCCGGTTCTCTGGATTAGAAGTCGTGTGCTCGACCACTGGACCACCGAGACTAATAAAAGACAAGTTCTAATAAATTATTCTAATGACAAAAGTAACGTTAGGCGGGTTTTCATTAATTTGGTTATCGAGGAACGGCTGCTCTTAATGTTGGGCTCCATTGTTGTTTGTTCGAGAGAGAGATCTCCAGAAAGTTACAAATTAATTTTAATATTTTCAAACGGAGTGACCCTCGTTGGGATTCAGTAATGACTTACTTATTTCGCTCGATGTTTCATTATATTTTGGGGGAAAATTTAATATTCAGCAGCGTGTTGAAACAATTTGACAGGAATTGTTTGAACGTACTTTTGTTTGGAGTGTTAATGAAATACATAGTTTTATAGTGATATTTGGTTAAATTTTATGAGTGTAGAGATATTAATTTATAAACTAATATTTTTGTTATTGAATATAATGAAGAACCTGCGTATAATTAGTTTGTCAATCGTGCGAAACTTTGCTCAACTTGGAAACAAACTCAATATAGTCCGCAAAAAGTAGTTTTATTATAGGCAGTTATGGTGCTTACTTACTTCGTCCCCTAATAGTAAGAAATTGAAACAAAAAGTTTTCTTGTTTCGCCAAAATTCTCTTTCCACGCAACATAGAGATAAAAACCCTCGTCTAAGCTTCTCTCCCAAGAGAAAAGAGGGAGTGGAGAGGAAAGGAGGCGAAAAAATCTAAGTCTGTTTGGATAGTCTTGTTCGATATTCTAATATCTGAAGAAAGATGTAGGAGAATTAGATTGTTAAATAATCAAAACAAAGTCGCTTTTCACCGTCTGTCTCCTTATATGCTTAGATCTTTGAAATTACTTCTACTTACTAATTACTTCTTTTTCTACTAGATAGAGGGTGTAAACGGGGTGGTTGGCGGGAAAAAAAATATAATTTTCGAAATTTAGACCTTATTTATAAAACGCTGTAAAAATTACTTTGATGCGGAAGAAAGTTCGCCGGGTCAGCTAGTTGAATTGAATTGACGATTTTTTAAAATCAACTAGATTATATATTTATAAAATAATACAATGAAATATGCTTAGATATTTTTAATAAGTCAGAGGATTGCTTACCATCACATCATCTGTGGTTATTGTTTCAACTCCTGTTGCCTTAAGAATAGCAAAGTATTCTGCTTTACAACCTGTTTGTTATATTGACATGCGCACTGGTTATTAACGCATTATTGACGTGCCTGTTAGTGTAGCGGGTAGCTGCGCAGAGGTAGGCGGTTCAATCCCCACAACGACAAAAATCCTTCTAGATTTTTACACGGCCTTTGTTTGCGTAGACATCTCTATTATATGCTCAATATTACATACATATGCGTTTAATATTATTCTATACTAAAATTATTAAATCAATTTTGTAAGGTTTCCATTTCATAATAACTACTTAACTAAACTTCAAATACATTTACGAAATAATATCCAAAGTTGCTTCGAACTTAAGGTGAAAGTTCAAACATTTTTTCGTGAGTTAATCAATCTATAGTTACTAATGAACTCATAGACCACCGACAAACGACAGTATTATGAGACGGCAATTAATAATAAAAGTTAATACGAGTCTCTCTTCAAAACTTATTATGCTATTCCGAATCAAGAGGTCGCGGGTTCTAATCCTGGCTCACACCAATGACTTTTCGAAAGTGATGTGTGATACATATTGATGACTAATTTTTTTTTGCCTGGTATGGCAATAAGTTCGCCGTTCTGTTTACGTCCCATTAGGTCTCTCAGGTTACAATGTACTTAGTTTTGGAGTCTGCAGGCAATAGTCGAGTTAAAATTGCCTTATAAAATAACAAAGGCCCAGCAATTACCATACCCAATGTTTTTAAGATGAGTAATCGAAACTCATGAATAATTATTTCTTTTCGAAGCAGCAAATTCTACGAAATTCGTTATAGCTTCGTAATCATATTTATTTTTATGATTACTACCCGGCTCCTCTAGTTAACATAATAGATATACATAGTCGAAATACAGACATATTCTAGGCTTGAGCACATTTTCAAATTAACTCATAAATTCAAAGATATGTTCGCTATGCTTCTTTTTAAGTAGATATTTAATTTAATATTTAAACAGGATAAGATCGAGTCCATATATAGTCTTCATAAAATATATATTATTAAACAATTTCTTACTACAAACGGTTATTTATTACTAAAACACAAGAATAATGAAAATCTGTAGAAATATAATATCTTAACAAAACATAAGTAAGTGTGTATAAAGCGACCAAGTTGGGTTACCGTTTAGCATAATGGCATAGCAAAATAAGAGCAACTCTCCTTGACAGTTTCTTAACTAATAAAGCATGAATGTGCGAGATCATAAAAAAAATGAATTCCATTATTTACACTATTTCATGGTATGTTAATATAAAAAAGCGGATATTGTACTATTTTACTTACAACTATGATGTCAGGTTCACTGCCGAGTGTGCCGAGCGTTAAGTTGTGGGCCATCTGGACAGTATTTTAACGTTCTCCAACTCCCCCATTCTTCTTTCTGTACAGTCTGTAGTCTATTTATAGCTAAGTAGTAAATTGAAAATTATGTGTTATATAAAATTAATGCGTTACTCTTGAAACAATCAGTTATTAAGCTGGCATGTTTTTATAGTAAATATATCTACCAACCGCCGGCAGTCGATAGACTAAACAACAGTCTCTTCTGGGGCCTAATTCCTCATAACACACGAGACGGTAATTGGTATCTTTGCAAATAAGACGGACTGTGTTTAATGTTATGTCAAAATAATAGGATTTTTTTACACTACCAAAAAACTGAATTTCTGTATGTTTTCATTTAGGCAAATGCGTAACGATAACCCTAGCCAACTTATATGAGTGCGATTTTATTAGTATAGAATACAATTTATAATACAGTATAAATTTTAAGAATTTATTAAAGTTTACAGTATCTCAATGTACATGGTAAATGTTAGGAAAATACAATAGGCGGTATTATCGCACGTTGTGATCTCTGCCAAACAACCTTTTTCCTTGTGAGATGTGAATAATGTGTAATGCGTATAAAATAATCATTAATTCACTAAATTGTCACCTTAATTTGTTGAAGCACACACCGTAAATAAATATTTCTTACAAATGAATAGTCCAGCTTTTTACTATTTGATTTGTTTACTTTCTGATAAACAAATAAATCATTGGTCACTTTTCTTGTAATATGAGTTACGTAAAATTTGTTTTGTCTAGTGACCGTTAGTCAAGTGTACGTCATATAACCTTAATTTAGTCGTTAAATTAAGCCAGCCTGACCCCAAGTTAACACATCTGAATAGTATAATTTACTTTTGAGGTCAACAACACATGCAGCATTGTGGCTTTTAATTTCAAATGTGAGCACTAGTTCTTGGTCTTCTGTTGAACTATTGATTCCATAGTGGTATTTATTTATTGATACCACATACCGTACTAAACTGGTACCTACATGAATATGAGCAGTACCTAGTACTCAATAATTTTAATACACAGATGGTCATTTTCTTTTTCGAAAAAATCTACAAGGGCGTATCTTCATCGCACTTCTTTTTGTTAAACAGCGCTCGTTATCAGGCAATAACTCATGAACTGTATATCGGAATTCGGATGCTATTGAATATAAGTTGTGTTGAAATATTTTCTTTTACAATACAACTTATATAGTCAGTGTGATGCCTATAGTCCATAGTAGACGTCTGTTACCGCTTACCTTGGCCGTATACTCGTTTACGAACATCATATTATTAAAAAAAGTCTGCATGTGCACTTGTGCACTTATAGCAGTCTTCACATTGAAACTTGAAAGATATATTCAAGTTGTCTATGTCATTTTAGAAAGGAATATAGATGTTTCGAGAGGAGATATGTTATATTTTATAATATCGATTATAGAAACGACAACAATATGGATTTATTAATTATAAATGATTAATGATTTTGTAGATTCACTGTTTTACAATCTTCTTACACGTATAATTAATTACTGATGGAATGAATTCACTAGAATAACAATATGGCTTCTATAAAACATGGCTACCAATAAAATTAATACTTTTCTAGACTTTAATCAGCGTTTTAGCTGGAATACTTCGTTAATTCAAATACTAATTAATATATACACATTCTCTCTTACTAACCCGGTCGTTTAGGTGCTAGGTGGTTTAGTTTCGTAGCTTGTCAAGCCGTAACGCGTTATATTTTTCTTAAACCCCGACCTAAAAGACTGGTGTTATTACTTCGACCTGACCTGTCCCAGTGTCTGTCAGAGAATGGACTGATTTTGATGCGGTTTTGTTTTCTATACTCAAGTCGACTATTGTACCTATTGCGTTGTAAATCAATTGTCATACACATATTTTCCATGAAAAGTCTGAAATCGGTACATCATATTGTTACATTGTATATCCCCATCAGATAGAAACAGTGACATGTAATATAATTAATAGAGATAATTATTATTTAACTTGAAGAGTTATTTTTTTAATAAGAAGAAAATACAGTAAGCGAAGTGTGAATTAATTTTGTATTAAAACTTGTTATTTTGTGCAATTTATGTGGTATTTTTGTTATGAAGTGTCGTGACGCCGTCGTAAACTCTGATTATATTCCTCTCACTGTTACCCAAATGAATTTTGCGGTTGACAATGACAAAATTAAATAACGCCTACAAATTTTATTATTAAATACTATTTGATATAGCCATCTTGTAAAGTAATATCGACTTGTTGGTACACAAAATAGCTATGAATTGTTGGTTGATTTTTTTTTTTCTGAACAAATTTGGCGTCCATCCAATGGCGTTCAAATGTCATATTATCAGACAAGCGTCTCGTAGACTTTGAGTGTCATTATATATAACTTATATGCTCCCAATGTCAATTTAAATTTCACCGTTTTTACATATTTTTAAAATATTTTTGTAATGAATAATACCTATATGTTCAACAACGTCTTTTTATGCCTGGAGATTTCGACAGTTACATCTCTACTCGTCCAATTTAGCCTGTCAGTGAGCTTGGGTACTCCAAATCAAAATTCGCATCTAAAACATTATTTTCTTTACCTGTGGGAATAAAGAATATTCCATATTTGGTCTATTTTATTACAATTCCTATGATATGAAATTTCAAGCCGATAAAATTTGATTTTCAAATTTCTCCGGTGGATCTGTGAATCGGACATCTATTTTTCATCCCCCTAAATGTTAAGTGTAGTCCAACCCAAAAATTTCCCGCGTCCACGATCAACCGTTATTGTTTATTTAAGAACTTTTATTTTCTTTTGGTATGACCACGTTTTCCAGTAGATATTTAATAAGTAATTAATTATACATTATTTATATGAATTAAAGAATAATTTCTTATGTCTACATTAGTGGTCAACGATTGGAAGTTGTGTTATAAACGCTGATAGCAAGTCGTGAGGTCAAACCATCTTATCAATATGTCGACAGATAAACTGTGTTGATTTGTTTGCTTTTTAATTACATTTCATTATGTGATTTATTTACTTACACCCTATAAACAAAATGACTGTTATCTAGGAACTCAAGTTGACAGAGTTTGACGTCGATATTATTTCTTGATAGTACTCATGTGGCGTATTAAAAATGAGTGATGTTTAATGCATCCGAAATGATTCCTTGGTATTCTGAATCAATATATGGATTTACATCTACGCGATTGAGTATTGAATACAATAAAATTGTTACCGATTCATATTGTACACTAGCTGACTCGGCGAACTTTGTTCCGCAACAAAAGTATTTTTACAGCGTTTACAATTAATGTGCTAAATCTCGAGAATTATTAATTTTTATTTTATACACATGAATTATACATAAAAACCAACCAGTTGACACCCCTGTGTGATAAAAAACCCGCATCAAAATCCGTTGCGTAGTTTTAAGACCTAAGCATATAAGGGGACAGCCAGAATATAAGGGGAAAGTGACTTTGTTTTATACTTTGTAATGATTAGAGTTATCAGAGAAAACGAATTTGAGGTATTTATAGGAACAATGGAAGCTGCAAGAAATGTTTTTAGAATTTTCGTCTTTCTGACCCTATTTTTGCACTTGCCAAAGCTTACTGGACAGTTTTAATACAATCGTGGGATATAACTAGTCTGTAATAATATTAATTTAACTTTTTCTTATATATATATATATATATCTATAAATATAAAGAAGCGTGTGTTGTAAAGAAGTCGTCTGTAAACATTATAAATAACTCTAAAAGTTATGCCTAGAATTAAAAAAAACCAAACACGTCTGTTTGTAATAAACAAATAAATTAAGCACTTGTAATTTAGAACAGCCAACTGCGACAGTGGTATATAATCCAAGATTCAATTCATTGTGCAATTAACCGTGTCCAAGTGGGTGCGGCTTCCAACCAGCCCTCCACTACACAAATTTACAAAGCTTTTATAGTGGCCACAAAGATTCCGTACACCGGTTCCAAAACAAGACACCATCTTGAGTGAAAGGAAGCTTTATAGCGCTCACGAGACCTTGCTGTACCGTACTACCGGTACACTCGTATAGTACCTACCCACATTTAATAATAATATATGTACCTATATTTTTTAATTGATCGTCTCTTAGTTCAGTAATTACATTTTCATGGTCCCGGGTTCCCTATATCGGTATACATATATCAATTATTAATGATTTTTTCAAAGTTATGCAGTAATGCATAGTATAAAACAAAGTCACTTTCCGCTGTCTGTCCCCTTATATGCTTATATCTTTAAAACTACGCAACGGATTTTACTTCGTTTTTTTAATAGTTAGAGGGTGCCAACGGGGTGGTTTTGATCTGTAATTTATTTATGATGTTGTAAAGAAAAAATGATAATTTTCGAGATTTTGCAAACGCTGGCTGAAACCTAAGTGGTAGATCAAAACAATGCTCTACATTATTAAATACCTTTAGAAGGTCTACAAAAAAGTCCGCGAGCGCATATGTCTATCTCTTAAGGATAACCCACAATGACCATTTTCATTTTTTTTACTTTTTACCAAGAAATAATGACTTATTTACTAAGCGATTTTAAACATTACAGCATTAATTTTCATCGAATTAAGTGTCTTAAATAGATTATGCATGTGTTATAGATGATCCTGGCCCTTTACAGCATGCAATTTAAACGAATATTTTCGAAGATATTGCAGTATTAACATAGCGGGACATGCGTGAATGGGCCGGCTCGACAGGTGAAATACCACGACCTCTCAGAAGACCGACGTAAAGTGGCTCATGCCGCGTTTCGTTCGGTGAGAGAGGTGTACCCGGAGGCTCACCACCCTTCCCCATCCTTTCCTATCCCCTATCCCTTAAAGGTCGGCAACGCAACAGTAAAACTATATGTGTTGCTGGTGTCCATGGGCGGCGTTGGTTGCTTACCATCAGGTGACACGCCTGCTCGTATGCCCTCCTATCCCATAAAAAAAAATCGAACCTCATTATATCTAAAATTTACACACTTATTACTTTTGATGCGAAACAAAGTTCGCCGGGTCAGCTAGTGTATTATAAATTATATTTATTATAATGAAAAAAAAAAAACTGTCCTATGTATGCCATAGACTCGCCAGCTTTTATTCCTTGAGAGGAATATGTATTTGATGCAGCAATACATGCAAATGCTGCCTATCCTCCTCATGGATTAAAAGCAAGAAAATAAAAAGTGAAGCTGATTCGTGCGAGTCAATTGTTTCGTGTGAAACTTGTTACGATGCGGTCTAAATAGGCTTATCATTAATCTCAACCTGTCAACTATGACTTGACTTTTTATGTTACTTAAATATATTTTTGCACGCCTCAGCTCGCCCAAGAGTGTGTATTTCTCGCTTGATGGGTTTCATGCTCGCTTGACGAATATCACATTTTTTAGACATTTATTACTGTTCAATGCATTATAAAAGTGCTTTACCTTATACTTCTATAACATTTTGAGTTTTTATAATGTGGCTTTACTAATCAAATTCAATTCAATTCCTTTATTACTAGTTACCTACAGTCAATTTCGATAACATCTTATTGAACATTTAATTATTTGTTTTAGAAATGAAACAATTGGAAAGACAGACAATCCCAAATTGGTAGAGGTGTCTTAATTTTAATTATTTATGATAGTAACGACTGCTCGTTTACATTTCACCGAATTTGAAAACGAAGGAGGTTCTGTTTTCTAATAATTGTAATAATTACGTGCGAGGATTGCTGCATTCCCTCTGTTTAAATCCTGATATCTGGTCGGATGTCATAGATTCTTGGAAAATTACGTAGAAACTGCGAAGAAATTTAAAAAGATAACAGATTTTTTTCAACTTTGATAATCTAATAGCTCAATATTATAGCTTGAAACCACTTACTATGTACTTGTAGTGCAGAGGTCGCGTATTCAATTCCCGCTCGATTGTCTCTTCTCGCAAAATTTTAAGTAGAAAATTTAAATTTAACAAGTTTACTACAATTGCAAATGATTTACGACAAGTAATTAGTATGTGCCAAGATTCGCATCTGGGTCCTTCTAAACGGAAGCCTCGTCCTTACGAATTACATTAATTATTCTTATAATATCAATGTATTTAGCTGTCAAACAAGAATTTGATTAGTGCATTTGTTTAAAATATTGTTTTGGCTGCTTTAATTGTCGTAGGTAGGTATGATTGAACATGTCTGGTGACTATAATTTTATTGTAACAAGTAACAAGATCTCGATACTATTATTAACTCGTTTGCCTTTGTAGTTCATAATTAATAACATAATCGAGTAAGGGGTGAAAGTCCTTGGTTATTTTGTACTTATTTATTTATCGGCGTTCAGTGTATGTATTTAACGTCTCGACGATGTATTGGATATATATATATATATATATATATATATATATATATATATATATATATATATAGATATGATTGTGTTTATGTCTGGAAAATTCCTCATCCATAAATAATTATTTCTGACGGCGGGTGGTTATTCGAGAAAATAAATTGTATATTAACTGCGTATTTTATTGTTTAAAGTGTCATGCGTTTATCTAAAAGCTCTAGGTACTATACGAACTGTTTGTTTTATAGTTTTAAAATTAGTCTGGACTGCAATCAAAATAATAATGAAAGTATGAAATAAAAGATATGTTGTTGTGTAAGGAGAGGTTTGTTTGGATGGAGACTTATACGAAAGATTTGCTATGCAAATATTAATTATTTTGCTAATCAGAAGTAGGTATTATAAAGACTCATAGCATCCTACTCACCATACACCCTCACATATCAAAAACAAAATTTAAAGATTCTAACAAGGCGTAGCGGTGCAAGTGTGTAGAAGTTTGAATCAGGCGCAAACAGTGAGTTAGCAATGTTATTATGCGAGCCAACTGTCAATGGTTATCCAGATTTGGCTCGATGTATTAAATTCATATACAGAACAGCAGACATATCCGTTGCGTCCACTGAAATTAAAAAAAGCAAAGGTTTTCTTTTATTCTTGCAAAAAGTCAAAGCTAAATAGAACCTCTCCCTGTGAAATACATGACGACGTTTAAGGGTACGAGTACGTGGAAGAAAATACAATACGTACTTACGTAGGTACTTAGTAAGTATCTTTCGAAACACAATCCTAATTATTTTAAGTATACAAATAGGCAATATAATCTAATATAGAATTTCTCAAAGTTTGTTTGTTTGTCGTTCAATATCTCAATCAGTCTCCCAGAGCCCTTTGTAAATTTGTAACTTAGTAAATAAACCACATCGTCATAATTACTTAATGGTTTGATCTAATCATGCCATTATAATTATGAGCCGTATCTTGTTAACGAGTCGAAACTTTTTAAATACACACTTGTGAAAATTTAAGTTTAATACATAACACAATTTCACGCCTTTTTCTACCCGAAAGTGTAGGCAGCGGCCGTTAAGCCTCGACTCGCTAAATCGATGTGTTACGTCTTAAATGGAATGGGTGGCGAAATCATTGCCACATAACACTAACTAACAAAAAAATATTATAAACATTTAATTAAAATGTTCTTGAGTTATGGCTAAGCACGGGTCCTTGTTTAGTAGTAGTAGTGTTTCAAATTCTGGCATACATTACTGTATTAGAAAGTAAATAATCTATTCAAAAACCTTTTGCTGAATGAAATATGGGGTTCCATGGGATAGGTAGCTGATTGTTTCGCCATACACCAGTCCAGGTTTCCTATTAGTGTCTGTGATTATCGTTAACGAAACCACTAAATGTAACTAACAACAATTTAATTAGGTCAGTGTAAAGCCATGAGTATACTGAACCACCGTTATCACATCTAATCCTATATCTACCAATAATCTGTAATCCCCATCAATCATCTTCTTTTTACCTTCAAAATAGCGTAGAATTTAATACCCCTCACCAGATAACATAGCCGGCTTGTATTCACCTTTGATACACGACGACTCTTCCCGAATTGTTGGACTCGCAATTTCTATCTATCCATCCCTTTGTGATCGTATTTGCTGACTGTTATTTGGCCGTATAAATGGGTTATATTTATTTTTGTGGTAAATATAAGATATAATATATGTTTTAATATGACTAAACTCGGAGACTTATACTTTTAAATGGATCGGTAATCAAATGACTCGCTGCATGAATGGGTCGGCTCGACCGGTGAAATACCACGACTTCTCGAAATATCGGCGTGAACTGGCTCGTGCCGCGTTTCGTTCGGTGAATCCGGAGGCCCGATCCCCTTTCCCCTCCTCTTTCCATAAAAGACGGCAACGCACCACGGTCTTCATAGGCGGTGAGAAGTGACTTACCATCAGGAGAACCACTTGCTCGTGTGCTCTTCTATCTCATAAAAAATAACAAGAATATAAGATTCTTGAATGACTATAATATGCTAAAATGCTACTGAAATAATAAATAAACTAGAAAACAAAGATAGGTATGAAAAATAATATAATGTGAACTCTTGGTATATTGTGTCTAGTCTAATGATTACATTTTATTTTTATATTACCTACATACTTTTTATTTTATTCTATTTGAATATAAAAGAGAAATAATATCAAAGAACTTGTTTGTAATCTGTTTAATATTTTCATAAGATGAAAAGAAGAGAGATAATAATAAGTACAGGATTAAAAGATTATATCAGTATAAGTATATTTCATATAAAATAAATAAGTATTATAGAAGTAATAATATATTATAAGCAGATACAATATGTAACGTTATAAATAATATGAATATTTAGATTAATTAATCAATTATACAAACATGATGTTATATGCATTTTAATAATAAAAAAACACATTTTAAAGTATACATTATTTGCTTTTAATTGATGTGTACATTTAATAATTGTCTGTGAATATTTTAATAGTTATTTAAAATGTAATAAACGAATGTTCCTGTTATTTTTATGTCTGTGTGTTTAGCTATTGTAATTATTATATGCGGTTTATAAACATAACTTCACGCCATTTTCTACACCAAAGGTGTAGGCAGCGGTTGTTAAGCCTCGTCTCACCGTTATGTTTACGCCTCAAAACCTATGGTGGCGAACCTATTGCCGTACCGGGTACAAATTTTTCAGTCATCGATATTTAATATAATAATAATAATAATAAAGCCATTTATTCCATATCTTCACTTTCATTTTTACATATCAGTATTGTTAGTAAGTTATAGTATAAAAAAATAAAAATAAAAAGAAATTGTTTATATTTAATGTTAGTGGTCTTTATGAGATATGGATCCCTTTTGGGTAAAGGCCTCCTCCATCCTTTTCCATGACTCCCTGTCGTTGGCTGACTTTATCCAGTCTTTTCCTGCGAGGTGTATTATATCATCAGCCCACCGTCTTAATTGTCTACCAACATTCCTTTTTCCCTTTGGTCCTTTCCAACGTGTGGCTTCGATGGTCCATCTTCTGTCAAGGTATCGTGAGATATGACCGGCCCATCTCCATTTCGATAAAAGTGCGTGCTCGAGAGCGTCGGTTAGTTTAGTTTTTTGACGGATTTTTTGGTTCGTAATTTTATGAATTCTTCTAATTTTCAACATACTTCTTTCCATTGCTGTCTGACTGCATTTGATTTTTTGCTTTATTTTGTTTGTGAATACCCAAGTTTGGCAACCGTACAGCAAGCAGGGTAATAGGCATGAATCAAATATTGTCCTTTTCATATTTAGGTTGTAATTTCCTTTTAAGATTTCCTTTAGTGCCCAAAATTTTTTCCAAGTTGTGTTAATTCTTCTTGTTACTTCTTCTTCATTGTTTGACGTTTTAAATGAAATTAGTTTTCCCAAATAGATGTACTCACTGACATATTCAATATTGTTATCTTTTATCGAAATCGGACGTTCTCGATGGTTGGTTATTATCTTAGTTTTGTCTGCATTCATTTCCAGACCGATTTTGGAGCTTTCGGAGTCAAGTAATGTCATCATTTCCTCAAGTTCTTTGGCAGTTTCAGCTAATATAACAATATCATCAGCGAATCTCAAATGGTTTAAGTAGTGTCCGTTGATGTATACTCCCCTGTTTTTCCAGTCTAGTTTTTTAAATACAGTTTCAAGTACTGCTATAAATAGTTTTGGGGATAGAGGATCTCCCTGCCTAACGCCTCGTTCTATATTTATTTCATTACCCTTATTTTCTAATTTCACTCTGCTCGTACTCTTTGTATAAATATATTTCAGGATATTGATGTATTTGGAGTTAATGTTTGATTGTTGCAATGCATTCCAGATTGAATCGTGACTGATACTGTCAAAGGCCTTACTGTAGTCGATAAAGGCCACATACAGAGGGCTATTGTATTCTCTGTATTTTTCTATAACCTGTTCTAATGTCTGTATGTGGTCCATCGTACTAAAGCCTGATCTGAATCCAGCTTGTTCAATTGGTTGCTGATTATCAATGTCAGTGGATATTCTCTTTAGCATTATGGATGAAAATAATTTGTATATGCTTGACAGCAGACTTATGGGTCTATAATTTCCTATGTCCAAGGGGTTTCCTTTTTTGAACAGCAAAATAATGTCGGATGCACACCATTGCGTTGGTACTTTTTCTTCTTTTAGTACCTTGTTAAATAATTGTGTCAAGTGATGGATTAAAATAGGTGCCCCTGTTATAAGGGCTTCATTGCATATTCCATCTGGCCCGGGGCTCTTCTCAGCCTTTAGCTTTTTTATGTGTTCATAAACTTCGGTATTTTCAATTGGTCTTATACAGTCGCTTGTATTCATGTGAGTTGTTTGCGTTTCTATTTCGGCGTTATTCTGTTTCCTGTAAAGATTTTTGTAAAAGTTAGTTGCATGGCTTATGACATCTCGTCTACTTTTTGTTTCTTGTGAGTTGTGCTTTAGTTTTTGAATCCATGATTTGTATGTTGTTAATTCTTTGTAAGCTTTTTTGGCACTTCTAGAGTTTTCAACATTTCTTGAAATAACCTCATATCTGTGATCCTTGTAGTCTTTACGGATTGATCTATTAGCCTCTTTGTATATTCTGCTAAGTTCGACTTTCATTAATTTAGTTTTATTCTTTGTATGTAGCAGTTCCGTGCGCCTTTTTATAAGTTCGAGTGTGGCTTCAGATAAAATATTATGTTGGTGATTTGTAATGTCTTTGCATTTTAAGCTCTCTGTTATACCTCTTTCCAGAGTATTGTAATATGTTTGAATATCTATTCTCTCTGTTTCTATATATTCTGTATGTAGTCGTAGATTTTCGATGTATCTGTTGATTTCTGCTTGGGTACGAGGGTTTCGAGATGATGTTGTGTAGGTTTTCCTACTTTTTATTGGGTGCTTTAAATGTAGTGTTGCTCTCACTAATTTATGATCGGAAGAGAAATTAAGTTTGCTTACTACTTCAATGTTGGTGATCAGTTTATGGTGGTTTATCATAATAAAATCTATTTCATTTTTAGTTTTTTGGTCGGGCGATTGCCATGTCCATCTACGGTTCTCCTTCTTTTTGAAAAATGTGTTCATTATTGACAATTTGTGTTGGTAAGCATAATTTAGGAGACGTTCACCTCTTTGATTGCATACTCCGTAACCATAACTTCCCATTATTGGATGACAGTTTGCTTGTGGACAACCAATTTTTGCATTGAAATCTCCCATGACTATAACTCTTCCTTCGGTCTTTGTGTGAGCATATTCAATGTCTGTGTAGAAATTTTCAATTTCTTCTTCCGTTGATCTCTCAGTCGGCGAGTATGTTTGAATTATTGATAAGGAGAAGCAATCAAATTTTAATTGTAAAAGTGCTACTCGTTCTGAGATTCCTATAAAGTTAGTTATGTTGTTTTTATATTTTTTCTTGATCAGAAATCCTACTCCATATAAACCTTTAGTTTCGCCAATGTAGCAAAAAATAACGTCGTGGTATTCTTCGATCCTACATCCCATTTTTCGGATTTCTGCGAGACCCAAAATGTCCCAATTTATATTGCTCAGGGCGACTGTTAATTCAAGGAATCGTTCTGTTGAAGCAAGTGATCTAACATTGTAAGTGCAAATTTTTAGGGTTGGTTTTTTATCTTGATTTGTTTCAGTATTTGGTGGAGGGTTGCAGTCTAATTCCCCACGAGGACAAGTCGGGTTGGGGAATGTTTTGTTTCTGTTATCTTTAAGTTCTTGATTGTATAGTGTTTTGTCCCGGTGGCTGATGACAGTTTTCTATGCATTTTGATCAGTTGGCAAGTTGCTCGAAGGCATAGAATTGCTTCTATTCCTCATTATATCGAAGGCATTCAGACGATGTGTTTTAAGTGACGATTGTTGTTTACGGGGGTTCTCTTTTGTGTTAGGTGAGGTTGAACGTTCCCTTTTGCGTTTCTCATTTCCTAGTTTCCCCTGTTTGATAACTAGCTTGTTGTAGTTTATGTATGCATAATTACCCTTCTTCCTTTCTTCTTCTAATTTTGGCTGTAGTTTCTTTCTCATGTCGAGGATTTCTTTTGGGTAGTCTTCAGACACATACACATTTTTTAGCTTCTTTTTATTTGTCACAATTGAATTTTTCTTCCAAAAGTTTACAAATGCCAGGAGGATAGGCCTGTCCTTTCCATTTTCTCTGTTGTTTTTGCCAATTCTATAGATCATATTTATGTCTCTGTCTTCTAAGGAAATATTTAAATCATCTTTAATTTTCTTTATAACTATTTCTATAAGGTTATCAGTAGATTTTTCAGCTTCTTTTATTCCATATAAAATTAAGTTGTTTGATCTTTTGTGTTTTTCTAGATTTGTTATTTTCTCCATTAGTTTCTCATTTTCTGACCTTAATTCCTGTATTTCCACTCTAAAGGGAACTAACTTTTCATCAATTCGCGTCATGATGTCATCGGTCTGTTTTGACATTTCTATTTTCATTTGGTCGAAAAATGTTTGAAGGCTATCCATTTTCGCTGCCGTTCCTTGCGTGCACTGGAACTTAATTTTAGTTTCTGAATGCAGCTTATTAAGTGAAGTTGTTATGTTGGTACCACTGAGCTGTCGTGTTCAAAGCCTGTAGCTATGTTCACTATGTTCAGTTGTCAGATAACCTCTAAACTTCTATGTATTTTAATAAATTTGATGATGTGGTTTTCTCAAATCGCAAATCTTATCACTTCACAGTGTAGTTTAGCACAATACGTATGGGATTCAAGTGTTTTTACGCAGGATTTCACAGTATTTTACAGTTTATACGGTAAAAATTGGAGCACAACAATACTATGTCTTTACGTGTACACAGCCGGAACCGGACGCATATATATCGATATTTATCTCACATAAATTCTGAGAATAATTTCTAAAAGTCATTGGTGTGAGCCAGGATTCGAAACCGCGACATCTTTATTCAGAAGTGGGGTGCTCGACCACTGAACCACCGAGACAATTAAGTATGTAATAATAAAAATAGGTAATTTTACAGCTCCCAGTATTTATCTGTTGTCAGTTATATTCGTTTTTTGTTTCAAACGTAAAAAAGAGGAAGTGAAATGGCCTTCGGATAAGACATGTTGGATTTAACCATGGAAAGTAAGTCGTGAGCTATCTCGACTCGAAAGACCTTCAACGTTTGTGCTGTATGTTTTTTTTTTTAAATTATTCTGTACTAGTTGACCCGGCGAACTTCGTTTCGAAACAAAAGTAATAAATAAGTAAAGTTTTGATGTATCACTTTTTATTTTACCATTTACTATGTATTTTTAACAGTGGTAGAGCCAAGCGGCTCGACCGGTAAAATGCCACGACCTCTCAGAAGATCGACGTAAAGTTGCACATGCCGCGTTCCGTTCGGTGAGAGAGGTACCCGGAGGCCCTCTACCTCTTCCCCATCCCTTTCCTATCCTACTTCCTTAAAGGTCGGCAATGCAACTGTGACTCTATATGTGTTGCACGTGTCCATGGGCGGCGCTGGTCACTTACCATCAGGTGACACGCCTGCTCATTTGCCTTCCTATCTCATAAAAAAAATTAATTATGGATAAAAACCACCCCGTTGACATTCTCTGTCTATTAAAAAACCGAATCAAAATCTGTTGCATATTTTTAAAGATATAAGCATACTAGCTGACCTAGCGAACATTGTTCCGCATCAAAAATAATAAATGAGTTAAATTTGGATATTAAAAAGTTCAATTTAGGATATTTATCGGCACGCGTTTTGGCGCGCAAGGCAAATGCTATGTCCCGCTATGTTAATACTCTAATATCTTCGTAAATATTCGTTTAAATTACATGCTGTAAATGGCCATATTGATCTATATTAAAAGCACAATCTAATTAAGACACTTAACTAAACGAAAATTAGTACTGTTATGTTTAAAATCGCTTCGTAAAAAAAAGCCATTATTTTACGTAAAAAGGTAAGACATAAAAATGGTCATTGTGGTTTATCCGTAAGAGATACACATATGCCACCGCGGACTTTTTTGTAGATCTTTTGAAGGTGTACAACAATACAGTAGTACATTGTTTTGATTTATCACTTAGGGTTCAGGCAGCGTTTGCGATTAAAGTTCTAAATCGTGGCACATTGGTAAAAAACTACCGGCTGCAGCAACGAGGTCGGGGGTTCGATTCCCACCCGAGCACAAATATTTGTGACAAACATGAATATTTGTGTGGCGTCTGGGTGTTTTTCTATGTATTATAAGTATGTATTTACAAAAGAAAAGTATATATGTATTATTATCCGTTGTCTAGTATCCATAACACAAGCATTTAGTTGCTTAGCTTGGAACTAGAGGGCGCTGTATGATTTGTGGCCAAGATATTATTATTATTATTATAAATCTTGAAAATTAACAGTTTTTACTACACTATACATGAATTATAGATCACCCTTTGACACCCTCTATGTATTAAAAAAAACCGCATCAAAATCTGATGCGTAGTTTTGAAGATATAAGCATATAAGGGGACAGACAGCGGGAAGTGACTGTTTTATACTATGTAATGATGATGATATGGAGACCGACAGCGGAAAGCGACTTTATACTATGAAAAGATAAAGATGGCATTGATAATAACCGTATTATAATCCCGATTATGCAGTTCTCTGCTAATGGTAAAACCTCTATCCAGCTTTATGGTTTTTAAGTTTTTTTTTTCTATGCAAGTACATGTATGCAAGCGATGCCGCTTAGTAAAAACTAGTTTATTACAACTTCACGATCTTCAAGACGGTTGCTCAAAATTGATTCTTAACACATTGTGTTTTTTATGATATTTTGTTGTTTCTAAATACGAGAGGGAGAGTATATGTTTGTGAGTAGTTGCATGACCGGTTCCCCTTGTTTGGTTCAGTTAGCTGTTTGGGTAGGTCACTGGTAGTATTATATATACATGTTAGATATTTATATTAGATTCATATTTGCAATCGAAATGTGACCTTCACGATGCGCCAGACACGACTTTATTTGGTAGTGTATTTTTAATATACCTACAACAATATCACGGAACGGTCCATATGAGTTAGTGGGACTGGTGTGTAATCTTATACAATTCAGTATTTTTATTGATTTATAGTCCAATAGGTGATTAATTAATTGTATAAATACACGTACTCTCTTAAAACAATTGTGACTGTAAACTTTATTAATTATCCAGTTCGTTTTTAAGCAGTGATGTTACGCCTAATTATGACCTCCGAAATAAAATAGACGGCTGTGCCTATTGCAATACCTCGGGCACAACAGTGTTGCCAGTCATCGATATTTCTCACACATAACATTCGACAAGTCTTCCAGAACCTGGGAGTTGATGATTCAGAAGTGTAGTGTTTGACCTCTAGACAACAGACACATAATTAGTTATCGTATTACAATAAGTCCTTGTTTAAATATTAACTGGATGTTGCCACCTCCTTATATAATGCCAAGTATGTAAATTATTTTATTTATTAACTAGTTGACCCGGCGAACTTTGTTCCACATCAAAATTAATAAATAAGTAAATTTTGGATCGATCACTTTATCTTTACTACATCGTACATGAATTATAGATAAAAATAAAAACCACACCATTGACACCCTCTATCTATCTATTAAAAAAAAACCGCATCAAAATCAGTTGCTTAGTTTCAAAGATGTAAGCACAGTCAGCGGAAAGCGACTTTATTTTATACTATGTAATTATAAAAGCAAACAAATGTTACATACATTTGTATAATATAACTTAATATGTTATTCGTTAGCATGTAAAGAGTATTCTTGTCACGAGGAAATAGTGGAAATTGAGCATGGTTTTATTAATATACTGATATTGCAATGAAGAAATGAAATTTCATCGATTATTTATCGTAAATGAGATTATAAAATCGCGTCTGTGTACTAAAATACAAGTTCAATCAGAATACTACTAATACAGAGAGTCATCATCATTTTCCTGCCCTTAAACCAATGAAAGTGGGATCGGTACAACATGTCATTCTTTCGAACTATCCATGTTGTTCAAAGATTTGGCTGTGGTTTTATGAAACACCGCCTGCCTGACGTCAACCCCACTTGAGAATGTTTTCATTGATGGTTTGCCAGGGAAAAATCACAATACTGATTGTGCCTTGATTAATTATAGATTGTCACTATTTCTTTTATAATGTAAAGAACAACGCCTTGTCACGCTTTTCGTCCATATTGATTGATCTCCGAAAATAATCCAACCGGTTTTAATTTTCTCAATGTTATATTGTTTGGTCCGGTTCAAAGGAATTTTGTTCATAGATTGTTATGTTATTGTGATTGTTAAATGCGAATTTGAGCCATTTTTAGCCTTCAAATATATATTTCTTAGTCAGATTAACGAAAGAAGGAATAAATAAACTTTGTTGCATTAAAATTTCATTTAAGAATTAGTTTCTTTAAAATAGGTTGTCGTTTTTAGAAGGTCAGGCCTTTAGGAACCAACTAGTTGAAAATAAAAAGGAAATGATAGTATTATAGAACGCACATGACGACTGTGTTTGCACGGATCCGGCTATTAGTTGGGAATTCCTCGAAAGCCTTACGTGATCCTTGAGTTTATGCCCTCTAAAGTACATAAGACGGGATGAGGCTTTGCGCTCTATTATTCAATGACAATTCACTGTACCCAGCTATTGTTGTTTCATTATTTTTTATTTATCAGAAAACCCAGTAGACATTATTTGACCTTAACAAGGCCTTGTCTTCTTGAAAATATTATATAAAAAAATGTACTGTTCGCTGTGCCCGGGCTTATTTTTCAGCTAAGAAATTCAATATTAAAAAAAAAACAGCGTCCTCAATTTCCTCTACAACTTTTTTATTTTATCGATTTCAAACATTTATTTTTCAATTTGGCTTTTCCCTAAAGAGATCTCGTTCAAGTTTTAATTAATATTTCATTTCTTAGGATGAATTTTTGTAATGAGAAGTGACTTGGAAATTAATCTGCCCTAAAGTATTGTATTGTAAAGGGAAAATGCGAAGCTATCAAATTATACATACATCTCAGAAGTAATTTTTTTACGTAATTGTGTAATTGTACCAAGAATTTCTCTTCTGATTCACTAGTCGGGGATCCATTTCGGGCTTACGCTAATGATATCTCTGAATTCTTTGCAAAAGTTATGTGTCATAAATATCTATTACCAACAACGTTGTGCACCGTGTATGGCAATAGGTTCCGCCACCTATTTCATTTCACCTAAAATACCGATTCTTATTTCTTTTAAATAACGCTCAATGTAAGTAAAGATAAATCGATTCAAGTGAACAAGGCAAACTTATATCGGTATCGGAGTGGCGAGGTGTTTGAAAAATATTTGGCGAAACGCCAAAATCGGTCCGGTCGGCAGGCACAGATCTGCGTCTCATCTCGACGTTACTTCAAGACCATCCAACTGATATTGCAATGCGATAAGCTGGTACTGACGCATCGTGTCGAAAATGCAACGCGTAACTCGTTGACTGAACGTAATATATTGTGCAAATTTTATGTTTCATTTACTGAATGTTGTCTAGTTAAATGTGTGTTATTTATTAACTCCTCTGCTAAAATAATTAATTTATGTATAGTTAAGAATTTTCACTCGTACGTCCCTAATATATTTAGAATATGTACAGTAGTGATAGTAATATTGTTATTTATTTCAAATGGTTTGAAAAGAGTATTTGGCTCATGAGTTTCTTGCCCGATTCTTCTCATGATAGCCCCTTCACTCGGAATCGGGCCGCTCGTAGCGATTGCGTCTGTGTCTTTTTTTGTTCCACGGTGGCACTTTCCACAAGCGCTCGTGTTTGTTTTTTTTATTTAATTTTAAATCATATGTGTGAAGACCTATAAAAATAAAGTTATTACACGTTTTAACATTGGTAGACCCACGTAGTTCTTTGGATACATGAGTCGGTTTGATTAGTCAAAAACCTTTTAAAATATGGACATAAAGTGGCCGGTGGCCCACCCCCCTTCCTTTTCCATTCCCATCCGACTCCGTCAAAGGCCTGCAACGCAACTGCGACTGTGTGTTACAGGTGTCCATGGCTGATGCGCTTGCTCGTTTGCGCTTTCCATCCTCTTATTATACTCCAGGTTTATAGGCTTTTAAGTAATATTATATCTACATCATTTTCTAGTTGGATTTACGAATATATATGTCTCTCGAGAAGTCATTTATAGTTGTCTCCTATATCTGATAAGCTGATAATAAAAAATACATACATTGTGTAACTCGACGATAAAAAATATCTATAGATTAGGGTGTTTAGATTATTGTAAACGCTTTACTCAATAGGATTATTACAAGCTGATAGAGGATAAGTTTTTTTTAGGCAAATAATATATATAACTTTGTAAAAATAATCCTCATAAATATTATCTGCGTTCGATCTTGGTATACATACTTACTACAACTTATTCTAAGCAAATTCGTTATATTTAAATTATAAAGAGATTATAAGGCTACTGACCAAAAAGGCTGGAGTATATTTCGCACAGACAATTAGCATTAATATTCAAAGTGGTAATACTAACGATGTTCTCGTCAGGTTATCAGTACGTCGTGATACTATTTGTGGCTGAACTATGACAATGAATTTAGCCGTCAATTCCACTCGGGATGAAAGAATGGGTAATTCGATACATCTTTGAGTGGAAAATGATTTTGGCATCATTTAGTATTAAGTTGTACTCGTAACTTCACGTCCTTTAGTACCCAGAGTTGTAACCCGGATTTTCTGGTTACAAATGTTATGTTAAAAGTTATACCTATTGCCTAGTAAAACGGTTATTCATCGACTATGTCAGTCATCAATATTTATATAGTTGAAATGCGATGGTACGCATCAGGGCAAATTTTTTAGTCGCTGTTACGACATCCCAGGGAAGATATGGGGCGGAACATTTATCTAGACCCGCTTGCGAAACATTTAAATCTAATATATAAAATTCTCGTGTCACAGTTTTCGTTCCCATACTCCTCCGAAACGGCTTGACCGATTCTCATGAAATTTTGTGTGCATATCGGGTAAGTCTGAGAATAGGACAACATGTATTTTTCATCCCCCTAAATCACAAGGGTAAGCCCACCCCTCAATATTTTTTTAAAATTTTCGTTATATTTCTGTTTCTTATTTTTTTTATAAAACGGGATACAAAAATACATACAACCCTAAATTTTCAACCCCCTACGATCAACCCCTATTTTTTTTTAATTTGATTTTTCGTCAAGACAATGTTTGCCGGGTCAGCTAGTCTAATATATATATATCTTATTTCTCTATTAAATAATGTAAAATAAAGTAATTTCTAGGCTTTAGCGTTTTAGTCACGACGAAGCCGTTAAATATCAAAAACATTTCTCTTTTCTAATTTCAGGTGAGTAACGGGAATGTCATCGATACGGGAACACCTACTCTACTGGTATTTACCAATTTATTATTAAAGCACTTGTTGTAAGCATGCGATGTGATACACAAGTCACAAAACCTAATATGAAAAATATAAAATGGCTTCTAATATACTAACTATACTTATACTTTCATAGAATTCATCTCTTCATTAAACTTAAGTATTTAAACGTATATGTATATAAAAGGACAACTCACTCTTGACTAATCCTAGTTTTATATATCATTTGCAATCGCAATTTTGCTTTGTCTTAAATTAGTTGAATATAAATGTATCGTTGGATTGTAGAATTCGCCTGTCTGTTGTCTGTACGGAAAGTTCATGTGTCTAGCGACATGCATATGGTTTTTTATTCCATGATTTGTTTTTGTAACCTTACCCCTGGGGAGATTTACGGTCTTCTAGAGTTATTTATAAGTTTCCCCTAACCCCAGCGGTTCAAAATGTTTACGGTGTATCCTATCCTCGCTTCGCTTCGGTTCATATCATCTTTTAACTCCATTGATTTTGTCATCGCCCAACATCATCTGCTTTAATGTAAAGAAATAATATTTAAGGACTAACAAAGGTTCCACAGATTTACCTGGACCTAGTTGCGCGAAACACGAAACACGCGAATTTTGGCATATTATTTTATAAGTATAAGTACTAGGTTATATTTGTATATTTATAAGTAAAACTCGTTCTTTATTATTTTAATAAAAATGGTGCTTATTCGGGCCAGAAATAAAATATCGCAAGCTTCCATATATTTGTAGCCAGGGAAAAATGCTACCTAAAAGGGCAAAGAAAACTTAAGGTTGATTGATTCGTGGGCGGATACGTTCGGCAATATTTCTTGCTGCGCCAAAGATATATTTTAAGGAATTCTTGTAATGGTAGACCTTCAATGTTACAATATTGTCGTATACGCGTGCCGAATAGAAAAATCCTAAAGATTACCCTTTGAACTCTGGAATGTTCATCCCAAAGCTAAATGGATCATATTTTGCACGGTATCCTATTTTTGAAACTTGTAGTTTTAACTATGGTAGAGCCAAGCAGTTCTCTGCATGAATGGGTCGGCTCAACTGGTGAAATACCACGACCTTTCAGAAGATCGACGTAAAGTGGCTCATGGCGCGCTTCGTTCGGTGAAAGAGGTACCCGGAGGTACCATCAGGTGACACGCCTGCTCGTTTGCCCTCCTATCCCATTAAAAAAAGTATGTAGCTACGATAAGTAAGATCATGCCCTTAATACTTTACTGGTGTTGGCAGCGGTTAACACATCAGGATTAATATTGTTAATTATCTCTATATTTATCATAATTTGTGAAAAGTCATTGATGTTATCCACCATTCGAACATGGGAACTCTGAATTTGAAATACAAGTGCTGAATCTAGCTACTACTAATATTATCACTAATACCTTGAAATGAGTAAAAACGTTCAGTTTTGCACATTTTATGCATTTGTGTTAAAAAAAAAAACACAAATTAGTCAATTCGTCACCTTTGTCGAGTACTGGTATCTAAATTATTGTTACAAATGATAACTTCAGGGAGCACACCACAACCGTGTCTGTTCTGCATTCAGACATGTTTTAAATATATGAACTCAAATTATTACGCCGGCTTATCTCGAATCCGGCGTTGTATATATAATTGGTAGTTTAGTATTTTGTATTCAAGTATCTTTATGTATAGATATATCTCCCATTGCAGATAGTTTATAGTATAAGAAGATTTTTTTTTAAATTTTAACATCAAGTGTAAACTTTTTAAAAATTGGTGTCATTTTGGCGGTCAACAAAAGATTGAGAACTACAGGTCGGCGGGATCGATCCCCACCCGGTTACAAATATTTGTGTTGACCATGGACGTCTGTATGGCGTTTGGGCGTTTTTTCTTTGTATTATAAGTATGTATTTACAAAAAAAAAGTATTTATGTATTGATATTAGATATCTAGATCCTATAACTTAGCAGTTTATCACTTACCTTAGAAACTAGCGGATATTGCCATTGTGTTCAAAAAAATTAGCAAGGGTACTTTTTAGCAATTTTCTGTAGAAATTTCACTCTTGATACTGGAAGCGGTAAAATAAGCGATCCTCTAATAAGATAATAATATATCGTTTAACGATATATTATTATCTTCTCGAGCCAAATTTGTCACAAATAAAAGTAATCTTCTATTGGAATAACCCAAAAAAGACAGGGTAACAAATTGAGTTAAGTAATATTCCCCGAGACGCATCTGTTTTTCCACGTATGTAGCAATACAGCTATGCTGAAATAATTTTAATAGGTCGTATAAATCACGGGTGAGTAGGTAGGTGCTAGAAGAACGCTTTGATGTCACACTCGAGTACCGCACTGTAAAAGATTTTCGTTTGTTGATCTCGTTCTAGTCTCCATGACTGAAGACATACACGTTTGTTATAATAAATCATACTTCTGTTAGCTGCGTGCGACACAAATGAATGAACTTTGTTCATAACACGTTCTCATTAGAAATTATTATTTGCCTGTCGGTGGTGCAGTGATCGAGCATCCCATTTCTGAATGAAGAGGTCGCGGGGTTCAAATCCTGGCTCACATCAATACCTTTTCGAAGTTAATTTGGAAAAATATGTGTGATATCGATGACTGAAAACTTTGTACCCGGTTTGGCAATAGACTCGCCACCTATATTTATTCCATTTAGGACGTAAACATAACGGCGAGTCGAGGCTTAACAGTCACTGCCTACACCGTCGGGTAGGGAGAGGGGTGAAGTTATGTTACGTTCTTATTTGCTTTTTATAATACTTTTTAAATTTAACCTTAACTACTTACTGCCTCGTGTTATATATGTTTGTATTGGTCTTTAGCTGTTCCTTACAATTCATGTTGACACTGATGTGCTCTTATATAACTAAGATTTTTTCAATAGTAAATAAGTCGTATAGGTTTTTTTTTTATAGAATATTGAATATTGAAAAAGTGCCTGTATAAATTTGTCACCATATTAAATAGAGTACACAAACACTAGAATGTTATTAAATAGCTGGGACCTATAGGAGGTTTTTAAAGAGATTTTCTTCTTTTTGATCTGCCCGTTGAATTTCCCAGATTTTTCCGTTGATTCTTAAGTTATTCTTATTTCGTATGTGGTACTTCTTCTAAACAACCATTAGTCAAACTAACCTTACCCGGATGACAGAAACTCAATTAATTTAGTAAATAAGTACCTGTTGTAATCAATAGGTAATACTCAGTCATATTGTGATGCTGTTTCATATTGATTAATCCTTTGTGCCAGCCAGTGTCGATATTGATTGGAAGCTTTCCATTTGCATCAGTTTAATTAGCTTTTGATTTTGAACAATCTGAATTCTGAAATATTGATATAACGTTGTTTTACGCGCCATCTTTTATATTAATCAAAATCAATTCAAACATTTATAGTGTGTCACCTTTGTATATATGATCGTTGTATCGGAGTACCATTAAGGCGTCAGTTGGAGCTGTGCCAAAGTTCGGGTATTATTAGCTACGTCCATCGCGACAAAGTTAATCAAGCTCAAATAAGATCGATATTTCCCGTAGGTGAAGTGATCAGGTCTCAGGGCCAGACGCCCCGTCCTATATAAATGTCCAAGCCGGCCAAGATTTACCAAGACAGTAGAGATGAGAACATGACCGACGTCAGACCCTCATCCAAGCATCATACACTTATTTGACGCACCTAATGTATGTTTCTATACTTTCCTAGTAGACGTTTTTTTAAACTATGTAGGGGTTAAATAAATAAACTGCCGTCTGATGATAATCTACTATCCTTGCCTGTATAGTCACCCAATACCAGAACTTTATTGCCGACAGTTTTCAAAGACGGGTATATTGAAAAGGGTTGTGTTTAATGTCCTTATTTCCTAAGAGGATTTCGCTATATAAACAGCATAAAGGATACCGTTGTCAACATAGCCAATGACAATCGAGTTGTTTCGATCTAACACGACTATAACTTTTAGTAAATTGAACGTATTTCTCACTGATGAAGACGTTGTCAAAATCATTTTGAATTAGGAATGTTTAATTTTTGTAAATAGAACATTCCTATTTCAAAATTAAGTCGATTTCTTTTTTTTTACTTGAGTTTTGTGTGGTAGTGAAGTTTGTATATGTCACAGTCGATAGTAAAACAACCTTATTTTATAAAAATCCATACTGCTTTCCATGTTATGTTGCGTGGCGTGAGCATTCGCGTGAGATGCCTGCGTGCGACCGGAGAAATTCCTCGTGTAGTTATACATATTCAGATATGTGTCCATTAAATTTTCTTATTTATGCATTTTGAACAGTTATGAAGTTATATATCAGTCGATCAAACCATTATATCTGAATGCATTGTTGTATTTTTTTTTGTTGTTGTCTTTATTGACGGCCTATTAGTTGAGCATTCGTTATCTTGTGCACTCTGATTTCTAGTTGAATGAGGTCCTTAGTTGTGATCATCTTGTTTAAAACCTTTTTTGTGAGATACGAAATTATTCCATGGGAGATATAGCGTGTAGGCTTTTATATATATACGTAGAATATGTTAATTAATCTCCAACACCTAATCTTACGAAAATCAATATGTGCCAAATGCGGATCCGAGTTACCTACGCAACAAAAGTATTTTTAGTACCTACTATACTTAGTAATTTTTTACTCAGTAAAACTTGGTGCCCGGTATCCCGGTATGGCAATAGGTTCGCCACCTATTCCATTTGGGACGTAAACATAACGGTGAGACGAGGCTTAACAGCCGCTGCCTACACCTTCGGGTAACAAAAGACGTCAAGTTATGTTATGTTACTTAGTAATGTGAATATGTGCTAAGTATTTCTTGTGTATTTTTTTTTACTTATTCCCGGGTGAAAATACGTCAATTTTACCTGTTACGTCAAAAGCTTTTAGATAAGCGTACGAAAGTAACTTCGCGATATGATGCACTGTCGTCACGCCCAATCTCCGTAAGCCAGAAACTAAGCATAACCGCTATGAAGTACTATTTTTATTGCCAAAGCTTTTTTAATTATAGTTTATTTTCATGCTAGCCTAGTAACCACTGTGTGAAGCTAGCGGCATCGATATCCATAAATATGGAATAATAAATTGAAAGTGACTTAATTAACGTGACCGGCGGTGCGTTAAATAGGGGGTAGGAGTCGGGTGCACTTTCAAAGAGATTGGCTCGGCGAAGCGAACGAGCTTCCCGTGATGTACACACCTACCTATCCCAGCGCTAACTACCTTTTTCTGTCTCATATTATATCTGGATCACACTCACCACTAAAACCAGGTTAAATAATAACTTTACTAACTTTATATAGCACTAGAGAGTTTTATAAATAACTGCAGATCCGAATTGACAGATTGTTTGAGTGTTAGATAGTTAATGTATCAATGAATGTTATAGGGTTGTTTACCATCGAAAAGATTTGCAAAAACTGGGTAAAAAATTGGCTCAAGAGGTTGCCTTGTGTAAACGGTTAAAGATTCGCAAAATAAATCTATGACCGGAGTATTCCCGTTTAAAAAACCCAGTCAGTGCGCCAGTTACAGAGCCATCAGTTTGATCAACTTAGCAGCGAAAGTGTATGGGAAGATGAAAGGAGAATGAGGGTGATATCTGACGGAGTGTTGTTGGGGCTCAGGGTGGTTTCAGAAGCGGAAGAGGGTGCATGGATCAGATTTTTTCTCTCCGCAACATCGTGGAGAAACAACTGGCTGTTAGCCGGAAGGTTTTCTGCGGTTTTGGGGATCTGGAAAAAGCGTTTGACAGAGTGTTACGGAAGGATCTATGTGACATACTCCTGGGCTACGGGGTGAGCGGCGCACTACTGCGCGCCGTGCAGTCCACTTATGAGCGCTGCACAGCGTGTGTGCGTGTTGACGGCGGCTTGTCGCCCTGGTTTGACGTCAATATCGGTGTCAGACAGGGTTGCGTGCTGTCCGCTCGGCTGTTCATCCTGTACCTGGACAGTTGTCTCCAGAGAGTGAGTGTAGGGACGTGTCTCGATGAATGTAGGGATGCGAATGGGTGACCTAGTTGTGAGCTGCCTGCTTTACGCAGATGACGCCGTGCTCTTAGCCGAATCGCCGTCTGATCTGCAAACACTAGTCACTATTATGAAAGATGAGTGTTTGATGAAAGGCTTACAATTGAATGTGACGAAAACGAAAGTTATGGTGTTTGAAAGGGAGGAATCCAGAACGGATGCAAGGATAATGGTTGACGATGTAGTGCTGGAACAGGTGAATGAAATTGTATATCTTAGATGCACTTTTAGCAGGGATGGAAGGTACACCGGTGATGTAGAAAGAAGAGTGGCGTCAGGAAATAAAGTAAATGGGGCGTTGGGCAGATTCCTGCGCGCAAAAGATATTAGCAAGAAAGCCCAGCTGGCAATTCGGCTGGCAAAACAATACTGATCTTAACGCTAACTTATGGAAGCGAGAGCTGGGTATGGCAGAGCGTGCATGAAAGTAGGATAAACGCGGTCGAAATGAGTGCATTGCGCAAAATCTGCGGAGTGACCCTCGCTGACCGCGTGGAAAACAAGGTTATAAGGAAGGAAGTCGGATTGAAAGAGAGTGTCGGTGTAAAAGTAAGAAAGGGCATGCTCCGATGCTTCGGACATGTAGAAAGGATGGATGATGCAAGATTGACTAAGCAGATATACAATGCAAAAGCGGATGGATGTAGGAGTCGAGGACGGCCTTGACACACATTCCATGGCCAAATAGAACGTGTTCTGGAGGAAGGTGTGTTAGGAGCCTCAAAAATCGACGCGCGTGCATGAAAAGAGTTATGAAAGTTTACGAAGCGAGTGAGGTGTGTAAGTATCGTGCCCTATGGCGCTCCGTTCTCTCTGCCTACCCCACAAGGGATTTCGCGTGAAGTTATGTATGTATATAAAAAACCCTAAAATTAAGTACGTACATAGTGTCTATCTTCTAGGATTGTGGCACATTATACCCCACTTTGTGGTTACAGTGCATAAATATGTAGGTAAGAAACGCCGTGCCTGCTAATTTTGTCATAAATATTTATATTTTAGAGTAATCCGTTTTCTATAATGCATAAAATCAATACCTGTTCAAGAAAATAACCTAAATATGAAACAGACATCCATTATGGAAGATTTATTATATATATATATAATAAAAGTGTGAGTGTTTCAGCACTAAACCAGTATGACGTACAGTGAGTAGACAAGATTTACCTGTATTTCTCCATAGTATATTTAATATAATCTGTTCAATCAAATGAATTAGATCCGAATTGCGTAATTATAGTCTAGCCAGAAATATAAACCATTGTGTAATATGTACGGAAACCAATCGTAAATTACCAATTTCTATCTAAAAATTTAGTTCTCATAATAATTTTTAATGTGTAGATTCGTCCTGTCGGTATTACGAATTTGCAGTTAGGTAAACGAATTAAATTTGCCAATGCCCAGCCAACGTATTGTTTTATGTATTATTGAATAACATTATACATTGGATAATTTACTTGTATCAAAATTTATTCTCTTATCATAAGCTCGCTGAAGTGGCAATAGGCTGGTTATATCTGCCGAAGGACCGATTATAATGGAGTGAGAAGGTCATAGAGTGGAGACCGCGTGACCCACCAGCCCGATGGTCAGATGACCTCAGAAAGGCTGCTGGAAAAGACTGGATGTGGAAGGCAGAGAATCAGATGTTGTGGCGCACATTGGGAGAGACCTATGTCCAGCAGTGGACTGCAATAGACTGATGATGATGACATATTTACGTATATATCTCTCTCTATCTAAGGTTTCATTTCGATGCTTTATTTAATTGCCAATTTGGTTACCGCTTTAGATATTCTATGGAATCTCCATGAATAGGCTATAGTCTAAGGGATTGAGATCTAAGCGTTCAGAGTATACTCTCTTTCTTCAAATCTTTGCTCTTACAGCTCAAAGGCGTCGACTTAAATTTTTACTCGGCAATTTCTTTAAATGTGATAGCGTGCAATGCTGTTGGGAATTTTCAAGACATTTTTATACAAAATCTTTTCATACAAAGATATCTTTTGGAGTGAATCACTTAGTTACGGTTTACTTTGAAGCGATAATTACTGCTTTCCTATATTTTGGAATATTTCTTCAGAGCTATTAGTGACTTTAAAAGGGACTTCGGAATATTTAAGGCTAAACTGAATATAAAATGTCCGTTTGTCTATCCCATACAAGCACTTCTATATCTAGTAAATACTAAGCGGACCCCATGCACAAGTGTTCATAAGTTCTACAAGTAGTGTGTGTGTGTATGCGTGCGTGTGTGCTTTTAATAATAGCAATATTATAATGTGGTTTGTAAATAGCAAGTCCCCCGGGCGGCGTCACCATCGTGTGTCTGATTTGCATACGTAACTAACATACGTGCGTAGATTGACTTCTAACTGCTCGCTTGTGTTTATTGAAGCTATACACTCAATAAGCCTTTAGGATTTCATTTAATTTATTTCGTAAAACACGCCCATCCATCATTTTTTAGTGTAGTTACTGTCTACTGACTGCTATTGTAATATAATAATAATTTATCTGTGTGGAATGAAACAAGAGAATAGGGAGACCGAAGAAAACAAGATGATATGACTAAGAAAGGTGTTGCTGTGGAAGAAGCGAATGATAGGAGAGCGTAGAAAAGAAAAACCTGTTGTGCCGACCCCAAATGATGGGATAAGGGCAAGAAGATGATGATAACTGACTACTATTGTATCATAGGGTTCTTAACTCGAGCACAAAAGGAGGATTTTTTTTTATGGGATAGGAGGGTAAACGAGCACGCCTGTCACCCGATGGTAAACAACCAACCCATGGGCACCAGCAACACATATACTGTTACCGTTGCGTTGCCGACCTTTAAGGCATAGGGGATAGGAAAGGATGGGGAAGGGGGATGGGCCTCCGGGTACCTCTCTCACCGAACGAAATGCGGCATGAGCCACTTTACGTCGGTCTTCTGAGAGGTCGTGGTATTTCACCGGTCGAGCAGCGAACTGCCTGGCTCTGCCACTGTTAAAACTGGATTATGTTTTTAGGAATTATGGATGTATATTAATTTAGTAATCTGTACTATTATGGCATAAACACTTTATGCATTTTGACTCGAGACGTCTCGTTGATTTTTTTTACTACATATATTGAACAAATTAAAAAATGTAAATAATCTTTTAGTTATTGCTGGCAATGTAATACAAAATCTTTTGATAACATGGATAGTTCCAAAGGATGACATGTTGTGCCGACACTACTCCGAATGGGATAAAGACAAAAAAATGAAGGATGACTGGGGTACATAGTATTTACTTGATAAAAAATTGAAATTTATTTACTTTTTATCATTATTTAAATCTATCGTCTGTAGGTGTAGCAAGCGTTATAGGTTTATCCACCTTTAATGAAAATTGCTTTTTATTTCAAAATATGTTTGGCTTTATTAAACACGACACCTAACGAAGATAAATTGATTTCGCGCCACGAATTTAGAAGAGATAATGAGAAATACAAAGGCTTCATATAATTCGTTGTGTTATTATTATTATCGCAAATTGTATGTGACTGGCTACAAATTGGTATTTTGGATCATATTAATCCACTTCCATTTTAATATTAGACGTATTTTTTGTTAAGAAACTTAGGTAGGTGTATATACGTTTTAACATGCTAGTTTCAGGAACCCGTATTATAATATCGCAATAGCTTTTAAATTTTCATAAAACTACTTAATGGATATTAATGATGTCAGCTAATTCAATATTAAGACAAAAGTCCCATACATTTTGATGGGCCTATGGTGCACAGGTAAAACTACCAACTGCAAAATCGAGGTTGGCAGGTTCGATCCCCACCCGAGATATTATAAGTATGTATTTACAAAAAGAAAGTATATATGTGGGTATGTATTAATCCATCATTTAGTTTCCATAACACAAGCAATTTATAGTTGCTTAGCTTGGAATTAGAGGGTGTTGTGTGTATTGTGTCAAACATATTGTAATAATATAAATAATAGTTGTTATAATAACAAAGTTCGTTAAGTTAGTAATATTGACAATGAAAGGATATTCTCACTCACAACGGGAAACAGCTTGGCTCATAAAAATCACGATGTCAGCTTGGATGTGATATATTGAGCCGAAACGCATAAGGACTTTGTCGTGACATCCGGTGTCTTCCTGGAATAATAATTGCTTCATGGTTAACAAACGATAATACTGCAGAACTACCTAGAAAGGGGCACATAAATTAAGAAAGTTAACTAAGTCAAAATAGAACTCTATATGGAATTGAATTATTTATAACTTTACGCCTTTTTTTACTTGAAGGTATAGGCAGTGGATTTTTCTGAGCCTGTTGTTGATATTTGTCACAAATATCTTCTGATAAGGATTCTAAGAACGCATCGGTTTGAGGGCGGGATCGATTCCACGACTTCTTACTTCAGAAATGGAGAGTTCGACCTATAAAAATTTTGGCCAAACATAAAATTATGTTAAGAAACCGAAAAAGTAAAAAATGCAATGACCTATTTTTTCACTAGCTAGCTTTGGGTTTACATGACATCCCGCTACTGGACGCAATCTCATTTCTTTTTGAATGTCACCCTTTCTCTTTCGAGTAATACATCAGTGCCACAAGAAAATGCAAACTTCTTGCTTTACCCACAAAGAAGTTACAGGCCGGTTTGTGAAAAGTGTCAGCCGAGAATAGATTCGAAAAAGAAGTTACTTACTCAGCTTCCAAGTTGACGAGACAATGCCGTGCTCCGTGACGCATATGCGATGTATTGTTATGATGTTATTAAAAGTAATAATAAAAAACCGTTTTATGTGCGAATACTTCTTGCCCTTTATAGTTGAAGTAAAGATCATATTTATCATATTACATTGGTTCGTTACTGCGAATATGATGTTTTACGATCTCTACAATACAATGATACTAACAGCGTCGGTTACTGTTCATCATTCTTAATAACTATACAATAACCTCCTTCCTATAACGCGGGAGATTGGTTCTTCGTATTACATAACATCACGCCTTTTCTACCCGAAGGTGTAGGCAGCGGCTATTAAGCAAACCTATAGTCATACCGGGCACAAAGTTTTCAGACATAGATATTTATCACTCATATTTTCCGAAAAGAACTTCGAAAAGTCATTGGTGTGAGCTAGGATTTATACCCGCGACGGGAAGCGGGGTGCTCGACCACTAGACCACCGAGACCACCTTTTTAAATTCTTTCCTTTTTAAGTTCTTCGTATAACCCGTTACGCATAACATTTTGAAGGAGATTTAAATAGAATGAATACGTATTAAAAAAGGTGCACAGATTGCAGAGATACGTGATGCTGATTATGTATTGTAAGAACTGTTAGAAATTTAACAGTATACGAATATGTTTGTGGGAAATGCCGGCGTTTTTTAGGGGAATGTACGTGTCATGCGGGTGATTGGGATCGCGTTATAGGTGGGGATAACTGTATCCATAAAATGTTTCTGCGGCGTATAATCAAATATATATCGATTTATTATATAATACGTTGAACGGCAGCATGACGGCCTGTTGAGGGTGAGACTGGCAATTATAGGTTATCTCCGTATTGCGAGGCTTGTTCACTCCAATATCACACACACATACCTACGCAATTATTGTACAAATATTTGTACAACCAACCGTAATATGAACGGAGGGTAAAATTATATAAAATGTACAGCTAAATTTATATATATATATATATATATATACACTTATATTATTCTGCATATTAAGCCGGTAATATAATTTTTGGATTGGAACTTTACAGTAAAGATTTCTAAAAGTGCAATTGGATTTCTGTAATATTTAATTGGTGGTGAAACAAGATGAAAATAATATTAAAATGTTTGTAATATTTCACAATACACACTTCAATTACAATAACTAATTTACCAACCATAGTGCTAATTTAAAAAATAAGTCGCCTAAAATAGTTGTTTGTATTGGAGTAGTGATACTATCCTATGCCCAAGTTACCTATGTCCTAGATAACATAAAAAATTTAATCAAATTGTAGGCAAATTGATTAATATCGGTTTAGTTATAATATTCGTTACGAGTTGGAAAACATAAAAATTAAAAAAAAAATTCCAAGTGTCAATGACACCTAAAACATCACGGAGTGTTTGATAATATGTATTAAATAATAATTTTCCACATTTAATTTTTAGTAAGTCGTACACTTAAATGTTATCGGGACAATCTTAAAACTTACCTTGCAAGTACATACATAGATAATAGATATGGAAAAAAATAAGTTGCAATTCAAGTAACCTGGTATATTTCTGTACTACTTATTATGTAAAGCTTTTTAATTTATACCATAACAGCAACTCTTGACAATTAATTTTGCATAAAAGTTTTGCAAAAATTTCACGGCTATTTAAAACGTTTGTGCAGAAGTGTAGGCAGTAGAAGACACCTATATATATGTATAATTTATTTTTATACGATTCAGTTGGATTGCACTCGGCGAATGGCGAGGCGAGATTCGCCCACTTACTTTTAACCCCCCTATAAAGTGAGTGTTTCAGCGGGTTACCGTTTTTGAGTGAATATTATTTTGCATTAATATTCAACAGTTTGCCACAGTAGCAGGCGGACGGGCGCTACGTGACCGAGCCACTATTTACAATGCTTAGCGGTGCGGGCGTGTTCAACCTCGACAAGAACCTCTACCACCCCTCATCTCGCCAATCTACCACCGGCATTACGCATATGAATGAACCTGTCTATTCATTATATACCTACATTTATATTTATTTTTACGCGTCTTTGGTCCAGTAGTAGAGCTCCCCGCTTCTGAATCAAGATGTCGTAGACTCGAATCTGAACGCACACCTGTCTCGAATTCTTTTTCGTAGTTATCTGTTATGAATTTAGATGACTGACAACTTTGTGCTCGGTGTATAGCAATAGGTAATTAGGAACGTATAATTTCGGCGATTCAACAGCCGCTGTCCATACCTTCAGTAACAAAGGCATGGAGTCATAAAGATAAATGACATGCAATGTTATTCTAAATTTGTCCATATATACAAACCTAGAAATTTGACATTAATTAAAGTATTAAATCGATCCTCGTACCAAATTAAAGTTTGACATTAAAGATTTACCTTATAAATTATACTTATTTATTTACAAAAAATAGTATATAATATAGTATATAATATAAGATTTACCATCTTAGATCAAAATGTGGCATTTATTATTTCAAAATTATCATTATACATTTGCCTTACCCAAAGAACCTAACAACAAGGTACCAAGGTTTCTTACTAAACAAAAACATATTATGTAACATTTTTAAATCGGTTTGCTGATGTGCTACTGAATATTTTATATATTCAGATAGCGTTTCGTCAATGTTATGTCTCACTACGTGTCTTCAAAGATAAAGACATTTGCCAATTTATTCGTCATAATACATATACATATATGTTGAGACATCAACCTGAAATTGCTAAATTTCCATCAAATTTCCTACCTAAATCACGTTTCGAAACTGAATTATTCTTTTATCCGTTTTAGAAGTCACAAGGAGAAATTCTACTATTTGGATATTCGCAGTACCTACACCAAGCCTGTGACATATGAAGTAAAATAAACTTTTTATAACCCTGATACAAATCTCTCCTCATTTAAAATATTTGGGGGTTGCACACAAATCAATATTTTCCACTCTCTCTTCGTATCCTCTTCTTTACTCCCGATATTCAAATGCCAGGTCTACCTATGATCACTCCTTCACTTCTTCCATGTAATTCAATATTCCATTTAAAATAACTCTTCTCATGTTTTAACTTGTCTATATCATGCAAGATATTTGATATTTGCTTGCCAAAGGTAGCTTACGTCATTTCTTATGTTTTAATTGCCTGACCCGACGAACTTTGTTTCGCCTCAGAAGCAATAAGTAAAAGATTTTTTCTTTCTAAAAAAGTAGCTTCCTTATTATACTAGCTTTACCTAGACTACTACTTTTACCTAGAATAGACAGACCCATATTTAAAAAAAATATTGGTGTACCGTATATACATATATCCATATGAATATAGTAGGAAGCAGTTATTTCAATATTACAAACAGACATTCCAATTTTATTTATATGTATAGATTTCAGTCCCATCATTACCTCCTTATAGTCTTTAAATACCCAGTAGTTATGTTGTTTCTATGTAACTTTTAGATGAGGGATGTAATTATTTTCATTGTGTAGTTCTATCATGCCTTCGGCTTAAAAGGGTTTTCTGTTTGTGTTTACTTAGATCAGCATCTGTGAGAAGACTGGGGGGTGGTTAGGGGGTGTAAGCGAGATCCGCCCGCCCGGGTTACGTGTGGGCAGAACTATTCACAGGGTTGCCACAGATTGCTTTCATATTTTATTTATCGTTTGCCGAGAAACCTTTTATTGGTACACTAAAAGCTTTACATCGAAGCTTCAAAATAACATAAATAACATCTCTAATATTAATGTTAGAATCATACCAAAATTTGGTAATTGTAAAAGATATGGACGCCATATTTGACAACCCTAGCAGATATTAACAACAACACCTCAGTGGGGGTTGGACTGTTATTAATCCTTATCCCTTCTGAAAAACTACATGGGCTATTGGGATATAACTATGTATCGGCAATTGGTTGTTTGAAGGCTTTACAGCGTCTATAAGTACAATTATACCAATGGCGGTTTTTTTTTGTTCTTAAGATGTAGATTAGAGACAAGGTTATAATCAGCATTTTTTTTTTCATCTTGGATAGATTGACTTAAGTTAGCTTAAACCTAGACCTTTTCTTGTATTAAAATTTGATGTGTGCTGAAAAGCTTTTATCACTAGAAAGGTCATGTAGACAAAGTTGACGGCTACAACTAGTCTTTTAATAGAAATCTATCTGATCTTAAATTTTTTATCTTTTGTAATTATTAAGTTTAACTCTGCCAAAAAAATCCAAAGTCCTCTCACAAAAAAACGTCGTGATTTTCATTCCTAACACTCGGAAATCTAGACTTCACCTATCGCATCGGCATTGATTGACCATAAAGGTGAATCAAATTAACACTTTCGATACCTAAAAAAATTGCGCAACACGAAATTGCCATCTGAAATCAATAATCGAATATGCCAAGCTCAGTATTATTATACGTATGGAGCTGCAGTAATTATAACTTTCTAACTTAACTGTTGATTACGTTTTGTAAGTAGGTAGGTACGAAGAGTTTTGTAATAAAATCAAACTGCTGCCGAGTTGCTGTTTTCAAAATGTTTACTAAAACTTCTGGAAATATGTTAAGAAAGACGGTTATTTTTTATTGTGTCTTGAGTCTATATTTATCTTTGATACGGAAGCCTAATTCCCTACTATCAGTACTATCCCTACTAATATCATATATTATGTGAATATAAATATTACGCCGTAACTACTTCAGCAACTATCATGAATTTATGTCAAAGAAATTATATAAAAAAATATACACCTTGCTAGAAAAAAAATTAGCAACGGTATCTAAAATAGTGGGGTGGTTCTTCTAAATGTTCAAAACCTAATTTAGTAAGATATACATATTAATAAAAATCACTAAACTAGGTATGTCTGTGTCTATTTAGACACAGACTGACCGAAAGACGAAATTGTATACAATAACTCTAAAACTCAATCCCAATTTTCAAACTGCAATAGAATTATCAACAGTCTTTGCCGTAACAAAGTATTTACTGATCCATTTACGTCCAGAACGGAAGTATAATAAAACATAATGTATAGAAAAACATCTTTCAATTTTCACTTTATCTCATTGAATGGACACAAAATCTCAGGATTTTCGTTAGGATCTTCATATCAATATGTGAAGAAAAGATGGACACCGAGGGATAATCGAAAATGTCCGTCACGCTGGGTAGTGGATCCAGTGGGGACGGCTAAATTATAACTTAAATACCAACTGGGTCTTGAAGTTTATGGATGAATTTTCGTAATCTTCTTGACGTTCGTTTCTTGAAGTCAAATTAACTTCTTATAGGTTATAGGTTTTATAATCATAATTCCAAATATTGCATTATTCAAATTAATGATATTAAAATTGAACACGTAGACAGCAATACTGTTTTAGTCGCTAAACAATGCTTGTAATTTAAGTATTGAACAAATCTTAATGTAGATGCCAACAAATTTTAAAGAGGAAGATCATGGTTGACCATTTAATGAGAAAATTTACGACAATTTTATACACGAATGTGCTCTTTTATCAGCCACGGTGGTCGAGTAGTCGAGCTTCTTTCTCGCTTTGGATTCACAGGTCGAAGAATAAGGCTCCGGGCTTTCACATCAATGATTTCTCGGCAGATATATGTAATAAATATCGATGACTGACAACTTTGTACCAGGTATAAGGCAATAGGTCGTGATTTGAGGACTCGAGGGTTCGACAGCCGCTGCCTGCTCTTTCGGGTAGAAAAAAGCGTAATGATATTTTATAATTGTTATATTGATGTGCTCTTATCTTGGTAGCTCGGCGTGTAGAGGATCATCGGTAATAATTGGAATTGTTTCCAAAAGAAGCTATTTCAAAACCGTTGATATATTTGCATGCTTTTTCAAATTATCGATTTCAAAAGCTAATAAACAAATTGAAGATCAATAAAAAGTTATAAGGACTTTTGATGTCCACTGTTGGATGTAGGCCTACCTCATTGAACGCCATAGCTCACGGTCCTGTGCCTTCCGCATCCAGTGGCTCTCAGCAATCTTGATCAGGTCGTCCGTCCATATTAGTCAAAAATAAAATAAACAAATGAACTATTCAATATATGAACACGTAAAGACAGCAAATACAAAAGTCAGGATCCAGAACAGAAGGCGTTAATTTAGTTCAGTTTACATATGCTAAATATAGAGGTTTATTGAACTCCTTGTACTGAACACATACAGAGAGAGAGAAAGAGAGATCAGAGCAATAGGAGAGAACATTACAAGACATTTTTATTTATTTTTACTGTAAACGTATAACTATGTGAATAAGTTTTTATGCTCAATGCCTTTTAGTTCAGTTTATACTGAAGTCTGTTTTTTAATCATTAAAGTATTTGTATTATCCCAAGGGAACACATAACTGGGATGGAAAGTTACATAAATGTTTTAAAGAAATTTACTATTCGTATAAAAAAAAATCATCTAGTTCTGTTCAATCGTAATTGAGTAACAAACACTCAATTAAAATCACAACTTATTGTATCTATAATATTTACTACTTGTTTATTATTATAGAACATAACATACCTTCACGCTAAGTCCCTTGCGAGGGTAGACAGAACAGAGCGCCATAACCAATCTATATACATATCTACAAATTAGTTTCGTTTAGTTCGTGCTTTAACATACCTGATACACCATATATGGCTTGTATATTAAATTCAGCTAAACCATATTCACAGTTTATTCCCAGCTTTTAAAACCGAAGTACCTACATGAAGTCTTTGTTATCTAGATAACAAAAGGCCGAGCGCGCATTATAAGAACAATAATTAATTGAGCAGGCCCCCAGATGTGTATTGTGTCATGTGGCTGGTGTAGTGGTGACGCATGTTGCCACCGAGTGTAGCGGCGGCTCCTGGTTGGCACACATGTATGTCGTGATCAATTACTTTTAATAAGCCCTATAATTGTCTAATTGTTGAACCGGACTCAGCGTCATCCGTTATCCTGTATCAACTGTCATAGATCTACATTAATATTATAAAGAGGAAAACTTTGTTGGTTTGTTTGTAATGAATAGGCTCAAAAACTACTGGACCAATTTTAAAAATTATCTCACCATTCGAAAGCTACATTATCCACAAGTAACATGGGCTAAATGTTATTTTATATAAAAATAGGGTTCCGTAAGATATATGGGTTTTTCGGACACAGGTATAAAAAATCAACCAGAAAAGTTACTTATTTTGCGTACGCTGCCTAAACTATAAACGATAGAACCATAGAATGTTGTAATTAATTGTAGATTTTATAAATACATGTCGACAAAAAGTCGAACGGAGCAATAATCGTTTTTAGTGGTAGGTGTATAAAATATTTATTTCTAAGATTTTTGCGAATCTCACTCATTGATTAATTTTGTTCGTCACTCGTGAAAATGATCTCTGTAAAGAGTTCGAAACGTCGGGAAATAAATATAAATAAATAAAAAATAAACGCGATATAATCCTAAAAGTTGTTTTAATCAAAGATGTATAAAATATGGCGGTAAGAAGTTCGCGCGCTCTGCTAGTATTTTATAAACCAAATTGCGATTTCATATTTCATGAATTTTAATCAAGCCGTAAATTACTTGAATATTAGAAATTATTATTACCTTCAATTCGCTGTTTAATTATACACTGTAATTTGTTAATGTATATTTATTATTATAACAACGTAAATGTTTTGATTATTTTTGCCTTAATTTCTTGTTTCTATGTCGAGTATTCGTCGTATCTTTTTGTATGGTGTTTAATTGTATTTTAATCTTGTGAACATTATGTTCTAATTATATATACATATGCTGGGAAACTATAAACTGTTCTCAGTTGCTTATAAACATGTTCAGTTTGAGATGCAAATGAGATTAAGCAGAGTAAGCAGTCAGCGGGTGGTGGTGCGAGACGAATAGCAGAAGCGCTCAATAAAAAGTCTGGTTTTGTTTATACTATCGCCGGATACGACTGGGTGGTGGTGCACCACATGTGTCTGTAGTCGTCATTGTGTAGTAGTACCACCAAAATATCGCCCACGTGGGATCATCCCACTAAACATAACATTCACGCTCATAGTTATGACACTTTATCAAGTGTACTACCCTACCTCATTTCATTTATTGTGTGTTTTTTTTATTTGTCTCTGTATAAAGAATTATTTCTATTTGCTAACACTTAACACAGTGTGATGTATAGATAATTACTAAAGAGAAAATTACTTGGAAAAGAAAAATTGCGGTGCCCGTCTAATATCGTTGTGTAGATTGTTGCAAATAACTCTTAAGGACAGCCAACTCGTAGTGCCGCCTTCTACTGCTTACAAAGTTTTATTACATTTGTAGAAGTAGCGTTTTAATCTAATACGCAGACAGTATGTTTTTTACGGTATAGTAACACCTAAAAAAATTGCCGGCTACTGTTTATTAATTTAAGAAACGAAATTATAACCTCAAAGCTATTGGAGTGATTTTAAAAAATCCTGCCCCGTTTAATAGTTACACTGTCCCCGATTAGCATAGGCTATTTATAATTGCGAAAATAATTGGATGGAAGCTGGTACATAGGCAAAATTAATTAATGAGTAGGAAGAAAAAAAAATTGATGCTGTCGAATTTTAAATGTAAATCTTCATGCAATAAATCCCCGCCTTGAACCAAATATCTTTTATTAAATTTATCGAACCGTGATGTAACAAATGTCGTATTGATTTAAATAAATTTTAGTTGACGCTTCTGCGGTCAGAATATATGACGCTATGAGACTGTGCGTATTTCTAAAAGTATTTAGTTATTTTGTTAATATAAAATGACTCACGCAAGACGTATATATTGTCGTCGTGTTATTCCATAAATAGCAACAAGACAAGTGGAGGGGTGCTGAGACATCTTGACACATCTTTTAAATAAATCAACCAACAGCCGTCCGAGGCCGGTGTGCAGTAGCGGTTGGCAAATTACAACTCAAAAACCAAGTGCCCTTAGTTCCGACACAGAAGGCTCGAGACACTTCATTCCACTCTGTCCTGCTTACCTACCTACATTGTTTCGAGAGCTTCAACACACAACGACTCTGAGACATCTTCACCGTTTTGTTATGATGTATTTAGTTATATTTTTTTGATATAACCTCACCAAAAAAGGTATATTAGTTTCGCAGTTCATAGATTGGTAAAACATCTATTTTCATATCAAACAAGGTGTTGTTTGGAAAGGCAATGTTTGAAAATTCTATTACCTCTCATTTTCCACCGCTATTTTTGATTTAAAACAATTATTTATTTGTGTTTTGTTACAATTTTCTAATACACTACATATTTCTGATAAATATTTCGCCTCATCCACAGTCATACATCTCGTCATGCATTCACGTCGGTTTCGGGTACCACGCATTTTGCCTTTTTTAAACAGACCATTTATTTGGTCGTGGTAGCTCCGTCTTGGTCTCTCGATCCCGACCCTGCCACTCACATTCGCTTCGCTCTTTTAGTCAGTCAACTTTCATCCATACATCCATATATAAAAATAATTTTCCAATTAAAGCTACTAATGATATTAGCACCGTCATCGAGTACTAAGTGTCTATTCAGTTGAAATATTTGTATACTCACCTGTATTCCTACAAGCTATCATTCAAAATGGTCTTGTTCGTAATTTTATATACAGACCCACCTCTATTGTAATATGGAGCACAATAGAGCAAAAATGTTATACTATTCAGCAAATCGGGATCGGGAATATTACACCTCATTGTTAACGTTTTCCAATATTTGGGGCGTTTAAGTTGCCTTTGTACGTTATCATCATGTAATTAATAGCTACCATCGTGATTCTATTTTAAATGTTCTTTGAAAAGAAATGATTGATGGCCAATTCAATATAATTTCTGCTGCTTCAGTGAATATTAATATATTCGTATTGTACTTAGGTACATGTAATATAAAATGTTGACCTATATTATGTTTTTAAAGTTATATGTGTTAGATCGTCGTCTCCGAAAACTTAGCTACAAAGCACCTCGTCATCATCAACCTATCTGCGTTCACTGCTGGACATAGGTCTCTCCTCTGGCGCGCCACTGAGCTCGATTTTCGGCCATTCATTTCCAACCGTTGCCAACCACTTTGCGTATATCGTCGCCTCACGTAGCCTGGTCTCCACTGCAGAACACGTTTCCACCATCGGGAATCAGATGTGCGACAAATGTGACCTGCCCACTGCCACTTCAGCTTGCTTGTTCTTTGGGTTATGTCGATGACATTATTTCTCTGTCGAATGGCTTCATTTCTAATTCTATCCTTCATAGCACCTACTTGTTTTTTTTCTGTAACCTCCCCATCATATTATGGAGAAATGAAACGTTAGATATATAAAATGATGATTTAAAACGTATGACTAAATATATATAACAACGTGTAATTTATTTAAGTTCCTGTACAAATTTCGAAAAATAATGCAGTCACTTCAATCTCTTTCACAATTAAATCTAAAGACACATCGCAAGCTAAACTCTATTCAGCAACTCATATTACAGATCTTGCAAAAACAAAAAAAAACATTCGCGATAGCGCAGTTGGATAAATATATCAGATATTGAAATGAATGAGCGACAATTTCTCATATTCAATGGTACTAGCGAGCTGGTGAGGCAGGCGGCCTATTCAATTGCATCCAATGGCCACTTCCTAATTTGCCAGCTTCCTGTTCAGTTCTCTCTGTTAGCTGAGTGGTCTCACGTTGTACTACGCTTAACATTGTATATCAAATACGCTTTGAAATAAGTATTATCACTATAGATTTCTTTTCTATTTTATTTATCCCCTCATTTAAAAATAACTTTTCCTTCTTCTTCTTTTCAATCATCTTTTAAAACAGAGTTGAATCTACCTCTTAATAGTATTTTCGGAAATCCTTGATTTTCCCTCGGCCTCCAATTATATTCCCGTGCAAGGCCATAACTTCTAACTACCGTTGTTTAAACTCATATTGTCTTCTATTAATAATGACTCTAAATAAAATAAGAGCACATCAGTGAAGTAAATACATTAAATATTAAAAAATGCCTGTACTTACGCTTCAGTAGATTACTCGCATAAATTTAATATAATAAAATCACGACCGCGTGTGCCTATTGCCTGATATCACCAGTTTAACTTGAGCTGAAATGGTTGTAGAGCAGATTTTGTGCAAATTTGGCAGTTTAATTTGTATAACAAGCTTTCTGGTGTCTAAAAATAAAAATGTAAAGAGCGTATGTTTTAATAACGACGTAGTGTGTGTTAGGATTTTGTAACTTTGTATATTTACTTTGATAAAATATACAAATAATACCTACTAGATCTGGTTAGTTTCGACGCAACAGCGTTATGTTGTTGTTTTAAATCCGTCCCACATTCTAGGTAATCGTATTCTGAAATTAATTCATGAAATTGTAGACAATAACATATTTATCGGTATAAACAAAATAGATGTGTTTACGTTTGTATCTTTAATAAACGAAGATCCAAATGATTAATGGCTATCACTTTTATATTAAGACTAGCTGACCCAGCAAACGTTGTCTTGCCGAAAAATAAAATTTAAAAAATAGGGGTTGAAAATTTAGGGTTGCATGTATTTTTGTATCCCGTTTTATAAAAAAAATAAGAAACAGAAATATGTCGAAAAATTAAAAAAAAAATTGAGGGGTGCTACCCTTGTGATTTAGGGGGATGAAAAATAGATGTTGTCCTATTCTCAGACCTACCCGACACGCACATAAAATTTCATGAGAATCGGTCAAGCCGTTTCGGAGGAGTTCAATTACGCACACCTAGACTCGAGAATTTTATATATTAGATTTTCATTAATAAAGAATTTCTTGTCACACCTATATGAAGATAAGACAGTTTTTTTTCTTGGCCATATACTATTGCCTGAAGTTCCTGCGTGTTAAACCAAGCAAACGAAATCTCTAGTTACTATTTTTAAGAATCACTATTAATAAACTAATATTATACGTTATTTGTAGCTGAATAATATTTTCTCTTCTTTTATCTTGAACTGAAAACGAATATTTATGTCACAAGTAACTTAATTCCTGTCGGATGTACCACGACATCATTTTTCTTCTCTCCATTCTAATTACGAATATAATTTCCGACTCTTAACTAACACGGGAGTTTACAAAATTAACTGACAACTACCAACACTCCCTAATTAGAACTTGAGTAAATATTCCTCAGGGCGCGACGATTAAAGGGCTTGTTAACTGTAAAAATTATATTACTATTAAAAGTTTTTTACGAATTGAAAGAGGTTTAGCAGTAATTGCTTATGAAAATTCAAATTTTGATATTTCAAATAACTTTGGCGAAACTGTGGTAAATCTATTTCGTTCAATGTATCGTAATGGCTTCGCGTCCTATTTATTCCGTATGAGCAAAATAATTCGTTTGGCCTGCACGAGACATTGTCGCTCCCAAGACCTTCGGAGACTAAAGTTTCGAAAATACTCTACTTTAGAGTAGTTATTTGAGTAAAAGTTTCAAAGATATGAATCTAGCTGATGTTCAAAGGCCGATACAGAGGCGACTTGCGTTTTGGCACAAGCCGTTAGCGTCAATATTTCGAATCGCATCCCAGAAACGTCAACTATAAGCGGCTTTATTTATTGCGACAGAATTAGTACATATACCTACACGGGTGACCTACCTACACAGTCCCTGAGGGTAATAGCGCCGCATTCTTGAATTGCCAGACTGTCGTGTATAAATCTTAAATAATGTTATAAAACGTGAATGCGAATATTTGTTTATTACGTGTTGGCCCTTAAACTGCTCATTTATCTCAATATAATACTGAACATTTTGCTAACACTGGGATTCTCAAGAACATTCTGTACATTTTTGTACATTAAAAGTGAAACAAGTTATATAAATGTTTTTAACTGTATTTCCAGCACATGGTCGGGACGGGTATGGCGAACCCGTTCCCTGCGGCGGCGGCGGCTGCGGCTGCAGCGGCCCAGTTCGCCGCCAATGGTGACGCGCTGGCCGTGGTGAAGGCAGACCCTGCCGGTCCCGCAGCGCCACCACAGCCCCCACATGTGAAGAGTGAAGGACCACCGCCGCCAGCACCGCTACCACCTGCAAATTTCTCACCACAACCACCGTCACAACCTCACACACAAAACTCAATAGAAAATCAAAATAATACCTCAGTGAGTACAACGTAACAAAATCTTAGATAGAATTAAATTAGAGAGAAATATAATCTCAGCTCTTAATGAGTTTTCTTGTCGAATCATTTGTAACAGGAGCAGCTATCATTCTCCACTAATAGTAGCCAGCCGCTGCATCATATACGACTATATACACATACATGGGTCTAACAGAGAGTTCAAGCTTTAAAAAAATAACAAAACAAAAATATTAAAAATCATTATTGTGTTTTTCAGCAAAGTGAAAGCGAAGCAAATGAAGAGAGCACACCTGTGAGCGTGGCGGCAGCTGTAGTGGCACACCAGGCCGCTGCGGCAGTGGCCCAGCAGGCTGCGGCCGCGCACGCAGCAGCAGCTGCCGTCAGTGCAGCAGTTGCAGCACAACCTGCACAAGAAAAGACCCTCGTACCTGTATCACAAGCATCACAACCGAAACGGTTACATGTCTCCAATATACCCTTCCGATTTAGAGATCCAGATCTAAGAAACATGTTCGGGGTACGTACATTGTTACAATTCATTTTAAAGCACGCTTTCCAATAATTTTCTCATCTAATCAACGCTTTAATAATTAAATTTTACATTTCAGCAATATGGCACTATACTTGATGTAGAAATTATCTTCAATGAACGCGGCTCGAAGGTAAGCACTGCTCCAGGCAGAACCGTCCCAAATCAAGTGGCTCATTGAAATTAAGATACAGTAGTACTACTGGGTTTCAGTGTTGCCACTTTCAAAATTACTATATAGGATCAAAACACACAAATATACTTTTAAATATGTAGAATAATGACTGTTAAACTCCTATTAAATGATTTAAATATTAGAATTTTGGTATTTGTGTATTTTGGTTCTTTGTCTATTTTTTTTTGTTAAAGGAATAATGTTCATATTGTAACAAACAATAACAATCAGCAATGTAATAAGATAATTTGAGATATATCATAAAATTTTCCCAAAAGTTACATTTTACAATTCACTTTATTTGGTCTGACACTTTAGTAAATTTACTGTGACAGAATAGGAAGACAATCAAGTGACGTGAGTTCCCTTTTTGTCATTCTGAAGAGAGAAATACTAAAACTATTTTTTGATAATATAGATTGATAAATACATATAAAATTATGAACTATGAACATATTCCTTTAATTTTGCACCAAAGTCAATACTTACTAGCTATTGTTAATGGTAGAAATTTTATTTAAACTGTGTTATATTTATTTATATACATTTGTCACTTTGCTATTAATAATTGATATTGACTTTAGCTATTCTTGTGATATGAATTAGGGTCAGCCAAATATGCAATAGCTAGGAAGTGTAACTAATATATTGCTGCCCAAATGAAGGTAACTACTGATCAAAATAATCCCGCAGATAGTCCCATTCAGAAGTTTAATTTTTTTTATATTTTCAAATATTATTCATGCGACTTAATTAAATCTCCTTGCTTAGCAAAAAAAAAAATTGAGGCAAATGGGCTTAGTTAAAATAATATAACTGTTTCTTGAAAAAAAAAAATCTTGTCTCATAGCATTTTTGGTTTTATTATTGGTGCAGTAATCTCTAATCGCATTGTATATAACCATTGAAATAATGATGTTTATGATTATAATAATAAATAAATTTACATATTATGCACTGATGCGCCATTGATTTATCCAATAAATAACTTCTGATTTTTTACTTTTGTGAATCTAGCATATGAGTTTTTGGCTATTGTAAATCCATGGCGTTATCAGATTTACTGATGTTATTAAACAACATTATTTTTTATATATAAACAATCTCTTAATACTCAAAAAACAACTGACTGTGAAAAAAAAACAAAAAGAAAAAAAAATGTTTTTCGTTTTCGTGAAATTTTAAGAGTTTATTATCATCGAAATGTTACTATAACGATTAATTAATTGGATTGGATTGATCGCTTTCGTGTTTACTGCTTTTCTTGTGTCAAGTTTGGTGACCGCCCCTTACAAAGTAGTCCATATGCTCGCTCATGTCAAACAATATATACTATTTACTCTTTTTTCAAAATGTCCAAGTATATTTTTTTTGTTTCTTCGTGATGCCTCACACATTGGGATATGCAGTACTTATTAGAGAATGTGCATCGTCACTATAACCAGCTGGATTCCTATGGCATATATACTTTTATAATCAGGACAGCTCTATTATCCATCACTAATGAGGTTTTTGTTTTTGCAATCGTCCAAACTACTCTGTACTCATATTTAAACTTTTTTTTAAATTATACTCATCTTTATAGCCAAATAATGGGTGCTAATGTATTGCGTCTTCAATACTTTCTGTAAATACCTGTCTTCGCTCATATATATTTTCCGATCAATTCTTTTGACTTAACCAATGTTGTAGTTTGGATGATATGTGATTCTGATGTATTTTCTAGTCTATTAGTTTTGACAGCGTACTTGCATACTTATTTGCTCTCTATGTTATTAATATATTTTTTATTTTCAGTATGAATAAAACTCTTTATTTGTAATTAAATAAAATGAATAAAAGTCATGCTTCCTAACAAGGGATTATAATTAATAATAATAATAATACATACTTATTAGTTTCTTTCGAGCATGAATGTATATTTCGCTGAACTATGGGATATTGTTATTGATATTGTATATTAAACAATTGTATTCGATACACTGATGTAATTTATAACTAGAAGTAATTATAGGGTGCATCATTTAGTTTGGCTTTATATATATATCCTCCATTTACGTCAGTTAACAATAGACATTTTCACTTGTTGAGGTACAAATCGAAAAAAAAATCTATTTTTTTTTTTCAATTTTAACGTACACATGTTTTTAAAGCCGATTTGCATTGTGAGATGTACCTAGTGTGAGTGTGTTTAGAGTAATGTTTCTGAGCTTACTATGTCACTTGTGTCTTCTCTTATTTTGAACCAATATCCGTCTGTAAAAGAATCACCATGAGAGCTTGTTGCACTGTATGCGCGCGATGCGTTGTCCTGCAATAAGACGTCCGTCTGATCAGAGATCCACGACTATCTTCATCTCTTATCGTACATACTCATATCGTCTACTCTCTCTTCTCTCTCTCTCTCTCTCTGCCCAGATTTAATGTTTAAGTATTTGCACTCAGAATGGTAATAATAGAGCTGTCATTTGCTTTTTTTATATATATATATATAAGTGTAAGCGTTCCGTACAATCAGCGAAATTGTTTGCCACATTCACAAACTACTCGTCTCTACCACTGTATTGTGTGCTGTGCTAGCTGCTTTTTGTATCTATGGGTTATCCAATCACACATTTTTATTGAGATATTTATATTGTAGTTTCATTTGTCTCAGCACGACGCAATTCTATTAACAATACTCATAAATAATTGAGTATGATGACAAGGCAACGAAATGCTATTTAAAATTTTTGCAAATAGTGACATCTAGTGTGAATATAATACACTACAATTGTGTAAAGTAAATTATGTAAATCTCATGTAGGAATATAAATTGTACAAAAGATTGAAATATAAATCTTCATTACTTTTACTGCTTTTTGTTAATAATGGTGTTTGCTAGGGGCACTGTACAGTACTGCACATTGACATTATGTAAAAAAATGTCCTCTTAGGTATGTCTGTCTGTTAGTATTAAATTTTGAACTTAGCATAAAATATATATTTGTTAATACTAGCGTGTGATGAACAAAAATTTTTTTGAAGTAATGGTCTATTAATTGGTGTTTAAAATGCTGTATTGAATTTGAACTACTTTAATGAAATTGGTCCATATTTGTTTCGGTTGAAGTATGTAAATGTGTTGTTCTCTTAGATCCATTTAGCTGACTCTTAGAGACTGCATGACCTGCATACTTTCTGTCTTAATACAAATCGCAGCTAACATTCCACTCAGGTGCTCTCTTTCTCTCTCTCATACATATCAGTGTAGTGTTGAACATATAATATCTTCAAGTCTCGTATACAGTGATGACAATCTCTCCTACCAAATAATAGTACAGACTACTAGGTCGAGCTAAGTTAAATATTAATTTATTACTGTGATCCAAACGCTTCTGTGTACCCATACAGCTAGAATACGCTCAAAGTATCAACGTATTATATAATTATATTTATATATATTGATTGAATCGATAATATTTTCTTGATATTTCATTAGAATTAATTTGAGATTAATTAAAAAAAAAAGAATATGCAATGCATAAATGTTAATTTAATTTTTGTTGCACGTTGTTTTTTGAGCGACGCTGTTTTTAATGCATGTTTTGTCTGTCTTGCATGCAGGGATTCGGTTTTGTAACATTCGCAAATAGTGGTGATGCGGAGCGAGCACGAGAGCGTCTTCACGGCACCGTGGTTGAGGGCAGAAAGATAGAGGTGTGCATGACTCAATAAGTACCATCCGTAGCACTTATGTAACTTTAACATCCCGCCCCGCCCGCGCCCGCGCCCCGCCCCGCGCACCGCAACCTGCGCTCAGCTCGTCTGCTCTGTAGTTACTGTCATGCGCGCCGCGGTAACGCATATTAGCACTAAGTATACCGCCGTCTAATCCACCATAATTACAAAACCTTATTTATTTTTTATCCCTTTACTCTCTAGACGGTCATTTAATATGCCGATCGATTGAGAGACAGTGTCCCACAGAGAAATGTAGGACGAAACGTATCGTCACAATGCTGGCGGAGGTAAGAATACTAAATACACACATATATATATATATAGTTTACCATTTATCTTATTACTTCTCTATATTAATTTAAATTATATATGTATGCATATATATGAATAGTTAGCAAGTGGCAATGTAGACGTGTCCATATGTTTCCAATGTGTTTATGACGTCACGTGCAGACAGTTCTCTTATCTACTGTGGAAAAGTGTCATATCTATAACATAATATAAATGTTCCCCAATCAACTAATTTATCTTTATCCCGAAATTCCTTTATATATATTTTTTTTTTCAAATATCAGATGTCCGATGGCATAATGTTGATAATACAATATTTAATTTATTTTTTAGAAAAAAGATACTCATTTTTTTTATTTTACTAAAGTGATTATGAGACATCTGATATGCTGATTGGCTGATTTTACATTAGTTACACGAAATTGCAATTTACACTAAAATGTATACACAATCTTTTAATAACGTGTATGGGTTCGAGTCCCATGCAAGGCAATTCGATTTCACGGTAATCTTAATCACCTAAAGCACGTTTTTTCGTATATATATGTATAGCGCTATTTTAATTCTTTATAGCTTGCAATATATTATAAAATCAGCCAATTATATTTTTTTTATGCTTAAATCCAAATACATTATTCTCACATAGATTTTACTCCCAAATCAGGTTAATAATGCCACAGCGAGAGTGCAGACAAAGAAACCACCAACTGTACCCAATGGTAAGTATCGCGTTTAATATATTGTTAATAAAAATAAATTAATAACTAAACACAATAATTTATGCGAATAAAACCCCAAATTATTATTATTATTACACAAATATATTGAATATAAAACGTACACTTTTCCACAACACAACAAAAGTAATTAATTAATGCATCTTGCTATTTTCTCTTTTCTTTTTAATCCATCCAGTTATTCTGGCTAGAAATGGATCAGTTCCCACTTTGGGTGAGAGAGCTGATAATAGTAAACATATTGATCGATGTTGTTCATGCCAATGTAATGTTTACTAAATGTGACTAGTTACGTTGTCCGAATGCTACTAGGTTAGGAATTAGGGTTGCCAGGTGGCCTGGGGGAAAAAACTGCATAGTACCAAAATTTTTGCATCTTTTATAAAAAATCATTTTATCTACAATAAAAACAATAAGTTTGCTTAAAAAAATAAGAAGTCATTGTGGCTATTATACGACAGACATTTGTTCTAAAATTGTCCTGGACGTGATCATTTTCTATCTGGCAACCCTAATGTGAATGCAACTTAGTATTGAGCTCTGTACACAGTCAGCAGCCGCAGACAGTGTCGTTCGCACTCACTTTATTTTACTTACGTATATTCTATATATTATTGTGTATGTATACATCCAGAACATGCGACAGTCTGTCTCCGGCCAAATATTGCCTGACGAACTTTATATCCAATAAGACGAAAATCTAGACAGCTTGTCACAATATTTTTTATATGTATATTATGTATATATACACATCACACAATTTAGTACACAAATACACCATGTTTGTTCTTATCTGCCAATGTAAGTTTGTTGGAATGATTGCAAATGTATGCACTATACAAATAGGTATATAAATTTTGTAGTCGAGAATGTCTTCTAGATTATGTACTGATCTATGTTTTAGATTTAGATTAAACACATACGTTATATTTGTATAAATTATTATACTTATAGCGGTAACTTTTTTATGATTGTACAAATTTTGGGTAATATTGTTTCAGTTTGTGTCCAGTGGCCGGAAGGTGAGACCCAGTGCTGATTTTGTATATTTTATTCGAGAATTAAAAAAACAAAATGCTTCGCGATTACATTGAATAACATTCATTTGAGCATGAGATAATTCTTTCACGCTATGTGGTGGGAACATTCAGTTTTATTTTTTAATTTCTAAGGCCGTCATATTTCATCAAGGGAATCAAAAGCCTGCTGCCCGCTGTCGTTTAATTGTTAAACTTCCCAATGATAGTAAAAAGAAATCAATCTACTATTTACTATTAGTAAAAATATATATATACCTATATCCATATTTCTCGAACGGAACATCTTTTACAGAATAAAAAAGAAATTACAATACTTATTGTTGGTTACATTATTTGGTGAAATATGATTCTATTTAGTCTACGAATACAACTAATGTACTAATAATTATGAATGACTTATTTAAGGTATTTCATTTTTGTACATATTTATATTAAATTTACTTAAATGGTCAAATTGTTCCCCTGAATTGTTGTAGGAATTTAGACTTTACATATTTCAATTTAAATATATACAATACATTGCCCGTCAGAACAATAGTGAAGAATAGAAACATCGGCGATATGCTTGCACCTGTCAGCAGTTGTGGAAATATTAAAATCTGAATATTTGGATATTAGGGTATCTGCTGTTCAGGTTCAGCTGATTGCCATATTTTCATCGGTTCTACGTGAAGCATATAATGCTGGGTTACGTTTATATTTCGGATTCATTCATTCAACACGAACACAACTAGAGAATAACTTCACAGAGAGTGAAATATATCCAATCTGTGGGGTTATTCGCCATACATGCGCGGGGACTCGCTCCGAACACGCCGATCGTTAGCGTCGTGGACGCGGTAGTTGTCGGGCGCGAGTCGTCTCGCATGCGTGCGCGTTGTGCCGCAGGGCTGCGGGTGTCGGGCGTGACGTGGCCCTGGCTGAGCGCCGCGCCCGCGCCCCCTGCCTCCGCGCCGCCGCTGGTGCTGGCGCCGCGCGCCGCTCAGCGTCGCAGGTAACGCATGCTAGAGTAGTGTGTCCCTGTTGCATGTAGCGCTGCGGGCCCGCGAGCCGCCCCCGCCCCGCCCCCTCCCGCACGCCGCCCTCCTGCCGCGCGCCGCCGCCGCCGCCGCCTACGCCTCGCAGTTGCACGCCTACGCACCGTGAGTACTGCGCCACACGCCCCCGCCCCTCGCACCCCCCGCACCACCACCGCCCTCCCGCGTACTTGCACATGTTATAGAAATGTAATCATGAGCACGCATACCGTATGTTTATTTCGCGGGTGCTTGATTGGTAAGTCGGGAAAACCTGAACTTTGGAAAAGCACCCTTACTATACTACCAAATAAATTCAATATATGTAATACGTATACAATGAAATAGTTATTGAAGAATACAATTAAATATACTTTAACGTCATTTAATTGACGTGTAATGGTCCTTCGAGCCGAATACAAAATTTGTAAATCGATAATAATCTTGATATTTCCTTTTGTATGAAATAGTAACATATGTGTAACAGGATGCAAGTACCTCTCCACTTTCCCAGACATACCTATCCCACAACCCGTTTCACCTAAATGTGGTATGAATATTTTGTATTAATAACCTACATAGCACGTATATGTAAATTGATAATTGTTGATGTAACTAACATACAATCCCGTGTTCCGAAATAATTCTCAAACGTGAAAGTTGATTTTTAAAATTATTTCTGATAAAGATTCAAGTCTGAGCGTTGTTTACGGATACGGAGCTTAGCTACTTCAATTCCTCTAACTGGACTGTTCGTTTATATTTAGATGTTCTTATCTATAGTGCACATTTGCTCAATAAATTTAATTAGCACACTGTTTTGTAGAGTTCTGAGTTAGATTTCATATTTTTTTCTTGTAACCCTGCACTAATAGCATTTGTATGAACTGGCACTTTCACTGCACTCAGTAGTAATATGACACACATCAATGTTCATAGATATCGATTATTATTCTTGTAAATTATCCCATAGATGTACTGATTAATTACTACATATTATTATTTAGTTCAACTCTAAAACCATAATTAGCTATCTACTACTACATATAATTTTATTTCACAGTGTATATTACGACCCGTTCTTAGCTGCCGCAGCAACTGCTGACAACAACTACAGACTACAGGTAATTATAAATGAATGATTTAAGTGATATAATTACATTTATATGGGTATTATTATTATTGTATGGTGACCGACTGACGGACTAAATGACTTGCGCGTCATTCGTTCAAGACGTGCGCGTCATTCGTCCATGACGTGCGCGTGCACGTGTACGTATACGCGTGTGAGCGTGTGTGGTGACAATCCGTGTGTTGTTGCAGGCCGCGAAGCCGGCAGCCGAGGTAATCGTCACTCACGCCTTTAGAGTTCCGTATCGCTCGTATGCGACTGTTTGTGTATCTCTATCGCTTCCTGATTCATGTACCACCGCGCTAGTATATATTTGATTATCCATCATGGAGTGAGTGCTGGGATTTTGTTTGCTCCTTTTTATACTCGTATGGTCCTATTGGTTGGTAATCCACCGTAATGCAGGGTGCACATTGTATTTGTGGTAACCGAGATGGACTGCGCTCACCGGCTCGCGTGGTTTGCTTTCTGTTCAGTTCATTCTTATATATATCCTTGTACGTGGTATTGTGGTGGGTGATTTTAGTTGTTTTATTTTAGGCTATGTTGAAGCTAAGTAACCGAGTTGACTCAATCAGACGCTAATACATGCTACGAGTAGAACATTGAGCCCACAAAAACTTAATTGCAAACGTCAATGTACACTAACAGTACACAGATGTAGTTAGTTATTTTAGAACGTTCGATTTATCGTTTTAGTTTGTATCGATAACGACGACTCGTTCTGTGCATGTTTCATGTCCATCGTACACATTAACAAACACGTCAGCGTTCATTGAGACGGCATTGTGTCGTTCGTCCGAACGGACCTTCCTATAACATCGAGCGTGTCGGCAGAGTTGCATGAGTCGATTTTGTTATGTACATATTTAGACAGAGAGATGCACACTTATTTTATTTTTTACTTTTTATTATTATGTAGTACATTACCTCTGCATTGTTTTCGCTTTCGACTAATAAGCCATCCATATCGCTTCGAGCGGACGAATCGAGACTATTTTCATCGATGGAATATAAAATGACGGTAAGAGAAAACAAGGTCCTTGTGGGCTCAGTGTCGACGCGCGCCGTGCGGAATGGCCCCTCAACTCTCCAGTCTACAACTTCGAAAAGGCGTTAATTCTTGGTAAAATACTATAAATGTTTTTTTACGTGCGAGCAAGTCTCCGGGTTCGCTCGTGTTTGCAAACCTTATCAAGAATGAAACAAGCTTTTGTTTTTGTGGACTGGATTGAGTACCGGAAGACTGATAGATTGATTTTGGCGTATGTGCAGGCGGCAGCAGCGGCTGCAGCGGCAGCGGCGCCCCTGCTGAAGTCCCCGCTGGCGTCGGCCCAGCACGCGGCGGCTGCGGCGGCGGCCGCCAACTACGGGGCCGCCGCGCGCGCAGCCGCCGCCGCCGCCGTCAGCGCCGCGCCCTCCCCCGCCGCACTCACACCCCTCGCTGCCACGTAAGTGACCAATAAACTAATTTAACAATATAGTAGTCGGGCCAGCCTAGGCTTGCAGCGGGCTCATGCTTCGTGGTTCTCGCTTATTGGTACTCATTTGTTTGTTCACAAGGTTTTCAAAATATCGCAGTAACAGTATTCAATTTATTTCCAGTTACGGCAGAGAATACGCAGATCCATATTTAGGCCACAGTATTGGACCAGTAACAGGCTACGGGGTAAGATACAGTGTTTCTTTTTTATCTATCGACTTCATTTTGGAAAATATTAATTAATTTATAATATCATTATCATTTTCAGACTGCAGTGTATAGAAGCGGTTACAACAGATTCGCACCGTACTAAGCCAAGTGGATCAGGAATCGATTTTAACTCGAATATAAGCTTGATCACCTTCAACCTCAACATGACATTGAACTCTCTTTTTGTAAACGTACAAACATATTGTTAATGTAATATACGCTAGCTACATACGCTACATATACGTGATACCTGAGCTCTCGGCAAATATATACTATAGAACTGATGAACAAACAGACGCTCAAATAGTGGAGTGCGCGGCCATGACATACTAACACACATGACATGACAGACAACTCCGCGGCACACAACACAATATATTATTAATTATGTATACCAAAGTCATTAAAATTTGTAAACAGAAAATGTAAGGCTTAAACTAATATGAACTATATTATTATAATATTGTACATTGTTTTTTTTTTGTATACACGGATGATGCTATCCAAGTGCGAGCAGCTAAGAGTGAGCGCTTTCGTTATTATTGTAATTAGAACAAATAATTTGTAAGTTTATAATTATTGTAATTTTATTGAATAAAGAAAAATAATAAAATCAATTGAACAACATGTTTACGTCTAGCGTTACGGTAAAATAAATATATTATTAGAAGTAGATTGTTTACAAGTTAAATAAAATTGACAATAGGATTGAATATAATAATATACAGTGTTTAATGATATTATTTAGTGAGCTTTGCACTTGCATATCATACAATATTGTAAATAAATAAATAAATGGCACGTTTTACTTGTTCACAATAAATAATATTATATTTAATAATAAACAACATCATGTATATATATGTATAACAATTTTTTGTGCAATAGCAACATCGACACTGGTGTCAAATTCTAACAAATACAATAGTTTCTCATCAAATATATACATAATTTTGTTCTAACTTATTTTCCGGTGCGATATCCAGATATCCGGCTATATTTATGGTGCCATTTATTTGCTTGTTTTTTTTTTATCGTGATTATATTATTTTTCTCTAAAAGTTACCTTTTAATCTATACAGTTGATTGCTTACTTGTAAAAATTACAACTACAGACTATATACATAATTGTCAAATTCATATTTATATATTATACAAAAAATGTAATGTACTCAACGACGAAAGTCCTTTGGTCCGATGAAATTATACATAATTATATGGTGTGAAAATTTTATTTGCGATGTTGTGACCATTATTGAGAGTCGTCAAAATTCGAGACTACCATACTGTTTACTTAGATGTGTAGGCAGTGAAGTATTATGTGAACAGTGTTCTAACTGTACGAAATATGTCTGTTGTACGTAAATGTCACATATATTTGGGTTTGTAATATTTAAACGCTTGATGCTTGTAATACTCATTATGTTCCGATGTTTGTAGTTAGTTCTTTGGATACGCTCTGCGTGCGAAAAATTTAGCGGGCAATTGCCTTGTAAAATATGCTTCACGTAAGAAACGTCACTGTCTGCCCCAGGAATGTTAACTAGTGGTCCTCGTGGTAAGTTACAAATCGAACTATCGGTTGCTAGTTTATATAATATAATAATTAATAAGCTAAAAAATAATTTTACAAAAATCGTAGGCGGAACGCTTTAGTCGTTGTAGTGTTTAAGTGAATGAAAAAAAAAAGAAGAGAACTCACGTCGAGTTCTTACATATCATAGAGATTCTCTCCTTGTGTGTGGTAAAGTTATGTTTAAAATACTATAAATCCTACTTGGTATATTTGTCTTTTAAAAATCTCTTGATTTTTTTATTACAGTGCTAATTTAAATTATATAATATGTCGTCGTATTATATTATGTAATACATTCATTTTATAGAACAAACACGCATACGGGTCCAACCCTTTTTTTAGTAATCGTAAAATTTTAGATCTAAAAAGTTTGCATTAGGATTTAAAAAAAAAAAAAATAAAGTATCTAACACGTATGTATGAATTCGCTCAACGTTTATACCAAAGCACAAAAACCCATCGATTCATACTTATATCTGATATATCTGATTATGTGTTTGTCTGAACAACATCAACTAATATTTTTGTCTATTTAGATTTAATAGTCTTTCATTGTGAAAAACTTAACAAATCTTCTTATTTCTCTCGTGTAAGATAAAATATATTTGAAACATTAAAATTTTTTCATTAGATAAAATTTTTTCTACGAACATATCTAATTACGTATTTGCCATCTAGTGTATAGTTTTAACCTAAACGTAGTTGAATGAACTGTAATTATAATATACATAATATATAGATCTGAAATGTTTTTTAATCGTCTGTTGATTGTCGATAGCAAATAGTTGTTGTAAACTTCATTTATGATATTTGATGCGTTCGGTAATTTTTTTTGAGTAAACGATGCGTTCAGTATATGTAGTGGGTGGGTGTTAACCACATGTCGCGTTCATTATTACCTATATATACATACATATTTATTTGTTGCGAATTTCGTCCGTATATTTTTTATTAAAACCTTTACGTAGCAAGTAGATAATATAAATATAATATCAGGGGTTGCTCATTAATCACGTGTTGTTAATTTTGCAACTATTTTGCTTCTGGTTTTCCACCTAGTCGAAACATGTGTATTAAACATATAAGAAACATGTGTGTTATTTTGTTTAATATACAACAAATAAAAATTATGCTTTCAAATTAAAAGATAAACCCACCCGATCTGATTGTCCATGATATTTTGAGCGTCACATGGTTAATGGACTACCCCTTAGTGAGGTGATTCGAGAGCCGCCACACTCACGTGGGCCAATATGTATACAAGCTGGCTTGTGTCTGATAATCATAGCTTTAATTAATGGAAAATGTCGCGGTGTCGGGTCACACACACGACCCCTCCGTGTTCCCCCTCTAACCCAATTTAGTATTTTATCCCCAATAAATATAAACTCAACTCAGTTTTGTAGCAATTACCATGACATGTTATTGTTGTCTTGCAGATTCTAGTCTTCGCGCACAATCTAAAAATAATTATTTAGTAAAGGTGCTTACTCGTAAAGGTCTCGGTGTGATATAAGGAATTATTTGGTGGTATTTTTTTTTAATTTTCTCCTCCTCTATCATCGTTAGTTTCATTTCTGTACGATAATATTTTTTAAGCGATTTCGTGTCATATTAATTATCATTTTATAGTTTTTTTTTTTATATATAATCATTACTACACTCACCTAATAGTGCCACTGGCTTATGTTGTAAGTTATATTTAAAAGTTTACTTTTTTATAAATATAATGTATTAATTTGTAGTCTCGTTGCAGCTTCGAACAATGTTTTGTGCTTTACTGCTAAAAAAAAATACTCATGCGTAGAAAAAAAATGCGTTTATATTTTAAGTATTTTTTTTCTATATATATATATAAATAAATAGTTTTGTAGATAATGTCTGATTAATGCAACATTTTATATCTGAGTACAGTAATAAGTACATGTGATCATTATATTCGATGATTTTATTGTTTACCTTTAGTGTTTTTTTTTAATTATTATATATCAATTGAAGTCACAAATTATAATTGTGATAATGATATACATATATAAGTGTGTATGAATCATCAACTTTTTTTTATATTAACTCAAGCATACGAGATTTGTTTTGGTGTGATTTTATCAATTAAAAATCTGAATCTGAAGTCTTAAATTAAATAATCAATTGTACTTATATACAGCAAAACATGTCTCGTCTCCTTGACAATTCTAATTTTTTGTACGTGTATATGTTAATATAAGTTTTTTTTATATATATGATTTTATTATGATAAATATAATCACAAAAGCAAAATGCCTAAGTTTCTTTTTTGTATAAAGTTACATATTATAAGCCAAAATTGTTGTTACTTGGAGAAAAATCAGAATTTAAATTACATATCTGACAAAATGGTTAGTGTGCTACAATAATAAGATTTAAATAACATCATAACAATGTATTATAAATATATAATCATATAGTAAGGAAATATGTATTTTGTAACGCGATTTGTTTCTCAGTTTTTTATGAGATGTTGATAAATGAGATATTTTCATTTTTAATGCTGTGCACGTATTTTGTATCAAACGAACAGCTTCAGTAGATCTAAACGACTAATTGTTATATTGTGCATAATAAATCATATCAGTAGTGGTGTTAGCTAGTTCGCGATGTTATCTAGCGGCCATCGAAGTTCGATCCCTCGCCGGCTGTGAAAGCGCCGGTCGGTTGATGCCACGGTTCTCCATGTAACTGGCATGGTGTAAATATTTTAATTAAATTTGGAACACTATTTAGGCAATGCTGTTATTTTAAATTTAGAACACTATTAGAAAATGCTGTGATTTAAATTTGGAACAATATTAGACATTGCTGTAATTTGAATTTGGAATACTGTAGACAATGCTGTGAATCATTTATGAAATCAGTGGCATAGCAGTCTGTGGTAGTATCAAAATGGACCAATCAATGATAGATCGAAGTATTTTTGTGACCGCTATGAATCGATAATGGCGGTATTGCGCATTTGATTGCTTAATAAATTTATTTTTGATTAAAACCAGAGCTAAAGTTAATTGCCCATGTCGGACGAATAAATCGAAACAGAGATGAATTTTAATTTAATTGATCAGTAATTATCACATACTTTTTAGGATGTGAGGGTAGGCACATACGACCGGCGCTGTCGGGAGTGGTGACCACACTGTATAATGTTATATACATATATATAGTGTTTAGCGGGATATGTCTCCCGCTTATGTTGCGCGTATTAACTGTGCCCCAGCGGGTTCATAATTAATTGTTAAAATGTAGCCAGTTATTAAGTAAAACACTTGTTCGTCAATTGCACATAATCGAAGCTATTCATTTTTGGTAGTTATATACAGATAATAAGTGGGGGTTACAATTATACTGCGTCGTGTTCGCGTTTTAATATTTGCGACGTGCGCTAACGACCTAGTTCGTCTCTGTTGGTATAAAAAGTCGGTAACGCACGTACCAACGATTTTTAAATATTTTTTATTAACAATGCAAAGTTGGGGCGACGTGACGCGTACTGAATTTGAAATTAGTGTGTTTGTAGTACTTGTTCAGTATGCGGCTTGCGACTGAGTGTCTATGAAACAATAAATAATAAAAGAAAAAAAAACGTAGAGATATATTTTTCATTGTCTATGAATGTTCAATCTGCTCTGTTGTCAGCGTCCTCTGTTAAAGAGATGTCTTTAATATTGGATCCAGGCATCGTTCAGTACGCGTGGAAGTTGTCAAAACGTTCAAGCGCTAGAGGGCGCCACTTTTTAGCTAACCAGTATTTGATGTACCATAAACAATACTGTGCTCAATACCTGTATCTGTTACATTGTAAGTATAAATGTTGATTAAAATATTTTTGAAATTATAAATGTAAATTACAATAGATTTGTTAAAAAAATAAATAAATGAATGTCTTCCGTTCGGCACGTTTTGTAGGATGTAATATACTTCTTACGTTGCACAATTTATTCATAGCACAAATATTATGAAGATCTTTAATACTGTTTTGTTGGAAGATGTCTCGAGCCAAGTGCACAGCGAACCCCCCGGTCTCTCCCCTCCACATTACTTTCATTATTACGATTTGTGATAACTAAAGTTAAATTAATAATATGATGGATTTTTGTTTTTTCTTTGTGTAGCAATTTTTATGGATTGCAAAGCTGATTTTCTCTCTTTTGAATTGTAAATATTTTTTTTTTAATATTGAATGAAGTGAATCATTTTAAAGCCTCTGGCAATGTGTACTCATTTACGTTATAAATAAATTATAGTATAAAATGATGTTGATTTATTTTTCTTTACCTATCGATTTCACAAGAAAGCCAAAAGAACTGTTATCTCCAATATTATCACCCAGTTTCCACGATAAAAAGAAAAAAAATGGGTATTACTTTTTATGGGAGAAACACGGCTAACAAGTTATCTGGTGGTAAGTAAATAGCGTCGCCCGTGGATGTCTGTAACATCGCGGCAGCAGCTTTGCCTATCTTTAAGGTGGAACGGAAGGGGAATGAGATGGAAGGATTAGACCTCTAGATATATTTTTCATCGAATCGTGGCATGTGCCAATTTTCTGAAGGTCCTGGTGTTTCACAGGTGAAGCCTGCCCTTTAATGCAGCAATCGTTCCGATTATTGTTATAGTCTATACCCGAACATGTGGAAAGCAGCTATAATGACCCGTTATACTGAAAGTCGTTTGCTAAGATTTGTTATCCTAAATATTGCAGGCGATGAAACCTGTGCTATATAGGTACCGGGCAGAACTATTAATATATACCACACATAATTTTTCAAAAGTCATTGGTGTTAGCCAGGATTAGAAATCAGATCTCTAAAATGAACTTGAAATGCTGAAATACGAAGCTTTAATCACCAACACGAGAGATGTCCAAACAAAGTGGAGTCCCATCACCTCTGCACCCAATCGAAGAGGTGGGTGTGGTGGTGCCACATGCCCATAACTAGTAGAAACTAGGGAAGTAATTAGTGTCCGACCGAAGGTCTATTTTTGGCCGAAGCCGAAGCCGATTAATCGGCAATCTCCACAACCTTCGGCCGAAGCCGAAGGTTATAAACTATAAGTAATTTAATAATTTTCTCCAATATTATCCACAGCTAAAGAAGAATATGGGCTTAAAGTGGCTCTTGCCGCTTTTTTCCCGTTGATAGAAGTATCCGCACTGAACTAAGTGCAGTCCGGTCCGTCAGTCACTCACTCTTTCGTAACAGTTCGTTTAATTCCAACTGTTTTCGGACCTTCGGCGGGACCTTCGGCTTCGTCCCAGAATTTGGCCGAAGCCGAAGTTCTCGCCGAAGATGGGTTTTGGCCGAAGGTGGCCGAAGCCGAAGCTTCGATCGGACACTAGAAGTAATGCATTATCTAAATAACGGAAGAGCAAAATTGTACGATAAATGGATTTGTAGTATATATGTACCTAGCACATACATCTTTTGTTGTTTTTTATGAAAAATACTGATTGGATGACTCCATATAATTATATGTAGATAAGATTGCAAGGCTCTTTGATAACATATAGAGTAGGTAATCATTCTTTAGTATGAAATAATTAAAACAATTGGTATGGTATTGATAATATGGCATGAGCCGATAAGGGTTACGCTGCGACATTCCGACAGTCTAGATTCGACTCTAGTGTTCCTAAGTGCGCCTGCTGACTTCCTTAACAAATAAATGTGATTTATAATGCTATTGAATTGTAATTAGTACGATAAATAATTAAAATGGTGCTCTGCCCTCCGTTCAGGTGGGCCACTAGGGGCAGATTCAAACCTTGCACTGTCTCCGAAGATATCGCCGATGTTAATCAGCGTCGTGAAACTATCTTTGTAAGTAAATGAAATACAATTTACCTGTCAACTAGATATTTATTTATATATAGCTTACTGACCCAGCAACCGTTGTCTTGCCAAAAAATACAAGTTTTTGATCAACAAATAAAAATAGAGGTTGATCGTCGAGAGGTACAAATTCAGGGCTGTATATATTTTTGTACGTTGTTTCATAAATCAATTAAATAACAAAAATGTATAGAAAAATTAAAAATATACATTTAGGGGTGGACTACCCTTAACAATTAGGGGGATAAAAAACTCACTCACTCAGACCTATCCAATATTTCACCGACCCCACACAGTATTTCATGAGAATCAGTCGAGGCGTTTCGGAGAAGTATGGTAACGATATTTCAAAAGATAGGCATATAGTAATTAACATTCCATCACGATCAAATTGGTGTGACCCTCAAAATATAATATCGATTACTTAAATCAAATAATAGCGATAACGATCAAACCTGCAATTGTACATAGGCAGTGTGGTTGTAAATATCTTTGCAGGAACTACAGAAAAATAATCTCAATAGGCGTACCTTTACAAAGCGTGAAAATCGATTAGGTAGTTGACCATTTCTTGTTTTAGTTTCAAACGTAAACATAGCCGATATGTAGCACGTTTAGCATAAATAAAATTAGGTCTTACACATTCATAAATAACTCGCCAAATCACTTCCGGGGTAGGCAGTGCAATAAGACACGGTTCACACACCTCACTCGCTTCTTTGTCTTTTATAACCCTTGAGTCTTGTTAAACACGCTCGTCGGTTTATAAGACTCCTGGCATCACCTTCCTCGAGGACTCGTTCAATTTGGATGTGGAGAGTGTGTCATTCTCTTTCAACCCAACTTCCTTCCTCACAACCTTGTTTTCAACGTGGTCAACGAGAGGCACTCTGCATATTTTGCGCAGTGCCCTCATTTCGACCGCATTTATCCTACTTTCATGCACACTCTGCCATACCTAACTCTCGCTTCCATAAGTTATCGTTGGGATGTGAAGAATTCTGTCAGAAGCCCTAAAAAGAAAGAAGTCAAAGCGAGTGTACCGTGTCGTGTAAATCTACCCAACCTACCTGCCTATCATGCAAAGATTTTGTAATATTATAAACGCGAAAATTTTTGAGGGTGTGAAAATATTGAGAATGTTTGTTACTCTTTCACATAAAATCTACTGAATGGATTTTGTTGAAACTTTACAATAATATAGCTCAAACGTCAGAATAACACATGCTACATTTGATAAAGAATATAGCTTCACGCCTTTTTCTACCCGAAGGTGTAGGCAGCGGCTGTTAAGCCACGACTCGCCGTTGTGTTTACATCTCAAATGGAGTAATGAACCTACTGCCATACACCGGGCACGAAGTTGTCAGTCATCGATATTTAACCCACATAACTTCCGAAAAGAATTTCGAAAAGTCGCAAAAATGTGAGTCGAACCCTCGACTTCTTGATTTAGAAGCGGGTTTTTCGAGACGTTTTTTTTTTCTCTAAACCCTTTTTGCTAAATTCGTTCTATTATGTTCATCAAACAAGTCGTGACGGTGCAAAGTCGAATAATGGCAGACGCCTTCCTCCATGACATCATTATTGCGCATTATCAATCAATTTACATGTGCATGAGAAATTTCAGCTCCAATTTGTTACGCAAAGATGATCAAACTTAATTTCACAAACGCAACTAAGATATCTTGTTGGCGGATACCGGCTATTCAAGCTTTTCAGGATTTGTCGAAGTTTATAACTAGTACACTATACTCTCTTTTGAGTAGTGGCAGTATGAAAACACTTCCTAAATAGAGGCCACAAAATATTAGGCTCTATTTAATATCTTTATCATCTGCTATTCACCTTACTTTCATGCTTCGCCTCCCACACCCAACACTCACTTCCGTGTGTGCCACAATTTTAGCGCTCTTCTTTGCTTCCACAAACACACTTTTTGCGTTCTCTGTCTGACTTTCATGATCATTCGCTTTGATGGCTAGTCCATCCAACCACGCCTTTTTCTTACAATCCACTACTTTCTTACCATTTCCCTCAAATATTCCGCTTGTACGTCTATGTCACTCAGTCTTTCAACTTTCATTGGGCCAAGGCTCGTTGTCAGCTTTTTGTTTCAGTGACGCCAAGCTTTAAACAGATCCCTAATTCGACTTACCACCAAATAGTGATCTGTTCCCACACTGACGCCACGATAGCTCCTGGTATCTTCAACTTCACTTTTGAGCCTATGGTCTACAATCACAAAATCGATCTTACTCCTACTTCCATTCCTCTCCCATGTATAGTTATGAATATCCTTGTGGTGGAATAGAGTATTCGTAACCACAAGGTCCTTTTCCACACACACTTACATCACCATACTTTCCTAAAACTCTTTCAAAACTTTCCACTCCAACTATTAGAGCAGCTATTACAATCCCTGTTATAATAATCCTCTCATTATTCTCGTATTTACCTAATAACAATCTCTCACTATCCCAGAACTCCTCCTTCTCCGACACTGGGCGCCCGGTATCCGGTGCGTGTACGTCGGATCCACAAAGTCTAGACTAACACTCATACAATTCTTCAGACGCTCTCACAGGACAACACCTCAGCACGCGCGTTCGCCTTCTTAAACTCCGACATACTCGTAGTGCAGTTAGATCACCGTGTTGAAAGATGCCCCTGCCTTTCCTTTTAGTCCCACTTACACCAGCAAGACATGAAGTGTTACCGTTGCTTTTCCGACCTTTAAGGTAGTAGGATAGGAAAGGATGCGGAATGGGGTGGGCCTCTGAACGAAACGCGGCATGAGCCACTTTACGTCGATCTTCTTAGACGTCGTTGTATTTCACCGGTCGGGTCGGCCCATTCATGCAGGGAACTGCTTAGCCCTACCACTGTTTAATTTTGTAATCCAAAGTTGATTTATTATTTTGATAGTAATACATCATCTTGAAAGCGTAGAGTCGAGTGTTTCAAGTATCTATTATGTGCTAATAAAAAAAACATAGTTAATCCAAAATGTAATTGAATCAGTAACTAATGTTAGAAGTCTTTATTAGAGCATACCAACATCTTCCAACATTTTAATTAATGTTTAGATTTAATTCATTTTTTGTTAATGTGTCTGTCTGTCTCTATGTTTGCTTACAAGTCAAGTAAATACGCGGTAGTTTTTCACAACAAGTTTTCATGAGACTTTCCTAATCGTCGCCATTCCTTTGCGATTATCAAACTTTGTTTGTTTCATGAAAATAGGATTTTTGAAGAATAATGTGTGGCCATTGCAAAAGTTCACGAGTAAAATCTCTTTTTTTATGGGATAGGAGGGCAAAGGAGCAGCCGTGTCACCTGATGGTAAGCAACTAATATCACCCATGGACACCTGCAACACAGACAGTGTTTCAGTTGCGTTGTCGCCCTTGAAAATGGCATAGGAAAAGGGAAAAGGTTCGTCCTCTGGATAACTCTCACCGAGCGAAACATAGCATGAGCCACTTTACGCCGGGATTCTGAGAGGTCGTGGAACTGCATGCAGGTTCAATAACTATAAATTCGCTGGCAAACATTCGATTATGATAACTATATTTAGCGGGACTACTAATATTTATATCTGTTATCTCTGCCTACCTCGCACGGGACTGGGCGTGAAGTTAATACAACAACATAATACTGTTTCAATCCGGATGCCATCTCATTGATTTACGTCAATTTATTTCTAGATATAAATATATTCGATTTTTTTTAGAAATCACAGTGATCGATATCGTTTGATCAAGATATTAGAGGATTATTTATATTCACTATCAACATGTTATCTCTGATATTAATTAGTTATTTCAAATAATTTATTAACTATGAAACAATATCAAATTTAATAATTACAAATTTAACAATTCCATGGATATTATTTTATGTGTACGCAAATTGGTTGAGAACGAGAATCTCCTTTGCCTTTTACAGACGGACTTGTGATTGAAATTAAGTATTATAGCACTAACATAACATAACTTCACGCCTTTTGTCACCCGAAGGTGTAGGCAGCGGCTGTTAAGCGTCGTCTCGCCGTTGTGTTTACGTCCGAAATGGAATAGTTGGCGAACCTATTGCCATACCGGGCACAAAGTTTTTCAGTCATCGATATTTATCACACATAACTTCCGAAAACAATTTCGAAAAGTCATTGGTGTGAGCCTGTGTCTGGAATCGAACCCGGACCTCTGGATCAGAAGCCGTGTGCTCGACCACTGCGCAACCGAGACTAAAGCACTACATTACTACATTTTATGTATTTCATTATATTTTTTGGACAGTATAATATACATAGCGTCCTCTAGTTTTCCAAGCTAAGCTACTGAGCTTTTGTGTTGTAACTTTTGTGTTGTAAAAAATAGATAACGAATATTTTTACGTACTTAAATTTAACTAGAATAGTAAGTAGTAGATATATACAAGAGTTACATTATTTACAATATGTATATCGATTTAAAAGACTAGCTGAAATCAAATTTCTCCGTTTCTCGGTCTACTGGCAGCGTGCCCGGAAGAACATTGCCACGCTGAATGGCAATGGTAATCCTCTGTGCGAAGAATAGACCATCCCCTCTCTGGTCGCGAGAAGGCTCGATCAGTCAGTGGTAACAGTGGTTTAAAAGTGGTAGAGCCAAGCAGTTCTCTGCATGAATAGGCCGGCTCGACCGATGAAACACCACCTCTCCGAAGATCGACGTAAAATGGCTCATGCCACATTTCGTTCGGTGAGAGAGGTACCCGGAGGCCCATCCCTTTTCCCCATCCTTTCCTATCCTACTCCCTTAAAGATCGGCAACGCAAATGTAACACTATATGTGTTGCAGGTGGCCATGGGCGGCGCTGGTCACTTACCATCAGGTGACACGCCTACTCGTTTGCCCTCCTATGCCTTAAGAAGATTCGGACCTCATGTCCCCAGAGTCTCAACCCCAAACGGCTCAAAAACATAATCACCTACAAAGTTTCTGTATTTGCGTCATTGCTCATCACAGATATTTGTACTCGGGTCGTCTATAGTTAGTAGTGGACTGTTTTGCCAGTGTACCTGAAGGCCCTTCTGTTTATTATTAATTTCTCCAATTGTATAAAACAAACATAACATAACATAACTTCACGCCTTTTACTACCCGAAGGTGTAGGCAGCGGCTGTTAAGCCTCGTTTCGCCGTATTTACTTCCTAAATGGAATAGGTGGCGAACCTATTGCCATACCGGGCACAAAGTTTTCAATCATCTATATTTATCACACATAACTTCCGAAATTAATTTCGAAAAGTCATTGGTGTGAGCCAGTGTCAGGATTGGAAGCCGGACCTCTGGATCAGAAGCCGGGTGCTCGACCACTGGACCACCAAGACTTTTATTAAATTGTATTAAAATTATACCTTAATGCTCTCGAAGGTATAGGCAGGGGCAATCATAGTAAAAATGTAAGTGATCTCGTAAGCCAGCTGTAGGAACATTTTTTGATACTTTTCCACAAATGCTGTATGTGATAATTATTAAAAAGAATATGAGAGAAAAAATTGAGTTATTATATTGTTGCAGATGTCTTTATAACCGAAGAAATTATAATATTCTTATGAGATAATATATCCCAAGGAATACCGTCGCATTATCAGTAACATGTTATCGACAAAGCAATATTTTTATTATTTCTAACTAAGTCTCCAACATAATATAATCGATTGTAGGTTATTTTTCGGGGATTTTTACGTCTAGGGGCGTGATATTGTGAGAGATAGTGTTTATATCAACTCTCATGAGCGATGTCATTTCATCAATCAACTCGCCGCTGACCGCTCCTCACTAGTCCAAGAGTGGTGATGTTGAACAGATTTTGTGACGACTCAAATTAAATACAATTTATAGTTAAAAAATAACACCACCATGCTAGCAGTTAGCTTATAAATATACTACTAGATACTACCTAGAGTCAGGCCTTTTACTCTCGTGAAAATGATCTCTGTAAAGAGTTCGAAACGTCGGGAAATAAATAAAAATAAGTAATAAATGCACGCGATATAATCCTAAAAAGTTGTTTTAATGTTATGAATGTGATTCGCGCAAATGAGAGAAATAAATAACAAAACCTATTTGTCTCTTAAGTTTTCGGGAAACATTCAGAACAATGAAACAATATAATAATTTACCTACCCAATGTTTACATACATAACTTCACGCCAACTCCGTTGTACGGTAGACATAGAGAAAAAAAAGCAGCACGCCTCAATCGCTTCTTCGTCTTTCATAACTCTTGTCATACACGCTCGTCGATTTTTAAAGCTCCTGAGGTCAGTTTCCTCAATGACTCCTTCTATTGGGTCACTCAATGCTTAATTATGCAAATGGAAGCTGGGAAGCATCCACTTACTTTATTCAAACCATGTCTTCCTTTCAGATAATACCTGACAGCCTCACAGATACGTATCACAGCAACGGAGACGTCACATATATAGATAATCGGGGATCTCGTGAAAATGGACATGCCATTAAAAACGACAAACTAACAAAACCTGATAAGCCTCCGACACCAATGGACACAAGTGAACCGGCACACCCTGTCCATCATTACGACAAGAGACCCAGTCGGGTGAGTCTCAAGAGCAAGATAAGTTACAGAGATTCAGACGGGAATATTTATTTCGAATTGCGCAAGAGTAGTGCTGGTCGCAAGACTGTTGCAGAACTCGTACAATCAGATCCTGACGAGAGAGACAGACGGAAGCCTGGTGTGATCGCACCACATGTAACTCACGACACAAGACGATCTCTATCCGATACACAGGATGAGAAGTATGAAAAGGACATCCAGTGAGTATTTACCTGTAATATTTATTTAACCTTTAATTCTGTAAAGTTTTAATATTTTTGTTTTAAAAAAGTAGTCTAAGTTAGTCTAAGCCAATAAAAGCCCCGTTCAAATCGGTCAAGCTGTTTCAGAGACTATACCATACCTACCAAATATAAAGCATATATGTTATAAATAATAAGAGCTATTACTATACTGGTCTCAGTACTATACAGTCTTGGTGGCGCAGTGGTCGAGCACACGGCTTCTGATCCAGAGGTCCGGGTTCGATTCCAGATACTGACTCACACTAATGACTTTTCGAAATTGTTTTCGGAAGTTATGTGTGATAAATATTGATGACTGAAAACCTTTGTGCCCGGTATGGCAATAGGTTCGCCACCTATTCCATTTGGGACGTAAACATAACGGCGAGACGAGGCTTAACAGCCGCTGCCTACAGCTTCGTGTAACAAAAGGCGTGAAGTTATGTATGTATATGTACTATACTGGTTTGTGGATTAATTTCAGGATTGAAGGCATTATCAGCTCAATAATTATATTTTCAAAGTCAATAGAAATTATTGAAATAATTGTAGATAGTTCAGTGGTACAATGTTAAAAGGGGAAGCCCGAGTTTGTCTCTACAAAAGTACTTGTGAGCTGCTAGAATTGTACTACATGCAATTGATGTTTGTATTTAATAAATTTTATTAAATAGCAACGTGGTTTAATAATGTAACAAGAATATTTCAGATGAGATATTTAAAAGTTATTTTTTTTAACTCGACTGCGCCAAAAGGAGGCTTAGGTTTTAGAACTCGTGTTTATTTATATGTTGTAGTAAATTCATTAACACAATAACACATTTCACAGGACAAGAGAACAAATAAAGAAAGCGCTGATGGCAAACGATTTTATACACAATATCATGGACGCAGAACGTTTGGAAGCTGTCCTCGAAGCGATGAGCCCTCAAGTGTTTGATGCTGGAAGTCTTATCATCCGTGAGGGTGAAAGTGGAAGTCACCTGTTTGTTTCGGCATATGGTCGTTTTGAAGTATTAAAGGGGGGACACGTCGTTAAGACATTTGGACCTGGAGAAGCGTTTGGAGAACTTGCTATTCTATATAAGGCGAAACGTTTCGCTTCCATCCGCTGTTAGTACTGATTCACAAATCACAGATTTTGATAGTATTTATTGAGTTAAAAACTTCATTAAAGCAATTAATAATATTTTCAGGTATTACTGAAGCCAAGGTATGGATGTTAGAACGACGCGTTTTTCAGAAGATCATGGTTCGTAGTGGTCGCCGCGAGCAGGAGGACAATTTAAGATTCCTAACTTCAGTGCCATTGTTACAAGGAATTCATGCAATTGAATTGAATAAAATCGCTGACCTTTTGAAACGGGTACGTAACCTTTTGAAAACACGTTGAAGAAACTGTTAATTATACTAAAGGTACATTTACCTTACTGGCAACAAAAGTTATGTTAGATGGACTGTATATTAATTTGGTATAGTCTGTACCTCACATGCATAGCCTTGAAACTGGCTTATTAGTACTAAGTTCATTATTCCTTAAAATTCCAACGGCAATAAAATCTATGCGTTATTACATACATACGCATGTATGTATAACATAAATATGTTCACGCCAAATCCCTTGCGCGGTAGGCAGAGAGAACAGAGCGCCATAAGGCACGATTCTTACACACCTCACTCGCTTCGTTGACTTTCGTAAGTCTTTTCATGCACGCGCGTCAATTTTTGAGGTTCCTAACATCACCTTCCTCCATACACGTTCTATTTGGTCATGGAATGTGTTTCTTGGAAGTCCTCAACTCCTACATCCATCCACTTTTGCATTGTATATCTGCTTAGTCAATCTTGCATCATCCATTCTTTCTACATGTCCGAACCATGGGAGCATGCTCTTTCTTACTTTAACACCGACTCTCTTTCAATCCGACTTCCTTCCTTACAACTTATTTTCGATGCGGTCAGCGAGAAACACTCCGCAGATTTTGCGCAGTGCCCTCATTTCGACCGCGTTTATCCTACTTTCGTGCACACTTCCATACCCTACTCTCGCTTCTATAAGTTAGCGTTGGGATCTGGGGGCATTAAGTGAATTAAGAGCTCATAATATATTATGCCCCTAGTACCGCATTGTGAGTAGCTAGCTGGACTTTTCTGCTAACATGCCCAACGCTCTATTTACGCTGTTTCCTAACGCTACTCTTCTTTCTAGATCCGCGGTGTACCTGCCATTCCTGCTAAAAGCGCATCCAATTTATACACTTACATTTACCTGTTCCAGCACTACATCGTTCATTGAATTCATTCCAGGAATTCTTCTCAGCCGGTACAGCAGTCGTCCGGCAGGGTGATGAAGGTGATAAATTCTACATTATACGTGGGGGCACCGTGGTGATCACAAAACGGGACGGTGATGGAGGCGAGAAACGTGTCGGGGTACTGCGTCGTGGTGATTACTTCGGTGAGCAGGCGTTACTGCACGAGGACCGAAGATTAGCCACAGTCACAGCTCAACCACCAGGGGTTGAATGTCTCACTCTTGAAACTGGGTAATTTTCCATATAATATGCCACAAGATGCTGTTTTATCATCATAGAATTATAAAAAAAGTAATTATTGGATATCCTTTTCAGTCCATTCAAAGAATTATTGGGTGATTTAGAAGAATTAAAGAAAATCCGTCACGCTGTACCTAGATTGTCGCAGAAGAAAACTTCTAAAGTTAAAAGTGGTATGTAAATTATTAATTTAATTTATAGAACTTCGTATAACTTATAATTCATTGGGTTTCGCTCAATATTTTGATTCACATTTACTGTTCCGCTCCCATGGCGGTAGTACTGTACTAAAGTAATACTAATATTATAAGACGATCGATATGATAATATTGTATATTGTTTAAAATTATAGCCTTTAATATTATAGATATATTAGACTATAATATTCCTCAATAAATAAATTAACACAACACATTAAATTGGCAAGCAATTTTCTTTTTTAGATTGCGACAATGTCATGTATATGTTAATTTTGATTAAAATTTGTAATCAAATTGAAATTACCAATTTATAAAATATGTTTTCATAATAAATCATGTCCCTCACAATATCACGATAACAGGTTTAATACGGATTTGTATTTTATCGGTGACCTGAATGCCGGAAATATTACTATGACACACAATACACAAGTATTTCACATAAAACCGATATTCGTCATTAATATTTATCACACATAGATATTGTAACTTCCGGAAAATTAATTCGCTATTTCCACTATGTTATCGAGACTTTCATTACGAGAAATCGACTGTAGAAATGTTAGAAATGACCAGAAAGCCATTGCGTTAATCACAGTGGTAGAGCCTCGCAGTTCGCTGGATGAATGGGCAGGCTCGATCAGTGAAATACCATGATCTCTCAGAACATCGACATAAAGTGGCTATGCTGCGTTTCACTCTATGAGAGTATGCCTTCTCCCAAACCCACTTCCGACCGCTGTACGTAATTGTACATGTTGCAGGTTTTCATGGGCGGCGTTTAATTAGTTGCTTACCATCAAATGACACGTCTGCTCGTTTTACCTTCCTAGCCCATAAAAAAATATTATTCTTAAAAAAGAGAATATGCAATGTATACAAATTTTCAGAATATGAATACGTTGAACTGGGAGACTTGGACATAGTTGGTACGATGGGGGTCGGCGGCTTCGGCAGAGTGGAGCTGGTGAAGCACAAACGTGATCCCACCCTTACTTTTGCACTTAAGTGCCTCAAGAAAATAGACATGGTGCAGCAACAGCAGCAGGAACACGCTTACAATGAGAAACACATCATGATGTCATGCAACAGTCCATTTATTTGCAGGTAAATATTTATCATAGAATACGATATCAACTACATACGTAGTAAGTTCAATGTATTTATCTAAATAAATATGTAATAAGTGGTTTTTCCTTTATTAAATAGATAGAAACATTTCTGCTTAAATATCTGCTGCATTATTATTACATGGATACTGGGAATTTTCTTTTAAATGGTGACCTTTTAACTTTAAGTTAATTTGCACCAAAGATATATTAAAAACATTTCCGTGTTGGAATACATAACTTCAGGTGAAGACCATTGCAGAGTAGGCTCTTCCTACATACTTTACTCGCTTCTTTTCTTTTTTTTCATAACTCTCATCATATCATCTTATCTTTCCTTAAGGACTTGTTTAATATGGTCATGGAAAGTGTGTCGTAGCAGTCTTCTTCTCTTGGCACTGTATATCTGCTTAGTCATTCTTATATCGTCCATTCTTGCTACTTTTCCGATTTAACGGAATATGGCCTTCCCTACTTTTACACCGACACTCTTGCTATCCAACTTCCTTGCTTGCAACCTTGTATTACATTGGAGTACATTTCCCATGAACAAAGAAGGCTGAAAAGGATCATAGTATATTTGAATATCATTAATAACAGTGGTAGAGTCAAGCAGTTCGCTTCATGAATCAGCTGACTCGACTGGTGAAATACCACGACCTCCCAGAAGATCAACATAAAGTTGCTCATGCCGCGTTTCGTTCGGTGAGAGAGGTAAAGGCCCACCCCCCGTCCCCATCCTTCCCTATCCCTGAAAGGTTGGCAACGCAATAGTAACACTATATGTGTTGCTGGTGTCCATGGGCGGCGTTGTTTGCTTACCATCAGGTGACACGCCTGCTCATTTGCCCTCCTATCCCATAAAAAAATCATAAATATCGTGTTAAAATAGGAAATCAATCCTTCGAAATCCTTCATGTAACACGGAGAGTGATGAGAATGACTGTGGATGGACACATCAGTAGAGAAAGGCCGAAAATAGATGGATGGACTATCTAACAGTTGATATGAATATGAATAGAGTAAGTGTGGAGACGACGAGTGATAGAAGAGAATGGAAAAGGATGGCATGTTGTGCCGACCCCACTTAAACTGGGATAAGGGCAGAGAGCAAAGATGATGAATCCATTGAAATGATTTCGAAAAAAGACTACAATGTAATCAATTTGACGCCGGTGATCATGGAATGGAGGTTGTGGAACGTCCAGTATGGCGAGATTAGAAATACGAATATTAATTTGTTTACAGATTTTGTATTAATATACTCTTGAATATAATTATCTGAAATATTTTAAAAGAGGAAATGAGTGGAAAAGAATGTATGCATAAGTTTTTGTAGTTATCTCTTTCTCTCTCTATGAAGTTGGCTCATGTTCAATAATAAAATACTTGAGTAGATTATACCCCCAAAATAGATTTTAGTGACATTAAATGAAATTATTTATTTATTAAGTTTTTTTTATATTCTTAGACTCTATCGGACATTCAAGGACAACAAATATATATATTTCTTAATGGAGCCAGTGCTGGGTGGTGACGTGTGGACAATACTGCAGAAACAGCGCTACTTCCAAGAGAACGTGGCCAGGTTCATGGTGGCATGTGTGGTCGAAGCTTTCCAGTATTTACATTCCAAAAATATCATCTACAGAGATCTTAAGCCTGAAAATCTGATGCTCGACAAAATGGGATACATCAAACTGGTATGGTTTTTAATATTAGTGTCAATCAAATACATAGTTTCAAAGATATAAGTATATAAGGGGACTGACAGCGGAAAGCGACTTTGTTTTATACTATGTAATGAAGACACATAACTTCCGAAGAGAATTTTGAAAGGTGTGAGCAAGGATTCAACCCCACGACTTCTTGATTCAGAACCGGTATTCTCAACCACTAAACCACCGAGACTGTAAAACTAAGTTTAAATTTTTCTACCCTGTTACTCTCTTCTAAATATTCCACTTCTTCTGAAATTCCGTTTTAAATTTTCATAATGTTACATTTTCTACAATCTACAGAATTGTCACTGTATGAGGCCAATAATAAGATGGTACAATAGACTTCGCATCAGTAGTTCTTGATATTAGTGCGTTCAAACAAACCAATTCATCAGCTTTTAAATATTAGTTTAGGTAGATTATGTTATGCACCGCCATATTGATCAATATTGATGGGCGGTCATTGGGCTTGAATTATTAGTGTCTAAAATTAGTCTGTGATACTAATATTCTTCGTTGTGGTTCCAGGTGGACTTTGGTTTCGCAAAACAGATTTCGCCAAACAGCAAAACTTGGACATTTGCTGGCACTCCAGAATATGTTGCACCAGAGATAGTACTCAATAGGGTAGGTTTAATGCATATAGGTATGTGTGTCTGTTTGTAAAACTATAGTGGTAAAACGGAACGGATGGTCAGTTTAATTTATTTAATAGAAGAGCAACATCTTCAGAGCATTTGCAGTCTTCCACCAACCACTCGCTGTATCTCGGATATATGTTTAATAAAGAAATTTACAAACAAAAATATAGATACTCGTAAAAAACAATACCCTTTCCTTAGCAATCGAGACATGATAAAACATTATTTAAAAAACATAAGATAACTTCACGCCTTTTTTTCTACCCGAAGGTGTAAGCAGTGGCTGTTAAGCCTCTACTAAATTAAACAATAAGTATTAAATACAAAAATGGCCGTTTGGTGAGGAGGAACACGTATTTGGAGACTGGCAGGGAGATTAGCAGTCCGTCATAACCACTAGTTTACTAATGAATTAAAAAAGGGCCAACATTGTCTCTCAATACGACACGTATAAAAGACATGGAAACCATGTGCAGATGCTAATGAATTTCTGACTTTAGGGTCACGATCGAGCAGTGGACTGTTGGGCACTGGGAGTATTGATATACGAACTACTGGTTGGCAAACCACCATTCCGTGCACCAGGTGGAGATCACATGAAGACCTATTCCTTGATAATAAGCGGCATTGATGCAGTGACTTTCAACCCGCGCGTTGCCAAATCTGCCCAAATGTTAATACGCAAGCTCTGCCGCCCCGTGCCCGCTGAACGTCTTGGCTATCTCAAGAACGGTATTGCTGATATCAAAAATCATAAGTAAGTTCAAATTTGCACCATAAAAATAAGCACCTACTACGTCCACTAGTAGTCCCTATTACGTAGTGACCTATCAATAGTCTACAAATGTATTAATCTGGCAGTAACAACCTCTGTTTCTGCAATTTTGTTGTGAAATCTACTCTGTGAAAAAAATATCAACCACAACCATAAGAAAACAAATAAGTAGAAAATATTCTTTTGAAAATAGCAATTATTTGCGTTATTTTTTCTGTTTTGTTTTTTTAACTTGTCTTATAATAATAATACTTATTGACTTAACAATATACGATACGATTAGGTACTACGAAAACTAGAGGACCGATTTCAAAAAGTCTTTCACCATTAGAAAGCTGCCTTTTTTATGGGATTGGAGGGCAAACGAGCAGGCGTGTCACCTGATGGTAAGCAACCAACGCCGCCCATGGACACCAACAACACATATAGTGTTACTGTTGCGTTGCTGACCTTTAAGGGATAGGGGATAGGAAAGGATGGGGAAGGGGTGTGGGCCTCCGGGTACCTCTCTCACCGAACGAAACGCGGCATCAGCCACTTTACGTCGGTCTTCTGAGCGGTCGTGGTATTTCACCGGTCGAGCCGGCCCATTCATGCAGCGAACTGCTTATATTTAATCGTCATCGTCATAATTACCTTAAATTTTTGTTTTCGGGTGGGTAATCGAAACCGCCTCTAACTCCGCAGTCGGTTAATTTACTATTGCGCCACGAGGCCTGCTATGTTGTTTGCAATATTTATTTGAATATACATAGCTTGACGTAGATTTCACTAAAAGATTCTTAATATTACTAATATGTATTCCTATCGTGTCGAAATGTTTGTTGTCCAGACTCTACTTTTGTCAATAACAATGGCCAGTTGTAATTGGCATCATAAGAATAGCGAACATAATTTATTCCAAAATGAATATTTCAATTGTTGACAATGTAACATTCAAGTTACTGATTCTGTAATATAATTCACTAGCTTTCCGGCTCGAGGAATTACTCGCGTGCAAACAAAATGGCGATGACGATGATGATTAAATATTCGAATTTTTGAAATCGGTCCATTAGTTTTTGAGTTTAACCGTAACTTACAAATGTACAAATCTTTCCTCTTTATGGTATTGGTATAGATAAACGTTAAACCATATGTTTGGTATGATATATAGCACAGATACAGTCTTATTAGCCGCATATCTGAATTAACTAATGATTAAATAATTATATGGGGTTATACGTGTGAGTTACGTCGTGAGTTAATTCGAAGAAACGATTTAGGTGTGCCAGGATGTAACCTTATGGCGCACCCCGCAAGGGACTTGGCTCCTACATCCATACACTTGTGCACTGTATCTGCTAAGTCAAACTTGACCCACACGTATTAAAATAACGAATTGTTTTATGATATTTAGACGATATTAAACGATATTTAGAATGCTTTTTTGTATTTTGAGATTATTAATTATATTATTGTACGGTACAGGTGGTTCTTGGGCATCGAATGGGAGGGGCTGGCTGAGCGAAGACTGAAAGCGCCTCTGATACAGCCTGTTGCAAATGACTTGGACCTGTGTAACTTTGAGAAGTATCCCAGAGACAAACAACCACCAGACGAAAATTCTGGATGGGATGCAGATTTTTAATACATGAGTCAACCTGTCCATCCTGTCAAGACCTAGTTGTAAGGATATATATCTTATTTTCCAAGTAAATAAGCGTAGATGTACCATTTAGGAATATTGAATAGTTAAATAAGTCATATTATTTCAAAATAAAGCTTTATATTGTTCATATCCAAATATAATCGTCATCAATTACAATGTTTTCCGAAAGAGAGGAAATTTTGAGTTAGGCTTTTGTTGGTCATGGTAGTGCAGTGATCGAGCTCCCCGCTTCTGATTCAGGAGTAGTGGGATCTATCCGGGCAATGATTTCTCGGAATTATGGGACAACTTTATGGCAACAGGTTCGCCACCTATTCTATTTAGAACGTAACTTAACGATTCGTGGTATCGTGGCTTTACAGCTGCTGCCTATACTGGAAAAACGAAAAAGCGTGGAGTTATGTGCTATTATGTGTTTTGTTCCCTACATTGCTCTAGCTATAATAAATAGAATTGTATGTAAGAATTTTGTAACTTAAGTTTATGTTTTGTAGATGATTGATATTTTTTTAATGCAATAAAATATGTATGTAAAAAGGAGTAAGTGGTCGTTATTTAACTTTTATTATTTTAATAATAATAGTAAATTATTATCTGATTATACATATACCAGGTGTACCGGTATGAAATGAGCGTTTAGATACAAATGTGTTGGTAGGGGTTATTTGTTGTGAATAAGCCTTAATTTTTTTTCCGTTTGGTTGCCATGACAACTGTCAAACATTCAATTAACCTAACAGTAAGTAAACAAACAACATCATATTTTTTTATTGTGTTAAAAATGACAAATTTTGCCACATGAATTGGGTGCCACATGAATTGAATGAAAGACAAATGGAAAACCGGAAAAACACTTGTGAAATTTTGCTTCAAAGACACGAAAGAAAATCAGTTTTGCATCGAATTGTCACTGGCGATGAAAAATGGATTTATTTTAAGAATCCTAAACGGAGAAAATCATGGGTTAATCCGGGACAACCATCAGCATCGACTGCAAAACCAGATCGTTTCGGGAAGAAGGCAATGCTCTGTGTGGGATCAGAAGGGTGTGGTGTATTATGAACAACTAAAACCTGGTGAAACTGTTAATACTAGTCGCTACAAACAACAAATGATCGATTTGAACAACGCATTGATCGAAAAACGACCAGAATGGGCCAGAAGACACGGCAAAGTAATTTTGTTACACGACAATGCACCTGCACACAAAGCAAAATTGGTTGAGGATACAATCAAAGTACTTGGCTGGGAGTTGCTACCCCACCCGCCGTATTCACCAGACTTGGCTCCTTCCGAATACCATTTATTTTCATCGATGGTACACGCATTGGCTGAGCAGCGGTTCGATTCCTACGCGGAAGTGGAAAATTGGGTATCTGTTTGGTTTGCTTCAAAAGAAGAACATTTCTATTGGCATGGTATCCACAAATTACCAAAAAGGTGGACAAAATGTGTAGTAAGTGCTGGACAATATTTTGAATTTTTTTTTTTTTTATTTAATCAATATTAATATTTTATTTTCACAAAAAAACGCTCATTTCATACCGGTACACTTATGTAAATTAAAATGAATGTTCCTGAAAAAATAATTATGACAGACTAGGAAGTGAGTGTATAACTCACATCTGCAACCAATACATTTGTCCTAAATAAAATTATTTTTATGGTATAGGAGGGCAAACGAGCATGCGTGTTACCTGATGGTAAGTTACCAGCGCCGCCCATGGACACCTGCAACACATATAGTGTTACAGTTGCGTTGCCGACGTTGAAGGGAATAGGATGGGAAAGGATAGGGAAGGGAGGTGGGGGTACCTCTCTCACAGAACGAAACGCGGCATGAGCCACTTTACGTGGATATTCGATATTTTGATTCTGAGGTCGTGGTATTTCATCGCTCCAGCCGGCCTATTCATGCAGCGAACTGCTTGGCTCTACCACTGTTAATAATATACCTCTCTCATCATACGACACGCGACATGATGCTAGTACATGTCAATTTTTTGGACAGGACGAGGGATTTCATCAGACAACCTGGCATTTTCGTACAGCGAACTCTGTGGCTCTATCACTGCGTATGCTGATTACATTGACGAAATCTAGACTACCACAGTAAGTATCGAACTGATTAGGTATTGTTTTGTGAAGAAGGTTGTGAATGTTTTAGACGTTTTAACTCAACAATTTCCAGTACGATGTAGGTACCGGTGACAAACAGTTGCGAATTGAAGTTAAGAAAAAAAAAACAGTTACACTTGTAATGGACTACAATATTATTACTAGACTATTATTACTATAGATAATAATGCTATGAATGCGAGCGAAATACTACTGAAACTGGAATAAGGTCAGTGGGGAGAATGAAACAGGCGCACACGCATACGAGGTCATGAGATCTGCGCACATACAGACAGACACACTTTATAATACATACACCATATATAATAAAATACTTATCATATAATCATTATCATTTAATTTATAGCAGTATTGATACACTTTACTTATTACGCGAGGAAATGCTTTATTCCCTCCCTTTCTGGAGATCGGCAGGGGTAGTGTGGCACTTCCTATGCTGTACTGGACAACTGCCTGGTATAAACCAAGGAGTTGTCCGTTGTCAGGGAAGAAGACACGGGCTCGCAGCAATTCTTCCGGGGCCATCCTGCTGTCGTTCTCCTCTCGAATCATAGGTTCATGATAATAGTATTCATAGCCAAGTGGTTTGCATTCCGCGACTTCTGCATAAGGAGTCCATTCGATCTCAGGTACAAATCGCAAACTTATCTACCTACAACTTTACAAACTATGATACTGTTCGTCTCTTGTGTCTTCTCATTTTTATAGCAAAGTGGGGAGTGTAGCATGGGGGTTGGGTTATGGACCATTTATAGTAGTCTGGTATGGTTTGGCACATTTCACTTATGGTGATATATCTTGGACAATTTCAGATTCGTCCTGCAGCTGCAAGCTGCAGTATTTGAGAGTATTTCATAATCCAGACATGAGACTCAAACACAAGAAACTAGTTACAATCTTATATTACAAATACTCACGAGGTAGACATTGTTGATATTATGGCATTAACTCATAAATATTATGAACCAGTCGCTTAAGCCGGCGTCAGTGGATTGTAATAAGTCTGCGATTTCAACCTTCAGCATTTGATATTTATGAGTTTTAATTTAAACACAGTAATGTAGCCACCTATAATCACCTATTTAACAACTAGCTGTTCAAACATACTTGATTTTGTAAAAATTAAATAAATCATCATTTCCTACCCTGGTTCCAGTATTTGGAATCCAATCAACCCAATCGTAGAAATTATGTCTTTACATTTAATACCTCACACAATTCATTCATCAATATCAGAAACTGGCGATAAATTTGCCCGCTTGTAAAACAAGAATAATTAAGCCGTGATAACCATGATCAGGAAAGTTACTGGAGTCATTATGCCGCTGGTGGATTTATTTCGAAATTAATTTTATTAGTTATGTGTGATAGATACAGATGACTTTGTGCCCGGTATAGCAATAGGTTCGCCACCTATTCCATTTGGGACGTAAACTTAACAATGAGACGAGGCTTAACAGCCACTGCGTACACCATCGGGTAGAAAAAGGCGTGAAGTTATGTTGTGTTATATTGGATGTGCAGTATTGCCAAATAAAATAGTTGTAGTAGACTCCAGTTTTAAACTACGAGTGACAAACACATGAGTAAAACAGATGACAGCGGCACAAACTCACAGAGGCAAGGCAAGTTGACACGACCAGTCGTTTATGAAAGTATCGGTTGGCGTCACGCGCCCGCACGCCACGCTGCAAAAGCGATGCAAAACTTTAATAATTTTCGTTACGAACAAATAATAATTAATATAACATCAAAAAAGCGACCTAATTAAGACTTTTTCAATGCAATGACCAATTGTTCAATACGGGAATGTGTATAGTTGAATGAAACTTTTTGTGATCGGTGATTTTATTGTAGTGAAAATATAATTTATTTCTTTTTATTAGAGGTGAGTTTGTTGTGTGTTGTTTTGTGGAATGAAATGAGCGGGTATATGTATTATTGTCGACACCGGTAATGTTAACTTTATCTATTTGTGAACTATTTTACGACTTAGTAATAAATAGCAAGAGTTAGCGATGAGTGTGTATAATTATTACCGTTATTTAGCTACGCACATTTATTTAGATAATCCTGTGGAATGCAGAATTCGAAAGACTGTTATTTTAATGTATAGTTATGATTTCACATACCTGCGTGAATAAAAGTCCGATATTTATCTTATAAACGCTACTCTCTAGCGTGACCATCGCTCAAGGCGGTGTGTTGCCCAACATTCAGGCCGTGCTGCTGCCCAAGGAGACCGAGAAGAAGGCTTAATCAATTCTGTGGTATCTTCGATACTTATCAATCATCACCATCACAGCAATCTTGAGTCAAGAAAAGGATATGCAAACTCTTATTTCCAAACAAAACACTGAATCAAAGAGTATCCGCGCGTTTAACACGTTGAATATTTTCAATTTCAAATATATGTCAGTAGCCACAACACAAATACATAATTTACTATTAAAACATGTGTACAAATATTGTACAAACTTATCTTAACTATAAAACCATCTCGACATATTTATATAACAAAAAAAACCCCAGATTCTTGGCCCAATTTTGTTATTATAAGATAAACAAACAAACTTGACATTAATTGTAAATAAATTAAGTCTCTGTATGTATCTGTAACACGATTTGGGTACATCAAATTTGCATTAACATTACACAAGCGCGTGATAAAACTGACCTACTTATCTAGGTGTAAAATTTAAATTATACAATATACCTGCATACCATTTTTTACCTTTCAAAATAAAAATATCATAATTCTGCGCCTTTTTCTATCCGAAAGTTTAGGCCGTTTTGCCTCGACTCGCCGAATCGATACATCCCTAATGGAATAGTAACACCGGGCACAAAGTCATCAGTGTCAGTCATCGAAATCTATCACACATAACTTCGAAGAGTATTCTTTGGTGTGCGCCTGGATCTGACATCTGAATCAGAAGCGGCGAACTCGACCACTGGACCACCGAGCCCTTTTTCAAAATCTTGTACGATTTTTATAACTTAGCGCATGTGATTCATTGAGGACCATCTTGACACTAATTTTTTCAACTTTCACAAACTCTTATCGTCTAAGTAAATTATGGTGATACAGACAAAATATGGCAAGTGTGTCATGGAAAGTGTATCGAGATCTTCCTCGACCTCCTTCATCCTCGATTCTCCTTCACATGTATCTCTATCTACCTACTTCTCGCGTTGATCGTCATTCTGAGTGATTGTTTTAGTATTCGTCTCTTTGTATGTTTGTACCAGAACAACGTAAAAACTACTACATCGTTTTCACTATAGTTGTGTATTTTGTCCGATATATTAGCTATACATCGGACTTAATGTATTATGGGCATTGGGCACCTACTTACGCCGTTTTAAAAATGTTCCTGAAGCGATAAATAAATTAGTTACAATCGGATGTTATAAGTTCAAGCAGTGTTCATATTATGCAAAACTAACTTTTATACGTTCAAAGTCGCTGGCATAAACTAGTATTTAAATATTTTCCTTTTAATGTTTCCTGTAATAATAGGTTGGGGAAAAAGTATTTTTGTATGAAAAGTCAAGACATTTTTTTCAAAGTTTATTTACATTTATTTACAATATATATGTACCGTTTTGTTGAATAACTTTCTGCCATTTTGTGGGCAGAGACATTATCCCGTTACTGTAGAAACTTTGGGACTTCTGATCAAAAAAATGGGACAAATAGTTTTGGCAGTCCTCTCTTGAGGTCAACCTTACAGAACCTAAAGAATTCTGAAGAGACCGAAACAGGTGAAAATCTGAAGGCGCAAGGTCAGGGCTATATGGTGGATGCACTAGGACCTCCCAGTCGAACTCTCTTAATTTTTGCTGAGTGGCTAAAGATGTGTGTGGTCTAGCGTTATCGTGATGAAAGACCACACCCTTCCTGTTGATCAATTCCGGCCGTTTTCTCTCGACTGCTTCCTTTAATCTCATCAGTTGCTGGCAGTAAAGATCAGAATCGATGGTTTTGCCGGACGGTTAAAGCTCATAATGAACAATGCCCTTCCAATCCCACCATACACACAGCATCACCTTATTTCGTGTTAGGCCAGGTTTGGCCACAGTCTGTGAAGCCTGGCCAACTTTCGACCACGACCTTTTTCGCACGTTCTTGTCGTACGTGATCCACTTTTCATCGCCAGTTATCAATCTCTTCAAAAACGGCTCGGTTTCATTACGTCTCAATAATGAATCGCAAATGAGTACACGGTTCATTAAGTTTCTTTGAGTGAGCTCGTGTGGCACCCAAATATCGAGCTTTTTTGTATAACCAGCTTTCTTCAAATGGGTCAAAACTGTTTTGTGGTCAATTCCCAGTTCTTCAGCTACATCGTAACTACTAATATGCCGATCTTGCTCCACTCTTTCAAAAATGGCGTCCATTTTATTCGTAACAGGGCGACCAGAGCGAGGTGCATCTTTAACATCAAAATTTCCGGACTGAAAACGTTTGAACCAAATTTGTGCTACTCTTACTGACACTGCATCAGGTCCATAAACATCACAATTTTTTTTCACTGCTTGAGTTGCATTTTTGCCTTTTTTATAATAAAATTTTAAAATGTATCGAATTTCTTCATTAGATTCACTCATTTTTACGGAGAGAAAAACAAATGAAAAATAGCGGGAAACAACTTTTTTTTATTTTTTTCTTTTCTTTATAATGTAACCTTTTTAATGTTACCAAAACCAGCCAGACACAAATAGTACAGTCAAAGAAATTTTATAATAAGTTTATACCTACGTTATGCGAAAAGACTTTTTCCCCGACCTAATACGTATTCTCTGATATTTTAAAGTCGTTAACGAAATTCGAATATAAAAAAATAATTTCGTCTACAAATTAAATAAAGCTATCACTAGAATTAAGATTACAAGATTTAGTCACGGTGATACAGTGGTCGAGCACCCCGCTTCTGTTTCCGGTCGCGGGTTCGAACCCTGGCTCACACCAATGACTTTTCGAATTAATTTCGAAAGTTAGGTATGAGTGATAAATATCGACGTCTGACAACTTCCTGCCCGGTATGCCAATAGGTTCCTATTCGACCCACCATTTGGGACGTAAACATAACGGCGATTCGAGGCCTAACAGCCACTGTCTACACTTTCGGGAAGCAAAAGGCGTGAAGTTATGTTATGTAATAGTAATGTATTAATAACTAGAAAATGCAATAACGTATATTAACTAAGTGAAGAAAAACAATACGTACAAACAAAAGTTAAACTGCTTTTTCTTCTAAATTCAAATAGTTGCCTTCATATATATGGCAACATATATGTATAGGTACTGCTAGCTGACCCGGCGAACTTTGTTCCGCAACAAAAGTAATAAAAATCTTAATAAATAAATTTGGAGTTAACACTTTTTCTTTACTACATCATACTTGATTATTAGATAAAAATCACCCACATTTTTTGGTTGTACAGCTTGTTAAACAAATCATATAAATTGTTTTAAAGTCGTAACATTTATTTCAATTTTTTTTTATTTAAATGTCTAAAACTCACTAAAAGTTTATAACGATGTTACAAAACATAAGTATAGAAGTAGTAGGTACATACTTACTTTTTTCTCTTTTCCCCGTAGTCAGGTGCCTTCATAATATATTCGAGACCGGTTTGACTTCTTAGCCAAATTTTTCGGAAGTCATGAATCATTTATCGATGACTGAACGAATTGTACCTGATGTAAATATGGCATTAGTCTCGGCCACGTTTCCGTGAGGTCACACATATTGTTCGACGAATAGCCGGTAAAGCTGCTTCCACCATCGCCTGCTAAAGGCGTGAAAGTATAAAGATACGACACAATTTAATTAATACGTAATATATTGTTTGTTTTCACTAACGTTCTGAATTCAGTTTAAGCAGATAACAGGAAGTGAACTGAAATACTCGACAAACATTTTCATTGCCAACGACGGAAAAGATCAATTTAGTAATTTTATATTATGACGAAATACTGGCACACTTGATTCTAAATTCTATTTTTGAAAAATCTTTACGGTTTAATTAGGATTTACCTTGACTTTGTGACTGTGCAAAGGACACGGTGTCCATGGCGACATAGTCACGTATAAAAACAATAAATTTCCAAATTTAAATATTTTTGGTAGTACGGATGAAATAACATAAAATCATTATTATTACTTATTAAAAAATAAATTCGCTTTCCGCTGTCTGTCCCCTTATATGCTTACATCTTAACTACTGTATCTTCCCTGTATAATGTACTACACAATAAGGTCTACAAAAAAATCGGCATTGCGCATGTCATGCCTTAGGTATAGGTTACAATTTATGAGTCTTAAAACCCACAATGACCATTTCTATTTCTTTAATATAATGGGCTTATTTAGATAAATGAAATAATGGCTTATTTACGAAGTGATATAAAACAGAACATCAATCCTCATCATCGTTCGCTGCATGAATGGGCCGGCTCGACCGGTGAAATACTACGACCTCTCAGAAGACCGACGTAAAGTGGCTCATGCCGCGTTTCGTTCGGTGAGAGAGGTACCCGGAGGCCCACCCACCTCCCTTCCCCATCCTTTCCTATCCCCTATCCCTTAAAGGTCGGCAACGCAACAGTAACACTATATGTGTTGCTGGTGTCCATGGGCAGCGTTGGTTGCTTACCATCAGGTGACATGCCGGCTCGTTTGCCCTCCTATACCATAAAAAAAATAGAATAGATAAAATAGATTAGATATTTACTCTTTACAGTATGTCATTTAATTGTATATTTTCGAAGATATTTAAGAGTTAAAATGCAGTGATATAATGGCTAAGTCGGGCAGCAGTACCGGCCGACGAGAGCCGACAACTTACTAAAACTTGCTAACTTAATAAAATACAAAATTGACTCATTTATTGTATGCGAGGCGAAACAAAGTTCGCCGGGTAAACTAGTAATGCAATAATTAAACGGCTATGCAGTTATTTATTTTGTTATAGGTGTATATGTATAATTATGGAGGCTGTGTGTGTCCACAATGACACTTCGTGTGAGATGAGGGCGCTAGCAGCGACACTACACTCGCTCAACTTGTACTGCGCAACGATTACTGCTGCCCTGATGTGCTGCTGTGCTCCAGTACATAAACATTACAAGTACGACAATCTTTATTTAACATCGTTTAAAAAAAAGTAAAAATAGCGATAGACAACTAGACACCCTAGCCGGTCTTTTGGCATACTACGATCTCTTCCAGACATAACATAACTTCATACCTTTGTTACCCGAAGGTGTAGGCAGCGGTTGTTAAGCCTCGTCTCGCCGTTATGTTTACGTCCCAAATGGAATAGGTGGCGAACTTATAGCCATACCGGGCACAAAGTTTTCAGTCATCGATATTTATCACAGATAACTTCCGAAAATAAATTCGAAAAGTCATTGGTGTGAGCCAGTGTCAGGATTCGAACCTTTTGGATTCAGAAACGGGATGCTCGACCATTGAACCACCGAGATTGTTCCAGATATCCAGACAATAATATAAAATTAAAATGAATTTTAAGATGCAAATTATGCAACGCAATTAGTTATAGTTTCCAGAAAGGAATGTAGTCCATTTTCATTCTGGTAGCTAACACGTAACTACATTACTCCAACTACATATAACTATTCGCCCTAAGTATAATAATAATAATAGCCTTTATCTACAATCTTACAACTGAATACATAACATATTTTATTTAAATTACCTAACATAAATTGTGATGGCGACTTGCTACATTTAGCTACTACACACATAGGTTATATGAACGTGTGACCATTATTAACTCAAGTTGAAAATAATAACAGTCTGATATAAACATTTCATATCAAGTTAAAATGGCGCCGTGGAGACCTTCAGGAGGCTCTGTTTGATTTGTTGTTTGTAATAATCACTATTAATCACGTTTTTTTAAAAAAAAAACGTCTATTGATGTATTATTTATTTTATTAACAATATTAAAAATATCAGGGGTTCCAAAAATTGGCGTGGACAGAATCTACGAGGGATTGCGAGTCTTGTGGTGTTAGCATCTTGGTGCTGCGATGCGGGTGCTATGCTGCTGAGACCAGCGCAGATAGTGCAGTTAGTTGCAGCACTTATGGCTCCCTTATCATGGATTGCAGCTGCTGCATTTCATGTGGCATTATGGAAGCGACGATCAGCCGCTCCTGTCTTATACCTGGCGATTTACTGGACGCTTGCTGCCGTATCCTCGTCAACAATACTGTGGCAACAATACCTTGCTGGTCAATTGAAGACACATGCAGAAGTTTATATACATGGTGTTTCATTGCTGATGACGCTGGTGATCTCTGTAGTTGACTGTGTATGCTTCTATGATGAGGTAAATATCTTTACGCTTTTTATACTTTCGTGATACATACTAAAATACACAGCGTATTGTAGGTGAAAATTGAGGGTTGTACTTACATGTTTTTCAATAATAAATCATCATATTAATATTAACAAAAATACTAGAACCATAAAAATATGGGTTGAGTTCATGCCGGGTTTCGTTCGGTGAGAGAGGTACCCGGAGGACCCTTCCCCATCCTTTCCTATCCCTTAAAACTCCCTTAAAGGTCGGTAACGAAACGGTAACACTATATGTGTTGCTGGTGTCCATGGGCGACGCAGGTTGCTTAATGCTGCTTAATGCTGTTAATTTTTTTGTGATTATTTTTTAGGTATGAGCACATACCTAAAAAATAATCACAAAAAAAATAATAAATTCATAACATAACATAACATAACCACGCCTTTTGTTACCCGAAGGTGTAGGCAGCGGCTGTTAAGCCTCGTCTCGCCGTTATGTTTACGTCCCAAAATGGAATAGGTGGCGAACCTATTGCCATACCGGGCACAAAGTTTATCAGTCATCGATATTTATCACACATAACTTCCGAAAACAATTTCGAAAAGTCATTGGTGTGAGCCAGTGTCTGGAATCGAACCGCGGACCTCTGGATCAGACGCCGTGCGCTCGCCCACTGCGCCACCGAGACTAGTAAATTCATAGGTCAAGTAAAACCTTTTAAACTTGATACCTTATATATAAATTGACTGAGAGGTGTCTCATTGCACGTTTAAAAATACCTAGGAAACTTTACAGTGACGCCATCTAGGCACTGTATTAGCTGTAAGCTTATCCTTTACTGCTTCTTAGTGCCTCGTTCTGAGATAATCCCTTTAAGAGTCACCTGGCTTTATTTAAAACGCTTACGTTCATATATATTTTAACTAGTATTGTGCTACATAGAATGATGTTGTTAAGCTTAATATACATATTGGTGCCGTAATGAATATTCGCATGTTCGTTATTCGCATTCGCAAGAAACATTGCGAATATTTGGCGAATGTTTTATTTTTTTTAAAGATAAAACTGTATACACGAGCTGTCTGATCCAACTTTAAAGATAGGATAGTTATTTTTTTATTTTAAACACCAACAGCAAGGGGGATCGGGAGGGCGTTACGTTACGTTTTTAAATATAAAACTTGGTCAAAAAATGTTCTTGGCCTGTTATTATGCACCCAATTTTTGAAAAAAATATTGTGTTTATATATTATGCCTTATTATACCTCTCTCACCGAGCGAAACACGCAAATTGCTTAGATATCTCAACTAAATCAATCAGTATTTAAAATATAGTTATTTACTGAATATCCAAATTTTAACGATTATTTAACTAGCTGAATCAACACTAGTCGAACTCACCTTTGTATAAACATATAATAACGTTTAATTATTTACATTACAATTTGACATTCAGTCAAATTGTTTATTTTATTTTATGTAGATTGTACCTCTTAGAAGATCGACGTAAATACACAGTGTATTGTAGGTGAAGATTTGGGGTTGTACTTACATGTTTTTCAATAATAAATCATCATATTAACAAAAATACTAGAACAATAAAAATACGGGTTGAGCTCATGCCGCGTTTCGTTCGGTGAGAGAGGTACCCGGAGGACCCTTCCCCATCCTTTCCTACCCCTTAACCTCCCTCCTTAAAACTCCCTTAAAGGTCGGCAACGAAACGGTAACACTATATGTGTTGCTGGTGTCCATGGGCGACGCAGGTTGCTTACCATCAGATGACACGCTTGATCGTTTGCCCTCCTATTCCATAAAAAAACTTTTTTTAATGTTTCCGACGTTTTAAATAAATCAAATTACACTATCATCAGTTTTAATGTAGTACTAATTATTATTCAAAAATTATTACGCTAAAAAAGATAGATATTATTCAGCTGAATTCCTCCACATTCTTGGGTCGTTTATCCTCAATGCTGTGGGTCGTGGCTTCTTTTGATCAGTCTTGTGTGGTCTAGAGTTTGGACTAGGTTTCGCTACCTCTCTCTATCTTTGGCAGCGTGGATGGCATCGAAGACCAAGTTGTTTAGGGCAGCATGGATGGATTTAATCAGACCAGTAAGTCGAGCACCAGCGTCTGGGTCTTCCGTCAAACTTTCCCGTCAGAATTACCCTTTCCAAGCCGTCGATCCTAACAACACCATGGTTGCCAGAGTATAATGACTGGAGTAGGTCAGTAGGTGGTCAGGGATCCGCATTTTGGAGCATACCTTCCATAAACCTTGCCAGTTGACGTAGTCCAATGCCCTGCTGTACAACGCAGCACATTACGAATGAGACTTTGTACCTTTTTCTTTGACGAATCCAGACTGCTCTTGTGGGATCTGCCAGTTGAGTTAAATTTGATTAAATACGTTTTCTAACTTTTAATAATATCAAATGAATAATAATATACTGAATTTAGAGTGAAACTTAAATTTGAATTTATACATGAAAGGTGACGTTCGATACGTAGAGCTTGTAACTTGTCTAAAGCATCTATTAGTAACCTGCATACTTGTAATACGTGCTCGGTCAAATTTGTCTTGTAGTGTGCTGATCGTAAATTTTCATACGCTAGCAGATGTACCGTTAAGTGCTACTTTCTATTTAAATAAGTATAAGTAATTTAAATACGTAGTACCTATACATTTAATATTCGGACCACTTAACTTACCTTTTATCGCAACTCGTTGGAAATTTTAATAGTATTTTTTCATATCTTCACGACTAGCTCTTTCATTGGATGCAAGGACAATATAATCTGCGAGACTTTATTTCCCCCCGAAAGTAGCCTTTGCCCCCTTTTGTCATGTTGGAATTACTTATGACCGTTTGACGCAGTTCTTTCGGTTATAAAATTTGGATTACATTGACTGTTACAAGGTAGATCAGGGTTTTCTTTTATTGATATTTGAAGTACAGAACCCAAAACTTAAAATTTTATGCTTTCCCGCGGCTTTATTTTGCAGCCCGTGCGTACATATGAGAGAGAGAGAGATCTTTATTTGAGCCATATAAGTTACACCGATATTATTTATTCTGCTATGTGTTGTATATAAAGATTTAGATGTGTGCTATGAGTCAAAGTCGAACTGTCGAACCCGACAACATGGCCCCAGGGCGTCGGGCGCCTCTTCACAAGGGAACACAGACGAAGTAGACGATTTTCACAATGCGTCTGGCGCCATACTCAAATGGTATTTCCCACAAGTGCACATGTGTGCTTGATACGAGTAAATAAATGATATTAAAATGCTTTAAATCACATGTGCTTCTAAACTATTTCTGTGGGAAACGTTTGTTTTTTGAGGACATACATTTTAATTGATTAATTTGTGGCAAATGTTACCATTAAGTACAGAAATAGTGCTGTAAATAAATAAATAGTCCAACACGGACGGCGCGTCTTTGGAAATAAAAATAAAAATATTCTTTGTTTTGTAGATCCTATAGGACACTTACAATAGTCAAATTATGTTTCTTAAAAAAGTTAAATAGACTTAATGTTCGTTGGTCTGGGGAAAGTAGGTACCTACGGATGTACCTGATTGATAAGAAAATACAGGTGTAAATGCTACAAGCCACTCGATTCCTAGTCTAGTGTGTAGTTTCGATTCCATCATGAGAAGAACCGGGCAAGAAACTCACGTGCCAAATATAATGTGGAATTATATCAGGAGGGCAGACGAGCAAGTCGGTCACCTGATGGTAAGCGACTACTCACCGCCCATGAACACCGTGGTGCATTGCCGTCCTTTGAGGGAATACGAGGCGAAAGGAATGGGAAAGGGTATCGGGCCTCCTGATACCTCTCCCACCGAACGAAATACAGCACGAGCCACCTCACGCCGATATTCTCAGAGATCGTCGTATTTCACCGATCGAGCCGGCCCATTCATGTGGCGAACGGCAAGACTCGACCATGGATTAAAAATTACTGAATATTTAGACGTAGACATATTTATATATTAAGTAAGTTAATGGTTGAATTCTCTTTTCACAGGTAACAAAACGTTACAAAAGCAATATGGTGATGACAAGTAACATGCCAAATATATGCTATAAACATAACGACACACACTTCTATTCGAAAGTGACTTTCTATTGGCTAAATTCGTTGTTGAGTAAAGGATATTCAGTACCACACGACCCGGAATATTTGGGTGAACTACCCGACGAGGAGCGCTCCATACATTATTACAAACGATTTCTTAAAATATATCAAAATAAAGATGTAGGTAATTTATAAACATTTTTTTACTCCACCAAGATCTTTGTATATATTTTCATTTCTTTTTATTCATTTAAATGTGCTCATTCTTTTATTTAAAAAGAAAATTATTTCAATTCAAAATTAATTGCAAAATCAGTATCATCAAAGCATACTTTTATTAATAAACAAATTAATTCCAGATAAAGAGAACTTATAGTGGTATAAGACGTAGTCTATTGTCGTGTTATATACGGAATGTTTGGCCGAATTTCTATATCGCCGGAATATTAAAACTATTCGGTGATGTCATGGGAGTCATACCCCCATTGGGACTTGCAGTTATTATTGAACATATAGACGGTTCAGCCCAACTTTATGATCAGAATGCACGTGTGACAGTCATGGAATATCTGAACAATGGATATGTGATGCTGCTCATTGTGACTCTAGCTCTTATAAGTCAGGCGTTCCTGTCACAGAATTCAACACACTTAGTCACAGTTGAAGGTGCAAGACTGAAGACTGCATTACAAGTTAGTTTTTTTTATTAATGTTTAATCGGATTAATAGTGATATTATTTACGTGGTGTGGCCATGTAATGAGGAGGGATGATACACATGTCGCGAAAATAATGATGAATGTGGAAGGAAACAAGAGAAGAGGGAGACCGAAGAAAACATGAACGGATTGTGTGAAAGTTGATATGATTAGGACGGGTTTTGGTGTGGAAGAAGAGAATGATAGGGAAGCGTAGCGAATGAAAATAGGGTAGGAAGATGATGAGTATGAGGGGTGGGAAACGGTGGATGATAAGGCCTGCGCCTTTAAGTATCTCTCTCAGCATACGAAAAGGGGCATGCTGTTGGTTGATATAGTATAGAAAAACCTGTAGATACAAATGATGTATCACATTTTTAATCCATGTATTTTTTTGGCTTCATTAACAGAGTATGGTATATGACAAATGTATGAGACTCGCGCCCTGGACACCAACAGAGACAAATGAAGATGAGGAAACTCGCCTCCTTCATGATCCAGAAGAAAACAGTACGACTCGTAGTGGTCTTATTACAAATCTAGTTTCTCAGGACACATATAATGTCATGTCTTGCGTTTGGATATGTCATTATGTTTGGGCTATTCCTTTAAAGGTAAAAGCTAAATACGTAATTATATCTTAAGAGAATCTTCTCTATATGTAATATTTTTTTAAACTTTACAGGTGATAGTGATTTTATATTTGTTGTATACGAAATTAGGAATTAGTGCAATTATTGGAACAGCTGTGAGCGTACTGATTATCACGCCTTTGCAATTCTTTATCGGCAAGAAAATTTCGGACAATTCCAAAGACATATCAAAATGTACCGATCACAGGATTTCCAAAATGACCGAGATAATACACGGACTGGATGTCATAAAACTCTATGTGTGGGAAGATCTATTCAAAGAAAAAATCTTGCAGTTAAGAGAAGTCGAATTGAAACTGCTGAATAAAGATTCTATATACTGGAGTATTTTGAGTAAGACCTTTTAATTGTACACTCACTTTATAATTAAATTCATCCATAACTTCCCGTTAAGTCCCTTGCGGTAAAGAAAACTAGAAGCCATAAGGCACGATTCTTACAAACTTTACTCACTTCTTTGATTTTCATCTCTCGTCATCCACGTTAGTCGGTTTTTAAGGCTCCTGACATCACCTTTATCAAAGACTCATTCGATTTGGCCATGGTGAGTGTGTCGTAGTTATGCTTAGTCAATCTTGCTTCATCCATTTTTCTACATGTCCGAACCATCAGGGCATAATAATTACAATTAAAATATTAAACTGTATCATTGAATAGATATATTTTTCAGCTTTCACCACTCAGATATCGTCTATACTGATAACAGTGATCACTTTCACCGTATACTATTTTATAGATGATAATAGTAGATTCACTGCAGTCAATGTATTCGCTGGACTCGCACTTTTCAACCAACTCACTGTTCCACTTCTAATTCTACCAGTGACAGTACTCATGATTATTCAAGCGTTGGTAAGAACAAAATATCCATTTTAATTTAACAATCATAGTTCTATTTATGCTGGATAAACATCTACAAGTAAATAAAGAATGTATTTTGCAAATTCAGGTCAGCACTAAAAGAATTCAAGACTTTTTGGATTTACCAGAATCTAACAATATTATACAACCTAAAGAAGAGGAAAAATTAACAATAAAAATTAATAAAAATGAAGACTTCCCAAATGAAACAAACGCTAAAGATGATGAGGCAGTTAATAATGAGTTGTTAGCGAAATTTGATACTGATGGTGAAGATCGATTTCCTGATGATGATACTAATAGTATATCAGCATCTATACCTGATCACCTAGTTAGTTTCAAAAATGCAGCTTTTACTTGGGGAAAAAGTAATGATATGTTACTAGAAGTCGATGATTTAGATATACCAAAAGGTGAGTGGAGACGTTTTCATCGCAAATAATTTAACGAATGAATAGCTTTTAAAAAGTTGAACATTTTCTTTAGGTCTTTTTTACATCATTCGCATTTTGAGGTCCACTGCTGGACGTGGGCCTCCCCCATAGAGCGCACAACTACCGGTTCTGTGCCACTTGCATCCCTCATCATCAAGACATCACCTCCCTGCCCTGTTCCCATCATTTGGGGTCGACATGACGCGGTTTTCTTTTCCAGGTTCCCTTATTATTCGCTTCTTCCACAGCAACACTCTTTATAATCATATAATCTTTCACAGTAACACACAATTCATCCATGTTTTCTTCGGTCTCCCTCTTCTCTTGTTGCCATCCTCATTCGGGTTCATCATCCTTTTCGCGACATGTGTATCATCCCTCCTGATTACATGTCCATACCACGTGAGGCGATTTTCTCTTATCTTCTCGGTAATACTAGTAATAACTTTCAAGCTTAGGGATTACATACTCATTTCGTATTTTATCCATTTTCGTCACTTCACACATCCATCTCAATAGAAATGTACAAAAGTATTAATATTATGTAATTACTATTAGGAAAACTAATAATGGTCGTCGGCGGAACTGGATCAGGCAAGTCTTCATTGCTATCAGCTATACTTGGAGAAATGTACTTGGACAGGGGTGATGTGATTTATAACAGGTACGTAATATATCCAAAGGGAAGAGTTTCTTAGTTAAAAATAAAAAACAAGGAAACTCAATCAGGTAATTACGGATTGGACTTTTGACTTAAATAATTAACAGAAACCTACATCATTACGTAGATATATCACTACCTAAACCATTTCGCTGTCTGTCACCTTATATGCTTAGATTTTTAGAACTACGCAACGGAGTTGGATGCGGTTTTCTTTATTAGATAGAGGGTGTCAACGAGGTGGTTTTAATGTATAATTTGATTTGTAATGTAATTGTAAAAGCTGTAAAAAATACTTTTGATGCGAAACAAACTTCGCTGGATCAACTAGTAGGTATTTTAATCAATGGTGGACAGTGTCAATAATATTAATTAGAGCGTGGGTATTTTTAAAAAAATATTGAACCGGCCAAACCCATTTTAAAAGAGTGACTCATTGAGTTGTTGAACAACTACATTACGACCATCGTTTGGTATCTCAACTGATAATTAAAAACAATTCACAAAAGCTTCAATAGGAACAATTCACGGATGGATTGTAATGCCAATGACCATCTTTGTTATTGTCTTTGATGCGATATTTAGTTCAGATGTCATCTGTTTTAAAAGTATTATTATAGTTTAGTTAAAAATGTCTTGTATTTTACCCATACAGATAATAGATATTTAAATTAGTAAAAATTAAGTTAGATGATCATTTTTGGCATTACTTAATTCAAATCGTAAGACTAGCAATATCTGTATGTGCGCAAGACTTCATGTGTAACTTTCAAAACTGAATTTTGAAACAAAGCAGTGGATGTGGGAAATTATTATATATTTTAACAGCTGGTAAATCGTTATTAAAGAGCAGGAGAATTGTACTATAATTCTACTTGCTTAAAAAGCATTTTAGTCATTTGGTCTGTTGCGCACCATCCCTGGTATCATAGGTCTCGTCCGTCTGGTGGTTAAGCGTTCCGACTTTTAGTTCGCGGGTTTCGAATATGAATCTAAGCGCACGTTAATGACTTCACAGAAGTTAGGTGTACATGTAAAAATACATCAATAAAAAGCCATAAATTTCTATACATGCACATATATAAGGACATATATACCTAGTCAATCAATCTGGCTTGTTGCTAGAAATATATCAAGAGAATACAATTTAATTAACATAATCTTAATTTCTTAATGACGACTAAGATTTCATAGAAATCCAATATTTCTAATCAATTCAGACTTGAAAGTTAATTACTTACTTGTTAAAAATGTACATATAAAAACATGTACTTTTATGTCCCAGATTCTGCACAATGTGGTATGCGGGTCAACCGCCTTGGTTACTTGAAGGATCGGTGCGCACCAATATCGTCATGGAGAATCCATGGTGCCAGAAAAAATATGGCCGTGTACTAAGAGCAACCGGTCTGAGGCCAGATCTACAGCTTTTACCCGGTAAGAAAGTCGAATGTCTTCATTAGAAATTGGGTTAGAAAACAATTAACTGATAAGAACTTTGGAATCTCGTTCATTTACGCGGCTATAGTATTGTATAAAAAACTATGGGAAATAAAATGACTCAACTGGGGTAATTGTGCAGCTTGAAAAATAATATACCTATTAAATGGGATTTGAGTATTTAATGATTTTTTTTTTACGGGATAGGAGAGCAAACGAGCAGGCGTGTCACGTGATGGTAAGCAACCAACGCCGCCCATGGACACCAGCAACTCATATAGTGTTACTGTTGCGTTGCCGACCTTTAAGGGATAAGGAATAGGAAAGGATGGGGAAGGGGGGTGGGCCTCCGGGTACCTCTCTCACCGAACGAAACGCGGCATGAGCCACTTTACGTCGGTCTTCTGAGATGTCGTGGTATTTCACCGGTCGAGCCGGCCGATTCATGCAGCAAACTGCTTGGCTCTACCACTGTTAGCGAATTTAGAAGAAAGTAGATAACATAACATAACTTCACGCCCTTTCTACCCGAAGGTGTAGGCAGCGGCTGTTAAAGCCGTTATGTTTACGTCCCAAATGGAATAGGTGGCGATCCTATTGCAATACCGGGCACAATGTTTTTAGTCATCGATATTTAATCACACATAACTTTCGAAATTAATTTCGAAAAGTCATTGGTGTGAGCCAGGATTCTAACCCGCGACCTCTGGCTTCAGAAGCGGGGTGCTTAACCACTGGACCGCCGAGACTAATAACAGATGAAAGTGCATATTGTTCATACAGCAATTTTGAGCGTGTTTTGTATCCATGGACTAGGAATCAGGTGATCAAGTGATTTACCTGGTGGTAAGTGATAGTGTTACAATTGAATTGCTAGCTTTTAAGATAGGGAGTGGGATTGGAAGGGAAAGGGGTTGCTTTCCGTAACTTCTCTCACAGAACGCAATGCGGCATGAGGCTCTTACGTTCATTCTGCGAGTGTTAATTTTCGTTATTTCACTGGTCGACCCATTCATGCAGATAAGTGTGGTTTTTCTCTTAATGTGTGTAGAAGGTACGCACGTTTCAACTAACGTTTCAAATTTTATGCGTACAAGGAAGTCATTCATTTTTTTTTATCGACGCATAGTTTTAAATCAATCAACTGTATTATTATATGTACGAAACAATAGCCAATGACGACTTTATTTATAATGGTGCGTATGTTTCAAAATACGCACGTACCATTGTGTAGAATGTTGATCGTTTTGATGACAATACTGTAATCACTGTATTGTGAATTTTTCATGGATAGTGTACTAAACATCGTACTAAGAACTCTTAGTAATCTTAGTGGGTGGGAGAGAAGATTAAAATATATTGATATTCTTATAGTGTTAGCTCGCTGCATGAATGGACCGGCTCGAACGGTGAAATACCACGGCAGCTCAGAATATCAGAATATCGACGTAAAATGGCACATGTAGGGTTTCGATTGGTGAGAGAGCTATCAGGAATCCCACACCTCTTCCCTCTCCTTCCCCATCCTTAAAGGCTGGCAACACAACTGTAACACTATTTGTGTTACACGCCTGCTCGTTTGACCCACTATCTCATAAAAAAGTAACTATGTCAGAATTTTCGAACCACTACCAATACTATAAGCACTATATATAAGCACTATATATATATATATATATATATATACCACTAGCATAAATGTTGAAATATACTTCTGTATACGATTATTTATTTTCTATTTCATTCCACGTGATTTGGATATCATTTATATCTAAGGCATAAAAAAGTCATAATTTTCTCAAATCAGACGGTGACGCGACTCAACTCGGCAGCCACGGTGCACCTTTATCGGGTGGTCAAAGGATACGTGTATGTGTGGCTCGTGCCCTGTACTCTAACGCCACACTCCTGGCCCTGGATGAACCTTTAGCAGCTCTAGATGCTCCACTGGCCAGACACTTGGTGGCGAGAGCGTTGGTACCCGCTGCACGCGCCGGCAGAACTGTCATTGTCGCCACTAACCGGCTTGAGTTGTTACATTACGCAGATTTGGTAAGTGAAGCGTGAAGGACGCCATCAGTTATCTAAAAATAGATGTGATGAATGACATATAGGAAAGGTTTATTGTTGGGTTTTATTCTAAAAAAAGATGACCACAAAAATAATGGAGATGTAAACCAATAGCTCTGTACTAAAATGTACAGTTCTGGCGGATTTCATTACGACATATTGATATTCCATAACGAAAATGGGTATTATATAATTGCTATAAATATAATTGAGTAGCTTTAACAGTATTGATACAAGAACACTTTTTGGCAAAAGGTAGTTTTAGTTGCGCAATTAACCTTTTACAAGTCTTGAGTTAAATTAAAATAATCAACTATGTTCTAACTTCCGATGTATGTCATAACTATTTTATGGTTGACACACACCTTATGGGTGTCACGCGTGTTTCATGATTCTGGGTCAATTTAATTGTCAATTAAATTTTATTTATGTATTTGTTTCTAAGATTTTCGCGAATCTCACTCATTGATCAAAACAACTTTTAGGATTGTATCGCATTTATTTATTATTTATTTATATTTATTTCCCGACGTTTCGAACTCTTTACAGAGATCATTTTCACGAGTATGAACAAAAAGATGGTAGCTGTTCAAAAGCTATCCTCATTGATACAGAGAGCACCCACTTTTTGGAAATAAAAATCAAAAAGTTTTTTATTATAAATATAAAATAAATATAAATAAATAATAAATAAACGCGATACAATCCTAAAAGTTGTTTTGATCAATTTTATTTATGTTTCAACGTGGCAAATTTATCAGGAACTTTTGATTGTGTCACTTCTAGATACTTTTCTCTCGGTAGTTTTTTATTTTTCAAAAATATGTAAGACAAAAGCTGATAATTAATATCTCTTCGCTTACGTACTTCGATTAATATTATTAAATAGATAATATAGTTTAGATAAAAGAGCTACTGTGAGACTGTTGTTTCTAATATAAATATAACTTTATTTTAATAAACCAGCAAGTATTTATATGATTTATAGATAATAGCAATGGAATACGGTCGAGTGTGCGGCGTGGGTCGTGCTTCAGGCACTAGTTCCGGCCCCGTGGCGAGGTGGGCGCGCCTGGCGAGCGAGGCGCGCGCGGCCTCCGCCCGGGCCGGCGCCGGGCCGCCCGGGGGCGCCGCCCGGGAGCGCTCGCGGCTGGTGCGCGCTCTCAGCCGCGGCAGGTTCCAGAGGTCGAACTCAAACGAGAATACGGTAGTATTGAAATCTTTTTTTTGTGGGATACGAGGGGCAGACGAGAAGGTGTGTCACCCGATGGAAAGCAACAAACGCCGCCAATGGACATCAGAACAAAGATAGTGTTACTGCTGCGTTGCGGATCTTAGAATGGAATATGGAGAGGATCGAAGTGGGACAGGAATGGGAGAGGGGAAGGACTTGGGCCGGATACCTCTCTCACCGAAACAACCGCGACATGAGCCACTTCACTTCGATTTTCTGAGAGATCATGGTATTTCACTGCTCGAGCGGCCCATTCATACAGCAAACTGCATGTATGATTCGGTTAACGATAACCCATTAAAGGATTCACTATAAAAATACCACCACGCGACTTGGTATCTTTGTCTTACCTATAAAAAAGTGAAAATTGGGAACAACCGCTTGGGTAGTTATATAGTCTTAACATAAAAATGACAACAACGTTAGGATGATTGGATTTCTAGGAATCGAACCTTTCTCGATGTGACAGTAATTTTTATTTCTGTTTGTTATTAGCTGGGTATAAGCGAAGCGGCAGGTGCTCACCTTCTATCAGAAGTACCGACTTGTGCTGGAGGCAGTTGGAGGCGACGCATTACGCCTCGTTCACGGCCGCTCCTCGCCAGGCAGCTGTCGTCACCACCACCAACGATGCCACGATCAAGGTACGAAGCCATCTCCTGCATTCTTATGCTTCTGAACCCAAAGCTTCTAAACCCAAATAATTCATCATACCTTTATTCCTACTCCCTTGAGTTGTAGAAATAGTTCTAGAAATTAAATTATTTTTTATGACCTTACTATAAACCAAGCCTCTAACTATTTAAGGAATTTAATGACGACATAAATAAGGTACAAATATGGCCTTTATTGCTAGTCGCCTGTTGTTCACATATCACTTAAATAGATACAATTGAATAAACATAATGATGTATTCAGATGTCGGCCGGATATCCGTCGTGCTGTGAGCGCCGACGAGTCGAACAGCGCGCTGCAGCGTGAAGCGAGTCTCCTGCGGCGGCTGCTGAGACCTCGCCCCTCGAGAACACTCAACAGGTCACCCTCATAACTTACTCTAAAGATACTTATAGAAAAACAGTTCACTATGAAAAGAGAAATTTAAGGTTTTACATTAAAAACATATCAATTTGCGTACTTATAGAGGAGATGTAAATACAAATGAAGACGGTAAATAAATGAAGTTCATAATGTTCCTGCCCTTATCCCAATTGCGATGGGGTCAGTACCACATATCGTCCCTTTCTATTCTCTTCCATGCTAGATACTTACTATATGGAAATCTTGTTAAAATTAATTAAATATTATCATTTTAATTTAATAGATGGGCACCAAGAACACTGCGGCGTTTAATCAGTTCGGATTCTGATGGCGGACGAGAAGATAACATAGTGAATGGTTTGTTTCACACTTCATCGTACTTTAATTTTGTTAGGGAGCGTCCATAAATAACGTGAGTTTTTACAGTACCGTAAATTCAGATTAAATTGAGCTATTTAGTATAAAACAAATGTGATAGTTTGACAGGTTAGTCATGGACTGTATAACGTCGAAATATGAATGAAATATTTTCTTTCGAACAAACTAGTAAATGATCTTAATCGTCCTACGGTTAATCGTATTACGCTTTAGGTTAAATCGCCGAGAGCCCCTCCAACGTAAGATTATATGAGATTTAACCCTTAAACACCTAACGTAAGTTATGGATACAATACCCTTTGCATACAATACCAAAGTTTGGGAACAATTCAGAAAATTCATCTATTCTTTTCTAGCAACATTCTATTTATTATAGAATAGTTACTTTACATTGCAGATATCTCCAATGAATCCGGATTGGAAACAACAGACTACAGCTCTGTGATATCCAACGGAACAAATGGAGTGAATGGAATTGATGTGGATGTTGATTTAAATAACGAACACAAAAGTGAAGTCGCTACAGAGGTACTCAAAATATTTTAAAACTAAACATTGCTTTTACAATGGTTAGAGCCACGCACGGTAACATACCACGGTCTCTCAGAATATCGACGTGCAATGACTCATGACGCATTTGTTTTGGTCAGTATGAGAGGTATCCGGTAGCTCACCGCCCTTCCCGCTCCTTCCACAACCTACTCCTTTAAGGCCGGCATCGCACCTGAAGCACTATCTGTATTGCAGGTGTCAAATGGCGGCGGTTCGCCCTCCTATTCCATAAAAATAAACAAGTAAATAAAATCAGTAACTCCATTAATTAATAATGACGCACGTTAATAATTGTCCATTTACAAACAGGTATAAATCTATATAGAATTTAGATCGATATAGATTTAAAATTTGGTGAATTTTATCTATTTTAGAATTCAATTCTTGGACATAAATATATTCCAGAAAGATATGCAATGTGTTCATCTCTCTTCAGTTCGCAATTTGGTGGGAGTATGCACGCGCATGCAAATGGTGGGGCGTTACGTACTGGGTGTTAGCGATAGCCGCTCAAGCACTTGCGGTGACTGCCGACTGCTGGCTAAGTGATATCACCAAGCACAACACACAAAACGAACTCACTGACCAAGAGGTATGTAGTTATAGTCACATCGGGTAGGTAAGAGAATCTAAACACATCTATTTTTCATCCCCCTGAATGTAAACAGCATACAAAAATTTTTTTTCCGAATTTTACTCATGGTTTCACCCCGTTTCCGTTTGACGTTGAGTTCTAAAACACCCTGTATATTGTTGTAGACGTGGGTGGGTGTGCGCACGTACGCGCTGTGGTGTGCGTGCGGCGCGGCGGCGGCGGGGGGCGCGCAGGCGGCCTGCGCGGGAGGGGGGGCGGCGGCGCGGCGCGCGCTGCACGACGCGCTGCTGCACCACACGCTGCGCGCCCAGCACGGCCATCACCGGGCCGCGCTCGGGGATAAGCTGCACCGGTTCGCGGCCGACACACTAGTCATCGATAAGGTATATTAAATATCAAGCCTTCAGCCTTTTCTTGAATCCGTGTGAATAGTTTTGGAATACAATAACGAAGACATTCCCAAGGAGAGGTTAACTTTCGACAGGCTGCCGGTCATATAACCGCAGATAATTCTTTTGACAACATGGATAAGCCGACCCACCTAGAGTGGAATAAGGGCAAGAAAATTATAAATGATGAGTTTTGGAACACAATATTCACATAGCCCGCTACATTACTGACTTATAATACAAAAACTACAGATGGCCCAGAAATATACATGATTATCATAAATATAATATGCAACTTTGGTCGGAATCGAACCTCTACTGAGCAAACGTTATAAATGTACCTTACGTTTTAGAATTGTGCCAAAGTTTTGATACGCTTAATTTTGTAAATTCCATTCGTAACTCGTTGCCGACATTATACTAAATAAATATTTCAATAAATTGACGCAATTGTCCGTTACTAAGTAAAGTATAGTATTGAAATAAAAAACAAAAACCGCAGGCTTATTTCGGTTTCTAATCAGTGCAAAAAAAAACAACAAGAAACCTTGCGGTTGATATTAATATGAATACTTAGGTATTTGTAACATTTTGAACATTAACATTTAAAAATTCAATATTTAATCAACTCAAACGGTAAAACAATATTGTACCTAATATCTTGACCATTAAATTAATAAAATTAAATTATAGAAGATAGAAGAATAGAAGTTCAAAATTTGTGTACTTGCTACTTTCAGAAACTACCAACTGCTATTAGCAGATGGGCACAGCTCGCCTTATTGTGCGCCGCGGCTATGCTGGTCAACGCGATAGTCGCACCCTGGAGCCTACTGGCGTCTATACCGGCTATGTTCTGCTATCTAACACTTCAATCCATTTATCTGTGTAACGCTAGGTACATAAGTAGTAAGTAAATAGTAGACGTAAAACAAATCAGCGGGTTAAATTATCAGTTCTGTGGGTATTTTGGACTAAGTGATACCAAAAACATTTGCATACAGAAATAAAACATCCTTCCTTCCAATATCAGATATAGAGAATTAGCAAATATTTCAGGCTAGCTGTCATTAACATTTATTTTACTATTGCAGGGAGCTCCAATGTGCTGAAGCTCAAAGTGCAGCAAGCGTGGTGTCTCTCTGTGCAGAGACATGTGCCGGGGGCAGCACTATACGCGCTGGTCAACTCCAGGCACGGATGCGACAGACATTTTTGCGAAGATTGGACAATAATCATAACACGCTTTTGTTGTTAAACTCTGCCAACCGGTGGCTAGGACTTACTTTGGTAAGTGGCTATATAACATTTATTATTGTGCGCAACCTCGTGCGTGAAATCTTATTGTTGTTGTTATCTAGCTATTAGTCTTATGTTGTTGTTTATATAAACATAAACAAACCGGTTTATACAAACAACTGAAAAAAATGTATGGCGCGATTAAAAACTGTACATAGATAGCAATTAGCTAGTAATTTCACAGTGGTAGAGCCAAGCTGTTCGCTGCATGAATGGGCCGGCTCGACCGGTAAAATACCACGACCTCTCAGAAGACCGACGTAAAGTGGCTCATGCCACGTTTCGTTCGGTGAGAGAGGTACCCGGAGGCCCACCCCACTTCCCCATCCTTTTCTATCCCCTATCCCTTAAAGGTCGGCAACGCAACATTAACACTATATGTGTTGCTGGTGTCCATGGGTGGCGTCGGTTGTGTACCATCAGGTGACACGCCTGCTCGTTTGCCCTCCTATCCCATAAAAAAAGTAAAGGTATTGTTTTTTTTATATCGCATCATGTCTCTAAAAGTACTAACTGCACAAAAAATATTGTTATCATTTTCAAATTTAATTGCTACTTGAAAAAAACAAACCAATAATAAAAATATTTTTAGGAATATACAAACAAAGCATTTGTTTGACCATTTCTTAATGTAAACAAAAGATATAATCGTCCGATCAATTTAGACATTCGAAGTTACCTAAATTCCCACCAAGCTGAAAATCGGTAAGATTGTTTAAAATATCATTAAAAACAAAATTTGAAAGTTCCCCATCTTTCCCTTGTAAGGAAAAAAAATTCAAGGTCAAACGTAAAAAAGGTAAAAAAAATACCTCGCACAAAAATTTTATAGTAAATCATAAAATTACTTACAAAAAATTATTAATATTATTTTTCTACGAGCCACCCTTTTTGAGATATAACGATTCAAAATGTTGTAAAAGTTGTAATCGTCATGATATTTGGTCTAATTTGACCGGACTAATTATAGGAATAGGATATTAAAGCATCCTGACAAGTGCACCCTTTGAGATAAGTAAAACTATTAAAATGTATATTTGTTATAACGGCAAATTTGTTAGGCTCATGTGACTCGTTGATCAGGACCTGGTGGGTGCCGGGTGCGTGTTCGTGCTGCTGCTGGCCTGCGCGTGCGCGGGGCGGGGCGGGGGGCCGGCGGGGCTGGCGGGCGCCTACTCGCTGCTGCTGCCGGCCTACCTGGCGCACCTGGCCAAGTGCCGCGCCGACCTGCACCTGCAGCTGGCGGCGCTCGAGCGCGTGCACGCCCACACCAACCTGCCGCAGGAGGACTACAGGGATGATTGTAACTATATCTATATACTTCATTTGTCGTGCCTATCTTGTGGGCAACGGTTAGCAGACATTCAGTCTTAGAACCTCCCAATCACAGGTCAATAAATATTCTAGTTCAAAATAAACTGCCTTTTCAGATCCAATCCCATCCGGTTGGGAAAGGAACGGCAAGATAGAGTTTCAGAACGTGAGCGTGCAACATGAACCAGGTTCGACTCCGATACTCAAGAACATCAATCTTACTATATCACCTGGCGAAAAGGCAAGAGATCTTAATATTTTTTAAAATATTTGTTTAAGCATGAAATGACTATAACAACATTGATAGATACTATTGTGTAGGTTGCGATATGCGGTCGGAGCGGCAGCGGTAAGTCAACATTATTGATGACGTGTGCAGGCGCAACCACAATCAGCAGCGGAAGGGTTCTCCTCGACGGACAGGACATCACACGAGTTCCGCTAAGAGCGCTTCGCCACCGCGTCGTGGTTGTACCGCAAGAGCCGGTCATGTTCTCCGGCACATTGCGAGAGAATCTGGATCCTCTAGCGGTGCACACTGATGAGGAGATATGGCACAGCCTCAGGGCAGTCGGATTATTCGATTTCGTTTCTGCTCAACCAGCAGGACTAGGTAAATTTTAACAATTTATACCAACATTAGTCAGTCACAGTATATTTAGATAATTGTTTTTACATTTCAAACGATTTTTTGATGCAAATGAGCATATGGGTCTTGTGGTACCAGCAATAGCGTAAGGCAATTGCGTGGTGTTTCTTTAAGATTGGATAGGGAGGGGAATTGTGGAGGAAAATGAGTAGGGAGTGGGCCCTTGGATACCGCTCTCACCGAAAGGAACGACGCAGCCATAATATTACGTCGATTTTTTGAGGGTAGGTAGGGTGGGTAATAGGTTTTTGGTATTTGTTTGCCTTTATGAAGTTATTAGGTACGATCAGAATTAGTAAGCATAGTTTTATGTGTGTTATAATATATGAATATATTGTGATTATGAACAAATTTGCCAAGTCCAGCCATTTATAGGTCAGCTTTAGCAAATTTGTAGTAGTTTTGAAAGTCCGAATGTTTTGCGCAATTTTTCATGCGCTTTTTTTACGGTGGGTGGAAATGAACTTAAAGTTAAAACGTTATTAAAATTATAATCTACACGGCTGATTCACACAAAAATTGTTTTAAATATTATAATAACTAGGGAACATAATTATTTAGAAGGCCGACTTTATTAAATCTTTTTGCTTCTTGAACTAATTGTCGAAACTAATGGAGCACGGGCATCTAGTAATACAGTCTATATTTTTAGTGTGTTTATATAATTAATTTGGCAAGAAAATATTAATAATTTTTGCCGTTATTATTACACATAGGTTACATTATCAAGATTATATTTAACCACAATTATGTATATTGAAATGAAATTAGAAATCGGAGGCATAATTACATTTATTCTCATGCGAAATTGGAACGATTGCGTCCTGCTAATTTCCTTTATTGTTTACATTGTCTAAATAGACAATAACAGATACTTAAAAATGCGCTACGATCTATAAATATTCTACTTCCAAAATGTTTTATGCCTGGAGGCTAAAGTTCCCGAAAAGTGCGCGATATATGCCTTTCGGGAAACTAAACGTCCCGAGACGTTCAATTGTTTAGGGCCCATTCAAGTATTACGTAAGCAAATTTATTACAATCATTCACCTCCCTACCCCTCTCGTCAGCAAAAGTAAACAAAGCTTTTACCCCCGCCCCCCATAATTACGTAAACATTTTAAAATATATACTTAGTCATGCCATAAATATTGTAACAAAGAAAAAAAATTTTTTTAATTGCAAATAACATTTATTACTTTTACAGTGTGTAAGTAACACACTGTAATACATAAATATAAAACGAAATAAAATATAAAAAGCTTATTCGAAGTGGTCTCCATTGGTTGCAATACAGGCCTTTAAACGTTGAGGCCAGTTGTCAATAGAAACACGCACTCTTTCCATGGGAAAATTCTTCACTGCTCTAAATTATTATGACGTTTAGAGCAAGCCGTACTCTCTAAAACTGACCACAAATCATAATCCAGTGGATTAAGATCGGGACTAAACGACGGCCAGTCTTCAGCTCTAATGAAGGCCGAAACGTTCGCTTCCAACCAAGATTGCGTGGACCGAGCTTTATGACCCGGTGCCGAGTCTTGCTGGAAGGACCATACTTCGTTATTGAACATGGTGTTTGTTAATAGGGGCTTGACTACCTTTTCAAGAATGGTATCTTGATACACTTGTGCCGATGTTTTGATACCTTTTTCACAAAAATATGGCTCAGTCACTCCTTCGTAGCTAACACCCCACCAAACCATCACTGAAGTCGGATAATGCTTAGAGCTTTGAGCATAAATACGGTAATTTTGTTTGTTGTTGCTCAATTGTAAAAACTTAAAAAAAAACTTAAAACTTTTTCATCCATAAACAATATTTTTCTGTGACCTCCCTTTGCGTACCGCTTCGGTAGTTGTTTAGATTTTAACACCCTATTCTTTTTTAAATTATCAGTTAATAAATGACCTAGGCCTCGGCCTAGGCCTCTAGGCCTAAGGCCTCTTATAGGCTGCAACTCCTAAGTCATCTTTTAAAATACGCGACATTGTTCTAGGTGCTATCTTCATCTCCTGAGATAAAATCTTTTGCTTGCGGACAGGATTTCTTCGAATTCTTTCCCTTACTGCTTTGACCACCTTTTTCGTACGAACACTACGTGGACGGGCAGGTCTTTTTCGGTCACAAACAGAGGAGGTCTCATTGTACCTTTTAATAGCCCGGTACACAAACATTTGACTAATGCCAAGTGTATGGAGAGTTTTAAAAATTGCATTTGGCTCCATACCTACTTTGTGTAATGCAATCACAGCGATTCGGTTCTCTTTATCACCCCACTCCATTATAATATCGCAAAATATTGTACAATGTATTGGCGCCAAAACGAGACACACAATTAACAATCGTATAAAAATTACTGATTCCAAATTCAAATGTAATATTTTTTTATTTTTAGTTGTAACAGTATTTATGGCCAGACTAAGTATATATCCAGAGACCATCTACACGATCGGTTTAAGGCATTTTTGTAAAATTGAATGACTACTGATGACATAATCATCATTCGGACTCACCCCTCGCCCCTCTGTAATACGTGTATGTGTCGGTACAGAGTGCGGTGTGGGGGGCGGCGCGGGCGGCGGGTGGTCTGCGGGGCGCGTGTGTCGCGCGGGGGCGGCGCGCGCGGCGCTGGTGGCGCGCGGCGCGGCGGCCGTGCTGCTGGACGAGCCCGGCTGCGCGCTCGACGGGCCCGCGGAGCGCGCGCTGCTGGCGGCGCTGGCGGCCGTGGCGCCGCGCACCTCGCTGCTCACCGTGGCGGTGAGACACACACTATCCCACCCCACCCCGAAGTGGAGGCAGCGGCTGACGAGCCTCCGCTCGATACCTACGTCCCGAATGGAATAGGTGGCGAACCTATTGACATACCGGGCACAAAGTTTTCAGTCATCGATATTTATCACACGTAACTTTCCGAATACGATTTCGAAAAGTCATCGGTGTCAGCCAGTGTCAGGATTCGAACCCGCGACGTCCGGATTTAGAAGCGGGATGCTCGACCACTAGACCGCCGAGACTACTCCCGTTATACCGACGATATATACAACTATCCGACTGTGACTGGAATTTATGAAAATTCCTAAGCGAAACTAGCTTAAACGACTCTTTATCCGCATGCTGACTGCCATTTTTTGTCAAAATTCAACAAAAGATACAGATCGACCGGAACAAATATTCAAACCAAAATCTACTATAAGCCTGGAAACTCTTACTTGGAATTTCACATTGTTCACATACAAAATTTTACAGCCAACTATTTTTGTCCTGGTATCGGGAGGCAAACGAACAGACGTGTCAACTGATGGTAAGCAACAAACGCTGCCCATGGACACCGGAACACAAATAGTGTTACTGTACTTACAATTGCGTTGCCGGCCCTAACAATGGGATATGGAAAAAGTTGGAAGTGGGATGGAGAAAGAGATGGGGATACCTCTCTCACCGAACGAAACGCAACAAGAGCTACTCTACGTCGGTATTTTGATCACCTAAAACGCGACAAGAGCTACTCTACGTAGGTATTTTGATCCCCTATCGAGCCGACCCATTCATGCAGCGAATTGCGTGGCTCTACCACTGACAAAATGTTTATTTTCAGCACCGAATATCATCTGTGCGTGACTACTCTCGAGGCGTGGTTCTGGAAGGTCGAACCATTGCGGAACAGGGTCCCGTTTCAGCTCTTCTGTCACAACCTAACTCCAGGCTAGCTAGGATGCTGGCTGCCGCCGCAGCTCAATTATACAACTAATATTAATAATAGCTCAAAATAAACAAAATTACAAGCTCTAAACGGTAACACTCAACTTTAAAATAAACATTTCAATAGCAGACATATCATGTTTCTACTAGGTGATATGTTTTCCCCTGTTATACAAAGAAGGATAATTCCCAGTTATTATTGTTAGTTTTGCAACAAAACCAAATAGTCAATGTACAGTTGTATTTTATTTGAGTATTGTCTTTGAATGTAAATTGCAAAGAAATCCAGATGTGATCCAACTGACTTGATCACATTTGGTTTAAAATATTTTGACTCATATAAGTTATAAATAAGTCGGTACATATATGATGTACTTTGATAACACTTAGAATATATGCATACTTAAGAATAATAATTCTTAGTGGAAATAAGATTATTTTGAATAAAAAACTATATCTTCTTTTGAAGATGGATAAGAAATGATATTAAATTTGTAACTAAACATAATGTGATCTGATGAATTTAAGAGTTACAAAAAAAAAAATACCAGACTTTTTTTTATGTAAGACTTTCATGGAAGCTTTAATAAAATGATAGTTGACGATGATCTGAATAACGATGCATGAGAATGCATAACACTTACCTACATAATATAAAACATAAAAATGTTTCGTAAAAAACGGACTAACAAATTTCATCCTATTATCAAGTTTATCAAGTTCCATCCTACGAAACTGTAAATAGTATTTATTACAGATAAATTCAGGGCAATTCCCTTTCGGGATAGGCAGAAAAGAGTGAGTGCCTTCTCTTACAGACGCTGGTCGATTATCAATAGACCGACAAGACACATTTTGTAATAATCATAAAACTCAATATAAAATTGAATATTGTAATACTCACAGTAATAAATTTTCTAATTAATTTTATCAACCAATATTTTTATGATATATTTTTTATATTGATAATTATGCATATGGCGTCTGCATGCCTTTCTACGTATTATTAGGCGTTGTAATAAAAAAAATCATGTTTATATATTAGTTTTCATAACCAAAATTTTAAAAGTAGATGGTGTAGACAGTATTAATATTGTTTAAAAATAATATTTTATAAACTTAACACTGCCAATATTTATTATCTTTAAAAAATTCATCTTAAATTTTATAATTAATCGAGGACCAATCTTTTTATTTAAATGTTATTAAAAAGACTAATACGCTTTGTAGTAAAATATATCATAAATAGATATGTTATTATGACTTCTATATTGTACATAATTACAGATTCAAATGTTTGTGAATAAACAAATAAAACACAGTTTTTTTTTTCTTCTATATTGTACTACCAACAGAACAACAATTGCACATAACCTCATTTAAAGCTCACGTGGAGCGCTTGCGGGCGCTTTCCCAAATACAGCGTGCTGCCATGTCAACGATTAGATAATAATATAAAATTATACAATAATATATATAACAAATTACAACAATATTTACGTTGGCACCAATTTATCATTATTTAAAAAAAAAAAGAAAACTTTCGTGTCATTTACACAGAATATAAAAATATTTAAAGTACTTACGTTCAATATACGCTTACGACGATATTATAATTGAAATCTCAAGTTTAATAAATTCATTTTTTTTTTCACTTACTAACTACAATTGGTGTTCACATGTGATCGGTATTGACGGGCGGGTACATTCACAGAAGACGCCAATGGACGCCATATCCACGTCACTGACTGACGGAGTTCTCCATATTTCTTTGGTAAAAAAAAGTATTCCATGAAATAATAACTATCATTATTATTTATTCTTATTTCAAGTCATATAAAAGGCACTATTTAAGAACACATGTGCGTGTTACATTGTAATAATTCTATCCCAAATTTAAATGTATTTACATGCATATAATACTTAATATATGCTCCTCATTTGAAATCAGTGGTAAACCCAAAGGAGTTCTAGTCTCGGATCTACCACTATTTCATTGCTTTTTTTAAGTTTGTTTTTACATTTGTGATGTTTTTTTTGTAAGTTGTTGTAACAGTTTATCCAATCCAAAAGGCACAAGTATTACTTTTCGCAAAGTACATACAATAACGATATTTATTTACAATAAATATTTTATCCAGTTTCAACAATACCAATAATCTATATATCGGCATACATTTTTTTTAAATATTTTTTTTTAATAAAAATTGTAAGTGAGCACCAACAACTTTTTTTTATATAAATCATTATTAGTAAATTAACAAGAAATAACAACAATTTGAGATAGGCACTAACAATGCATTTAAGGCGATGCGTTGGGTAATATCGGTTGCTCCAGACTAGTTCATTATATTTACACACAATATATTCACGTAACAATTCCAAAATCACGAATATTTCGATTTCGTACAGACCAACAAAGATCAGTTTATAACTATATATTATTATTATCTCAAACAATATTCACTTACATGTACTGGAAATATTGGATAAAGTTAGTACTTGGAATTTTCGGATACATTAGAACAGAGTTATAACGGAGCTTTGCGGAACTATCGCATGAAAAATCATCTCCACATCGGATTCTAAACATTGTTAAAAAATATTTTTGAATCATAAGAAATATAGCAGTATTTATTAAATTAAATTGCAAAATAGGTAAGGTAAAAATGACAGCGAGAACAGGTATTGGAAAGAAGGATTAAAGAGAACTTTCTAGAACAGATCGGGCTACATCACCATGTACATAAAGTATGAAGAATTTTATCATCAAAAGTGTTCACTTGAAAGAATTAAGAATCGTAAAACATCGAGTAATACGTATATGATCATATAACCAAAAATCCGCTATTATCCCACCTCCGCATCCGTTTTGGAGTGTCCGTTAAAACTCTAAAATAACATATTTGATGTTTCCACTTAAAACATATTTGAAATCCACAAATCAGTGAAAGTATTAACAGAGTGTTTCATTTCTTGTTTACGTGTACGTAGTCGAAAAATTGTTACAAAACATTATTAACACGGAACCGGATTTGATGAAAAGTTAAAAAAAATTGCAATGACTATTATGTTCCTCATTGGCCTGACGAACTGTAGCTATCTTAAGACGAGACCTTCCTTGGCTGGTGGTTGTCGTCGAGTTGTTTAGGTCGGTTCCGTCTTGACCCCGGCAGAGCTGGCCACAGCGGCGCGCGCCTCCTCTGGGAGCCGCTCGGGACTCGTGAGGATGTCCGTGGTGGTGCACAGAACTCGCAACGAGTTCAGTACCGCTGCAACATGGGAATTTATAAATTAATAATCTATTCTATACATTTATATTTATTTAGTGATTCCACTTGATGACTTATTTATCAATGCAATGTATGTAAGTAAGATACCATGCCCTTACAATACTTGATTAAAACGAAAATTAACAACAGTCCGTGTGTGTGTGTGTGTGTGAGTGCGTGCGTGCAACCGTGTGCGTGAGTGTGTGTTGTGCGTGCACGTGCACGCGCGCGTGTGTATGTGCGTATGTATGTGCTCGTGACTCACCGGGCCTCATCTCGACGAGCGAGCAGTGCTGCTCGGCCCACAGCAGCGTGGTGCGCACCAGGTCGGCGGCGCTGCTGCACGACACGCACGAGCTGAACGACTCCACCAGCGCCGCGCCCACCACGCTCAGCTGGGCCCGGGTCAAGGAACATATCCACCCCACACAGTACACATACAGAATAATCTCATTTTAACCCCGACAAGACACCTATCCCATGCTGTGTACGCAGTCTACGAGATAACAGCGACTACGGGCCAACGTCATTGCTCACATCTCCGCATATTAGGACCGTTTTACAATTCAATACCTACTGATTTGTGTTCTACTAATTAAAATAATTTGGCAAATATTATTATCAATTAAGATTAATTAAACTTTTTAATTGCATTACCCGTTGTTATCGCTGAAAAGGTTGCAAATAAAAACTACCTTATAATATGAACGTCTAGACTAGGTTTCAGCTTGACATGTGTATTAAAATTTGTTTGTTAAAGAGAATCGGAGATTACATTTTTAAAGGCAGTATCATATTTGATAAGACCCGTTACAATTTGTCAGATCAATAACTCTCTAATAATAATTTTAAATTATGACGCACGAAACAGAGATGAGACAATGTGATAACATCCAAACCGGAAAGATGCTCAATCCTTACATTCCACCGGTATAGTTTACTTTACATAGAGATAAAAGCGGCCAAATAAATGCGTGCCCGACACGCGCACGAATGGTTCCGTATTATTAATATTATAAAGAAAAAAGATATCAATTCTTGTATGCATCGAAAACACTCAAAAACTACTGGAACGATCATAAAATATAAATTACGCCATTACAAATCTTTACTAGTTATAAATTTATTACTAGAAAAAATATATATTCCCTAAGAAATCGTGTTTAATTTTTTTTCTGTTTTGTCGACAAAAGTTATTAGGATACATACATTATTCAGTATTTAGAACTTTTTTTTTATAGCGGCAACTAAAATACACCTTAGTTTTCACACGAATTTCTATGCTAAGGTGAAAATCGAACCGGCCTACCTCTGCGCTGACGCCATTACGCAGCTCAAAAATCAATAGAGTCATTAATAAATTTAGTTACGTTACAATAAGATTATGGGGGGCACTTTTGTGGTCGTTTTACCACGAATTACGCTGGTAAAAATAGTGATAAAACAATAAGTCTGGCGACATACTAGATTGTTTATCTACAACATACTGAGCTGATAAGATTTTTTAATCTTGTGCAAATGCTAAACGGTTCCCAGCGAGGTATGCCTATAAAAATTATCTATATATTCTATTACAAAAACATATCCACTTAATCTGATGTTTACAAAATGTTCGCAAGGCCGTCAATAAAATCGAACTTTGATCATTCTGACATGTATCACGCCTAATTAGAGCATACCCGCACGTGATATCTGATTAAATTATCAGATAGATATATAGAAATGATACTTAAATTGCCTGGACAAATATTTATAATAACCCCCTATATCATCCCCGTGGGGTCACAGCCGGTATAATAACAATTTCCCCTGGTCAAACAATATTCAAACAGGGTAGAATACGGGACGTTTGATAAGTCGACATGTGAACCAGTTAAATCAACTGGTTTTTCAACTCGTTTTGAAAACACTATAACAAACTCAGATCTTAGATCTCTTTTCTAACACTGGCTGCGCTAGAATTTCGGACGTACCAATGAACGTAAACACACGTTGAAAAGTCGAGTGACTGGAGAATGGCGCCCTCTACCGGTAGAGTTGTTTCCCTTGAATTGAGACCATTCGTTCAACATTACGTTTGGAGTTCTATCTCTTTGTGCTCCAAAGTTTGATAGTCAATAACACAACTATTTGCATAATTGCCCAGTTTATATATCAAAGGATACGAGCCAATACTTCCAGTTCTGCAGCGTGCGGTTGGCGACGTGCCGCGCGAACATCTCGCGCAGGCGGCCCGACCTCGCGCGGGACACCGGAGCACCCGTAGCGGGGAGAAGTGAGTGACAATTGCTGTGAACATTCATAATTATATAACATACACATAACTTCACGCCTTTGTTATCTGAAGGTGTAGGCAGTGGCTGTTAAGCCTCGACTTGCCGTTATGTTTAAGTCCCAAATGGAATAGGTGGCGACCTATTGCCATACCGGGAACAATTTTTTCAGTCATCGATATTTATCACACATAACTTTCGAAATTAATTTCGAAAAATTGTTGGTGTGAGCCAGGATTTAAACCCTCTTGATTCAGAAGCGGGGTGCTCGACCACTGGACCACCGAGACTACAAATAACATAAATATATATCAAGGTATTAGGAGCAAACCAGCGCAAAACGGGTCACCTGATGGTAAGCGACAAGCGCACACAGATAGTGTTACAGTTGCTTTGCCAGCCTTTTAACATGGGATACAAAAAATAGTCGGCAGTGGGATTGGTAGGGGGAGAATTGCTCTAGCACATCTTTCATCTACTCCATCCATACATACCTAAGAAAAGCAATAGAGCCTGTAATGGCCTGTATATTGGAGATATTGAAGAAAATCTAACGCATAAGTAGATATATATTTTTAGGTGGATAGAAGCTGAAACAACCGTCTGTAGGTTTGTTACTCAACCAGTGAAAACTATTTCCTAATCTTTATTTTTATGATAGTCAGCAATGGTTTGCTACAGGTCTAACTTAATACATATACATAGGCACCATTTTTTTTGAGGAAAAAATGTACAACAACAATCTTCAGTCAAGTTTTCTGAGCCCGTCAGCTCATTATATTAGATTAAATTATTTAAGCCCGAATACTGAACCGCCACTCAAATATATAAGCGCTACTTAAGCGTTTAAGTAGCTATCACATTAGACAGAATACGTGAAATTTGAGCAGTAAGTAGCACTTTATTGATTGTCAGATTTGAGTGGCAGTTCAGTATTCGGGCGTTAGAGTCACACTAATTGACGCTAATATTGACACCTTCCTTTATGTGTTAATTTCATATATTAAATTTAATAATACAATTCTATTTCGTTTCTATCAGGGCTTAGAGGATATAGTTAAGAAAAAACTATTCTCTGCTTACAAAGAAGTATTTTTCCCACAATTTATAGAAAGAAATACCTATACGTTCCGTTAACTAATTTGAAGATTATTTGTTTATTAAAATAGTATTTACCAGGATACTTACGTGATAGAATTGTTTAAACACTCAATTTGCTGTCGTAAGCTCTCCATCTCCTCTTTAATTTGATTTCTTTCAGCTCTTAACTGCTTTATAAATTCTGCACCCTTCTGCAGCATCGCTGCTTTGCTTATCTACAACAATGAAAGACGGTTTTACTTTTGAAATGTGGTGAAAAAAGCAAACTGCCTTTTACAGTAAGTAATATAAAGTAGTAATCTTATTTTATACTGAGAAAACAAATAGTTCTTCATTTGTGTTAGTCAATTTGTATACATGTCATATACAGATTCTTTGCACGCCGTACATATTTTCAGCGCAAAGTTCTAAACCCAATAAAATTTAAGTGTCTGTTTGTAATATTAAAATTTCTACTACATTCATATGAATATATTTATAAAGACAAATAAAATTTTAATAAAATATATATATAATAGGGGCTTTAAATATATATATATTATTATATTTTTTATATTTTTTTTTACAATTTTTGTCTGTCTGTTGCTTTGTCTATCTCTGAAATGGCTGAACCGATTTTGACGGGACTTTTATTGGCAGTTAGCCGGTGTAATAAAGAATAACTTAGGCTATTTTTTTTTAGAAAACTTCTATTATTTATCACTAGATCAGCTAGTTTCAAGTAAATTTACCACACGGAAATGTTTGAATAGCGCTCAAAATTATATTGTTTAAACAGAATCATCATGTGACTTCGCGGAAATCCGCATTCAAATTTCGGAATAGATCAAATGTCTTCTAAATTTCTAAATTTCGTTCGAGCAGTCGGCCTTGAAATGTCACAAATAAGCCGTAGCTTTATAAAAGGCAATCGTGATAGCTTTATCAGATAGACGTCTGTCGCACGCTCTTAAGATTAAAAATAAACAGTCGGCATGATAATATGTAATTACATTTACCTAAGTAATGCCATAAAATGTCATTATATTAAGTGCAATTAGGAGACGCCCATATATATATCAAGTTATTATAATTTTAATAATAAATTGATAAAAAAATATATCTGTCCAACTACCTAAAAAACGAGTCTCTTTATAGTCAGTATAGTACGGGAAGCAAATATGAAATGTCTCTCAGATAGGAATGACAAATAAGACCTTACCCTTAAGCCAAAACAATTTCAGCTAAAGAAATATCATTATCATTACATAGTATAAAACCAAGTCGCTTTCCGCTGTCTGTCCCCTTATATGCTTAGATCTTTGAAATTACTCAACGGATTTTGATGAGGTTTTTTAATAGATAGAGGGTGTCAACGGGGTGGTTTGTATGTATATTTCATGCATGCATAAGAAAAAGTGATTTTTCAATATTAAGCAGTTTAAATAATACTTTTGTAACAAAGTTCGCCGAGTCAGCCGGTACTTTATAAAAACATAAGCATTAATTTTGCAAAGTGGAGTAGAAAAAAATTTGAACCTTCAAAAACAGAAAGAGCAAGTGAAAGATAAAAACATTTACAGAAACAAATGATTAGCGAGAATTCACTTTCATATTTTACCGCATAATTCTTGTGTTTGTCCACGAATGTTTCATGTCATCATGAAAAGCAAAAAGAGTGACTTCCGAAGTGTGTACCAAGTACCTTAGCGGATGGGTTTGCATTGAGGTGTGGTATGAGTGCCTGCAGAGTGTCGAAGCCATTCTTGATGTTGTATCTCCGCTTCTGCTCCGCGTGCAGATGCGTGCGGCGCGGCTCGCGGGGGCTGCCCGCGCGGGGGGACGCGCCGGGGGACGTGGGGGGCGACAGCGACTGGTGCGGGGACATCACGTCGCTCACGGGCGACGCCTGCGCGCGCCGCACCGGCGACTTCGTGGGGTCACTCTCTTCGCTATTCAGTTTATACAAACTTTGAGCTGCAATTGACAACAATTATTATCTTCATAAATACCATTCACTATTTTTTTTTTTATAAGCAAAAGCAAACAAATTATCGAGCAACTAATTCGCTGAGATTGTATCCTTGTAGGATTGTGAGTTCAAATACTACACAGGCTATAATTGCTAAAACCATAGAACTCATTGGCACATGACTGCTTGAAATTTGAAATCTAACTGTATGACCGTTCAACAGCATAAGGGTAGCAAAGATGACCTCTGCAACTTCGACGTAATGTATTTTTGCATGCACATTGTAAATACCAATTTCACTTTAACTAGTTCTCATTACCTATTCTACGTCATGGACTGATATATCGCCGATTTTTATTTCGTCATGGGAACAGAATTATAACTAAAAAAGTGAAAATGTCCATTGGTGGTCCATAGGTTTTGAGGTACTAAGGTGAACCCAGTATACTGTTAATTTATGACATATTTTACATTTATCCGTTTTACAAAGTCGGTTTACATACATACATACATAAGCTCACGCCTGTATCCCATGGGGGTAGGCAGAGACTTTGGCTTTCCACAAGCTACGATCCTGACACACATCTTTCGCCTCATCCACAGTCATACATCTCGTCATGTCAAGTCAATCGTCAAGTCGGTTTATTTGGTATATTTAAATAGATTAGTATATAGACTGACAGTGCTGCGCGGAGAGGAGCTGGGCGAGCATGACACTGGCCTGGGGCAGGGTGGGCTCGGAGGCGACGCTGGTGAGGGGCGGGGGGCGGCGCGGGGCGGCGGCCGCACCCTCTACCGCCATACCGCTGGATGAGCGGGACCGAATCCGAACGGCTCGCGGGTTCGAGTCGCGGGCCTGCAAATATTCAGCTCTGTTGTACGTCACACGTACACCCTCACACTTACCGTGTCATATGGATCGAGTGTTTGCCGAGATTTCATTGCACGTGGAACGAACTTAACTTTATATCGCTCTTCACTTCCATAGATATCTGTTGGTCAATATAAAGGAATGTCTTGTAGTAATATCATGTATTTATCCATTCCACATCATAGTAAATTGACAATTTTTAAAGCCGATTGCGAAAAAATTTTAAAAATTTCTATTAAAATAGATAGTAGTTTGTTTGTTTTTTTTATTACATATTAAAATATGGTGTAGTGAATTTAAAACCCAATCCAACCCAGTATTGTCGGGCATTAAAAAGCTGAAGGAGAATCAGGTTTGATACGAATAACTAGAAAAGTTTCGTTATTTTTTTTATTCTTAGAATTATCTGAAAATAGCAATGAAATATCTCGCCTATATTTGCGGAACATATATATGAATGATTAAAATTATAACACGCGAGGTTATGAAACAACAAAAAAAATACCAGAATTATGTACACACATGATACAACAACTGACCAGAATTCAGGATTCAAGGACCAATTTAGAACATGTAGCTAGAAACCATTATACTCACCATATATTCTATTTTATTTTTCACACAATTTTACTGTGAATAAGTTGAGATAAAATTAAATAAGGATACCTATATAACAAATGATACCTCGGTAATTTTAAATATTCAGTTATCTCTGCTATAAATAGTAAAAAGTCGTACCCTCGCAACGTGCTTAGCGGGCGCGACTTCGTGCACTTGCACGTTGGCAGCGGGCGCATGCTGTGCAGGCGCGGGCACGCTCAGCGTCCAGTCGGGGTTAAGCTGCGCGCCCAGGGGCAAGCTGTGCGAGCGGTACTGCTCCTTACTGGGCCGGGACATGCCGCCTGGACTACCGTTGGACACGGCGCACATCTACGTGCAAAACAATCCCTATTATATTAGAAAAAAAACTAACGATAATACCTGACCCTAAAACAGGGGGCGGGAACCTGTGCTCTTTATGAAATTGCTCTTTACTTCCGCCCGCAGATAATATTTGATTTGAAAAAAATATACCTGATTTTTTAAGGAGAATTTGTCACTATTTTTAGCTTTTAGCGATTTTTATTCGCAGTATGTATATGAATCAATAGATATTTAGATTAGAAAAAGGTAGAAAACAACAGTATAATAACTTATTTATTGTGGGTTAAAAAAACTTTAAAATTTTGAACATTATAATTTATTACTCTTCCGACACCAAAAGGTTGTCAGCCCCTGCTCTATATCAACAAAAACAAACTGTTCGGTTCACTTACCTGTGGCGACGTAACAGGTACTAGAGGTGGGGAGGGCATTTTAAATGATCTAGGGTTACCCCCAGACGTAGCCAGTACGGATTTCTGTTTATACGTTTCCACTCCACTCGGCTGCAAATATTGCATTTGCTGCGTATTCTGCCGTACACCCACTGACCTAGCCTCGTAAGCTTGAGGTGAGGTCGGTTGACCTGACTGATTCATAGTCGGAGTATAATTTTGGTAGTGATTACTCTGAGGAGATTGGCTACTGTAGTGAGAAGACCTTTGTCGACCCTTCTCCCTGCTGAACGCGTTACGCCCTTGGATTACAATAGTCGATGCATATTTGGGGTTTTGTATTGGTTGTTGCAATAAAGATACCGTTTCTGGCGCTGTTTGGGAAGGTGGCACTGTGGACAAAACATATCTTACTCAATTTACTTTTGTACAAGATTTAAAAAGTACTTTTGATGCAAGTTAGACTAAGCAGATATACAGTCCAGAAGCGGCCAGAGTTGAAGATGGCCACAACAAACTTTCCATGAGCAAAAAGTATGAGTCTTTGTGGAAGGCATGTCAGGTGCCTTAACAATCGACGAGCGTGTAGGACAAGAGTTATGAAAGGCAAAAAAGCGAATGACTGTAATAATCGCGCCTTATGACGCTCTGATCTCTCTGCCTAACTCGCAAGGGGCTTAGCATGAAGTTATATATATATAAAATAATGTTTTCATTGATCAAACTCACCAGCATTGTATTTGTTGTAACAAGATTCCGATTGTGAAATAATTTTCGGGGTATTCACGTACTGTACCTTCGATGATTTACCACCAACATATGAATGTTGCATCTGTTGGTCTGTCTGTGACATGTTCTGTTCATACGACATGCTTTGATACGGAGTCATCATTTCTTGAGTGTTCATCATGTTGTTCTGGATATCAGGTTGTGCAAATAGTCTACCGTTGTCGTACATACCCAATTGTCTCTCATTCTTTACTGAATGGTCAAGGGACAACATTTGATTATTGCTGCTTGGACCTGTAGAAAGTTATTTCTATTGAATGCTTTATTTTATTTATCTTTTTAATCTTTTTTCTTTAATAGTCGTCTTGGTGGTCTCGAGGTCGAGCATTACTGCTTCTGAATCGAGAAGTCGAGGAATCGAATTTAGGCTCACACTTTTCGAAAGCTATGTGTTTAACCTAAATATCTATGAGTTGAAGTGTGAAGTTTGCCCGAGGTATAAGCAATAGGTTCGACAACCTATTTTCATACATGACGTAAAAACTCTGCGTGTCCAACGGTAAAAGATGGTGCCAAAACCATCGCTTAGAAAAAGGCGTGAAGTTACAAATAAAAATTAGTAATATTAATAATGTATTGTATGGATATCACGAACGTGTACAGATTGCTTCAACTAGTTGTAAATTCAAGGTGAAGATAAGTCGAGCAAATAAGTATTCATTATTGGAATATTAAATCCGTGCGCTACAACTCAATACACCAGTCAATGTACCGATATCATCTTCGCAATTATAATATTTAAATAGACTTAACCCCTCAGTACGTTATATATTTATAAACATTTTACAAACAAATATAATTCGTAAACTATTTGTAACTGCGCCGCAAATTAATCTTTTCATAATAATAATAAAAACTGTTGCATAATTAATATTAATAAATATAATTAATTGCATCGAGTGACGACAGAAGTTTAAGTCTTTTTGTTTAGTTCGCTCGCCGATCTGACCCTTGATGTCACTCGATGACTCGATCATTGAGTCTTTTTTGTAAATTAAATATATTATCAAATTACAGATACGGATATTAACAAATCACAGAGCTACTTTAAAACCGATGTATCGATTCTGAGCATGCTATGTTGTTGGTGACACTCTCAAAATGTCAAATTCGAAATTGTAATCAAATAATAATATAGCCATCCAAATTTAAGCTCTATTCTTTTTAATGGGCTGGACAGATTCGGACGAAATGTAAATATGTAATTATACTCATAAGAAATTGGCATTGGCAGGTTAGGCACCTTCGATGCGATCTTGGCCAAGCTATAAACAGAAATAATTACTCGGAAACAGGCAAACATACCGTGTAAAGAAATCTGACTGGTCGGCATCGTTACAGCAGTACTGTTCTGATTGTTGCTCATGAAGTTCTGTGAAGAGTATGTATCCACTGACATACCGCCTCTGTACAGGGTATCGTCAGACGTCAACGTCGATTCCTCTGGCACAGGAGGTAACCTTATTAAATCTGTAACACATAATAAAAAACAGTCAAAAATGTACTTAAATATCATTTTATTAACTAATGTAATCTTTGCAATAAAATAAGTTTTACATTATAAATGACAATTTTATAAAACAAAACAACCAATCATCTAAACAAAATAACACAATCAATGAATGATATAATTTGTAAGTATAATTTGAACTTACCGTGAAACGGTTCCAATGTGTCCATAAAATCGTCAAGGTTAGGTTGTAATGGACCTAAGCTTGGCTGTATGAAATCTGCTAAACTCGCTCCCCTAGCTGCAAATTGTACGGGTATTTGAAGATATCCAACAAACAGATCAACAAATATCAATGGCGCTCTATTTTAGACCTTAAAGTGGGCAGAACCTTAGAAGGCAGATTTCACGTGAACCAAACGAGTATAGAAAAGTGCAAAAGGACTAATTTTACAATAGTTGAGTTCAAACTTAGTAGTTTATATAACGATCAAACAGAACGATGTCAAGCGATCATTACGTGAATTGACTAATGCGTAAAAACATCAGTGTTAAATGGCGTGTTGGCGCTTTTGGTGATTTTTAGAAATTTTTCACACTGATGAAGTGGGTTTAGTATTTATACTTCAATGTACATATAAAAAACAAAATAATCGAAAATAAAAAATGCATTGTAGATTGTAGTCTTAAAAAAATCTACTCATTGTTGAGTTATCCACCAGCAAAGCATTCAAGTGATAGAGAAGAAATTTAGTTTTTTATATATTAAACGACGTTGATGTTGGTCAATTTACGAATGAAAAAAAAATAGCTCAGGCTCTTTTTTATAATAATATAATAATAATAATATTTTGGACACAAATCACACAGCGCCCTCCAGTTCCAAACTAAGCAACTAAATGCTTGTGCTATGGATACTAGATAACGGATACTAATACATATATACTTTTCTTTTGTAAATACATACTTATAATACATAGAAAAACACCCAGACGCCGCACAAATATTCATGTTTGTCACAAATATTTGTGCTCGGATGGGAATCGAACCCCCGACCTCAGTGCTGCAGCCGGTAGTTTTACCAATGCGCCACGAGGCCCGTCAAACCATAAAACCATAAAATTTCCGCAATTGAGTATTTACTATGTGTTCCCACATGCAGTGCAAAAATTGTATTCCACTTAACATATGTAAATTTTTGAACTTTCTGTCATCATATCAATACCTATTTCTCTTGTGTCTGGAAACGCGAATGGTTGATGATTGGTGATCGTTGAGAAGAGTGTGTCAGTCATGAAGTTGAGGTAGTCCTCGTCTGTGAGCATGTTGGCCGCAAAGTCGCTGCATTGGGAGAACGATTCCACCGTGTCCATGTCCGATATCTAAATGCAAAAAAATAAATAGAAATCGATCACTATACTGTTTGTGACCACAAGTACCAGAGCACAACAATTTCGTAAAGTCATTGGTGTGCTGTGACCCAGTGTCAGGATTCGAACTCGGACCTCTGGATCAGAATCCGTGTGCTCCACCACTGGACCACCGAGACTATTACAGAATCAACAGCAAATTAATATTTGACACAGTGCAAAGTGTTATGAAATAGATCTTATTTTCTGCTTGAGAATCTTTCATCTATGTAAATGCTGTAATCTCAGGAACTGCTGCCAAGAGTGGAGTAGTTAACTTTTTAGTGGTAACACTGTAAAATATGGCACGGTGGATATAGTATATCCATGTCCTCTTCTTGATAAAGTCTTTGAAGAAATTAGATAGAAACAAGTACCGTGTCCTGGACAGAGGTGTCTCCTTTTCCAAGGAGCCGCATGATATGAAACTTGCGCCATTTTTTGTATTCTGCTATAACTGCTTCTGCCCTTCGCTTCCAATATTTCCCTTCCAATATTGTTGTCTACAATAAAAATATATTATTAGATAGTAGAGAGAGAGAGAGAGAGAGAGAGAGAGAGAGATACAAACAAAAAATAAAAAACACGTTTAACGATATATTCAAAGAGATCAACTGTAATTTAGTCACAATTATTTTGAAAAAGAACCGGGGATACTCACAAATTGAGTCTAAACTGACCATCGTCGAGTTTTCTAATTAGATAATCATAAGTAATCATTGACATGAATTAATATAGAGAAACATATATGAATTATATACAAGACAACATATTATTATTTATCGGTATTACCTCTGGTTTCACATGCGTATCAACATCTAGCGGAGAAGCGAACTGACACACCAAAGTATTTTGTTTCTTTATGACTGCAAATAGATAATAACAATATAGTACTTGAACAAGTTTATTTACAGAAGTACTAGATCAGTTGTTGTCAACCTTTCGGTTATCACTATGATTAATTTTAAACGACCGGATTTTCCCGACCATACTTAAACTACTGTAGATCGTAAGTTGACAACCAGTGTCTCGCATTGTGGGTAATCAAAAACCGACGGAGTTCTATTTGGCATGTCTTCGACGTGTGACAGATGGACTTGATATATTTTTAGACTCTTGATGACTGAATGACAAAAAAATCATGTCGCAGCTTTCAGTACTATAATCATAGACAGATTTTTCAGAATTATAATCATTACGGATGATCGGATGGAGTGTGATTGTTGTTGAACACAGAGAAGGGTAAACGGCAACTTCTACGGCAGATACTACAATTATTTTTTCCAACAACCATATAAAATGGTGCAAAAGTATTTATGATTATTGATCAAATATGCACGTTTCAATATTATTATTTTTTCTTGTGTGTAACAGCAATTTAAATGATGTTTAAAACTCGTTAAATATTTGTAGCGGTTTCCCTTTCCTATGAAAACTTGCCTATACTAACACGTTTTTTTTATCAAATTAATAGTACATGAATACTTTAAAACAGGTTGGTATGTTAAACATCAGTATTATATAGAAGTAATTATGTAAAGTGCGTTGATTTGGCGGGAACTTCATCATACATTATCAGACGTAATTACGTTTGCGTACTACGTTAATCTCTCCTCTAATATCAATCGTAGGCAGAAGTGTTAGTAACACAATAGCGATAATAATGTCTGGCCATAGCGAGATATAAAACGCGACACGACTCATTATAAGATATCGGCCTAATATTTGTCACTAAGCTATAAATAAGTACTTATAATATTTGTTGTACAAATTAGTTACAAAATCTACGGTTCTCAAAGTGAATGGGGTCAGCCAAATTACATGGGGGCAATTTTTTGAATGTTAGTTAAAAAATGGTCTTCTTTTTATTCAGCAAACCGGCACACGGCTCCCCTGATGGCCAGCGGTAACCGTGATCTATGGATGCATTTAACGTCGAGTGCATCAATACGTGCAATTAGGTAATATGTGACCCCATTTTTTTAACTCTCAATTAAATAGGGTTTGATATAATTTTCATTATGCCAGATTTTGTTACACTTTCTCACTGTGCAAATATTTTACATTTACAACATATTTTTAAATAATATTTTCTTGACCTATCACTGATACGCTGGTCGCTTCACATAATCTTTATTTCTGTTTCCCTTATTTTCCTTACACTTATCTTATTCTTAATTAATATTTATTCAAATAATTCTAGTTTCACATATTTTATATTATGTAAATATTAAAATATCGATGTTAATAACCGAGGCACGTGCATATATGAATCAACAACTAACACGTGTTCCAAAGTTTCAATTGCATACGCACTATACATTTCAGATTCTGTTAGTTTCATCTGCATTTTTTGAAATAATATCTAAAAATGGTCATGTCCATCTGTCACCTGACTGTACAGGTATAAAACTACAGACTGTGTTTAAAAAAAACTCACACTGCATATGCCAGCACCTCCATATAACGTTGTTCAATCTAATCTTGTCCTTCCACCGAAGTTTTATACCTTTGAAACGATTCCATTTGGGAGAGGTTAATTTTTGTCTGAGAAAGAACAAAATATAAAAGAAAAATAAAATAAAAAAAAATTAACGCTCACCATAAGTATTCTTCGACCTTCCGTCAGAAACTCAAATTAAAAAGCAACACACTCAAGTCTAGATTAACTGTAAAAGTTCTTGTACTGGTCAAAAGCATTTTTATTTTATAACGATTTAAAATATCCATTATGAAAGAAAATAAAAATAAATAGAATATTATATTTGTTGAATATAATCCGACTCGATTATAAGACGACACGACAGCGTCCACACAAATTGTCAGACAGTCAAGTGCCGAGCATGTATCGTTATCAATACCGTTATCAATTTATGATCGTAAGCTTGTCGCAAATAATACTTTGATAAGAAACACAGCCTATCTTATCTCTAATTCCTAACTGTATAAAGTACATGGAGAGTTGTAGAAACATAATTTATATGTTAGACATATAAAAATTAAACAATAAAATTTTCCTAATGCCTATTCCAGTGGTGATAAACAAAGACCCATTCAATTTTTTCTACTAAAATAGTATATATTCAAATGTTTTGGGGCATGAACTTTTTTATACAAAATATACATACATAACTTCACGCCTACTCGAAGGTGTGGGCAATGGCTGTTAAGCCTCGACTCGCCGTTATGTTTACGTCCCAAATGGAATAGGTGGCGAACCTATTGCCATACGGCGCACAAAGTTTTCAGTCATCAATATTTATCACACATGACTTTCGAAATTACTAATTAATTTTGTAAAGTCAATGGTTTGTGCCAGGATTCAGAAACCTCTGGATTCAGCAACCTTGTGCTCGACCACTGGACCACCGTTGACTATTGACTATTTTATACAAGTTTTTATAAAAATAGTATCTATATAATTTTGTAAGGAGGTATATCGGTACACCTTCGGGTAGAAAAAGGCGTGAAGTTATGTTATGGACCAACTTGTAAATTGGAAATGTGTTATATACACATTAGATATTAATTAATATTATATGTATTCAACGGGTAAAAGTAGGACTTCAGTTACTAATGACGTATTAGTAAATGTCTGTTTATTTGGATTGCATCTCATGACGGTTATAGAGTTAAAATCTTCACAGACGATGTTATAATAAATAATATCGTATAGGTAACGCCGCGGAAATATATTTTTACTAATATAAGTGTGGACAAAAATCCTGATCAAAATTTTAATCTAAATTTACATAACGTATATATATAACGTATCAAGGTTGAACTGTAAACTACCAATTCCATATCTTATGTTCGTGAAGTAAAATAGTCCAACACCTATGACCTTCTAAAATCATATGCGTACCAAGTAATAAATTAACACCTCATCAATATGAGGAAAACCAACATTTGAAAACATAAATTTCTCGACAATATTTTGATAAATTCAAGCAGGTAGTGCTTCAGAATGAGGCATCTCTCCAAGGATTAGAAGAGTATTTTATTCTAGTCTATTGAATATTATTTTTGAAGTTTTTTTTTTTCATTTTCGCAAATTAAGGCACAATCACTGGACTCGCCTTCAAGGTTGGGAAAACTCAGTGAACTCAGTCACGTTACCAGTAGTTACGACGTTTAACAACAATTAGTATGCCGATTATGTATTCAGATATAAAAGTTTTAAGATCTTAACAAAACTGGTACTCAATAAAAACGAAAGTCGCGTGCGAAGGCTACGTTTTATATATTATTTTTTTTGTAATACAAGAGGATAAATAGGGGCATATTCTTTTGAAGGAGCTTTAATATATTCTTAAGCCTCAAGCAAATACGTTAAGCGAATGAAAGAGACAAGAAGCTTGCCATATAGCATGCCAATAGAAGACCCAGCTTTTTTCGCCGGTTTACCAAGTATCGTCAAATACCCTCGTTTGAGTGTCTTATTTGTATTTTTTTAATGTAATATTCTAAGTACGAGTTGTTTTATATCGATACGCAATAGACACCTGTTCTTGCATCAGCTCGTTTCATTGGGTAAAATGGCGTTTATTTTATTATTGGTATTTTAAAGGCACCTATTAAGACCACCGTTATTTTGTGCATTTTAAAACACCTGGATTGCCTGGATCGCAAAATCAATACGATAACCCCAGGACATGGGCATTGCTGACGAGGATTGCTTTACAAAACATCCATACACAGAGAGAACAGAACGCCATACGGCACAACGGTCATTGAAAGTGTGTCGTGGCAGTCCTCGACTCCTACATCCATTTGCTTTTGCACTGTAAATCTGCTTGATCAATCTTGCATCATCAATTCTTTCTACATGTCTGAACTATTGAATACTCTCTTTCCATCCAACTTCCTTCCTTACAACCTGGTTTTCGAGGCAGTTAGCGAGAGTTATAGTATAGTATAAATATCGATGACTGACGACAAACTTTGTGCCCGGTATGGCAATAGGTTCGCCACCTATTCCATTTGGGACGTAAACATAACGGCGAGACGAGGCTTAACAGCCGCTGCCTACACCTTCGGGTAACAAAAGGCGTGAAGTTATGTTATGTTATGTTAGCGAGAGTTACCCCGCAAATTTTACGCAATGCACTCATTTCGACCGCATTTATCCTAATTCATGTACACTCTGCCCTACCCAACTCTCACTTTCATTAGTTATGTGTGTGGGTTCACAAACCATAGCTGTAGTAGTGTAGTGGAGATACAGCATCAATAACTTTGCCTTTATATTCATTTGAGGATGTGCATGACCAAGACTATAAGTTTTATAAGGGATATCCAAATATCATAAGGTGTACATATTTATTTCTAAGACTTTCGCGAATCTCACTCATTGACCAAAACAACTTCTAGGATTATATCGCGTTTATTTATTATTTATTTATATTTATTTCCCGACGTTTCGAACTCTACAGAGATCATTTTCACGAGTGATGAACAAAAAGATGGTAGTTCAAAAGCTATTTTCATTGATACGGAGAGCACCCACTTTTTGGAAATAAAAATCAAAAAGTTGATGTTAAAAATATGATTTTTACTATTGGTAACCCACATCAGACCATGAGAACAAAAGTTAGATACTTATTTATAAGATGCATTCATATATCCTGCTTCTAAAGATCCTTTGTTGTATGATTTAATAAGTAAAAGTTGTTATTATTAAATTATTACAAACTAGCTGACCCGGCGAACTCTGTTTCGCATCAAAAGTAATAACTGCTGCCCCGCTATGTTAATACTGCAACATCTTCGACAAATTTGAAGTCGATAGCAGCTATAAGTTAAAAATGGGAATTTTCCATTGTTAACACCCCCGCAACCCCCCTTGTGGGTGGAATTTCGTAAAATCCGTTCTTAGCTGACCTCTACTCGGCGAAAGGAATAATCCTACCAAATTTCAAGTCGCTACGCCTTATGGTTACGATATATTATTTTCCATTGTTAACACCCCCGCAACCCCCCTTGTGGGTGGAATTTCGTAAAATCCGTTCTTAGCTGACCTCTACTCGGCGAAAGGAATAATCCTACCAAATTTCAAGTCGCTACGCCTTATGGTTCCAGAGATATCGTGATGAGTCAATATATAGGTGGAAATCTCTTATATATTTCTCTAAATTTAGATTATCTTATTTTCTAAGTTGGTTGAGATTAAAGTATAACTATTATTAAATATTCATTGATTTTAAATTAAAAAGTAAAGTGTTTATTAAAAATCTACCACTGGGTCAAAAAACGCGGCCAGTCCGCGCCAGCCAGCCAGCCGCTGAGTTTTCTTGCTGGGTCTTTCTCAGGACTGGCCGCGTTTTTTGACCTAGTGGTAGATTTTTAATAAACACTTTACCTTTTAATTTAAAATCAATGAATATTTAATAATAGTTATACTTTAATCTCAACCAACTTAGAAAAAAAATAAGATAATTTGTAATAATTTAATAATAACAACTTTTACTTATTAAATAGATGTTAAATTAAAGCTACTGTTATATAATTATAGCAGCAAAAGGATTATAATTTATTTTGTAAGAGACATTCTACTTTCACTTTTATCATGTGAGTAGTGAGTTTATAAATAAATATTACAAAAATAGATTTTAAGATGTCAAGAATACATAGATACCTCTGATGGAAAACATTCTGATGGTTTGGGTACATACAAAGTAAGTATGTAAAAGTGTAGTAAGTGGGTAAAAGGAAGGGAAAAGAATCACCAAGCAACATCATGCAATCCATAACTGGACTTATAATGTCCAAATAAGTACAGCATAGTCTTACAAGGAATATTTTAACCAGTCAATGAGAAACGTGAAGACTACCAAAACATAAATTAAAAGAATAAAAACAATGTAAACAAAATCTGCAGAGCAAATGATTAAATATCAGTTTTAAAAAAAATTGTTAAGCATTTAAATAGGTATTGGCATTTTTCTAACTTTAGAATCTGAAGCTGAAACTGCAGAATCGACACTCGATTCGATCCCCACCCGAGTACAAATATTTGTGACAAGCATAAATGTTTGTATGGCATCTGGGTGTTTTTCTATGTATAATATATTTGTTTATATAAAAAAAAGGTATATATGTATTCATATCCGTTATCTAGTATCCATAGCACAAGCATTTAGTTGCTAGTTTGAAACTAGAGGGTGCTGTGTGTATTGTGTCCAAAATATTATTATTATAGTTTGTAACTTTTCTTTTATATCTCTGTTTCTTAAACGCATATTACATTCAATATTATGTGGATATTTAATGGTACTGAGAATTTAAGTACTGCAATGGACTTTGAACCCAAAATTTCATTGTAAGAGAGTACTCTAACAACTACTTAGTTATCAATAGAATTCTTTCAATTTTCCATCAATATAATTATGTAGCAAATGGCAAATACTATTTATAAATAATATTAATTTTAAAATAAAATTACTAGTGCCATCTCTTAAAACTTTTTGCAACAATTAATATGTTAATATGACTGTTTAACTAGACATTGATGGTTAAGATCTTTAAGCATTTATCTAATATATAAAATTCTCGAGTCTAGATGTGCGTAATTGAACTCCTCCGAAACGGCTTGACCGATTCTCATGAAATTTTGTGTGCATATCGGGTAGGTCTGAGAATAGGACAACATCTATTTTTCATCCCCCTAAATCACAAGGGTAGCCCACCCCTCAATATTTTTTTTTAATTTTTCGACATATTTCTGTTTCTTATTTTTTTTTATAAAACGGGATACTAAAATACATACAACCCTAAATTTTCAACCCCCTACAATCAACCCCTATTTTTTAAATTTTATTTTTCGGCAAGACAACGTTTGCCGGGCTAGCTAGTAGATATTTTTATTTGGAAATAGACAATATAATAGACAGTCCACAAACGTCTATAAATGGTCTTTACCTATTCTAAGATCTGAATAAGTTGGTAAAACATATTTAAATGAATATAACAATAACATGGACAAGGTCTTAGATTTTTTTTCTTTAAAGGAAAATAAATTGTTCATGCAAAATATTATTAATAAATAATATGATATATTATTATTAATCTGTCAAAGACTACCAACATCTCTTTTTATTTTTAAATAAACTTTCATTAAAAAATCTTAAAAATGAACAACACAGAGCAATAAGACGTAAGTGCAAGTTATCATGAAAAGCAATTAGTATTATTAACTATATGTTCATAGAGTTGTGACTTATCTTCAGTAAATGACCTGTGTCTTTTGTACAGCTATGATGACCTCCCCTTATCTTTGCATGCTAAACCAAATGGAAATCTACTGTTTCCTTAATTTAGACAATATGCTACACTGATAAGATATTTTTTGTATTTCTTATTAAAGTAGAATTTTTACTGTTTTAAAACATCTAATTCTAAATTAAATAGAGTTCTAACTATACCAAAAAGTACCAATGAAACTTATAAAAAAGACAAATAAATATGTATCTTGTTACATCTGTTTAATTGTACAATTAAGAAGTAAGGTTGACTTGTACCCAGTTATCTGATAAATACATAGTCCTGCATCATCTATAGTATCAACAAATTAAATTATATACTAATAGATCATAATAACAAAATAAATAATAAATAATTTTGACTTACCTATAAGCCAAAGTCATGCATTTAAATAACTTAGTGAGAGATATTTCTATGGAAAGCTGTTGGTGTTGTTTACTGTCTTCTTTGTCAGGTGTATAGGGTTTCATCGATTTTGGCACTGTGTATGTAGCAACAGTGGTAACTTTTTGGACATTTTGTTCTTCATCAGGAACAGAAATTAAATCGTCAAAGTCGTCCTGAGCTTCAGCTTCAGCTTCAAAATGTGACACCATGAAATGTCCAGAGTGTATAGTCTCTTTCTCTGATCGGGCTTGGAGTTTATCAATTTTATTCATTTTGCTAATTTAACTATTGTATATTTCTAATTAGAACAAAGAAACAGATAGATATTTTGATTTTCTATAAAAAACTTTAGACTTGTCCATATTTTTACATACATTTAGCCAGGCACATTGTTTTTTTTAATTTGACAGTAATTCAATGTTGCTAGCGGTACCAAATATTTCTTACCATTAAAAATAACTAATTTAATCTACAATTTTTTAACAATCATCATCATTACATGGTATTTAACAAAGTCACTTTCCGCTGTCTGTCCCCTTATATGCGCATATCTTTAAAACTACGCAACGGATTTTGATGCGGTTTTTTTTTAATAGTTAGAGGATGTCAACGGGATGGTTTTGATCTATAATTCATGTACAGTGTAGTAAAAAAAGTGATAATTTTCCAGATTTAGAAATTTAATCGCAAACGCTGCCTGAACCCTAAGTGATAAATCAAAACAACGTACTACATTATTATACACCTTTAAAAGGTCTATAAAAAAGTCTATGAGGGCATATGTCTGTCTCTTAGGGATAACCCAGAATGACCATTTTTATTATTTTACTTTTTACGAGAAATAATGGCCTATTTACGAAGCCATTTTAAACTTTACAGTATTAATTTTCATCCAATAAGTATCTTATATAGATTGTGCATGTAATATAGATGATCCTGGCCCATTACAACATGCAATTTAAACATATATTTTCGATATTGCAGTAATAACATAGCGGGACAGCAGTTATTACTTTTGATGCAGAACAAAGTTCGCTGGATCAGCTAGTAACATAGTAATTCATAGTATAAAACAAAGACACTTTCCGCTGTATGTCCCCTTATATGCTTATATCTTTGAAACTACGCAACGGATTTTGATGCAGTTTTTTTAATAGGTAGAGAGTGTCAACGGGGTGGTTTTGATTTATAATTCATATACGATGTTTTAGAGAAAGAATGATAATTTTCGAGATTTAGCACTTTAATTGCAAACGGTGACTGAACCATAAATGATAGATCAAAACAATGTTCTACATTATTAAACATCTTTAGAAGATCTACAAAAAAGTCCGCGAGGGCTATCCCTTAGGGATAACCCACAGTGACCATTTTTATTTATTTACTTTTACGTGAAATAATGGCTTATTTACAATTTTAAACATTACAGCATTAATTTTCATCCAATTAAGTGTCTTAAATAGATTATATAGATGACCATGGCTCTTTACGTCATGTAATTTAAACGAATATTTTAGATGATATTGCAGTATTAATATAGCGGGACAGAAGTTAAAGCCGATAATTAGCACAAATTGAACCTCACGATATCCAAAATTTACTCATTTATTACTTTTAATGCGGAACAAAGTTCGCCGGGTCAGCTTGTTGGAAATATATTGTTAATCATGCTAGGCTTTGGTTATTACATGATAGTTTCTGGTTATTCAATATGTATTTGTCACTGTGACTTCGGTAAGTTGTGAATTTTAAGGACGAATTATTTATCAATGTGTTCACAATATTAAAAGAGTAGTACATATTTATATAAAAAATATTATAATAATAATTATTATTTCCGGAATACTTTTCGGAAGTAATGCGTGATAAATATCTATGATTGACATCTTTGTGCTCGGTAATTGATAATAGGTTCTGCCGCTCATTCCATTTGGGAAGTACCGGTTCGACAAGTCGAGGCTTAGCAGCTGTTGTCTACACTTTTGTGTAGAAAAAGGCGTGCAGTTAATTATGCTATGTTATAATTAAGTAACATTCTGTCATCTCAGAATTAGTCGTTAGAATAAGTTTCGTCAGAAAAAGTATCAAGTCAGTAATAGTAAAAGTAGATACGAGTATTACACCTTTTTGCGCAGGTTATATTCAACAATGAAGCAATCCGCAATTAATATTTAGTAAAAAGTAAGCTATAATTGAATCATATCTTTTATTTGCGACTGTCCTGACAATGTTCCCTATCTACTACGACCCGAAGTAGATAGGTTTCAGATGGAACTACGGGTCCGTCTGTAAGATCAGGGTACCGCGGGAGTAGGAATTGGACAATGTGTGACTGTAACCCGATCCCGCGAGCAGCAAGACGCTGTGAGACCGGTCGGACAGGGGCTCCATGGTCTCCAGTTGCGAGTGCAGTGAGTGCACCTCAAGTGTGAACCAATGGTTAGTTTGCTGAAGGGGACCACTTCTCTGGTACTTTCCTGGACAGCAAGTAGCGCGGCTTTCGCTAGTGGCATGCGCCAGTCGACTCTGCTGGGCTTTGGCCGATGAGCAGCTGCATGGATGAGCAACGTGAGGTGAGCGTGCTATACAGCTCCGGAACCAGCTGGATACTGGTAGCCGGCTTATCTGATGTCCCAAGCACGGATCGAAGTGTCAGCTAGCTCTCGGGCGTAGCCCGCGATCAGCAGGAGTTATTCTGCTACGGAACCTAACCGGACAATGGGGAGTGGAGGAATTCACGGGGCGACTCTCCTTATGAGTACCATCAAGAGCTATATGCTTGAGGTGGCGGCAAGACCTACCGTCTTTGGCCCCGCACTTTAACTTCGGTTGGAATGCAGCCATAGTGAGTGGCCATATACCTTTTCAGGTCGGTGGGTCGATCACTATACAAAATCACTGTAAGGACAGGGAACGTGTCCTAACTTTGGCTCACATCAACGACTTTTCGAAAATATTTTCGGAAGTTTAGTGTGATAAATATCGATGACTGAAAACTTTGAGCCCGGTTTAGCAATAGGTTCGCCATCTATTCCATTTGGGACGTAAACATAACGGCGAGACGAGGCTTAACAGCCGCTGCCTACACCTTCGGATAACAAAATGCGTGAAGTTATGTTATGTCGACTGTTACGCAAACGCATGATATGATGTTAAGATAATTCCTATTACTTATTTTAAAGTTTATAAAAGGATTTATACTATTAAGCGACTGGCTGTAAGCACAAATTGCATCGTATCATAAATTACCACTTATTTATATGCTAAGCTTTATTTATAGCTTCCTGCATAGATGCACATCTACAGTGTTTGAAATAAGTCAAGTTTTGACCTATAGGTCTTAGCTCAATAAAGCCCAAAATCTGTGAAGTTCTGTGATACTGACTGTTGTTAACCTATCAGTGACAGGCTGTGTTGCCAACTCTACTGTTTTAACAGTAGATTTACTGTTTTTCCATTGATGTTTTTAGTTTTATTGATAATTTTTACTGTTTTTTTTCAATTACTGTACAGAGCCACCTATTACCTCATTTTATCTTATTATTTCTATGTAATAAACGATAAGTCACTAGATATTATAATACACGAGGAAAAGGCCATAATATTATAGTGACAAATACAGGTTGAAACTCTAATATATTACGTGTAGTATGTAGAAATAATTGTATAAAAAATCCAACGTCTCTCGTCTCTCTTGTCATTTATTCTAGAACGATTTTTTATTACATATGTTTTCATTACATAAAATTAACAATGTAAATAAGTATAGTAACTAAAATGATTGGTTATTGTTGTTATTAAAATATATGAGGAAAGTATGAAATCTGCCTTTTTTTACAAATCTACTGTTTTTTTACTAAGGAACTGTTGTTTTTGGGTTTGTTGGGGTTGGCAACAATGGTGACAGGTTACGTCTAAATTTGACGGTGGCGGGCTGTCGGTCGATGTTTTCGAATTTTGGGTGGCATTTACAGTTTTTGTTTATTATTTTAATGTTAATTAAGACATAGTAATCTCTACAAAATACCTTTAACCCTGGATTATATTCAACTTTCATATACATTATATTTCCTTAAGTATGGCTTCAGTAGCAAAGTATAAAAATGTGGGTATGAAAGCTGCACAATCACCTAAAGAAATAAAGGAGAAATTGAGACAGGTAATTTTTATTAAATGAGGTTTACTCTTTTCAAAACATACATTTCTAAACGTGTCCTTTACTTATCCGTAGGTCGTTACTACTTTTAGTAATCACTTCAAACTTTCAGTAAATCAAGAAATAATTTGGTCTCTGTTTTGATGATATATTCAAGAATAGCTTAGGTCATATGTGGCTATCATGGCTATGATTAAATCTATTTTTATATTTAAATATGTTTCAGAACTACAAGAGTAAAGTAAAAAACTGCCGTGGTATGTTGATGGACAAACTTCGCAAATCTGTTCCAGATACAGATTTGAAAAGTACATTGACCAATATTTATATAAGTATTACATCCAATATTGGTACTGATGATGAAGAATTTGAATTTTTGGATGAACTTAAAAATGAACTTGTCCAAGAAGAATTAGAATGGTGTGTACTTCAAATTATATTAATCATCCTTGCTCATAAACTTAGTAACTCCTACCAAACATTATCTGCTGAAATGTTGTGAACACACTAGGACTATCTATGGTGATGTATCATAAATAATTACTTTAAATAAATTTCAGGTGGGTCAAAGAACATGAAAAATGTCAATTGTATGGTCTGGACTGGTCTTCAACTGAAGATAATAGTGATGTAATATGTCCTGTATGTCAGAAGAATAATTTAAAACTAAACAGTGGCAATCTTAGTTGTTCTTATTGCAATATTGATATACAGACAAAAAAATCACTATCAGAAATTAAAGCAAATATATTAAGTTCAGTAGATACACATAATGCATCATGCAAAAGTGATGTAGAGTTTGGTCTTATGACAGAAGTAAATGAAAGTCATGTTTATCTTATATGCGATAGTTGTATGGAAATGAAAATGGTCATTTAATTACATTTTTAATGCTTGATGATACATTGTATATGTATCTTTCATAATTAATACATTCTTTAATTACAAAATTGTTACTGAAATTTGTTATGTTTACTTTACTATGTTAGCTTATTGAGCAGGCAATTGTTGAGGATTATCTTTTTACATGTTATATCAGTTACATTTGAATGCCAATTTCTTTTGAATTCCTTCTATTAACTATTTTAATGTTAGTTAAAAAATGTGAAATTATATTATCCACGATAATTCCTCCTAAAATGTTGTAATATTAAAATGATTAAGTGATTGAATTAATACCAGTATAACAATGTTATTTTAAACATTTCTTATCAGATATTGATTTGAATAATTGATTCTGAAAAAAAGAAAATTGAATGTATAAATAAATTAATATAAAACAAATCTGTGATAAATTTTAAAAGATTACATTGATTACATGGTCTCTTGTGTTTTTTATTATGATTTATTATGAGTTACCTCTTCACAGCTAACCTGTAACAGTGATAGTGGAATTAGTGGTTTAGTTCGTTGCATGAATAAGCCGGCTCAACCGGTAAAATGCCGTATTTTGCTTGGTGAGAGGGGTATCCAGATGCCCAACCCCTTGCTAACTTACTTCCTACTCCTCCTTTCACTACCCTGTTTCACTGTCCTGCCGCTAATGCAACTGTAACGCAGATGCCCATGGGCGGCGTTAGTTACTTACCATCAGATGACACGCGTGCTCATTTGCCACCTTCACCACAAAATAATAATAATATATATATCACCCGCCTTCTTCCGGATTTGCATAGTGATAAGTTAAATGATATGTTATCTCATATTATTATGTAGTTTTTTGTTGTTGGTTAGTGCCTTGTATAAATGTATCTGGTTGTAATGTATAATGTAATGAGTACAAGGAATCTTCAGTATGTTCTGAGCACTTTACGATTTACGACCTCAATAAGGCTAAGTAACAAGCGTCAATCAACTTAGACATCAATTGACGGGTAAAATAATCCTGAAACTTCCTGGCTAGCTCAACTCGAAGCCTTCCTATAACAGAAAGTGGCAAGTCGTGTCAGCTAGAATACGAGCCAGATGGAAGAACAAGTTTAAAATATGAGGGTAAATATGCAATAGACGACTATGGTTATGAAATCCAAATCCAAGAGGCGTTAGCAACAAAAGTATCTACATACAGCAGGGGTAGAAAATCGTGAAAACACCTCAAGCACTCTCAATGTCGGTGCACTCGCATGTATCGATTATTGGGGCCTGCTGTGGTAGTCTCACCGCTCACGGGCAACTCCTTTCCCCCTTTCCTCCTCCAAAGTAATTCAATACTACCTGTTACTACATAGTATAAAACAAAGACGCTTTCTTTCTTTGTCCCTATATATCCTGAATGCTTTATTCTTAAATCTTTAAAACTACGCAACGGATTTTGATGCGGTTTTTTAAATAGATAGTGTGTCAAATTATATGTATAATTCATATATTATTATAATGTAGTAAAGAAAATGTGATGAATCCAAAATTACATACTTTCGATGCGGATCAAACTGCGCCGAGTCAGAAGTCCAGAACAGAAGAGTCCAGGCAAAAAATTGTCAGCTTTGCATTTTCCATGCCTTCTTATTTACAATAGTTTCGGATATATCGCGAAAAATATGTTTGTAGTCCCCTTTTTCTAAGATAGCGCAATTTGATTTTTGGGACACGTCCCCGTGTCAATGGAAGCATAACTTCAAATTTTCGGAGTTGCCGCATTTGTCGCCGGCCGCCATCTTGGATAAGGGGAGCAAAGATTATAATAACGAAATCTTGGAAACTATGCAACCTACAACAAAAACGTACCTTGTAGCAAATAGCTTTGCCTAAAATATGTTTGTATAACTTTTTGCCCTAAGTTTATAATTAAAGAAGTTAAAAGCAAAAAGCGAGAAAATGTCTTTAGTTGTCTTATAGAAATTAGATGGGGTCAATGGCTAGCAGAAATGAGTATTATGATGCTATTTGCCAAGTCCTAAAGATTTATGAAACTTGCAAACCTCAGCAGGGTCACCGTTTTGTACGGATTTATGAATGTGTTGGCGTTACGCATTCCTACACAACTTGATGCAGTAATTCCAAATTTGTTTTGATTAGCGCCTGTTGGTTTCATTTTCGGATTAGTTATTGCAGCTGCCTTTTTCTTTATTAGCTGTTCGATTTCAACCGTGAGCCACGGGGATGGAAAGTAACAGCACACCTTCACGGCTTTATGGGTGCATGTACCTATATCGTATAAACTCTATATAATCGTGTCCGTAAAGGTTTGAGTGAAATGTACAAAATAAAACACAGATTTACAAAATAAAAAATGACATTATAATTCATGAAGCATGGTAACAAGGTATATTGTAAATTTTATATTTTGTCAAATCGGGGTTAGAACATTTTTTATTATTATTTGTGGTTATCTCCTACCTACCAAAAGATTAGACTAAACGGTAACTTGTATAAAATGTACAATTTTATTATAATAATATAATTAGTGTAAAACAGTACCATTTTATAAATATTACATTATTAATTGGGCGTCTTTATATAGTTTCATTTGATTCTTAGCATAAGAATAGTTGTGTTGTATCTCTACTAAGCCTGAAAAATAAACGCATTTCCAGTAAATACTATTTATTTGTGATACTCTAGAAACTTGGAGTAAGTTATCATTTTAAGGCATATAATTTTTAATCTGTACAATTATAAAGATTACTAGCACAATTCCGTATTAAATCAAAAACACCACACTGTTACACTTACCGACTCCCAAATAAAATTAATACCACAATTAACAATAATTTCCTGATATTTTGTGATATTGTTCTTAAAAATTAGAATATTTATATTGTATTGTATAATCAGAATGAGCTATAATTTTTATATTATATATAGAACCACTATCTATTGAACATTCTTTGAAATGATACTTGGTTAAATGAAAAAAAAAATGGCAAATTACAATACATAATAATGTTACTTAATTGTATTAAAATTTCAAAAAAATAATGAAATACATTCAAATCATAATTTTCTCGTACATTAACTAAACTTATCATCTTATTTATTTAATAATTTTCTATATTAATTTGCTAAATTTTAGTTTTGGCGGGTCATATTGGTTTCCACAATTGAACTAAGGAATCTCTCTTGAGGTAAACATACATAGAGTAGGGGAAAACACTGCATTATATATTTTTTTATTAATGAAATCCAAATTGAATACAGATATATAGACGACATCGTGACATATTATTGCAACAACATAATTCCACTATTCAAATATAAATATTCAAGGTTATTATTGTACTTAATTGATCATACCATTTCTGAACGAAAATTAACAAAAAAAAGACAATTACAAAAATAATCACTGTATGGATTACCCACTAACTTAGACATCATTGCTATATTGGCTGATGTCTTCTATGTATTCATGTTTAGTTATAACAAGGAGTATGCCCGCTTTTTACCCGACTACGCAATAAGGACGGTGGTGTTTAAGTAATAGAGGGATTTTGTTTATGGGTGTGTACATAAACAAAGGCCCTCTAGTACTATATATCAATGATTATGCAATCAATTACACAAAATGACGGATCCTGGCACCAAACCTATTAATGTTGAATATTTTGTTTTGCGCAGTCGGGGAATTTATCTTTTTAATGTTTTACTTGTTTATTAATATGCATGAAAAGGTCTACCATAATCTATAGTCACATTAGATTGACATTTCAATCAGTGAAGTTCTTTAAATAACTAATTTCAAGTTAATATTTTAGAGGGAGAAGCTTTTTCAGACGTTTGTTTACCTTTATTGTCATCACTTATTGTTGATTTATATTATAATGTACTATTCAAGCTATTTATGCTATTCAAACTGTATTGCAATTCCGTTCGCATGTTAGATGTCGAAGAGCAGATGTCAACGTAGTACAATGCGTTCCCTGATAGTTGATAAAGAGTTTAAATTGTTTATGGAAGCCTTTTGTAGACATCAATATCACATTATTATGATCGGAATATGTAGTTATTATTTTTATAGATCTAGATCCCAGGATCTGAGACTATTCAACAGCCCAAGCAGTTCTTAATACATTAAGAGCAAAGGTGCCTACGTATTTGTATAAATCACATTGAAATTAAATTATATAATTAACATAAAATTTTAAGAAAATTAAATAATTAAACAAAATCCTCCGATCGACGTAAAATGGTTGCTGGCGATTAAGAATTATAGTTGCTGTCATATTCTCATAGATGTCGTTGTTCAGTCTTGCTTAAGAATTCGAATATATCGCACCAAACGATCTCGTCTCTTTTTAGATTAACTTAAATTAACTTTATAACTTCGGAGACATTTTAAACATAGCACCATATTTTGATATTATGTAAACTCAGTTAACTATTATTACATGAAATGAAATTTAATCTAAAGCAAATAGGAAATACTTAAATTATTTAGAGTACATAAATTTTTTGATATTATTCAGTCGTATTTGAATTAAATATTTTACGAATAGAATTTATAGGGATTTTATTGACTTTTAATTGACCAAGGAATTCTCGATATATAAGTATTAATAAGTTAAGTTAACAATGCTTTGGACGAATAAAGTATAGTCTATATTTAGTTCTCCCCTAGTTGCATCAAACGTCTGCCTACGTCAAAAATGGGGGGGAGGTAAGTTCCCTACTTTTCTCGATATACTGACGTAGTATATATGTTTATTATTAAACGATTCAAACAAATTCAGCACTTCAGCCTCTTTTAATAGAGTATATATTCGCTTACAACTACTATTATCGCAATTGTAGTTCTTTAATTTAATTAATAACAGTTTCGCAGAGATAAGGCATTAAGATCACGGCCATATTGATCATCTGTATCTATAAATGTCATCAGAGCAAGACCAGCTGTAATAATTATATAAGATTTAACGTAATATTTCTTGCAGGTAAACCATTTATATATGTAATTATTAGAAAATACTGTAAAGAAACTTTTCGTGAAACTATTATAGTGAACTTGTTTAGTCTTGTAAATATATAAAAGAAACACTGTTTAATTTATTATTTAAGTTGCCCATAAGGAAATTAAATCTAGGGAACTTCGTGGTTCAGTACTCGACGCATGATTAAAAGCTGGTTGAAATTCGGGAATCCACCCAATAACTTTGAGATTGATATAAGGGAAAGGATTGTATGTGGGTTATGGAATAGAAAGTCCGGAAAAGAAAGATTCAGCGAAGCTTAATGGCGGCATGAAGATCGCCGTTCGTGAAAAAATATAAGTAAAGATCTATTGTAGAGTAGAAGAATATAGTAAGACAATTGAATTTTGAATGCATTTTTGAAGTGAAACTTTTTATGCGACTTCCAAACGTTTAACAAATTTAACGCCCAGCCTCCTACAGCTAACACGCTGTAGGACGCAGCAACATTTCTTTTTAGATCTTACAGAAAATAATCATTGTCATAGAAATTGTTGATAATGTATTATTATCTATTTTATACTGGCATATATTATAAGTTATATAAAACATTGATATAACAGTCCAAATATGATAATGGCAGTGCTGTTTCAGTAAAATATGTAATCATCAGTTCGCAAACCTAAGACTTCTTTAGGTTATATTATCGATATTGAAATCACGGTTGCCTATAGATGTATGGTAGACCTTTTGACAATTAAATGAACACAACACTTAATAAATAAGTACTTATAGCTAATTGTTTGTAAAGACACTTACTAAATAGGTAGCCCCTGCACTTCCATGAGGTCCTCGCTGTGAGGCGCGTGCGAGTGCGCGGCGGCCGGAGGAACCGCGAAGTGGAGGTGGTGTGCGCGGGGGCGGCGCGGGGAGCGGGCGGTGATCACTCGCGGCTTGTGCACCTCGTCCATCACCGACGGCGCCACATAAGTGAAGCCCTACAACAATTATTATACTGTCTCACAACTATTTGCGGTTGTTGTTAGAAAAAAGTATTTGACAGTCTTCACGGAATCGGGCCACTCGTGGCGGTTGCGTCCATGTTTTCTTGTTCCACGGAGGCACCTAAGCTTAAGACAATTTAACTATGTAATCAGTCTTTGTATTTATCTTTTTGAGTGTCTGTGAAGACCTGTAAAAATAACGCTATTTTGATTTCTTTTTTCAGTATTATGCTATAGCCAGAAATATCCACTGCCCAATTAAATATTCGCCTCCCAACAAAATAGTTTTTTGTACTATTTATTCTGGATTAGTAATATTGAACAGTCCGATTTAATCTTGTCTGTGTGTAGAGCAATTTTTTTTAAGTTGATAGTAAATCAAACACATAACTCTCTGCGCCTATATTTCACTTGCGGTTAATAAAGAATTTTTTTATTAGATTAGTTTTTTTTTTTAAGGGATAGGAGGGCAAACGAGCAGGCGTGTCACCTGATGGTAAGCAACCAACGCCGCCCATAGACACCAGCAACACATATAGTGTTACTGTTGCGTTACCGACCTTTAAGGGATAGGAGATAGGAAAGGACGGGGAAGGGGGGTGGGCCTCCGGGTACCTCTCTCACCGAACGAAACGCGGCATGAGCCACTTTACGTCGGTCTTCTGAGAGGTCGTGGTATTTCACCGGTCGAGCCGGCCCATTCATGCAGCGAACTGCTTGGCTCTACCACTGTTGTTCTCTGTCAAGTCAAGTTCTCTGGTCAAAATAATTTCTCATTTAATAAAATAGAGTACAAAATTAAATATTACCTGGAACATGAGGTTGGCACTTTCACTTAACGTAGACTCGTCTGGTGAATCGATTGGTGTTTGTAGAGTGAATCTTGTATCGAATTGTGACACATCATCCTCGCTCGCCTAAAATATAAAAATAATATCCGTGGTATATAATTCACTATAAATGGTTGTATTTATTATTTACCCCCAAAAATTAATTTTACACCAATAACTCCTATCGAAATGAGTGTGTTACAAATTTTAAAGTATTGAATTATTATGGTGAAAGCACATTGTATATTAAACTTTTTTCTTACCAGTCTAGGTTTTATTGGTGGTTCTAGTCTTCTCGCGAAAACCTCATCCCAGTGGACGTGTTTGAAGAAGGCATGCCCACGAACGGCGGCCGCACCCTGGGCACCAAGGCGCTGGGTTTCTGAACGTTTCATAAGGCGTCTTATCAGATCCCGTGCATCTTGTGTCAAATAAGCAGGCAGCATAAGTTTAGCCTTCAATATTTTCTCTATTGTTTTTGTACGGTTGTCCCCAGTGTAAGGCGGCTGAAAACATTATAACAATCGATCAATTAAAAGGGCTATCGGCAGCGAGAGCAGACTATAAACAATTGTAGATTGATCCTTCTGCTTAAGATATTAAATATTTTTTTAAAATGATCATTGCAGTTATTTATTACGCAGGATAATATCGGGACCTTCGAGCCTTGGCAACTGGCTAGGCCAGAAAACCCTCATATATGCTGTAACTCTCTAGAAAAATAAAACCTCTTTGGTTCCCTTTGCATTTAAGCAAACCTATTGCTTAAAATTTTTCCTTTTACTAAATTACTAACAGAAAATGGAACAAACCTGTCCAATGAGCATGTCATACATTAACGCTCCTAGACTCCACCAATCAACGGCTTTACCATGTCCACTTCTTGTTAATATTTCTGGAGCCCTAAATATACAAAGACAACATATATAAACTAAACAACATAATCGTAAAAATATGTCGACTTTTATTACAATTACCAACACCTACTACTTAGATAAATTTTGTATGTAAAATATTAAATAAAAACCACGCTAATTGAATGGGTTGGAAATACCACGACCTTCAATGATGACGTAAATTTGGCTTATGCCGGGTTTCCTTCAACGAGAGAGGTATCCGGAGGCTCACAACACCACCCTCTCACCCCACTTTGTTAAGACTGGGAACACAACTGTAACACTTCATGTTTCAGGTGTTTTCTTTGCTTATTTGACCGCTTATAAATTTTTTATGGGATAGGAGGGTAAACGAGCAGGCGTGTCACCTGATGGTAAGCAACCAACGCCGCCCATGGACACCAGCAACACATATAGTGTTACTTTTGCGTTGCCGACCTTTAAGGGATAGGGGATAGGAAAGGACGGGGAAGGGGGATGGGCCTCCGGGTACCTCTCTCACCGAACGAAACGCGGCATGAGCCACTTTACGTCGGTCTTCTGAGAGGTCGTGGTATTTCACCGGTCGAGCCGGCCCATTCATGCAGCGAACTGCTTGGCTCTACCACTGTTTGATAAATGATAATACTTACATATATTCAATTGTCCCACAGAATGTGTGAGTAACTATGCCCTCCTGAATGTGTTCCTTGCACAGTCCAAAGTCTGTAAGTTTCACATGGCCCTGGGCATCCAATAGGACATTTTCCGGTTTTAAATCACGATAAATTATTCCAAGGCTATGCAAATGTTCTAATGCCAAAATTATTTCTGACAAATAGAAGCTGAAAACAAAATCATGTCCAAGTTCAGCTATTTACTGATGTATTATAAAAATAAAAACTAAGAAATTTAGGGAAGAAGCTAGCTCTGCTCTAACTCAACTTAGTCTGATGGTAAACTAAATATATTTAGTTCAGGGGTATGGACAGGTGCATTACTGAACCTGAACTTTTCTATTAATTTCTTAAATAAGGGATGTGTGTAAAAACTCACCATGCTGTGTCTTCTAAAAATATTCCTTCACGTTCCAGATGCATAAACAGTTCACCGCCGCTCAAATATTCTAAAATTAAGTATAACTTGCCTCCAGTTTGAAAAGCGTATACTAACTCCACTATGAAAGGATGCTGGAAAAATTTATTAATCATGGCCATTAATAAAGTTGCAGTAATATTGAGTATTACAAACACAAAACCTAACACAGTTGTGGAACATCCAAATTTCTGATGACATTCACATGTTTTCAGAATTAGGCATATTTTATATTTGAAATATTTTTGTGTTTATTTCATCTTAAAATTATATTGGCCAGTTGGCAAAAGCCATTGTAATATTTTTTAATTGAACTAGATCATGATCTCAACTATAAAAGATACTGACACCTGATAGTTTTCAAAAGTAGTAATGATTATAATCATTACTACTTACTTACATTACTACTAACTTATCATCCTATAGGTCTTTAGAACACTTTAATATCTCTAGAAGGGAAATCTTTGTAAAGACTACTGAAGTTTCTATATCACTTACATACATACATACATAACTTCACGCCAAATCCATTGCGGGTAGGCAGAGAGAACGGAGCGCCACAAGGCACGTTTCTTACACGCCTCATTTTTTCATGCACGGGCGTCGATTTTTGAGGCTCCTAACATCACCTTCCTCAAGAACACGTTCTATTTGGTCATTGAATGTGTGTCTTGGCCGTCCTTGACTCCTACATCCATCCGCTTTTGCATTGTATATCTGTTTAGTCAGTCTTGCATCAATCATTCTTTCTACATGTCCGAACCATCGGCGCATGCGCTTTCTTACTTTTACACCGACACTCTCTTTCAATCCAACTTCCTTCCTTACAACCTTGTTTTCGACGTGGTCAGCGAGACGGAAACAAAGCGGAAGGGGAGTAAGACCGAGGATCTCCTAGGTGGCATGGTAGTCCTATGGTCTGGAGTGGACCTGGACATCCGTGCCTGTGGGGGTGTGGGTGTCGTTCTTTCCTCCCGCTTTGCTTCCGGAGTGAAAGACTATGAGTTGGTAGGCCCAAGACATCTCTGGGTTCGTATAAAACTGGGGATCACACGAGTCTTCCTGGTCGCAGCCTATACTCCCGTCAGCTCCGCTGATCCCCATGAACTCGAGGAGTTTTGGGAAACTGTTACTCCGCACTCCGCAGATTTTGCGCAGTGCCCTCATTTCTACCGCATTTATCCTACTTTACTGCACACTCTGCATACCCAGCTCTCGCTTCCATAAGTTAGCATTGGGATCAGGACTGCATTGTGGATAGCTAGCTGGGCTTTTCTGCTATTTTTTGCGCCCAGGAATCTGCCCAACGTTCCATTTACGCTATTCCCTATCGCCACTCGTCTTTCTACATCCACGGTGTACCTTCCATCCCTACTAAAAGCGCATCCACCATATACAATTTCATTCACATGTTCCAGCACTACATCATCGACCATTATCCTTGCATACGTTCTGGATTCCTCCCTTTCAAACACCATAACTTTCGTTTTCACCGTATTCAGCTGCAAGCCTTTAATCATGCAATCATCTTTCATAGTAGTGACTAGTGTTTGCAGGTCCGACGGCGACTCGAGTATGTCCCACAGATCCTTTCGTAACACCCTGTCAAACGCTTTTTCCAGATCCACAAAACCGCAGAAAACCTTCCGGCTAACAGCCAGTTGTTTCTCCACGATGTTGCGGAGTGAAAAAATCTGATCCATGCACCCTAGTCCACTTCTAAAACCACCCTGAACCTCCGACAACACTCCATCAGATATCACCCTCATTATCCTTTCAATAATTTTCTCATACACTTTCGCTGCTAAGCTGATCAAACTGATGGCCCTGTAACTGGCGCACTGCATACGTGATCCCTTACCTATATTGCAAGGGCACGATGACAGCGCTCCTCCAGTCCATAGGAACCTTACCCGACCTCCAGCATAGATTGCTCAAGGTCAGAAAAGCGTCCCGAACACAGGTTCCGCCGTATTTGATCATTCCAGCAGACATATCAATTCCAGCTGCCTTGCCATTTTTCATATTTCGTATCGACCATTCAATCTCTTCTATAGTAATGTCCTCGTCTTATGTTGGCGCAGCGGCGTCAGTCGTAGACTCACTCGCGGCGCCCACATCCGGAACATACTCGTACATTTCCCCGAAATACTCACTCCACCTACCCAATACGTCGTTTGGGTTTGCAAGAATGTCACCAGCCTTAGACATAATTTTGTCCATTCTGGATGTTGACGAAGAACCCCGAGATTTTCTAACTTCTATCCTGAAGTTTGTAATTCGAAACTCGAAGTTCTCCGTCAACCTAGCTTCCTCATTCCCAACTAATCTTTGACGCTTCTCTTTCACTAAGGCTTTGGTAACATTCCTGCAGCGGCGGTAGCACTCATCCTTTTTTTCTGTCATACTAACAGTCTGATTCAAACTTGAGACATATTCCAACCATGCTTTTTTCTTTCTTTCAACGCTGGATTTTACATCCGCGTCCCACCACGCAGCACCTCTCAGAATCTTATGCCTCTTTGCACAACCACATACTTCTTTTCCACTATCCACTATACTTTCTTTCATTCTTTCCCAGCATTCTTCAACACCTAAGTCAAAAAGACTCGTGTCATTAAGTCTTTTACTGACTAGGTCTACATACATACTCCGTACACTTTCATGTTCTAATTTCTCACACTTTATCCTTTCAATCTCTCCGATATGGGTACGCACTCGCCAGTGCCTCCACTTCTTGAAAAGGCCCACGATCCGGATTACTACCAAGGAGTGGTCCGTATCAAGAGTGGGGCCTCTGTAGGCTCTTGTATCCCTTATTTTGGGCCTACCAACTCATAGTCTTTCACTCCGGAAGCAAAGCGGGAGGAAAGAACGACACCCACACCCCCACAGGCACGGACGTCCTGGTCCATTCCAGACCATAAGACTACCATCCCACCTTGGAGGTCCTCGGTCTCACTCCCCTTCCGCTTTGTTTCCGTCAAACATAAGGCATCCGGGCATCTGTCATTTATTACGTCCATCATCTCATTCATCTTTCATATCATGCTACCTCTAACATTCCACGTGCCTATACGGCACTCCCCTCTCCTCATCCCGCCAGGTTTGGCGCTGCGTGAAGGGAGGCCACCCCCTTCGCCGCATGCGCATGCAGCCACACCGACGGGGACTAATCGGCCCCGTCGCCTACGGGGCACACCCTAGCAGCCAGCGCGGCTGTACTCATTTCGGTCAAGATTGCGTCCCTCTGGGACGGCAGGGGTCGCGCCGTGCACGCTCTTGCCATGACCCCAAATCGCTTTCTAACAACAAACTAAAACATAGGATATTATAATATTTGGACTTAGTTAATACTACCACTCTTAATTTTTTTTGCACTGCATTTTTGCATCATACATACAAGGTGTAGATTCAAATCAAGGGAAGAAGATTTTTAACCAAGGTAGAGGTAGTAACTTTTTTTTTATAAACATTACCTTAACTGCCTCTAGGATATTTCTTTCAGCTTTTGTATGGGCGGTATCTTTTTGATTGCGTACAATGGAAGCCTTTTTGAGAACTTTCATAGCAAAGTGTGCACCTGCATCTGGGCCTGTAATTTTACGTACTTGGAACACTTTGCCATATCCACCTTTACCTAATACTTTACGCAGTTCAAAATCTTGAGGCCCTAGTCTTTTACATTGCCCTGGATTCACATTGTCTTCCGATAATTGAATTGTTTCTGATCCTTCAGCCCTGAAATGTGAATTAATTGGAGACCTCATACAAGATACCAAACAATATTTACTTGCATGTGTATATTTATTTACTTACTCCACAAGAGTATTTACATGAAGTTCCGGATCATAATCCACCTAAAAAAAAGTGATACTATATTAAGAAGTACAAATCTTTAATATCATGTCGATACACTAAAAATATGTATGCATATATTTTATTGTTAGACATCCATCCCTTTTTAATCAAATTACAAGAATTCTGAAAAAATATTGGTGTGAGTACAGAATCAATCCCACTACTTGTGGAAGTTTGACCACTGGACCACGGAGACTTCGAAATAAAACTATCCCATCTGTACTAATTTTTAACATTGTAAATTAATTACTCTAATATAAACTGCAAATCAAATTAAAAGACACACACAATTTAAGTGACATACATTGTGGAAAATATGATTTTTCTATCTTACTTAACATATAAATTGGTGGTTTACAAAAGTCCTATGCTAAAATACAAAAAAATCCTTAAATTTTTTTTTTAAATAATAATTGTCATATGACATTAGTTTCTGTGCCAGTAATTTAAATTTATAGAAAATACCCACATAATTATATATGCATAATATCTCATTATTATGTAATGTTTGCACATGGAGGTTTTGTTGCAATTGAAGTTAGTAACTTTTGGATAATTCTAGCAAATGATAAAAAAGTAGAAAAATGGTATTGCGAAACTATTCGTCTTCTAAGTCAATGTTGTATCATTTGGTCATCATGACATTATCGGGCTAATGATAACTTGCCTGCCTTAAGGAACCTACGAATAACAAAAGTTATCATCAGAAACTTTCCAAAATATATAACCATTGAACATTGAACAGCGTCGAGCATTATCCTTGACAAATAAGTGAATATGGAACAAGGTTTTAGGTTAAGTAATAATGAGGCAATGTTCATTTATTGTCGTGTGTTATAAATACCTCATCCACATCAATTATATCGTCGTCGTCTGAATCTGCAACTGTGACTGTCTCCACATCCAAATCTAAATCAAAAACCCCTGCCATATAAGATGACATTTCAAGACTAGCACATCAGCAAGAAATAATCTTTCGATTATTATAAAAAAACATTGAATGATATATTTAATAGTTCATATTTCATTTATTTAGTTTAGATTAAAATTTCCGTTTTTCACTATGTAATGAATTTAACCGTATTTTACGAGCAGACAAACACTAAATAACACTCATCACACAAGTGAATAGTAATTGATTTGATTTTTTTTATTTCTTACTTTTCACATTACACTATGTAGACTAATAACTTGGGGTGAACAGGAAGTAACATCCATCCACAAGGTATAAAAAAGTGGCGTCCTATACCAAAAAAAATTGGCGCTAGTTTATACTACTTCATACTTGCTTGGGAAAGGTGAAAAGTAAGGAGTTATTATTATTCATAATGGCCATCTAATCTGTCCATCTGATTTACTCACAAAGCGATTAACTCATTACATAAACAGATCAAGAATAATATATTTTATTTTTGTTTAACAATTAATTTAAATAAATTAAAAAAAATACAATTAATAAAGAAAACTTAATGGCATTAATTAATCATGACTAATTTATAACTTTACAGGCATGCGTTTATAATACAAACATCAATTATTTTTCATATTTATGTCTTAGATTTTCGCAAATTACATTCATAACATTGAAACAACTTTCCGAGTTCGGGCATTTTATCAAACATCGTTCGTTGTCTCATGTTGCATTTTATTGCAACTAACCGAGAAGAGAAGACCGAGAAGACACTGTATTTATCGCCCGTCAGTATAATGCAAAATAAAAATCTAAAACCTTGCAAAGGCTTATGATTTTTATTGATTATATATTTTTTTCTGAGCATCGAAAGCTGAAAAGTAATTGAAACAACTTTTTATGGATTATATCGCGTTTATTTACTCGTGAAAATGATCTCTGTAAAGAGTTCGTAACGTCGGAAAATAAATAGAAAATAAGTTCTTAATAATCAATAAAAATCTCAAGGTTTTAGATTTTTATTTTGCATTATACTGACGGGTGATAAATAATAGTTTCCACTTTTCTCATGACTTAAACCTCTTCTATTTAAACGAGTGAGCCAATTGCTGAGCAAAAAATGCTTATGTGACATTAAAACAACTTTTAGGATTATATAGCGTTTATTTATTTCCCGACTTTCAAACTCTTTACAGAGATCATTTTCACGAGTGATGAACAAAAAGATGGTATTTGTTCAAAAGCTATCCTCATTGATACAGAGAGCACCCACTTTTTGGAAATAAAAATCAAAAAGTTGATGTTAAAAATATGATTTTTACTATTGGTAACCCACATCAGACCATGAAACAAAAGTTAAATATTTATTAACAAGATATATTTACTAAAGAAAAAGTTTGGTTTGTACAGATCCTTTGTTGTATGATTTAATAGGTAACAGTTGTTATTTTTAATTAATAGCTATTTATCTTATGTCTTTTAAGTTAGTTGAGATCAGAGTATCACTTATTTATTTCTAAGACTTTCGCGAATCCCACCCATTGATCAAAACAACCTTTAGGATTATATCGCGTTTATTTAATACTTATATATATTTACTTACTTACATATAATATAGTTCGAAACGTCGGGAAATAAATTTAATTAAGTATTAAATAAACGCGATATAATCCTAAAGGTTGTTTTGATCAACAGATAACTATTATTATATATTTATTGATTTTAAATTTAAAGGTAAGGTAAAGTCTTAGAGATAAAAAAAAATGCATATGTGGTCAAAAACTTTGAGGGTAGTTTCTATTAGGCTTATGGCTCTGCCGCGACCTTGGTAGCTATCTATGGTAGCTAAACATTCTTTACAGAAATGACAATTAATGACATCTGTCTCATCGCGATCTAAGTGCTATCACGGGTGTAAACATGCACATATATAGTATTTTTTTACTTTTATAGTTTTATCTTTTAAAAAGAAGTGAAAATATGTTCGACATTGATCCATACTGTGATAAATTTTAGAACTTTCCGTTAGAACTCTTTCAATGGCTAGTGATAACGACAAAAATTTGAATAATCACAACTTGGATGGTTCTTCCAAGAGTAATATGAAACAAGTAAATACTGGGAGTATCGGTATGTTGATTAATATTAACATAAATATTTTTAAATTTGTTTATGAATACAATTAACGATATAGGTTTATTTTTATTAACGTCAGCATATCTTGTAGATATATTTTGCAATATGGTTAGTTTTAAAGTTAGCTACTGCTGTAATTCTTTAGCAAAAAACACCAGTTCCCAAACAAGTTGTGTAAAAGTTACACCATTCATAGTTTTATCCTATGCAAATATATTTTTCTTTAATAATTTACAATGTTCTCTCAAAACACTCAATTCTGTTGTATATTTATTTGTAATGAAATATTTTGGAACTTATTCCTAAATATTTCATTTAAATTCAACATCATGACTAAAATATTCAATTTGCCTTTAAAAGTTTTATAATTTCAAAAGTGGATGTTAATGATTCTAGTAAAAGTTGAAGTAAAAATTTACTGGTTATGATTTTATTTATTTATACAGTTGGTATATATAGTATCTCATACAGTTGAATTTAAACTTTCTTTACAATAATAAAAATAGAAATTAAAATAAAATTAATTTTGGTTTCAAGCTTTTAAATTCTTGCCCATGCCACAAAATGAAATAAGTCTTGATTAAACCTATTTCACAGGTTTAACCTATGACGTTTATAGCCATTCCTTAGCCTCATGCCAAACATAATCATAAGTTTAGAAAATTATGCTGGTGCTGACTCTTCTTTTAGTTTTGTCAACAAGTGACTACCAAATTTCATCTGTAGAATATGATTATGGGTGATTGTAAATAGTTATTATTTTACCTCTTGCGCTCAGTGTGTTTAATATTAGCACTGGTACTGTTTACTTAGATAAAACTATCTCAAGGACCTCTGTGCATTTTCCTTTAAACACATAAAGTAAATTACCCCTCATAATATTATTATTTTAGATTTTATATCAGTAAAAATTTTTTTAGTCTGTTTTTAATGAAAAAACTCGCAAAGTGATTAGATCTATTTAAATTAACATCAATATTGTTTACTAATAAACTCTACTAAACCAATGTCTGATGTACAGCATCCCTATGGCTTATGGCTAATTTAATAATAGAAATATTATATAAATAACCTAATAAATACTGTAAATTTAAAAACACTATCTCTCCATATCAATTTATATAACTCATCCTATAAAGCTGGACTGATTTTTGGCAGAACAATGTGTGCAAGGTTCATTATAGTTGGATTTATTTTTATAATTAAACAACAAACACTGGTGTTTATGGTGTTGTCAGTTTTTGATGAAAAAATAATAGTGATGTAGCAAAGCGAATGAATGAAAACACTCTTCAATGAATAAAATTGCCTCGATTGTTTAGCTTGGGAATAGTTAGTCTATCGTAGTTCGGAAACTTGTAAGATTGTCCCATTTTCAGTACATCACGTAATTTAAAAAAAATATCTTATATTACATATTATTTTACTTATTCATCTTCAGATGAAAATGTATAACTATCATGACATTTTTAGGACTTTCTTTTAAGAGCTTTTAAAAATTCTGATGAAGAAAATTATTTGTTACATAAAGTTTTAGAAACTTTGTTATAAAGTATTTAAAAATATTGTTGATGAGTCAAATTATGTATTAAATTGAGTAGTATAAGTTTTAGAGTATTTAGTCTAATTTGAGATGATTAACTATTTCACTCATTGTTCATCTGATGAAATAAGAACTGGATGCATCACTATTACTTTAAATCAAATAAGATATCAAATAAATGGCAACATTATTTTACAAAGTGACATTAACTACTGTCAGCTAGCTTTGTCTAATTAAAAATTCGACTATAGGTTCAAAATGCACTCATATTATGGCAAAAAAGTAGTGTTCGACCGAAGGTCTATTTTTGGCCGAAGCCGAAGCTTATAAATTATTAGTAATTTAATAATTTTCTTCAATATTATAGGTTCGCTACATGAATGGGCCGGCTCGACCGGTGAAATACCACGACCTCTCAGAAGACCGACGTAAAGTGGCTCATGCCGTGTTTCGTTCGGTGAGAGAGGTATCCGGAGGGCCAGCCCCCCTTCCCCATCCTTTCCTATACCCTATCCCTTAAAGGTCGGCAACGCAACATTTACACTATATGTGTTGCTGGTGTCCATGGGCGGCGTTGGTTGCTTACCATCAGGTGACACGCCTGCTCGTTCTCCCATCCCATAAAAAAAATAGAAAAAGCTAAAGAAGAATATCGGCGTAAAGTTGCTCTTGCCCCTTTTTTCTCGGTCATAGAGGTATCCGCATTGAACTAAGTGCAGTCTGGTCCGTCAGTCACTCACTCTTTCGTAACAGTTCGTTTAATTCCGACTGTTTTCGGACCTTCGGCTTCGGCTCAGAATTTGGCCGAAGCCGAAGATCTCGCCGAAGATGGATTTTTGGCCGGAGGTGGCCGAAGCCGAAGCTTCGGTCGGACACTACAAGAAAGGGAATGAGTATATAGAATAGAAAATTTCTGAATATAAGATTTGTACCACACTTAGCTACAGAGTATTTATATATGATAGTTGATTAAACCAGTCGTGTGTTATGCAACAAAATATTTATACCACTTATTAATACAACAAACATATGTATATATTGCATGCACTGTAGTAAGATGAAAGCGGTTTACTGCTGAAAAACTTCATTCACTTTAGTACAGCATTAAGTTCCTATGACCATCTCTCGATGTCTTTGTGTCCTTTATAACTAGCATCTTCAAACAAGATGAATCAATGAGTCCTAATAAAACGGGTATTAGTAGTATTTCCTTTAGTAGTGTGGGAGTTCCAATGGTCTCATTTGTTGATTAAGACCTGAATGTTTTACCGTTGACAAATCCAAGTACCTTTGGTGAGATGTGAGATGAATGTGTTCTACTAATAAAACTTACTAGATACTAATAAAAGTGCAAGTTCCTCAAACTATAAAATTAAATAGATACATATAGTTTTGGCATAATGTGAAGGATTTATGATGAGCCTTTGAAATATTTCCCAATTATAGTTTTCCATGGGCATTATTCAATATCATTCGCGGCGTTCTACTTTTTAGTGTGCGTGTATTCTTGTTTTAGTTCGTGTATTCTTATTTTTTTGGCAATAGGTTCGCCACCTATACCCCTTCGGACGTAAACATAACTCGAGGCTTAACAGCAACTGCCTACAGCTTCAGGTAGAAAAAGGCGTAAAGTTATGTTATTCTTATTTTTGAGACCTTTACACACTACAAAGTCTCAAAAACATTACGTTGTGTAATAATCCTCTTTTCTTTCATAATGCGCCCTCTTTGATTGCGCCGTAATTAGCCCTGGTCCATCATGAAGTTATCATGTAAAATACGAGGTCTTAACGGAGGACCTTTGTATATCGCTATGATGCCGTAATTCAGCTATTAAAATTCAAGACTGACATTTTAATACATCAGTTTATCGTATTATTTGTAAGTGGCAAATACTTAAGCCCGGCGAGTCAAATAATGAAAAAGAGAGAGAGTAGATGAATTGTTATGTCAAATTGACTTGACAAATGTGACTAATTAATTCATTCATAAATTCATAATTGCCAAACAATGATTGTGTATAAATATTCGGTAAAAAAAATCTAAATAGTTGTGTATTAGGAAACTGGTCCATTTAAAAGTACAGTTACCCGGTGACTGCTAATAAAATAATCTAAGAATGTTTCTTTGAATAATGGATATCACTTTAGAGGAAAGTACCACAGAAAAGGTAACATCATTGTTGCACCAGATTGTACACAGAATATTGTCTGAAAATCAAACGCCAGACTCTGTACAGAAGGACCTACTGTTTGTTTTGATTGTTGTATTGATGGTTGAAAATGGTTTTTTACCAATCAATAACAAGTCAGAGGTGATTGATCTTCAAGATTCCTTTAACATAGCCCAATTAGCTAATTGGAAGTTGCCTTCTGGTATTTGTGAGACCACATTTATATTATCTGGCTTTAGAAATGTCACCGTGAAATTGTTAATGAGCCCTCTGGGAGCAATGGTGCTAGTAAATTTAGTGATCAATGAATTGGATTATGAAACTTATTCAACATGTCTGCCAGTAAGTCGGTATGTTGTTTCACCGCAAGCAACATCAGTTCCCATGATTTATCGTGACTTGAAACATTTTGCAATTACTTTAAAGAATAAAATTATATCAGCAGTTAAAAGTCGAATAATCAGCTATAATGGTTATGCCAGTGCCAGTTTAATAGGTCTGCCAGATGATGTTCTGTATAAAATCATGTTATATTTAAAAATTGCTGACATTATTAATGTATGTAAGACATGCAGTAGATTAAAAATATTATTAGAAGATCCAAGTCTATGGTATGCTCTCAATAAGAGAGATTATGGAGATATTTCTAATGTAGACACAAAAAATTGGAAGGAAAGGTATATCAAGAATTATATTCTACAACAGGAAAACCAACAAAGAACCAGACACCAACGGGCCGGTAGTATGCATGACTATATGGATTATGCAGACTTTGTGTCATATGTTGATAATCCGATGTGGAATGTTATTTAATATCTATATATTTTAGTTAAGAACAGTTTGTAATGAATTGACTACACAAAATTGTTTTCAATTGTTATTTATTAAATATTTATATTTTAATTTCTTATTTAATAATGTGCTGTATTATCCCTAGAAGTATTGGGGTAAGTTTTAAATAAAAGACAGACTCGTTTGACAGAGTAGGTACTTAAATTTTATTATATAATCAGAAATATCTGCCACATTATCTCTAAGCAACTATAAATGAGCATACACATATATAATGCTGGTCTTCAAACATGTTATTGTTTCCTCTTATCATGAGAAATTGCAACAAATCAAATATTTTGATTGAATTCATAATTTTCTTAAAAACAAATATACCACAAATAAAGCCATACATCCAGTACCTTATTATGAGTGACACCCAAACACTTTGATGTGGTGATGGCTAGAAATAAGATTTTTTGCATACTTTTATTTTTAGAGACAAAGTTGTAAAGCTTTGAAACTATTTTTCCTCATATAATGAAAATATTGACAATAAAATATTTTCATCAGGTAAATTATGTAGTGTACCAATGGTTTTCCATTTTTTTTAACTTAGCTTTTCAGTATTGTCTGTTATAACTTCTATGAAATATATTAAACATTCCACTCATTAATATATTTGCGCCGTCTCTTTATTCAATACGTTATTTAGTTAGTACGGAATTGAACTCTTTAAAACGGGTAAACTAATGCAGAGGTAATTTTTCGAACTTGAAAAAGTAGTTCTTGAGATCAGCTCCTTAAAACATACAAAGTAATGTTCATGTTAGTAAAGATTAAATACATTGAATTGACGTTTTGATAACCCAAACAATACAACGTTGTAGGATACGATATTGTAGTATTGAAATACTTAAGGCAATTGTAATATTCTAAATTTGGGCAATTGGGCGTTTACTACGTAATAATAAAAGATGTGGCCGATCACAGCACACGTGTTAATGGGTGGACGGGAGGGTCGCGAGGGAACGGGTGCCGGTCAGATGAGGCGACAGGGTGAGGGGATGCGCGCGTAAGATGCGTCGCGCAGCCTCCGCTCGCTCGCGTCTCTGTGGCGCCGCCATCGGCGAGTTGATGTCAGTTTAGCGAGGTGGACGCCACGCTTGTAGTGATTAGTTAATGTAAGCAGGCCCCTGTGCCGTATATCTCTACCGATGGCCTGGTGTAGGTGAAGGCCGTGGAGGGCCCACGAGCGCTGCGTGACCGGCCGCCGTGGCGGTGCTACGGCCCTATGCTTACTCACAGCAGATCCGATGGCGATTTCCCTGTGTACGCTAGAGGTGAGACTGCTCTCTCATTCTACTCGTTTTATTAGCTGGCAGATTTGTTATTTTACGTAAATGTATAGGTACCTATACCTGTCCCCTGTCTGAAATTGTATTGCCTTTTGTTATTTTATAATATCTATCATTTATCTTTACTAAAGCATTATCTCAATAATTATACTACACACACATCAGTATTATTAATCTTGATCGTATGTTCCTATTGCATGCGCCTTACCTTATAATCATTTCTTTAACGGCATTCGCTCTATGTATATTGTCAAGAATTGAAAGTAAATTAGACGGCAACTTATGGCTACGGATTAGATAGTTTCTCTAAGATAAAATTTCCTTAAGTCTAACGTAAATGCACGATTTACGGAAGATATATGATTCGATCGTTTTAAGCTTTGATAGCAGATTATTTCTAAAATGGAGTGATTTCAAAGATTTCATCAATAATATGGAATCTGTTGTGGGTCTTTAAATAAGTTAGACCACATTGACTACATGAAAAAAGAATCTTTTAGAGTGTCCTGGGTATTGCTTGTGATTTTTAATTTAATTGGTCCCAAATTTATTAATATTTGTAGTGGTATTTCCTAGTCAAATTTACCTATTCACTCATTGTTAATTTTTGTATATTAAAGCATTTATGCAAACACCAGGGCTGACCAGGGTCTTTAATAAAGTTGCCACAATCGGCCAATCGGTCTCCTTCAGATATTAAGTGAAGTTGGTAACCAATTCGTGGTAAATGGTATTCGGAGTTTCGGACTCCGGGGAGAGAGGTATTAGTTGGTAGATATACTGATTTCATTGCAAACAGAATATCGATGCTGATAGCTTTTGATATATTAATTTTAGTTTTTTAAAAGTCAGATATACTCCAGACTCTTAATCTTCATGTGATTCTCTCTTATATATTGTGCGTGTTTGTGTGTGGGTATGTGTTTTTTTTTTAAACAAATATGGTGTCGTACGCGCTCTTGACAATTCCTTTATGCTCCGCTGCATGTATTAATACGCTACATAGGTTTTAGCATGAAAACATGGTTGGCTTATTTTGTAGGCCAATATATGTCTATTTATAAGCAAGGACTATATTATACGCTTTAACTAACAGAGCCTATCATCAAAAGCGCTCATAATACCCATTGGAGCTTGATATTTTTTATTTTGTTTTTTATATAGCATAAACTGTGTACCTGCCAGGTACCTGATTAGGTTAGTTTAATAATGATACTCTACAAATTTTACTGCTATTATAAATTTGAAAATGTATGAAAATATTTGGTGTTTTGTTACTCAATCTTCAAGTTAACCGTTGAATAAAATTAGACAAAAATTGACATAAAGATATTTTCTAGATTGACATACAGACTATCCCAGTTATGAGTCGGGATTAAATCTCGGGATAAATAAATAGTGGTTTAAATAAAATTGTAATCGGAACTTCATTAGTAAAGTTTATGCTTTTATCAAGTCTCGGTGGTCCAGTGGTCGTGCACCCCGCTTCTGAATCTAGTAATCGTGGGTTCGAATCCGGGTTCATACCAATGATTTTTCGAAAGTTATGTGTGATAAATATCGATGATATATATAGTATAAACTGACCGTCATTTGTAAATTGTTAAATGATAGTAAAATTTACAATTATTTTTGGTAGGTCAGAGAGAACCCTTTGCCTACAGATTTAGTTTTGTATATAGTGAATAAAGGCGTGAAGTTAGTTAATTGTACTGTGGACTATAATTAATAGACCAATATAGTCAAATATAGTGTGGGTGTGTAGTCAAATATAAATATAGGACGAGTTGAGTAAGTTCTATTTGAATAATATGGCAGCGAATAAATTACTGATACAAAAATATTGTTTTTGTATATCAAAACACTCTACGACGGTTTTAGATGTTACTAGGGTGGTATAATAATATGTATATAATATACACTCATATTTTAATGCTGAAGATTTTGTATGTTTGCTTGTTCAAATTCAAATTCAAATATTTATTTGCTTAAAATGTAGGTAACAGCGGTGTAGTTATGTCAATAACAGAAAGACCCAAATACATTTTACTGTGCAACGGCATGCAAATTACGATATGTTCAATAAAATATAGATACATTACAAATGTCATAAACAAGGTAAATTAAAATGATTCTAATAAATAAAAACAATTAACTTTTTCAAGCAGTCAAGAATATTTACACTCTATTTAGGAACTTATATACCGTTATAATAATAAATGTTATTAATTGTTATCTGATGTCAAATTATAAATTAAATGTCAAAAAAAAATGCAAACAATTTCTAGGTCACATGTCCAATTGTCCATTATTGGGCTATAGTCTAATCAAGTAATTCTGCTAATGAATAAAAACATTTTTCCTGAAGCCATGATTTCAGATCTCTGATAATTTTTTTATATGGTAGACCACGAATATCTGTAGGAATTTTATTTGCACTCTTTAATCTCGGGAACTTTTGATCCTATTTAAAAAAAAATCTTTGAGTGTTTGATAACGTGTTTATTGATGTATCATTACGCTACGTCCAATAGGACTGACCTTGTTAGTGGTAAAAAAGCTTACAGGGTCAGGTAGCTGTTCCTAAAATCCAATCAAGCGTTTGTCCAAGTTGGAAGTGTTTAATTGCATTATATGTTGCTGATAGAGACAGATTCTTATGAGAATAATGGTTAGAGTCTACGATTACATACATACATAACTAACTACACGTCCCCTAAGCCTAAGCCTCTAAGCCCCTTGGTAGGTCGGTCCCAGGCTAGGGAGAACAGAACGCCATAAGACCCGATTTTGCACACCTCACTCGCTTCTTTGACTTTCAGACTCTTGTGATCATGCGTGTTTTTAAAGCTCCTCAAATCACCTTTCTCAAAGACCCGTTCTATTTGGTCGTGGAAAGTGCGTCGATATCGTTCTCGACTCCTACATCCACCCGCTTTTGCACTGTGTATTTGCTTAGTCAATCTTGCATCACCCATTCTTTCTACGTGTCTGAACCATCGGATCATGCCCTTCCTTTTACTTTTACACCGACAATCCAATTTCAAATTCTGCGATTGTGTGTTTTATTCACACCTCCTCAAAATGATTTGATGACTTTTGTCTTGGCATGTGTCATTAGATCTGTATTGCCGCTGAATATGTGACGAACAATGTCACCTACACCGTCTAGTAAGTACAATGTGTGTGTACAGAAATTAATTGACCTCCCGTGTAGTGGAATTGATTCTTGTTTATGAACGAAACGCGTACCGGCACCAATAGGAATTCTTTTAGATAACTCGCGCTCCCTATCAGTTGCTATCTAATCACTAAATTCTATGTGCAATAATGTCTTTAGTGTTCTTTTATATTCTCTACTGTCAAGATATATCGTGATTGTGTTATGTTAATGTACAAATGTGTGTGTGTATTATTACTGTGTATAAAATCCTATATCATATTGATATAATGACATAATGGATGTGCTAAATAGAGTGACTAGATCCAGGCATAGACCTGTCGATGATGATACACAAAGTGATTCAGGTGTTTTAGATGTCAACGAATCACGCAGTAAGTGCGGAATTGAAGTACTTACAGTAGCATTGGGACTCATTTATGCGTTGTTCCATTCATGTGCGAACAAGTACTGTGTTGTATTTAAATACCGCTTGGCCTGTTGTTGTTGCTAGAAACTAGCTGTTTTAAAAAATATTAATTGCTTTTAAGAGTTTATGTTTGTATGCATGGTTGTTTAGTCTATGGTTATTGATAAAATACTAACTAACTATCGAGAGGGAAGAGTCCTTTTAATTTCTTCACATACTTCTGAGAGTTACGCAGGTTCCGTTACTACCCCAAAAAAATCCCCACGATAAAAAAATTGTTTTGTGTATGTTGAGATAAATCCATTGTTGAGATAGATCAAAAATTTGAGGATAACAGGGTAGACGTGGAGACGACGAGTGATAGAAGAGAATGGAAAAGGTGGACACCTTGTGCCGACCCCAAGTAGAGCGAGAGTAAGGGCAGAAGAATGATACATACATACATAACTTCACGCCTTTTGTTACCCGAAGGTGTAGGCAGCGGCTGTTAAGCCTCGTCTCGCCGTTATGTTTACGTCCCAAATGGAATAGGTGGCGAACCTATTGCCATACCGGGCACAAAGTTTGTCAGTCATCGATATTTATCACACATAACTTCCGAAAACAATTTCGAAAAGTCATTGGTGTGAGCCAGTGTCTGGAATCGAACCCCGGACCTCTGGATCAGAGGCCGTGCGCTCGCCCACTGCGCCACCGAGACTGTTTTTTAAGAGAGAGAAGAATGATGATGTATTATTATTGGATGATTTCTTGTTCTAACATTTCAGTTATTTAAAAATATTAGTTTGTTATTGTTAAAATTATCAATTCTTCATCCAGTTCACGTATGTGTTAATTCAATTTAATCCTAGGTTAGCTTTGCGCGAACTCTTATTTTAAATTTTTAGTTGAATTCACCCTTCAGTCTTCAGTATTTATAATGTGAATTTTTTTATAGTCTTTTTGGTCTCATCTATCACGTTACGTTTGTTCAGAATCTTGATCGTTTATCTCAGCATACCATATGTCTGATGCCCTTCATTTCTTCTCGTTTTCCTTAACCTTGTTAAAACGTTCCAATAGCCGTTTAAAATTAGTGCCCCCAAGTAGGTAGGGGATTTTGATCATTAAAATAAAAAAGCAAATGTTTGAGTTTCCTCTTTTCTTCAGCTTCCATTTCCAAGACGTATCGAATTCCGAATCTTTAGGATCTTCACATATTTTAAGTTCAGGTGAATTTATTGTTCCTTGTAATGTCTCCGTGATTATTCTTTATCATTAGCAAGTGTTTTTTGTTCCACTGAAAAGTTTACGATAAAGCCTTGAGATTGAGGAATGAAACATTACATCATTCTGTAATATGTATAAAAAAAAACCTGTCCAATAATTATTTATTATAATTTTAATATGCAACAGTCTCGGTCGCGCAGTGGCTAGCACCCCGCTTCTGATTCAAGAAGTAGTGGGTTCAAATCCTGGCACACACCAATGACTTTTCGAAATTTTCGGAAGTTACGTGTGATAAATATCGATGACTGACAACTTTGTGCCCGGTATGGCAATAGGTTCGCCACCTATTCCATTTTGGGACGTAAACATAACGGCGAGACGAGGCTTAACAGCCGCTGCCTACACCTTCGGGTAGAAAAAGAGGTGAACTTATGTTATGTTATTAGCAAGATTTTTGTGATTGAAATCTAGTACAAAAATAAAATTATATATCTGATAACGCCTTACCAACGTTATAGCGTGAATTAATTACTAATAATTATTATGTTTTATAATGGTCGTGTGCTAATTTTATAATCTATCTTTGCAGATAAGACAGAAAGACGCGGATTGCCAGGTTATTTACATATATTATAATAATTCTTGATTATGTAAATGTTGTTGCATGAAAACCTTTTAGTTTACCTATAGGGTTTTAATTTTTTTATTAGTGTTTTTTTTTTGAGACTTAGAGTTAATATTTGTTTTGAATAATATTGTACATACCACATGTATGCCGCGCCAAAAAATAATAAATTATTCCAGTATTTATGCATGTCCCACCAGACTATACTAGAAAGAATAAATTTTGTCGTGAAACTAATACAAATTATTACCGTTGAAGACAAAAAAATTAGGAAATACTATATTTATTTCATCCTTTCGCGAGTTAAACTAAAAAAAAATCAATATTTTCAAAACGTGTTTGATGTCTGATTTTAAAATGTTAATCAATTTAAACTTAATGCAAGCATATATTAACAGCTATTGTAAACTAGCCGACACGGCGAACTTTGTTTTGCGTCGGAAGCAATAAATAAAAGAAATTTTCTAAAAAAAAGTAGCCTACATTACTGCTTATTACTCCAGCTACCTGCCAAAGAAATATATTATCCTTGAGATCTCCTCAGAAAATCATTCGAAAATAGTGAATGATATATTTTGTGCTATAGTCTGCTTGAAAAATTGTGCTTCTTATTCTACGTCCACGTATGCAGCCGCATGATAGAGTCCTCCGGAATTAGTTTTGTTTTCCTTTTCTGTGTTGTGACGTTTTTTGTGACACTAAGTACACAATTTAGTCTTGATGGTCCAGTGGTCGAGCACCGTGCTTCTAAATCAATAGGTCGGGGGTTGGAATGCTGGCTCATTCCAATGACTTTTCGAAAGTTATGTGTGATTAATATTGATGACTGAAAATTTTGTGCCCAGTATGGCAATAGGTTTGCCACCTATTCCGTTTCTGACGTAAACATAACGGCGAGTCGAGGCTTAACAGCCACTGCGTAGAAAAGGTACCTTCAGGTCACCTTCAGGTAGAAAAAGGCGTGAATTTATGTTATGTGTTGTTATGTTCATTACACAATTTGTCTTTTTTAAAATAACAAACGTAACATTTGAAAAATTCTAAATCCGTCTAGTACCGAGGACTTTATACGAATGGGCCGGACGTTAAATCACTACGCCATATAGGCGATTGTACATTTTTTTTTCTAAATATGGGCACGATTATGTTGATATTTCCTCATGTAACTGTCGACTTGGCATTCGTAGTCGGTCTCCTTGTGAGAGGTTGTAGTTGTGCCAAGTCACGCGCCGTGTCTGCCTCCGAACTGACAGCCTATGTCGAATCCATATGTAGGTACCTGTACGAGGAAACATAACACAAAATAAGTAAATAACGGAAGGAAGTAAAAGTAGCCTATGAAATAAAAAAAATCATTATTCAATCAATCAACGAGGACGTGTAAGGAACATAGTTTAAAAAAACCAAAGAAGCGAGTAAAGTGTGTAGGAATGGTGCCTTCTTATGGTCAAGTTAAGTTATGTTTTTTTTTCTAGTTTCCAAGCCAACTAACTAAAACCTGTGTTCTGAAACTACACAACGGATATTAATTTAATAAATATACAACACAACAATGGTAGAGAGCCAGGCAGTTTGCTGTATGAATGGGCTGCCTCTATCGGTAAAATAACACGATCTATCAAGAAATTGGCTCATGCCGCGTTTCGTTCGCAGGGAGAGGTATCCCGAGGCTCATTCAATACCGCACCACCTCTCCCCATCCCTCTTTCGATCCCTTTCTTTATTCTGTCTTACAAGACCGGCAATGCATCTGTAATATGTTCTACTGCGTTACTTACTATAAGATGACTCGCTTGCTCGTTTACCCCACCAACACATACATACCTTCACGCCAAGTCCCTTGCGGGGTAAGTAGAGAGAAAAGAGTGCCATAAAACATGATTCTTACATGCAAAACTCGCTTATTTGACATTCATAATTCTTGTCGTTAGCCCTCTATCTCATATAAAATCTTATTTGTTCAATATAAAAATGGCCAGACAGCAGACAAATCAATCCGTGCCCATCCTAACTGTATCTACCTACTCTGAATGGAGATCAGCCTAAAATATTGCTAGCTATTGCTTACGAGTTTGAGATTATCAATATCGTAATCCGTCGTTTTCTCCGAGCAGCCGTAATACCTGCTTCAATGAAGGCTCCGGCGTAATAACAATTTTAACCTACCGCGCGACGAAATTTACAAAATGTAAATAAAGTTTTGTTAACCGCGTCTTCCTTCTGCTGAAATTAACTATATGAATATTGCAGTCTAACTTACCTTTCAGGAAGACATTGAGCTGTCACTTTAAAAATCGTTATGTGAGTTGTTCATTACATTTGTAATTTCGCGGCTTTTTTTTCTTTATGGTATAGGGGGCAAACGAGCAGGCGTATCACCTGCTGGCGAGCAACAAACGCCGCCCATGGACACTTGAAGACATATAGTGTTACAGTTGCGTTGCCGGCCTTTACAATATGATATAGGGGTCGGAAGTGGGAAGGGGAGGGAAGGAGGAAAGGCGTTTTTCCTCCGGATACATCTCTCACCGAGCGGCAAGAGCCAGTTTACGTCGATATTCTGAGAGGTCGTGGTATTTCCGCATTTATATTGGTACCAGTCGAGCGGGCCCCTTTTTGCAGCGAACTGCGTGCCTCTACCACTGTTAAGCCTACAACTTGCCTTTTTCTAGCCGATGGTATAGGCAGCGGCAATTACGCTTAGATTCGTTAAACGTTGAATATGTATATTGGGCTATTTTCATCAGAATTATTTTTTAATGATAACTTAATTTTATGTAATTGATCTATTTTTACGAACTCGGTAATGTAATTTATGACATATTAATAACCTTTATATAGGTCATGTGTCATAAATGATCGTTATGCACAGGAATGTCTTTATTTTAATGAATATTATAATTTCTTGCATTATGGTGTAGTCTTTCTAGAGGTCATAAATACATTTCCTAATCATTTTCATATTACTGTTAAATAAATGACTCAAATGTCTAATGTACTTGGAATTAACCTGTCTATACTAACTTGGGGGTGGGTCTGTTAGGCAGCGGAGCCTACAGTCATACCTACTACATCGGTTACAATATATTTTTTTTTATGGGATAGGAGGGCAAACGAGCAGGCGTGTCACCTGATGTTAAGTGACCAACGCCGCCCATGGACACCTGAAACACATATAGTGCTACAGTTGCGTTGTCAACCTTCAAAGGAGTAGGATAGGAAGGGATGGGGAAGGGGGATGGGCGTCCGGGTACCTCTATCACCGAACGAAACCCGGCATGAGCCACTTTACGTCGATCTTCTGAGAGCTGGTGGTATTTCACCGGTCGAGCCAGCCCAATCATGCAGCGAACTGCTTGGCTCTACCACTCTAAAAAATAATATGACCCGATTCTACATAGATTTATATTCCTCATGAAAATGGCCACCCACATTTTAAGTTAAATCTGTTACCAATTTTAAATTAGATCTGCTTTATCGGCGAACACCTTATAACGAGAGTACAAGTTAACTCCATATTGCTAAATATGGCTCTTTACAATATGTAATTTCAATTAATATTTTCGATGGTATTACAGATTCATAATTCACGTTAATTCAGGGACATGACGGGCGCGGCTTCACCGGCCGTTCGGCGCGTGCTGATAAAATGCGCCAATTTATTAAAATCAAAAATGCACTCATTTGTTAATTTTGTCGCGATACACAATTAGGCGGGTCAACTAGTGTAAAATAATATAAAACTGAACTACGTATGTTATCCATACATCTTACATCTATACGCTATACAATAAAATCGTAGGAAAGTCAAAACTGTACATTGAATATTTTTTTTAGAATACTTGGGACATGATCTACAATCGATACCGAACCCTCCTTATTTCACCGGCTGCCTGCCAATAAAAGTCGTGTCAAAATCGGTCCAGCCATTTCAGATATAAACTAGAATAAACAGCCAGACCAACAAAAATGTAAAAAAAAGGTCTAAATACCGTATATATGCATATTCATATGAAGGTAATAGAAAGCAGTTATGTATTTCAATATTACAAACAGACAAATCAATTTTATTTATATTTATAGGTAAAATAATAAATATTTCACCCCTTGTGGTATTAAGTTTCCAAACTTACCTTAGAATTTCTATACTTATTGTAATGACTAGTACGGAGTGTTTCTGAGAACAGTTGATAAGTTTTGTGAGTCAGCGGTATTTCACATTTATAAATAGACGAGCTTATCCTGTAATTTAATACCGTTTCCGGTCTGCAACAGGAGATTTTACTCGCCTGTGTGTGTATGCAATAACCATTGTTACCTTAAATGATGACGGATGCTGCCTCAAAAATATCCTTTCGTTCTTATATTTTTTCATCTCATCCAGAAATTTTTGATCCTTTCTACCCGAATGAACAGTTGTTTGTTTGCAACTGATAAAATACCAGTAATAAATGAACCGATGTTAATAATTCATTCGCACTTTGAGAGCTACTTTGTTCAGTAGTAACGTGAGCTATATATGTCTTTCTTCTATTAAATAATTAAAATCCTACACTAATAATTGAAAAGCTTTGAAAATTGTGGTTATCTGGATTAACTGAAAGACAATATACGCCATAAAATTAAAGACTGTTAATCTGTTTGGTCCAAAATCTCATATTTTGCACACCCTTCCCAATTTCGACTTGATATCTTTCAAACACTTTAACACTATGTAGGACTTTACTAACCAAATTTGGAGATTGGTATTTACAACCACATTAAACAAGTTACAAGTTTCCAAAATTAATACTAGATGGCATGACAATCGCACGTTGCGTACACGCGTAAATACAACCACCGCGAAAGCCTCACGCAACGGTACGTTGTTCCTACTCCGAGCGTGTGTAAGTTTTTTTGCCGTCGATAGAGTGCGGGCGGGCGTGTGTGCCTCGGTTGATAGTTGTCGGCGCCGCCGCGTGCAGGGGCGAGTCGAGTGCATTGCAACTTGCAGGAGGGACAGAGGCAGGCAGGCCCCCACTCTTTGCCGGCACCGGTTTCCCCGTCCGTCCGCACGCCAGTTTGCCGTCGAGCGTCTCCAGCGGCGCAGGCGTTCGACCATGAATTCGTCATGATTGTGTATTACCTCTGCGGTTCCTTGTTTATTGTGGCCTATGTTTTGTGATGTTTATTGTGTGTGATACAAAGTGTTGTGTACCAGTCGTGATAATGTTGTGTGTACGACATGGAGGCGCGTAGCTGATATGTCTCTGAGCGCACCCGTTCAGCCGGTGCGCGGTACAAGGACTAACAGCCTCGACCAGCTCGATTTCCAAGAGCGTAGACAGCTAATTGCTAGCTCTTTATCTCTTACTGATTTTTTACATGTCGGTGCCAAGGAGGTAGCCGCTGTCGCCGGTCAGTCGCCATTTCATATCTAATATCAACATTATATCTCATATCTATAATAGCATTGCTAAATTGAAACCATTCGCATATCATGAACTATTGTAGAGATTCATTTGCGCATGGTGCTGTAATTAACTTATGATGAAGTCGGTTATAATACTTATAATGTCACAATTGCATGCTGATGGAAAAGATGTGTTAGATTATTTTACGAGTAAACGTACATACATAGAATTGATATTACAATTCTCTTTATATTTATCAATGTATCTGATATACAAGCCGTATTTAACTCAGGTCAGACAACTAATTACATTACCAACGGCATCACGCTACCTGTGTCAGTCCATAGGGCGTTTTATTTTTAACAACGACTTCAAAAAAAAATGAGTCGGTCATATTTTTTATATTTTTCTTCTTTATCTGTTCGCGTTCACTGATGTGACATTTAATTGGCTCAAGTGAACGCTCGTCATATATTTTTTAGACATTTAATTATACATTTTATAAAGAACCAAGGTTTCTTTTTAAAATTTGTTATTAAACAATGTCAGTGGAATACAAGACTCAGTATTTGGTAGGATTTTTTTTCATACAAATTAACTTTCATTATAAGATTTTAAATTTAATCTCTACAGATTAAATTTAAAAACTGAAATTAAATTTAAAACTTAAATGTCAAATAAGTATAGACAAATTTGACATTTAAGTTTTTCAGAGCCCATAGGTTCGAATATCAATTAGTTGATTAAGCTACTAGAGTACGACTTTTATGGATTTAAATTAATACTTCCCCATCTTCCCGAATTTAATATCCGGCGGTATAAGCAGTATCTCCTTACGTCCCTTATCAAATATAGTTCCAACGGTGATGGTGTGCCTATTACAATCTCTAATTAATAATATATCAGTTATAAGGGAATATCAGCTTCAAAATTAACATAATGTAATTTCAGATTAATTTTTCCTGATTTTTGAAGAGATAAAACTAAAATAAATAAAGATAAAAATAAACTTTTTTTTCATCCATTATTACCTCCTGTTTAAATGTAAAAATGTATCGTTATTTGTTTTTTTTTTGGGCTTCCATTCATTTATTCGTATACAAAAGAGAAGACAAACCTTGATGGGATTATTTGCCATCATTTACTCACAGTTTCTCGTGGCTCCATGGAGTATCTCATCTACCTTTCATATTGTGTGTATCGAAAGTGAAACCGTTGGTTGATGTTGGACCTGTTCTCTTTTTTATTTAATTGAAACTACTCTATAGTTTTATTTTGTTTATTGTTAGGCATGACCCAAATGTGCAACGGCTTTTCTCATTCTCTTTGTTACGAATTCATACCGCTTGTACAGCGAAATTGTTCGCTTGATAAAAAAAATACGGTTTTGTAGTTATGGTCCTTCGGCCCGGAACACCTGTACTGGCATTACACAAGCTTCATCCTTCAGAAACAGGTATTATTGCTCTATCAATAGCCATTGTAATACATCTTGATCCTTGGCGTATTTATTTGATGAAACGCTTCGCTCAAAACTTGTATAGAGTGCGCATGTAATTACTACAAATATTAACTATTAGCACTACTTAAAATATGCACAGTTGCATATGGTATTCATTCGACTCTTTTTGGCACACAAAGTTTAATTTGTCGAGTGCATCAATTTTAAACGTGAGTCGGTTATTTAAATTTCTTAACTGTTAAGTTTAGTAAAATTGTTGTGCGTGGATTCTTTTAACATTTTATAATAATACTCTTCAAAGATCTTATAAATGGTTATCTTGATAGAATAAATGAAAGATACCTGATACAAGATGCATGAGAGACTTTAAGTTTTATAACAATTAACTATGAATGTGTAAGATGTTAGCATGTCTACACGCAGTAGTTAATGTTCCTTTGTTAAGGCGATGTGACACTCGCAAGGAATATAAACTATGTTACGCAAATGTGCTTGAATCATTTGCTGTTACTATTGAATCATATTGCTCTGTTACTCCCCTTACTTCTCTCTTACAACCACAATCTTGAATAATTGATATTAGAGTTTGATGGATTGTAGTTGGATTTAGCTTTAGTCCACTTTTGTTACATTAGTGGATGTTCCACTAATTACATGACGTATTAATAATTTTTGCCATTAGGAATGTTTGAAAATGTATTGGTTTCAAATTGTTATATACATTGACACTGAACACTAATGGAACTTGACTAAATATGGTCAGTAGTAGTCAGAAAGAGTGAGAATGTAAGGCAAGTGAAGGAGCATAGAGATACAAGAGACATAGTGCTGAAATTGTACAAATATTTAAAGGTTAGGCAACGGGTTTCATGCCTCGCCATGCCTTATTAATTCTCTTGTCCCAATTTCAACAGATGGTGAAGCCATTTGCTCATCCCCAGGCATACTTTTGTCAGACATCGATACATATTATACGACATTTGACGGGCCTCGTGGCGCATTGGTAAAAACTACCGGCTGCAGCAATGAGGTCGGGGGTTCGATTACCACCCGAGCACAAATATTTGTGACAAACATGAGTATTTGTGTGGCGTCTGGGTGTTTTTCTATGTATTATAAGTATGTATTTACAAACGAAAAGTATATAATAATGTGTTAATATCCGTCATCTAGAAGGCATAACACAAGCATTTAATTGCTTAGCTTGGAACTAGAGGGCGCTGTGTGTATTGTGTCCAAGATATTATTATTATAATATACATAGTCTGGAAAATCATTAGGTTTTACCAGAACTCGATCGATACCATACCATAAATTATTAGCCCATCGAGATTTACGATATGAGCGACAGTCGGCATCAGTTCAAATCAATCTTAGTCATATTACGACTCCCAAGGGGAGAAATGGAGCAATCTAGTACTATTCTCTAGAGCAGTGCTACACGCCACTAGGGAACGAGTAATCAGAATCAAATGATTTGTTTATGAGTTTATTTTGCACAAACATATCAACGCTTTGTTCCTTGCTGTTCCTTTAAAAGCAAAATCTCGAGGTGTTCTATTCGTGAGGATCATCTTGATAATCATACATCTCTTCAGATGGAGAATTTATTTCACATGCACCAGATCCCACAATAAGATATATTACCTTGTTTGTTTCTTTCTCTGAAACAGTAAAAGACTGTAAAGAGATCTGGTAAGACTCACCATTCAAATATCTGTGTGTGGGCTTTCTTAACATATGAAATGTGATTCATTTTATTTTTTACAGTATCGTCTAAATAATACACATCCGCAACGCAGATAGATAACAAAACATCTTGAACGTAAACAAATTTAAATGAGAAATTCCTGTCAGTTTATTTCCGCTTATCTTGTAAACGCCTCTCATGATCTGCAGCATCGAACTGAAATTTTGTATACAGATAGTAGAATATAGTACGTATATTATTTAAATGAATATACTTCTAGTTGGTATATTATTATGGACTGGAGATTTTGGAGAGAACTATTTTTATTTTACGCTAAGTCAATTTCCTCGTACCTCAGAGTTGTGTGATGACGTACCTTTATGATGACAATACCTGAAGGCAAGGTCATTATACCACGACATTTCAATGGAGTCATAATATGGTCCCGTCTCAATTGCCTTATGTCAGGCACAGTTTTGCCAGTTGCCGTGATAAGTTTCGTGCATAACTCACGAAAACCTTGATTGAAAGATGGATTTAAAAATCCGGTCCAGTCAAGGCCATCGAGAACCTTATGCCAGATTATTTGAATGTACCATTAAATAAACCTATCTCATTTTTTCTTTCATTCATACTAAAAGGTATATACAGTGTTTCCTCGCCTTGTAATAAGTTGATACAATAGGTGATGGGGCCATTACTATACTTTTAGATGCCGCTTACAGTATCAATTATAAATGGCGAGAAGGTATAAGCAAATTCAAATGTTTACTAAACTAATGAAACATTAACAATCGTCTAGGTAGAAGTTTAGAAATACCGTATTTTTTTTTGTTTGATGAATATGGCATTGAAAGTAATTACATCATTTTAAATACAAAAATAATAGCGTTATCTACGCGTGATGGGCGTATTGTTCACACTATAGCCAAACTGTTTATTATATATTATCATATTAATTTGTATGATAATAATTTGCAATAGGTTAATTCAAATTTGTTCACTGTTGTCTGTTACGGAATTTAATTTTATTTATTTGTCGATTATTAATTGTAGGATTTGTTTTAAAATTTCTTCTCTAATTTAATTAATCTATCAATCATGGTCAAATATTACGTTACATTACTAAACTATAATAACATATTATATAGAAAATTGAAGTGTCTGTTTGTAATCTTTAAAATTACTGGATTTTAATGGGACTTTTACTGACTGATTGCTGGGGTAACTGTACCTACTTTTTTTTTATAAAATTCATTTACTTGTTGCTTTCGAGGCGAAACAAAGTTCGCCGGATCAGCTAATAGTATTATAAAAGTAATGTGCGTAGTAAGTAATGTGCAATCTGCTAATGTTTTAACTGTCTCGACTAACGGTCGAGGTTATAGAATGTAAGGACCTCAATGATATGACAAGGTGATAGATCTGAGGACATGAGGTGTGTTGGTGGGATCTGAGAGTGTTGTGGGCAATGTGGGCGTAGTACAGTCACGACGCGACTGTCTCGCTGTGACTCATAGAATTGGTGATTCGATGATCACTTCTATAATAATCTAACTGTTACTTGTGTTATATACCTTTACCGCTAAAAAGGTCAGTGCTCCACTCCTGTTGATCATAGCGTGATGATACATAGCCTTTCTACGAGGCTCGTGGTGCATTGGTAAAACCACCGGCTGCAGAATAGAGGTTGGCGGGTTCGGTTCCCACCCGAGTACAAATATTTGTGACAAGCATGGATGTTTGTATGGCGTCTGGGTGTTTATTTATAAGTACATATGTATTTACAAAAGAAAAGTATATATGTATTAATATACGTTATCTAGTATCCATAGCACAATCATTTAGTTGCTTAGTTTGGAACTAGAGAGCGTTGTGTGTATTGGTGTCCAAGATATTATTCTAGATTTGCTAATTAGGTAATTGAACTAATACAGAAATATTTTTTCAATTTAAATTAGTATTCTCGAGATTCCTGTGAAAAAACAAACAAACTCTTCAGGTTTATAATATTAATATAGAATATTAAAGTCAGTACTATTTGTGATATTTGTACTGGCATGGGTTTGCTCAACTGTTGTTACGAGAGTGTTTGTTAATTAATTATTAAATTTAACGAAGCGCACACGTGTGCTGTGTACGTAATTAAATCCAATATTGGAATGGATGAAGTCGATGTTAACAAAATCTTGTTCTTACAAGAAGGCAAGAAGTTATGTGTGTATAACTTCTTGCCACGTTCCTTGCGAGGAAGGTAGAAAGAACAGAAATAATATCAAACAATAGTGTTCCTAGTGCAAATGAATGCAGTTCCTGTGTTGTGTTTGTTCCGCATGTGACCTTTATCTAGAGATGAGAAAATTCTCGGTTCTATCCAAATTATTGATATCTTTAATTGTTTTAAGTGGGACCACATTCGTCACAAAGTCAGGATGTGATCATAAGTCTTGTCTAACAGGATGCCCCGTCCTGGAATATTATGGATACGCTTCTTGCATTCGAATCGATTGTGCTTCCCGCAACTTTGTGCCTTTCCTCGTTTATAAAGACAATTAAATTCTTCCGTTCCCGTTTTGTTTCTAGTTTTTCTGTTTTTTTTTTCTGTCTGTTGGAACAGAAAAATATCGTAAAGTTATAATAGAATGTGTTGCAACATTTTCGATTTAAAAAAATAAGAGCATTATCAGCTACTTCTTTACTCCAGTAGTACTAACCAAACAGGCATTTGTTGAAAGCTGCATTAAAATACTTTGCGCAGTTTAAAAAGATCTTTTATCACACATAGGGTAAGCTACATTGTTTTACACTATATACTTAGTCATGCCATAAATATTGTACCTAAGAAAAAAAATGTTTTTTTTTAATTGCAAATAACATTTATTACTTTTACAGTGTGTTACTTTAATACATAAATATAAAACGATATTAAATATTAAAAGCTTATTCGAAGTGGTCTCCATCGGCTGCAATACAAGCCTTTAAACGTTGAGGCCAGTTATTATTAGAAGTGTAAAGAAAAAATTTAACTAAATATTTATGGTACCCACTAAGTGGCAACACTTTATATCTACTTCCTTCCTTTCATGTCTGTCTACTTGCGATGTGCTACAAAGTGATAATAAAGAAATTAAGTTTTTGTACTGTATCATTATTTGTTTCAATTAGAAAACTCATAACCCAATTGGTTACGGGCCCAGGAAACTCTGAGTACAGAAGAAATTAGCAAAAAAAAAAAATTATACCCAATCGTGTTTGAAAAATCATTGGCAAAGTAACCTCAAAATGGATTCCATGCGGTCAATAAATTTAGAAAAATTTGACGGAAACAACTTTCGTCAGTGGAAATTTCAAATTAAATGCGCTCTAAAAGCTAAAGGAATAGATATTTCAAATCCGAAACCACAAGGAGACTGTACAGAGTGGTCGAAGAGTGACGGCATGGCAATGTTCATCATAACGTCTTCAATGGACTTCAAACAAATTACACTAATAGAGAATTGCGAAACTGCCTTGGAGATCATGTCAAAATTAGAATCAATATATGAACAGAAGAGTGAGCTATGCAAAATGTTGATACACGAAAAATTTTATCAGTATAAGATGTCGCCGGCTGACAGTGTAGCTCAACACATTTCAAAAGTGGAAACATTAGCCTAACAACTGAAAGAAAGTGGTGAAGGTGTCAGTGATATGGCCATCATAACAAAAATATTGGGAACTTTGCCTTCGAAATACAGAGCACTGCGACAAGCATGGATGTCATTGGACTCAAAACAACAAACTATTGTTAATCTAACTGCACGTTTATTGGATGAAGAGGCAAGCTTAGCAGGTGAAGAGGAACAGGAGACAGCTCTCCTTGTTGCCAATAAAGGGTGGAAAACAAAAACTAATCTATTTAGAGAAGTAGCGAGTGACAGTGATATAAATCAGAAGAATAAAGCAAATAAACATCGGTTCGAATGCTATAATTGTGGCAAGCGGGGGCATTTCTCCAGAGAATGTCGTGCTCCTAGACAATCTAAGACTAGAAAACCTCAACAAGAAGGTGCAGATATGTTAGCATTTTATGTAGAAAATAATTCATCTAATGCTGAAGAAAATACTTGGATTCTAGATAGTGGTGCCTCTGCCCATATGACATTTAGAAAGGAGTTCTTTGTGGAACTTTTTGAATGTAATCAGAAGTCATTGACATTAGGAAATAAACAATCTGTGGAAGTATCTGGCATTGGAAAAGTTATGATACAGAGATATGTCAATGAGCAATGGGAGACCAGTGAACTGAATGATGTGTTGTATGTTCCAAGTTTAAGAAGAAACTTATTCTCTGAAGGGGTGATTATACGAAAATTCTATTCAATTGTTAAAAAAGACACAAGTGCCATGATTTATAAAAACAATAAAGTGGTGATGAGTGCATTTATCAAAGAAAACAATTTATATGAGTTGAACATAAAAACAGTGGTTCCAAATACATGTAACTTGGTTCAAAATAACCAAAGTGACATGAAAATGTGGCATGAAAGGTTAGGACATATTAATTTAAAACAAATTAAAAACATGAGTGCAAATAGTGTTGTAAATGGACTCGACATGATAGACAATGGACTCAATAATTTTGTATGTGAAGCTTGTGCATATGGGAAGCAGTGTAAATTTCCATTTCACAAATCTGAGCGAGGAGAACTACAGCCAGGTGACTTGGTATATAGTGATGTGTGTGGACCCATGAGTATCTCCTCTATTCAAGGTATGAAATATTTCTTACTTTTCAAAGATGCTGCAACAAGTTACAGGCATGTATATTTTATAAAACATAAAAGTGATGTCATGGAAGTCTTCAAAAGGTACAATGCTATGATAAAGAACAAATTCCTGCACAGTGTGAGGATATTACATACTGACAATGGTACAGAATATGTAAATAAAGCTTTTAAAGAGTATTTGGAGAGAGAGGGGATTGTTCATGAGCGTACTGCACCCTATACGCCAGAACAAAATGGTCGAGCAGAAAGGGAAAATCGTACCATAGTGGAGAGTGCACGTTCAATGTTGTATGCGAGAGATGTCCCACTAGAACTCTGGGCAGAAGCTGTACAATGTGCTGTATATATACTTAATAGAACATCCTCCACTCAGACTCCAAATACAACAGCTTTTGAATTGTGGAATGGGATCAAGCCACAATTAGGACATGTGAAGGTGTTTGGTAGTATAGGCTATGTTCATGTTCCAGATCAATTAAGAACAAAGTTGGAGAAGAAAAGCAAGAAATTGATACTAGTCGGCTATGACAACATCAACTACAGAATGTACGATATGGATACAAAGAAAATAACTATCTCAAGAAATGTAATGTTTAATGAACATTGTGTTCCAATCACAAGAAAAAATATTGCCCAAATAAGTATTGTGGTTGATGAAGTTTCAAATATAAATGAGAGTGTACCACAAGAGTCCAATGTGGATGATACTCTAGTTGACGGCCTGACAACAGAAAGTGAGGATAGCGTGCTGAGTTGTACCAATGATGACCCAGACTATGAACCATCTAGAGAATTGGAAGATTCAACAGTACATACAATGAATTTGAGACCACGTATCAATAGAAATTATGAAGCAAATCTTGTAGAGCTGTCATTACCTCAATCATATGCAGAAGCACTGAATAGTCCACAAAAGGCTGAGTGGTCTGAAGCTATTAAAGAGGAATTCTCAGCACATAAAGAAAACAATACCTGGACTGCGGTTGAAAGGTCTGGTCACCGAACCCTTTCTACGAAGTGGGTTTTTACCGTAAAGAAGGATGAGAATAATCAAATAGCACACTATAAGGCTAGTTTATGTGCACGAGGGTTTAATCAGATTAAAGATATTGATTATCAAGAAATATTCTCTCCAACAACCCGTTATGATTCTATAAGAATTATACTTTCTATGTCTGCAAAGTATAACTTACATATTCAACTATTTGATGTGAAAACTGCATTTTTAAATGGGTATCTTGAAGAGGATATTTTTATAGATATACCTGAAGGTTTATCAATTAAAGGTGACTTTGTATTAAAATTAAATAAATCATTGTATGGTTTGAAACAAGCATCTAGATGCTGGAACAAAACATTTACAGAGTTTTTGCTTAAATATGGTTTTGTTCAATCCCAAGCTGATAATTGTATTTACATAGGATATTTTGATGAAACTAAAGTATTTTTAATAATTTATGTTGATGATGCTCTTATAATATCTTCAAAGAAAGAACTTATAAATGAATTAATAAAATATTTAAAACAAGCTTTTAAAATCAAAGAATTAAGGTTCAAGTATTTTGTAGGTATGCAGATAGAGCATATGAATAACAGTATATACATTCATCAGAAAAATTACATAAATCAGATTATTGAGAAGTTTTGTATGAGTGATGCAAATCCAGTCAGTACTCCAGCAGATGTCAATGTTATTATTTCAAAGAATGTTGACGACATTGTTGTTGATTTTCCTTATAGGGAAGCTATAGGTTGCTTACTGTTTTTGAGTTCTGTTTCAAGGCCAGACATTTCATTTGCTGTCAATGTATTAAGCAGATATGTAAACAATCCAAGTCCACAACATGTAAATTGTGTTAAGCGTATATTCAGATATTTAATAAAAAGTAAAAATTTGTGTATAAAATATGGTGGAGAAAGCAATGATCTTGTTGGATATTCAGATTCAGATTTTGCAAATGATATTGATACGCGTAAATCCACTACAGGATATTTGTTTATGATGAATGGAGGACCAATCACATGGTCCAGTCAAAAACAGAAAACCATTGCTCTCTCCACCACAGAAGCTGAATTTGTAGCTGCTAGTGAGTGTGCTAAGGAAGTATTATGGTTGCAACAGTTACTGTCTGATTTAGGTGAAAATTATGATTGTATCATGTTACATGTAGACAACCAGAGTGCAATCAGATTGATTAACAATCCAATTTATCATAAACGAACAAAACATATAGATGTTAAATATAACTTTATAAGGGAAAAGGTTGAATTGGGTTTGGTTAAAATTAATTATGTTCCAAGCAATTTTCAATTAGCAGATATTTTAACTAAAGCGTTACCCACTCAAACCTATGCATATCTGAGATATCAGATTTTATATGATGTTGACTTTCTTTGTTAGTTTATAGATGAAGTTAAATTTTAATGGGAGTATTAGAAGTGTAAAGAAAAAATTTAACTAAATATTTATGGTACCCACTAAGTGGCAACACTTTATATCTACTTCCTTCCTTTCATGTCTGTCTACTTGCGATGTGCTACAAAGTGATAATAAAGAAATTAAGTTTTTGTACTGTATCATTATTTGTTTCAATTAGAAAACTCATAACCCAATTGTTATCAATAGAAACACCCACTCTTTCCATGGGAAAATTCTTCACTGCCAATCGTATGGATTGTTTTAGGGAATCTAAATTATTATGACGTTTAGAGCAAGCCGTACTCTCTAAAACTGACCACAAATCATAATTCAGTGGATTAAGATCGGGACTAGACGACGGCCAGTCTTCAGCTCTAATGAAGTCTGAAACGTTCGCTTCCAACCAAGATTGCGTGGACCGAGCTTTATGACCCGGTGCCAAGTCTTACTGGAAGGACCATACTTCGTTATTGAACATGGTGTTGTTAAGGGGCTTGACTACCTTTTCAAGAATGGTATCTTGATACACTTGTGCCGATGTTTTGATACCTTTTTCACAAAAATATGGCTCAGTCACTCCTTCGTAGCTAACACCCCACCAAACCATCACTGAAGTCGGATAATGCCCACGTTGCACTCTGTCAACTAATTGGGAAGCTTCCTTAGAGCTTTGAGCATAAATACGGTCATTTTGTTTGTTAAAATGTTGCTCAATTGTAAAAACTTTTTCATCCGTAAACAATATTTTTCTGTGACCTCCCTTTGCGTACCGCTTCAGTAGTTGTTTAGATTTTAACACCCTATTCTTTTTTAAATTATCAGTTAATAAATGACCAGTGCGCCTCTTATAGGCTGCAAGTCCTAAGTCATCTTTTAAAATACGCGACATTGTTCTAGGTGCTATCTTCATCTCCCGAGATAAAATCTTTTGCTTGCGGACAGGATTTCTTCGAATTTTTTCCCTCACTGCTTTGACCACCTTTTTCGTACGAACACTACGTGGACGGCCAGGTCTTTTTCTGTCACAAACAGAGGAGGTCTCATTGTACCTATTAATAGCCCGGTACACAACATTTGACTAATACCAAGTGTATGGAGAGTTTTAAAAATTGCATTTGGCTCTATACCTACTTAGTGTAATGCAATCACAGCGATTCGGTTCTCTTTATCACCCCACTCCATTTTAATATCGCAAAATATTGTACAATGTATTGGCGCCAAAACGAGAAAACACAATGAACAATCGTATAAAAATGACAGATTCCAAATTCAAATGTAATATTTTTTATTTTTAGTTGTAACAGTATTTATGGCCAGACTAAGTATATAAGTAGACAACACATTCATCAACCACTCTCCTAAGCTCTTCCAACTTATATTACTCAAATGACAGCCAGTAGTTGTAACGTATTTTTTTTTATATTACTCCATGCCTATTTCTACCTGAAAGTTGAGGCAGCGGCTGTGGAGCTTAAACTTGACGAATTTGACTTCCGAAATGCAATAGGTGGCGCAGCATATTGTTATATGTCGGTCACAATATGGTACTTCCGAAAAGGATTCTTTAAGTAATTGGCGTGAGGCAGGATTCGATGCCGACATCTTCTTGCTCCAGAAGCGGGCCAAGAAGACGACTGTAATTTTTATTCTGCATTTACATAACATTGTTAGTAAAATTTTAGTAAAATAGTGTACAACCGATTTGTTTTCTTCGCTGATAAACCAATGGCATCCTTAAGAATATATCGTCTCGTTATCAGCGGTACAGAATTCCTTTGACAAACATTGTGACTGCGCACACTCGGTCTTTATCTCCAGTATATGTGCTACTTGATTTCGTTGTCCTGTTTTATTTAGTAATAAATTAATTAGATTTACTATCCATGACCATTTTGAACGTGTTCTCGCGGAAGGTGATGTCAGAAGCGTTAAAAATGTATGACACGAGTTATCGAGTTATTATATATTTAGTGGTATAATTACACCTTAGTGTCACTTAAGCTCATAACCATATTCTATTTATATCGGAAGGTGACGTAAGGATCCTTAAAACTACCCGAGGCCTGCCATAAATGCCTGCCGAGCATGTTATAAAAGAAAATCTTAGATATTGGGTAAGATTATTTATATAAAGATTGATGTTTAAATCGTTCTGAAATAAAGTTGCAAAAGTGATCCTTTTCTCTGTCAGGTGATTTAATCGTATTCAGTTCAAGTTTTCGAAGTGCGTTTCTTGGTAAGCTTAAGTTATTACCATTTCACAAACGACACATCGACGGCATAACAATTATATCTCAATAAGTTGAGTTGTTATGCATACCGCGTGATTCCTACCTTTCTCGTGGTCATCCTTCGCTTTTTCCTATTGTATAGGCTAGATTTAAAACTTTTAATCTGATACTATGACTTATTTCATACTTTAGTTGCTTTTTTGGTTGTATCAGTAGAGGTTCTGTCCTTTCGAATTTATTTAATTACTTAATCAGTGCTTACTCTTAATCTTTACTTTGGCAACATTGGCGAAAAATTAAAGGCCATTATTACAGCAACTTATGTCGAAATATTTATCCTTAGATTTTTGTATGTTTCTTTGAATGTTCGCTAGCGCATCACGCAAAAACTATTGAGTTGACTTTAATACAATTTTCAATGATCAAAACTTAAAACCCAGGCATTATTTAACCACAGAAATGTCATTTACTTTATACCGGGTAAAGCGGTGATTTTCCGCAATTAATCAACAAATTTTAATGCGGTTTGGACAGTTCCATTAGTTTCCTGATACGATTAATAAATTAACATCTACAGCTAGTTAAATAAGTATTATATAAAATACTAGCTGACCCGGCAAACGTTGTCTTGCCGAAAAATAAAATTTAAAAAATAGGGGTTGATCGTAGGGGGTTGAAAATTTAGGGTTGTATGTATTTTTGTATCCCGTTTTATAAAAAAAATAAGAAACAGAAATATGTCGAAAAATTAAAAAAATATATTGAGGGGTGGGCTACCCTTGTGATTTAGGGGGATGAAAAATAGATGTTGTCCTATTCTCAGACCTACCCGATATGCACACAAAATTTCATGAGAATCGGTCGAGCCGTTTCGGAGGAGTTCAATTACGCACCCCGTGACACGAGAATTTTATATATTAGATTCTGTAATTTTTAGTTTTTTTTCTTTTATAAAGTCGTTATCAAATAATGCATCTTAAATAAAGTTATAATTGAGAATTAGTAATGTTTGCGCACAGGATGGCGTACGAAAATGTGCCAATGACCCCTTATTTTGGGGTGAGAAGGTTAATTTATACCCTAGTGGTTTTAGTCGGTAAATCGTCCTGTGGGATTGCGAAACCGGGATAGTTCTACGTAATCAAAATCAGCCCTAGCTGGAAGTATGGTCGAAAAAAGTAACTGTAAGTACATCATTTCAAGTCGCTTACCGCAGTCTGTACCCTTTACATGCTAAGATCTTTAAAATTGTGCAACGGATTTCAATGTGTTTTTAGTGGATAGAGGGTGCAAACGGGGTGGTCTGTATGTATAATTTATGTTTATTAAAATAAAGAAAAAGTGATAATTTTCGAAATTCAGCACTTTAATTGTAAACGTTGTAAAAAATACTTTAGATCTGAACAAAGTTCCCCGGGCTAGTGTACACTATAGTTTTTAACCGAAGACGCTTCTGATTCTATTATTAAATAATTATTATAATAATATTATTATTAAATACTACCTAAGATTATGATGAATTAATTTAATGTATATTATAATATTAAAATAGTAAAAACCGTTGATTTATTTATAACTGTTAAAACAAACACCGTAATACATATAGCAAAGTCACTTAATGGCTACAGTGGGGTTTTATAACTTTACGCTTTTTCTAACCAAAGTTGTAGGCAGCTATTGTTAACCCTCTACTAACCGATTTTTTACGACCCAAATGTTATTAATTCAATTTATCACACATACGTTCCGAAAAGAAATTCGAAAACTAATCGGTGTGTGACCGGATTCAATCCCACGATGTCTTGATTCAGAAGCGGGCTACTCGTCCTTCGGACCACCGAGAAGATTTATTATTATGTATTCATTTATATATTGTTGTTATAAATAAAAACTTTAGAAAAGAATATTATATATCTGCCTCTAAAATAACGACCAATCAAAATTTTTTGACATTAAAAATATTTAATCAAACTGAGTATATTGTTGCTTCCGGAGTATTTTCGGCCTCATTTTTGGAAAGTATTACATAATAATGTTGTCACTTCGTAATTAAATTATTATAATTAATACTGGACAATATTCATTAGCTTTAGTGCTTATAATTAATATTTTTTTTATATACACAGTGCGTTGTGTGTTCAGGCTTTGAGATTACTGGTGTTATATTATAATTAATTTTGATAAACAAATATTTATATATATACTACCTGACCTGGCGAACTTTGTTCCCCATTAAAAGTAATAAATGAGAAAATTTTGCATGTCATGAAGTACAATTTATGCTATTTATCGCCTTTGACTGCTGTCCCGCTATGTTAATACTGCATTATCTTCGAAAATATTCGCTATAAAGGGCCAGGATCATCTATATTACATGCACAATCTATTTAAGACACATAATTGAATGAAAATTAATGCAGTAATGTTTAAAATAGCTTCGTAAATAAGGCATTATTTTCTCATAAAAAGTAAAAAAATAAAAATGGTCATTGTGGGTTATCCCTAAGAGATAGACATATGTCCTCGCGGACTTTTTTGTAGACCTTTTGAAGGTGTTTAATAATATAAAACATTGTTTTGATATATCTATCACTTAGGGTTCAGCCAGCCTTTGCAATTGAAGTGCTAAATCTCGAAAATTATCATTTTTTCTTTACAACATCATATATGAATTATAGATCAAAACCACTCCGTTGACACCCTCTAACTATTAAAAGAAACCGCATCAAAATCCGTTGCGTAGTTTTCAATATATAAGCATATAAGGGGACAGACAGCGGAAAGTGACTTTGTTTTATACTATGTAATAGCAAATACATACATTGTGATTTAGCCATTTATTCTGTCAAGTATATTCATGGATTATATTTAGTTGACCCGGCGAAATTTGTACCTCCATATTGAATATCTTTAATAGCTCTTTTTGGCCATATACTCTATAACTTTCGTCGATAATTGGACTATTTAACACTGGAATAATTTATGAAATCAGATCAGTAGTTCCTAAGATTAGCGCGTTCAAACATACTTAAGTTTTACCTTTACAATATTACTATCATAGAATAATAACGCATAGAAGGATAGTCTCATACCTACAAAACGGCAAAAGTGAGGCACAAAATCAATTGGCGTGTGCGTGAACTTTGTGACGTTACACGCTACGACACACACAAATGCGTCAAAATAATGTTAGTAGTGAAGTCATATTATCCCAAAAATGGGGTAATTGGAACATACTTACCTCGGCCTCGTACCTTTTGTGTACATTACATTTAGTCTTACAGAATGATGTATAAATATATCAATTAGTAATATACTCCTATATTATTGCGATAAAATAACATTATCAATTGACCAAATTTGACCGTCAAATTCATTATGCATTTTTAGTGACCCCCAAAAACTAACTTTTTGGAATCTATTTTAAATTTAATGTATTTTTGAATGAATATGAATGTATTTTGAACTTCAGTAATATATAAAACATTAATAATAAAACATTGGTAAATTATTTTCTGGCTTCGTGGAGAATGCAAATGGATGGAATATTAATTTTCGATTTCAGTTTTAGAACAAAATACAAGTTAAAACGGAATATTTACACATGAAATGTTTTATTGGAATCATTCTAAAGTCTTCCCGTTGTATTGTGACACCATTTTACAGCACAAACCGTCATTTTCAAATCATCTTACTTCATTTGCCTTTTGAGGTCCACTGCTGGACAGGCCTCCCCCATAGAGCGCCACAACTGCCGGTCCGTTCACTCATGGGGGGTTTTTGCCATAATCGCCACGCTTGGCAGGCGGGTTGGCGATCGCAGTAGGCTGTATTATGTTGAGAGAGAATGCTGCTGCCCATTCTTCCAGCCTTTTCCCTTAGTCGCCTTTTACGACACCCACGGGAAGAGATGGGGTGGCGGTATTCTAAGCCGGCACCACACAGCATTCAAATAATTTAAACAAATCAAGTTTTACTAGGCCATAAATGGCCTAGTAAAACTTGCCTCACTTGCTGCGCGTGAACTCTGTTTCTATGCGTTATTATTCTATGATTACTATATATTATTAACTTATACTTCATAAGTAACTATGATTCAGAGACGTTAGAATTTCTTTGTAATGGACAAGCAAATAGAGTTCGCCTGGGTATTGTGACTGTATGTGTGTGATAGGCGCAGACAGCTTCTAACAATAGAATATTGACATAATGGGGACATTGATTGTGTGGATGGATGGATGTACGAGTGTGGGGTCTATATATATATATGGGTACCTAACTACTCTGTGGAATGACAATAGCCACTGATAGAACTACTCTGTGTTATCGGTGTCTTTTAACTTCATTGTAACTTCCTTTAAACAAAAACTGTAATATTTATCTCAATCAAGGCAAACACTATCTTTCGAATCATGTTTAAAATATACTTATACACATATATAACTTCACGCCAAGTCCTTTGCGGGGTAGAGAGAGCACACCGCGCCTCTTTGACTTTATAACTCTTGTTATACACGCTCGTCGATTTTTAAGGCATCGCCAAACTCCAGGACTCGTTCCATTTTGTCGTGAAAAGTGTGTCGTGGCCGTCTTCCACTTCCACATAGTATATCTGCTTAGTCAATCTAGTGTTATAATTCCGTATAAAAATCTTTATAATTATATGCATTCAATAACGTTGCTTTGATACGTAAGATGAATAATTTGATCGAGTTCAGTTTTATTAGGCATCGATATTTTTGTCACACACTTCTCAATCAGAGTTAGTGGGATTTAAAACCATTAGTCACACCATCAAAATGAGCGATGGCCTGCGGAAGTATCCTAGCCGTTTTTGTATGGTGAGGCAGAACATTCCATAAAAGGTTTAATAACTTCACAAACATTTTGTCACACTTTATGAAGACGATCACTAAAAAACAGGGAAAATCCGCGAACGGTGTTTACCGCATATTTGGCTAGTTGCCCGCATACCATAAAATAATAATTTAATAAATGGTCTTTCAGTTCCGAATCATTGTCGTCACATTATTAACATACGAGTGGCACAGCAATGGGCGCGTTAGAGCGTTGCGGCGTCGAGCTACACCTTAAAGTATTTTGAACCGTTATCCAAAGACTTAAGCAACATATTCGCTTGCGTTCTTTTATTATGTCCGCTATTGTCGCGGTATGCATTCGGTATTTAACTTTACAAACAGTATAATTTCCTTCATCAGATAGAATATAGAAATCCAAGAGTAAATTGCGCTGGTGGTAAGTGATTGTTGTAATGTTGGATGGCAGGTAGTGCTGGTTCTGTAAAGTCCTATTTGCTATCCGTGTCATATCTGCTTAATTAAGGAACTCGACCGCCCGCTTGTGTTGAGGTTAGAGGCCTACTGCGTCATTAATTTTATAGTTCACCACCTGCTCATGTTTAAGTAATGCCTTTTAATAAGTTCACTGTATGCTTATAAATTAATAAAAAAAAAACTAGTGAATAAATATGAGAAGTTTATTATTTTTCCTATTGAACGGAGAATTTATGAGGAATCTTGTTTTGAGCGAGCGCAAACTTTACCTTATAGATACCACTAGCTCGGGGAAACTAGTGGTTATGCCGTACTACCCGTCTGCCTATCAATCTAGCACGATGTAACAGCTATATCTGAAAAAATCATTTTCTTTTCTTTACATAGAATCATTTCGTCATCATCATCATCATTAGTAGTCTTTCAAGGTCCACTGCTGGCCGTAGGCCTCCCCTATGGAACGTCACAACTGACGATCAGGTGCCACACTCATCCATTGACTTCCTGCTGTTTTCACCTGGTCGTCCTATTGGGGGAATCTACTCCAAGTCGACCAGAATATAATAGCACATAATCATTACATATTAATAATTGAATGCAATTGCCCCCTATTTGGTAAGTTTAATTCTCAATTCTGAAGCGATACGAATTCAAAACGGGTATAACTAGTAAACAAAAATTTATAGGTGCATCAGTAATAACTACAGTCAGGTCAATTTAACAGGCAACATTTGACATCTGTCAATTTTATTATTTTAGTGAGATGATCTGCACAAAAACATCGATTAAAGTGAATGAATCGATACAGACATGAAATATTTTCAAAATCTTTAGGTGGGTTCCCGCCACAATATTATGTTTTCTTTATTTTTCTAAGGATTAGTAGTGACTAATTGATTAATGCCCAACGCTGACTACAGCGTGGTTATTAATTTACAGTGATATTTCTTTATAAGTAATCGATGCATTTGATTCTAGTTATCAGCTCTCAATTTTTAGAGTAACATCCCTACTGTTTATAGAGGTTAAAAATAAGACGACGCAACATGGTAACGACGTTCAGTTTGTAACATCAGTACTTATTTGTTATGTTTAGAATGATTTTTTAAGTGAAAGCAAACAGTGAAATTTCTTGTATCGGTCATTACAACTATAAATTGGAATTTTCATTGAAAAAAAAAATTGACAATTAAAGCAAACTATGCAGTCCTAACAAAACGAAAAAATATGTTATTTCATCCCCACCGTTACAAGTTTACGTTGATGGATTTTGATTAAATGTCAAATGTTGCCTATTAAAATGACCCGACTATAATCATAATTATGAATGTTGGATAATGCGTTTAATGTTTGGTGTTACGATTGTTGCAGCAAAGAAACAAAATGGTTCAGCTGTGCGCACGAACAGCCTCGGCTCGGGCGCGCGCACTCCACCAGCGGAGCGAAACAAGTCGAAATTCTCGGCGTTCGGTAAATTATTCAAGCCGTGGAAGTGGAAAAGAAAAAAGAAATCGGAGAAGTTTGAAGCCGCTTCTAGAAGTGAGTAGAAGTGTTCACACTATTATCTGCCTGAAATTTTAAACTTATGCCCTTATGTTTTTCATAACTAAGTCAATGGTTTATTGGTCCATATTTTATAATTTAATTCCGTGATTAAATATAATACTATCCATTCCCCCTCGCTCTTTAATTCTTAAAGCTCCTGATATAGACATCCGCAAAGACATAGTAAATTTGAGCTATCATCTCGATTCTTAACTCCTTTTGCGTTCTGTATCTGTTTAGTCAAACTTTCCTCTCTCGTGCCTGTATCCCTTTCTTTCATAGAAAATCAATTGCTTCTTTTGTCCTTATGCTTCTTTTATTATCTTCCCTGCATCAGTCATTAAATGAAATACCTATTAATATCTTGCAGCTTATCAACACCAAGTCCTTTTCATTGCCATTTACCATGAACGGCTCATCGGATCTTTAAGCTCCTGATATAGACCTCCGATAAGACATGATGAATTTAAGCTGTCATGAGTTATTCTTAGCTTCTTTTGCGTTCTATATCTGCTTAGTCAAACTTTCATCTCGCAGGCCTCAAGCGGACCATGTCATTCCTTATACTCCGAGCCGACACACTACTTCAAATACGCTTTTGGCTGATTCATAATCAATGAATCAGCCAAAAGCGTATATGAAGTAGTGTGTCGGCGAAGCGTTGGTCCTCTTACCTCTTACAAAATTATTATTAAATTTTTCATGGTTAATGATTTGTAATATGAATTCATAGTTTGCCTGTTTAATAAAATAATAATAAAGTTGTACATTTACTTTTCGCAGCGTTAGAGAGGAAAATATCCGTCCGAGCGAACAGAGATGAGTTGGTGCAGAAAGGTATCCTGTTACCGGAGAGCCCAATCACGCCTGTCCCCGAAGCCAGTAAGATTTTACCTTTTTATTTTCAAATAAAACTCTTTTTGCTTTTTCCTTGTCAATTAACAAACGCTTTCAAGAATATTTTCTTGTGAAAACAGTAGAAAAATGTTTAGACGATTATTTGGCATTGATCACGGTAAATATGTTGCGCAGTATACAAATGTGGTATGTATTACGTATGAAGAGGTAGAATATATGTTTGTTTGTTCGGATACGCTACCCGGAACTACTTATCCAAATGCATATTTTTTGGCTTTCAATAGCGTTATTATTGAGGACTCATAGGTGAAATGAAATTATAAATCGTGGTTTTAATATCAAAATCACAATTTTTATGGACTATATCGCGTTTATTTAGAACTTATTTTCTATTTATTTTCCGACGTTTCGAAGTCTTTACAGAGATCATTTTAATAATATAATCGATAAAAAGTTGTTAAAATGTTATTATGAATGTGATTCGCGAAAATCTAAGAAATAAATATTTCCATTAGTTTTGAGCGATGAAATGCCACAACAGTATAGATATACGATTTTCTGGAATTATCTGTACATTTTTTTTTCACATTTATTAAGTGGGTGTGTAATACACGCATAATAATTAAATGGACGTGTAATTGAATTTAAAGTATTTAAAATTACGGAGCGCAACCAATATGAATATAAATAAATAAATATGATAACCCTACGTAATACAACGATGATAACGACCACTGATAAATTTGCATTTTAGCCCTATTGAATATGAAATAATTGCAATTAAGACAAAGTAAGGTACTGCTAGGCAATCCGGACTTAATGAAAACCATAAATCATTGTATGAACTCTGGGCTGTATAGATTGATCCCTATGCCATCTCGATACCATGTAATAAGAAAAACAAATTTGGTATTTGAAAAAAGAATTCAATCTTATTTACGTATCATATACAGTCTTGGTGGTCCAGTGGTCAAGCACCGCGCTTCTGAATCAAGAGATCGCGGGTTCAATTCCTGGCTCACACTAATGACTTTTCGAAATTAATTTCGAAAGTTATGTGTGATACATATCGATGACTGAAAACTTTGTGCTCGGCATTGCTATAGGTTCGCCACCCACTCCATTTGGGACAGATAACGGCAAGTCGAGGCGTGACAGCCACTGCATTCACCTTCGGGTAGAAAAATGCGTGAAGCTATGTTATGTTACTTATCATCAAATCTATTAATATAATCGTAACTAGTAAAGATTCATGGCGACTTGTTTAATAGTGAAAGCGTTACAAATAAACAAACGAGATTAGATTTGTATCAATATTTATTGTATACCAGATTAAATAAAAAGATTTAAAATAATAATTGTAAATGGAATTGTTGAATTGTCGATTCTATCGCAAATAAAATGAAATAGAAAGTGCAAATATTTTAAGGACACATGTACGATTGTAAACGGTGTGCTATATAATATATTTAGTAATAACATTACCGTGTATAAATATCATAGTATATTGGGGGTAGGAAGATTTATATAGATGTCGCTCAAAATAGATCAGCCCTTCCTGATAAGTTTTACCCGTCTCATAGAACACCACAGTTTAATAACATGCCAATACTTACTAATAGTGTTGTGGTCTTGCGTATTAATAAGGTTACCCTAAGATAGCAAGGATAATTGTGAAGTATCTATAATTTTCATCAATAAACCAAGAAGTATTGAATAAACAATTTCCTAGATGCATTAAGTATGTATAATAATATAAATAAAGAAAGAGTAGAAGAGACAAGAAAAAATATCATCTTTACCCCTGTGGCTTTTTATGGGATAGCAGGAGAAATGAGCAAGTGGGTCAACTGATGGTAAGCAACTACTCACCGCTTATAAACACCGTGGTGCGTTGTCGTCCTTCAAAGTAGTAGGTGGGGGATGGAAGGGGAAAAAGGATCGGGCTTTCGGATACCTCTCACACCGACCGAAACGCGGCGCGATTCACTCCACGCCGATATTCCGAGAGGTCGTGGTATTTCATAGATCTAGCCTGCCCATTCATGCAGCGAACTGCAAGAGTCTACCACTGTTAAAAATATAAACAGCTAAAATAATGAAAAAAAAAACTGAGTTCAGAATTTATGTTGAAAAGGAAACCTTATATATAGCACATACAACAAATATACGATCTACTTTCAAATCAAGAGAGAACGACAATAGAGGAAGTTTAAGCACACATAATAGTTCTCATATCAGAGTTTTTTTTTGTGGTGGCGGTTTCGAGGTTGGCGGGTTCGATCCCCATACGAGTGCAAACATTTAAGATGAGCATGAATGTTTGTATGGCGTCTGGGTGTTTTTATATATAAGTATGTATTTATAAAAAAAAAAATATATAATAATATGTATAAATATCCGTTACCTAGTTTTTATAACACAAGCAGGACAGGAGCAAGACCAAATTAATGGTTATGGACCGTGCGAAACTACCTATCGGTACTAATTCCATCCTAGGAGTAGACACTGTGGACCGCTATATCTACTTTTGTGCACTGATATGTAATGATGGTAGCTGTGCACCTGAGATAAAGCGACGTATAGATATGGCAAAAGATGCTATGACAAAACTCAATAATATCTGGAAGAGAAGGGGCATTTCCAATACCACCAAGATCCATTTAGTACGCGCTTTGATATTCTCAATTTTTTTGTATGCAGTGAAAACGTGGACGATACGGTCTAGAGACCGTCAAAGAATAGACGCTTTCGAAATGTGGGGCTTGTGACGTATGTTTCGAATACCATGGACAGCAAGCGCACCAATGTGTCGATCCTCTCTCAACTTCGTATTCTAACTCGCCTCTCTACAGTATGCCAAAAACGAATACTGTCATACTTTGACCCCATAGTCAGAAAGGGAATCGAGAGCCTCGAGAAGTTGGTTGTCGTCGGTGATACCGAGAGTAAACGAGGAGGTGGACGATCACCAGTTAGATGGAGTGACCAAATGAGGAACCCATCTGAAAAGTTTGGCTTGGTGGTCAGGGCCGCGATGAATCGTCATAGATGGAGGCAGATCATAGGATCATGTTGTGACACATCACCATCATCCTCATTCAGTGATGAACTGATGACCACGATCCTCAGACATGAGGGACCGACTAAAGAGAGAGAGTTCCCTTAGAAGCCAGTGGCCAATCAATATCTAAAATAACCACCAATGTAATAGTTTTAAAGTCCACAGAGCACACATACAAATGCAGAAAAACAGACAAAAAAATTTTGAAAATTTATATTTATTGATATTTGTTAATTCCGTACTGATTTGTTACTAGTATGTATAAACAATTGCAAATTATTTCTATTGTAGAGTTAAAGCTCTTATCACCTACTATATAAGAAGACCTTATACCAGTCTACTGTACACATAAATACATAATAGTTTTGTGATACAAGGAAAAAACAAACCATATCCTTAAATTGTTGCTATAATGTTTATTAAAGATAATGAAGTATAAAATATTTATTTCTCAAATTTTCGCGAATCAAACTCATAACATTAAAACAACTTTTTTTGATTATATCGCGTTTATTTATTACTTATTTTTATTTATTTCCCGACGTTTCGAACTCTTTACAGAGATCATTTTTACGAGTGAAGAAGAAAAAGATGGTAGTCGTTCAAAAGCTATTTTCATTTATACAGAAAGCACCCACTTTTTGGAAATAAAAATCAAAAAGTTGATGTTAAAAAATATGATTTTTACTATAAAAACTTTTAGGCTTTCGCGTTGCATATTACTCAGTGGTAATGATGAACGGGAATTAACGCGACACTGTTTTAGGTAAACAAATATTTACCTTGATTAGCTTGACGTTTAGGCCAGGTTGCACTGGCCGTGGTCACAAGCAGACTGAAGTGGCGCCCTCACGACTCCGTATTGCAGCCATTAGTGGGAAAAACACCGTCTTTTGTGAAGGATTCACGCCACTTCATCCAGATAATCAAAAACACCAAATTGGAACCGGATGAAATAATGGTGAGCTTTGACGTGGAGTCGTTATTCACCAACGTGCCAATTAAGGAATGCCTGGAGGTTGTGGCCGACAAATTGAGGGACAACGAGATGCCGTTGAATTATATTGATCTGCTGAAACACTGCCTAGAGGGCAATTTCTTCCTTTTCCTTCAGATAGATGGAGTCGCAATGGGGAGCCCCGTAGCTCCAGTGCTTGCCAACCTCTGGATGGAACATTTTGAGCAGAAAACTCTAAGCTACGGCCCAAAGACGGTCAGACTCTGGAAAAGATATGTAGACGATATCTTCTGTATCATCAAAGGCAGCAAAGATGAAGTGGATCAATGCCTAATACATCTTAATTCAGTTCACCCCAAAATAAAGTTTACATATGAGATGGAGGTGAACCGGTCGCTCCCCTTCTTAGACGTCAGGCTCAGTGTGAAATCTGATGGGTCCTTATCTCACTGTGTATACCGGAAACCCACACACACTGATAGGTACCTACACGCCTCGTCACACCATCACCCTCGACACTTGCAATCCGTTGTGACTTCTTTAAAGAATAGAGCCGAGGATCTCTGTGACTCTGAACATTTACAGCAAGAACTTGATCATGTTCAGGAGGTACTAAGGAACAACGGATATCAGGTTAACCGACGAAACAAACGACGGTCGAGACGATGCAAACATCCGGAAGTGAACCGACAGCCAGCCTACATGCCTTCATGTAGGCTGGCTGTCGGTTCACTTCCGGATGTTTGCATCGTCTCAAAGACGGTGTTTTTCCCACTAATGGCTGCAATACGGAGTCGTGAGGGCGCCACTTCAGTCTGCTTGTGACCACGGCCAGTGCAACCTGGCCGAAACGTCAAGCTAATCAAGGTAAATATTTGTTTACCTAAAACAGTGTCGCGTTAATTCCCGTTCATCATTACCAATGATTTTTACTATTGGTAACCCACATCACACCATGAAACAAAAAAATAAATAAATATTTATTATAAGATATATTTACTAAAGAAAGATTTTTGTTTGTAAAGATCCTTTGTTGTATGATTTAATAGGTAACAGTTGTTATTTTTAATTATTAGATAATTAATTATCTTATTTTTATTTTAAGTTAGTTGAAATCAGAGTATAACTATTATTAAATATTGATTGATTTTAAATTTAAAGGTAAATATTTGTTAAAAAATCTACCACTGGGTCAAAAACGCGGCCAGTCCTGAGAAAGACCCAGCAAGTAAACTCAGCGGCTGTTCTTCAACACTGATTATTATTTCATTTTGGACGGGCTATTGATAGTACTATTATTTGTAATATTTTGAGAAAAGAAACCTGGTTTCTAGGTTAATAAAATTATTTTGATTGTATACTGCACTATTCAAAATTCTACATTATTTTGGTTTCTGATGTGGGTCTGACCTGCAAACTATACTAATAGTATCTCGCTGTCTTGAGCTGTTTGATTGTGGGCTAGGTTTGATGAGACTTACTTGTGATGACTTTTTGTTCTTCACTCGTGAAAATGATCTCTGTAAGGAGTTCGAAACGTTGGGAAATAAATAAAAATAAGTAATAAATAAACGCGATATAATCCTAAAAAGTTGTTTTAGTGTTATAAGAATAAAATAGGTAGTTATTATGGCGCTCCGTTCTCTCTCCCTACCCCGCAAGGGATTTGGCGTGAACTTATATCTGTGTGTAAAATACGTAGGTAGGTCGGATTCGAGTTCCAGTCAAGGAAAAAAAAATGTTAACCGATCCTTAGGTTATATCAAGCTTTAGTTAGTCATTGTAATCGATGTGTAGTGGTTTGTAATACATAATTGATTTCATATGGAAAGTGAATGTACAAGTGTCTACCTGATCACGACTTGGAAACATGGAAGCAGGAACATATCGGTGCAGGAAATGGACAGGTTCTCCAAACCGGTCTTTATACGCTCCTATATCTCACGTTCTGTATGTAGTCCTTGGTATCCACCTATCCACTACATGTTATTTGTGCAAATAAGTCAATTAATGAATCTTATCCCTATCAGGTTAGGTCCCTATTATTATTATTTCCTTTCCTGACAAAATTTATTTCTCTGTCTGAGACTCTAGAAGATATTTTTATATAGGAATTTCGGTAGAGTCATTTTTATGGTAGAGAATAGAGATCCACTTCTGATGTCATTCCAGATTACAGTATGTGCAACATTTGTATTATATTTTGCTGCTACACTTATTTTTCGGTGAAATATTAATATGAGTAACAAATACAGCGCCATCTAGTTCCGTGAAATTACTCGTGAAAAGATAAACCAAAATAACAAAACAAAAGGGCTGTGATCGAACAATAATATGTTTTAATAAAGACGAGATGCAGAGAATATTGTAATAATGCTATTGTTTATTTTGACCAGATGAGGAGTTGTCCCCCGGATGCGGGGAGGAGTCCCGGGGTGAGGCGGTGAGCGGCGGCGGCGGCGGTGCCATGTCTGGGCAGGAGAGACTGGTCGGCATGCACGCGGCGCTGCAAGCCCAGCTTGCGTCACAGCTGGCGCAGCAGCAAGCAGCCCTCGCGGCCGCCGTCGCCGCCGCCGCTCAACATCACCATCAGAACAATAACGTCATTGGTGAGTACCACTACCAATTTTCCAACTAAATATATAACTGCTATTATGGAGGAGTTTCGATGCAATTGTCAGGATCCTAAAAAACTGAGGAGTGTGTATGACAAGAGTTATGAAAGTCAAATAAGCGAGTGAGGTGTGTAACAATCCTGTCTTAGCGCGCTCTCTTCTCTCTGCCTACCCCGCAAGGGACTAAGCGTGAATTTATGTATGACATGAAATGAAAGGAGAATGAGGATGATATCTGAATGAGTGTTGTGGGAGGCTCAGGGTGGTTTTAGAAGCGGACGAGGGTGTATGGATCAGATTTTTTCACTCCGCGACATCGTAGAGAAACAACTGGCTGTTAGCCGGAAGGTTTTCTGCGGTTTTCTGGATCTGGAAAAAGCGTTTGACAGGGTGTTACGAAAGGATCTCTGGGACATACTCCCGGGCTACGGGGTGGGCGGCGGACTGCTGCGCGCTGTGCAGTCCACTTATGAGGGCTGGACAGCGTGTGTGCGTGTTGACGGCGGTTTGACGTCAATATCGGGTTATATATAGGGTTGCGTGCTCTCCGCTCAGAGAATGAGATCGACGAATGTAGGGATGCGAATGGGTGACTTAGTTGTGCGCTGCGTACTTTACGCAGATGACGCCGTGCTTCTAGCCGAATCGCCGTGTGACCTGCAAACACTAGTCACTATTATGAAAGATGACTGTTTGATGAAAGGCTTACAATTGAACGTGCTGAAAACGAAAGTTATGGCGTTTGAAAGGGAGGAATCCAGAACGGATACAAGGATAATGGTTGACGATGTAATGCTGGAACAGGTGAATGAAATTGTATATCTTGGATGCGTTTTTAGCAGGGATGGAAGATACACCGCGGATGTAGAAAGAAGAGTGGCGTTAGGAAATAGCGTAAATGGAGCGTTGGGCAGATTCCAGGGCGCAAAAAATATTACCAGAAAAGCCCAGCAATCCTCAATGCAATACTGATCCCAACGCTAACTTATGTAATATGTGTGTATGTGCGAGAGCTGGGTATGGCAGAGTGTGCATGAAAATAGGATAAACGCGGTCGAAATAAGGGCATTGCGCAAAATCTGCGGAGTGACCCTCGCTGACCGTGTCGAAAACAAGGCTATATGGAAGGAAGTCGGTTTGAAAGAGAGTGTCGGTGTAAAGGTAAGGAAGGGCATGCTCCGATGGTTCGGACATGTAGAAAGGATGGATGATGCAAGATTGACTAAGCAGATATACAATGCAAAAGCGGATGGATGTAAGAGTCGAGGACGGCCAAGACACACATTCCATGACCAAATAGAACGTGTTCTGGAGGAAGGTGATGTTAGGAGCCTGAAAAATGGACGCGCGTGCATGAAAAGAGTTATGAAATTCAACGAAGCGAGTGAGGTATGTAAGGATCGTGCCTTGTAGCGCCCCGTTCTCTCTGCCTACCCCGCAAGGGATTTGGCGTGAAGTTATGTATGTATGTATGTTATGTATGACATGACAATGACATTTCTATTTATTGTCAAAATACTTGCTGGGTTGTTACCCTCGTAACGAGGGGACGAACAACTCTCCTCTAATTACCATTACTCCTTAGCCCCTAATATTCAAAAGTAATGCTGCATAATGTGTTGTTAAATCCGAAAATAACCTAAGATACTTAAAAAAAAAAACGTTCTTTAAAACCGGTTTCGGACATTGTTCCGATAAAAAATATATTAGAATAGTAATTTAAAAAAAAAACCGTTAATTTATTAACATTTAAATCTTACACTGACGCATACGTTTTATTAATTTGTTCGGCTATAGGGATATTTTTGTGTAATGCGTTTCTAGAATTAACGACATCCTGAGAGTAACAAAACGTTGTCACAAAATTATTGCCGTATTTGTTACTGACGTCAAAGTTTCTATATATAATTGTTTGTAGGCATTCTCAGTATGATAGTATTACAAAGTATACATCATTATATTATATTTATCCCTATTTACACTTTGAATAAAATACCAATTGAACATTAAAAATATCGGATATATTTAATGTTTAATTTGTTTCTAATTGTATGTACCTACAGCAAAATAATGATATTGGAACGAACTTTTTATAAGTAAATATTTTAAAGGTGTTCATTTATAACCAAAAGATGAATGTTCCCAAGGTTGGTTGGCATTACTGTCCAGTTGACCGTCGCGCGTCGTGAAAGAGGATATGCTGCTATATGTGTGCAGTGCTCGTACTAATGTTTATTACGATTTGTTGTTTTGAAAAAAGCAGCAATCTATTGTCTCTGCCAGCATCTAGTAATTTATAAAGCGTACAGATATCGGAATTTCATAAAGATATTTTTTAACAGTGTAAGAAATATCGATGACTGACAAATTTGCCCCTGATGTATGGGCATTAGATTCACCTATTCCATTTGAGACGTAACAACGATTCCGTCGAGGCTTAGCAGCCGCTGCCTACACCTTCGGTTAGAAAAATGGATGAAGTTTATGTTTATGATGTTTAAGGAATTTTTAAAGTTAGTTAAGTAAGTAAGTTAGTGTATGTTGTTAAAACGGCTTGTAGTAATTTATGTTGTGGTGACTTTTCCTTAAATATTTAGTATTTTAATTGACCGTTTTACATTGACTTAGGCAAAAGAATCACGCGTGTGTTTTTTTAAATATTGGATTATAACTATTTATCACGGTTTTCTTTCGTTTCAGTCTTGTTTGTTATTTTTTTATGATTAAGTTATCACTTTTCACTTGCACTTAAAAATTATGCGATTAATTTTATTGTCATTGTAATTTATGAACTTACACACACCCCCCATTTCTGTGGAAGCATCGGCAATGCCTACTTAGTGATAAAAGTCAAGTAAAAAAAATGGTGCGGCATCCATTCACATAAAGGAATTTCCATGGGGGGTTGACATCAGGCAAGCGGCCGGTCATAAAACAGGATGACATGTTTTGCTGACCCGGCTTAGGCCCGTAAGATCAATCATAGTTAAAACTGTCGATTTTCTAAACTATAGTCAATTTTAATATAGAGTTTAAACCTGCCTCGTAAGATCAACAGCGAAATGGACATAGATTACGTAAACTAAGTTTAGTTTTCGACAGATGGCAACATTTGGTTATTTAATGTCCATATTTCGCTCATCATTCACTCTTTTGTACATTGTCTGTGGCATATTTCGTGAAAACAACTCTTTTTCTCTTTCTTTTATGAAGTTTTATAGTGTGACCATAGATTTAAGAAAAATAGATCGGCAATAGTCACCCAAACAACGTGACCAAAAATGGGTTGTTAATGTGTGAGTGACTTACGGGGCTCGTGGCGCATTGGTAAAACAACCGGCTGCAGCACTGAGGTCGGGGGTTCGATTTTCAGCCGAGCACAAATATTTATGACAAACATTAATATTTGTGCAGCGTCTGGGTGTTTTTCTGTGTATTATAAGTATGTATTTACAAAAGAAAAGTAGATATATAGATATATAAGTATATATATATGTATTAGTATCCGTTATCTAGTATCCACAGCACAAGCATTTAGTTGCTTAGTTTGGAACTGGAGGGCCCTGTGTGATTTGTGTCCAAGATATTATTATTATTATCAATGTGTTCGTAAAAAGCGCTTCAAAACGTTAACTTTTACATCTTTAATGTTCATGTGTGGAAATGTAAATAAAATATACGCGGTTCCCAAAATCTAATATAAGCGGTTGCGCTGTCAGTGATTCGATGCTATTAGTAAATTTTTCCTGACATGTGCCATCTATTGTAGTCTATGCTAAATCTATGTATGAACCCACAATCGTTGTGTCAGATGTCAGCTGATAAACGACCGCCATTTTTAAACTAGGCAGGACCACGGTTTAAACGGCAAAATCTCCTGGTGTAAGCTAAACTATAGTTTAAACTGTTATTGGAGGTTTATCTAGCATTGATCTTACAAAATAAACGACAGATGAGGTTTAAACTAGATAAAATAGTTTAAACTGTGATTGATCTTACGGGCCTTAGGCCCGTAAGATCAATCACAGTCTAGTCTAGCCTAGTCTACATCGTCACAGCCTAGTTTAAAAATGGCGGTCGTTTATCAGCTGACATCTGACACAACGGTTGTGGGTTCATACATAGATTTAGCATAGACTACAATAGATGGCACATGTCAGGAAAAATTTACTAATAGCATCGAATCACTGACAGCGCAACCACTTATATTAGATTTTGGGAACCGCGTATATTTTATTTACATTTCCACACATGAACATTAACTTTGTAAAAGTTAACGTTTTGAAGCGCTTTTTACGAACACATTGATAATAATAATAATATCTTGGACACAAATCACACAGGGCCCTCCAGTTCCAAACTAAGCAACTAAATGCTTGTGCTATGGATACTAGATAACGGATACTAATACATATATATATATATATATATATATATATATATATATACTTTTCTTTTGTAAATACATACTTATAATACACAGAAAAACACCCAGACTCTGCACAAATATTAATGTTTGTCATAAATATTTGTGTTCGGGTGAAAATCGAACCCCCGACCTCAGTGCTGCAGCCGGTTGTTTTACCAATGCGCCACGAGCCCCGTAAGTCACTCACACATTAACAACCCAATTTTGGTCACGTTGTTTGGGTGACTATTGCCGATCTATTTTTCTTAAATCTATGGTCACACTATAAAACTTCATAAAAGAAAGAGAAAAAGAGTTTTTTTCACGAAATATGCCACAGACAATGTACAAAAGAGTGAATGATGAGCGAAATATGGACAATAAATAACCAAATGTTGCCATCTGTCGAAAACTAAACTTAGTTTACGTAATCTTTGTCCATTTCGCTGTTGATCTTACGAGGCAGGTTTAAACTCTAGATTAAAATTGACTATAGTTTAGAAAATCGACAGTTTTAACTATGATTGATCTTACGGGCCTTAGAGTGGAATACGGGCTGGAAAATTTTGATCTATTCAAATACAGCTGTGTTCCTCACATGCAGATTCCGAAAAGATTTCCGAAGAGTCATCAGTGTACACATACATATATAACTTCACTCCAAATCCCTTTCGTGGTAGGTAGCAAAACAGCGCCATAAGGCACGATTCTTACACCCCTCACTCGCTTCGTTGACTTCTGTAACTCTTTTCATGCACGCGTCGATTTTGAAGGCTCCTAACATCACCTTTCTCCAGAACAAGTTCTATTTGGTCATGGAATGAGTGTCTTGGCCTCCTCGACTCCCTACATCAGTGTACACCTAGATTCGATTTGACACCACTTCCGAAATCCTAGTGCTTTACTACCAGGCCAGCGCGACACTAGAACGACTGTTCGCCAAAAGACTTGTCTTTTAATTTGATTGGTTCGCGTGAATCAATACTGTTCAATTCGGCTGCGTTCAGTTCAGTCGAATAATAATAATAAAAAAGTCCGTTTCTATTGGTAACTGTGTAAATTCATTATCTGTTGTCGACATTGTAACCTAATTTTTAAACACGCATGAACGTATTTTTGGCACGCTTAATAAAAACGAACTCGATTCAGTTGGCAAATAATCACATTCTTTTTTTTTTTCTTATTTTGTCGACTTTCTTTATTCACATATATTGACTGAATTTACGCGGCAATTATTGTTTTTTTTTTTTCTTTCTGTTAGCGTATATACTTCTTAAGTTATTGGTATATAGCTAATTCGTTAGGATGCCAAGTCTCAATGCAAAATTTTCTTTTATTTGCATTAATTAGAATGTTTGATTCCATGTCCTGTCTGTTCCAATTATTTGGGGTCGGTACAGGTACTATCACCCTTGTAAATCAGGGTCTTTCTTAGGTCTTCGTCTACTATTTATTATCTGGCGTCTTAAGATATAACATCCAACGAACGTCTGTGACTAGTTACTACAATGTATATCAGTTAAGTAGAGACTACTGTTTGAGAGGTTCTACGTTAGAATCAGGATTGAAGTCGAAGACAGAACAAATTGTTTCAGAACATGTCGTGTCCTTAATAACTAATAACCAGTTGCCTACTACCCGTTACGGACATGGCGTGAAATTGTATTGTTGTTGTTTTTATAATAATACCATTTTGACATACCCGTTATGCATAAATTTGGCTATAACCTGTTTCGTTACAGATACAGTCATGTGCGTGGTTTGGATTATTTATTTTTTATATACATGTAGGACATTGTTAGAGGGCAGGTGGTATTTTCTTGTGGAGCTTTTCATCGGTCGCGACTTAAGGTCGGGGTGGGTTTTTGTCCGGGGCGGTGGGGTTGTCGCGCGGGGTGCGGGGCAGTGCGGCGCGCGCCTCACTCCTCAGTGTCGGTCCGCCCGCGCCCGCGCCCGCCCGCGCCCGCCGGCCCGCCACAAACAGACACTCGCGTCTCCCCAACATAACCTCACTCGATTACCTGCCATATCGCAGTAACGCATCCCGTCATCCTCACCACATATGTACCGTGATCCGATAACAAAACCAATGGTTGCAGTAGCAAAAGTGATGCACGAGAGAAGTATGACAATAAAACTTGTCTAGGTGGTGCTTGTGGACATGGTGGTATCATTTTATTCCTTAAAATCCCACCAGTTTTGGTATAATTATACATCTAAACCTTGTGAAAAAGAAAGTCAGAAAATATAGAGTAAAACCTAAAAAGGTCTGTCTGCACATTCTAGCGCGCAGAGCAATATAAATGCTCTATGGTATAAAAAGAACTGCATATGTATTCTGACGCATAGTGCAGTCTTAGTGCAACTGCATAATAATAATATATTAATCAATAATCGTTATTGTTAATCGATCAGTAGCTTTTAATTAAAATAATTAGTCCGAGCTTAGTTGATAAATACAAAAACAAATCTACACCTAAATACAACTTTCAATAAACGTCATAAAAGTGTTACTACAGTACCGTATTAATTCTCAAATCCAGAGTTTAGTAAAAATACTGACAAAAAAAATACGCACGTATGATATTTAATAGACTATGATAGAAATATTAAAGTTTCATATTCAACTAGACTTGGTTTAAAGTTATTGCTTGGTGTATTGGAGACGAGAACTTTGCGTGCTGGCTGGTATCGATCGACGGCTTTTACTAGACCAAGCACGCTATACCCACGGCTGCACTGGGAACCCGCAGCCCCTCACACGCTTCACATATAATATAACAATTACGTTCAATTGAAATTATAATACATGCATTCATATACAAATTAAATATAATAACAATTTATTAAAAGTCTAATAACGTGACAGGTGTACGTATACATATCGGCATTGCGTATCAATGACATGTACACTTTTAGAACTGGCAATTGAAAAAAGAAAATAGTGCATAACAAAATTGAACGAACGAATGAATGAAAATAATATCTTGTAATGTGCTGTACATACTGTGTTGTATGTATAGATAGATGGTTCATATTGCGTAGTGATGGGTTCTGGTGAGTATATGTTAGACACCGCTTGGTCGGTGGGGGTCAAGTGTGGTGGGTAACAGCAGGCGCGGTGTCGCGAGTGCCGAGCCGCGGCCGGCGCGTGCCGCCGTCTCCGCCATCGCCATCATCACCGACACGTGGCTCTATGATGGGCTTCATCATGGGATGTGCCTGTCTCAGAGGTTTGTAACATTGGCCCGATCACTACCTATGCACCTGCAATCTTACTAATTATATTGACACTTGAGATCTTTTTGGCACGTGAAATGTCATATATGGGAAAGTTATACAAGTAAATGAAAAGTTTTATAAAATCATTTCTACTTCCTAATAGTCTAGTAGTCAAGTACACTTCGAAATCAGAAGTGTGAGTTTCGAGTCCGTCGGCCTTTCGGAGCTCTTTTCATGTTATAATTGTTCGGTGGCAATGTCAGCTATTACATCATACGGAAAAACCAGTCTACACCTTTCAGCGTTAAAGGCGTGACGATATAAAAAGAAATGAAATGAATTTTTGCTCCCTTGGGAACTCAGAGCTATAATGTAACAGCTACATTTCACTTTCGCGTACAAATTTTACGACACCGACAACCGGGCACTGTTTTAAAATTACATAGTATGCTCTTAGAGGTTCTCCTAGATTGAGAAATGGTTCAGACGATCTCAACTGTAAATAGTACAGTTGAACACGTTTATTATCTGTGCCGATACTGGTCTATGATATTCATAAATAATTGAGTTGTTTATTTTGAGAGGGTTATTATAATGAATATTTGAGCTAAGAATAGAATGAATATTGTATCTGTCTTGCATTATCTAAATTTTGTTATAATATTTGCAAAGATATGCCGTACAAACAAATATGACAATTGCTTCATGCACAATTTTGTTAAAATATTCTCAATGTTATGCTATGGAAAATAATATAACAATTGCTTCCGAAATCCGTTGAGTATTTTCGTAGATTACTGCTTAAACCTTCAGATATAAAAGGCGTGAAGTTGCACAATAAATGTGTTTGTTATTTCATGCAAATAAATAGTAATAAAATCTTTTCACTAAAATTACTCAACGACGAAACGTTGACGGTAGTCACACGATTCTTAATTCAATAAGACGTCTGATCTATTTAAAATTTCATTCGTTCAATTTAAGTTGCATCTGCATTATCTCGCCTCGGCAACAACAATAAAGCCGATGCACACAGTTCATGATTCATTTATCATTCATTCATTCATTCACTTATGCCCGGTCACAGTTGTTCCCAAGTGATGTGAAGTAGGTATCTAAGACTTTGACGTCATTGCCATGCATTGCACAAATGTTGCAAGTCTGAGTACTTTTTGAAATGAATGTATGCATGTATAGTAACGAATAGGGTTCCGTACCTGTGGATAAAATGAGAAAAACCCAACTAACGTTAAAGCATTAAATTAAGAGTATAAAAATAATTTATAAAAACAAATGTAAAATTTTGAAAGTATCGATTGGTCGCCCACCAGAGCGATGGTCAGACGACCTCAGAAAGACTGCTGGAAAAGACTGGATGTGGAAGGCAGAGAATCACATGAGTTTCTTGCCCGATTCTTCTCATGATTGCCCCTACACTCGGAATCGGGCCGCTCGTGGCGATTGCGTCCGTGTCTTTTTTTGTTCCACGGAGGCACTTTCCACAAGCGCTCGTGTTTGTTTTTTTTTTTTATTAAATTTTAAATCATAACGTTATCTGTACTTGTTGACTATTTTTAAGTGTCTGTGAAGACCTATAAAAATAAAGTTATTTTGACTTTGACTTTGAATCGGATATTGTGGCGAAAATTGGGAGAGGCCTATGTCCCGCAGTGGACTGCAATAGGCTAATGTTGAATGATGATGATATGATTGGTAGTAGTGTCCGACCGAAGCTTCGGCTTCGGCCACCTTCGGCCAAAAATCCATCTTCGGCGAGATCTTCGGCTTCGGCCGGATTCTGGGCCGATGCCGAAGGTCCCGCCGAAGGTCCGAGAACAGTCGGAATTAAACGAACGAACGAACTTACGAAAGAGTGAGTGACTGGCGGAACGGACTGAACTTAGTTCAGTGCGGATACCCAGAAAAGCGTCATGAGCCACTTTACGCCGATATTCTGCTTTAGCTGTGGATAATATTGAAGAAAATTATTAAATTACTAATAGTTTATAAACCTTCGGCTTCGGCCAAAGGTTGTGGAGATTGCCGATTATTCGGCTTCGGCTTCGGCCAAAAATAGACCTTCGTTCGGACACTAATTGGTAGTCAGTAGTAATTTAGACAAACAAAGCTCCAATAAACCGAATAGAGCTGAAACATGGCATTGATTTGAATGATGCTGTCTCTATCTATCCCGTACTTAAAAAAAGTGTTAAGACTTTTTTATCCATATTTAAATTATCTACAATTTTGATCAATTTTAGTATATGAAAAAAAAATGCCGTTAATCTGAAACATATTGAATAAAGATTTTTAACTTGAATATGTATTTCTACCACTTATTAAAGTAACTAGAAGTTAAATATACTCTTACTACGATTACTACTTGTTTTATGCTAATTTTATTGGTCTACTAGCTGTTGCCCGCAACTTCGTCTGCGTGGAAAGAAAAAATACTATGCCTGTGCCATTATAAGGGTCCATTGCTCACCCCCAATTAGTGACAGCGTGATAATATTTATGTTTATGTTGATCCGTTCTCTTGGCTATATTTATGCAAAAATAGACATAAAAGCATGCAGTACTTTTAGAGTTTATCCGTAACAAATATACAGATAAACAGACAAAAATTCTAAAAACCATATCTTTGGGTTTGGTATCGATTGTAGATCATGTCCCAAGTATTCTAAAAAATATATATTCAATGTACTGTTTCAACTTTCCTACGATTTTATTGTGTGCATGGGTAATGGCATTGTACACTAAATAAATGACAATATACTTTCTCGATCTGGCTACTATCAGATCTCCACAAAAACACTAAAAAACGTGAAGCCTGATTACACTCTCACACGCCTAGACTATCGTCTCTGTCGTCATGAAATTTTGCACACACATTGAAGGAGTAAATAGAAAAATTGTTGGATATTTTACGACACACGAGGGTGGAAAGAGCTCAAAGGATAAACCTTGAAATATTGTACCTACAGACAGACACAGTATTTGGCTAACAAAATCGAATATAATTAGGAATAGAGGGAAACTGTGAATACGCTTTTTTAACATTTTATATCAATCTCTCAAGTACTAAATAATAATACCAGCTGACCCAGCGAACTTTGTTCTTCATCAAAAGTAATAAATGATTAAATTTTGGGTTTATCACTTCTTCTTTAGTATATCACACATGAATTATAGATAAAAACTACCCCGTTGACACCCTCTATCTATTAAAAACACCCGCATCAAAATCCGTTGAGTAGTTTCGAAGATCTATGCATATAAGGGGACAGACAGCGGAAAGCGACTTTGTTTTATACTATGTAATGATACATACATACATAACTTCACGCCAAATTCCTTGCGGGGTAGGCAGAGAGAACAGAGCGCCATAGGGCACGATTCTTACACGCCTCACTCGCTTCGTTGACTTTCACTCTTTTCATGCACTTATGGAACCGAGAGCTGGGTATGGCAGAGTGTGCATGAAAGTAGAATACACGCGGTAGAAATGAGGGCACTACGCAAAATCTGCTGAGTGACTCTCGCTGACCGCGTAGAAAACAAGGTTGTAAGGAAGGAAGTTGGTTTGAAAGAGAGTGTCGGTGTAAAAGTAAGAAAGGTCATGCTCCGATGGTTCGGACATGTAGAAAGAATGGTTGATGCAAGACTGACTAAGCAGATATACAATGCAAAAGCGGATGGATGTAGGAGTCGAGGACGGCCAAGACACACATTCCATGACCAAATAGAACGTGTTCTGGAGGAAGGTGATGTTAAGAGCCTCAAAAACCGACGCGCGTGCTTGAAAAGAGTCATGAAAGTCAACGAAGCGAGTGAGGCGTGTAAGAATCGTGCCTATTTTTATTTATTGAAATGAAATAATAATCAGTTTTGGAGAACAGCCGCTGAGTTTTCTTGCTGGGTCTTTCTCAGGACTGGACGCGTCTTTGACCCTGTGGTAGATTTTTTAACTAATACTTACCTTTAAATTTAAAATCAATCAATATTTAATAATAGTTATACTCTGATTTCAACTAACTTAAGGAAATAAGATAATTATCTAATAATTAAAAATAACAACTGTTACCTATTAAATCATACAACAAAGGATCTTTACAAACAAAAATTTTTCGTTAGTAAATATATCTTATAAATATTTTTTTTGTTTCATGGTCTGATGTGGGTTACCAATAGTAAAAATCATATTTTTGACATCAACTTTCTGATTTTTATTTCCAAAAAGTGGGTGCTCTCTGTATAAATGAAAATAGCCTTTGAACGACTACCACCTTTTTGTTCATCACTCGTGAAAATGATCTCTGTAAAGAGTTCGAAACGTCGGGAAATATGTCTATCTGTTTATTCCGGATAATCTCTGAAATGGCTGATCCTATTTTGTCGGGTCGTTATTGGCAGGTAGCTGGTGTAATAAGGAGTAACTTGGGCTACTTGTTTTTAGAAAACATATTTTATTTATTGCTTCCGAGGCGAAACTAAGTTCGCCGGGACAGCTAGTATCAACATATGTATAGGAATTCGGATAACAAACTTAATATTTTCAAGTATTTATAAAAAATTTAGACTTATAATTACACAACTTGAAACACATGAAACCATCTGTTGATTTAATTACAAAGTGTCATCTGGAAACCTCATCCACGTTCAACAAGACTTAATATTAAAACACAGCAGATGCTCTGGTATCAACAGGAAGCGTGCGGGGAATAAAAATAATAATATTTTTGAATTACACTAATTGAAAAAACCCTGAACAAAAATATTTATAAATTAGCGTTTCGAAGTTAATTTATTAATTAACTTCGGCATAATTTAAGAAAATTTGGACCCCTGTCAGACGGAGTTAGCTTAGTTACTGCTAATTGAGGATACTGTTTTCTCCCTCCTTATACCCCCCGCTCGCGCGTGACGGGTGACAACACTAGCCTCCAGAATACAAGGTGGAAATGACTCAAAAATTATGCGGATATACCGTTCAATGTATTATTTCAACGTAGTCATCGACATTATTATGAATTATTTTAGGCAAATTATAATTTGGTTAATATATTTCTCACGTTTGACTGCCTCTATGTACAAGATGGATTGCTTTTAAATATATTTCCAAACATCCGAATAATGTTCAGTCGGTGTAGGAGCCGACTTAACGCTCTTCTTATCTTGGGGCTTACGAAAATATATTTTATAAACGTCGTATTGAAATGTGAGTCTCACAAAGTTCCATGCTTGTATTTAACTGAGTACACATCACTAAATCTTATGCCCGTCGACTTGATATATGTAAGCCCGACATCGCGCCTTAGCTGTTCAGTGATTCGAACTTGTACTTACAAATAATATTTTAATAGCATTAAGGCACTATTATGGACATACTAAGGTTATCGAACCCTTCCACCCCCGACGTGGCGCTGTTTCTTGTTACACGTCGAGCGGTGCTGGATGAATGGCGATAAATTAAAAATTCAAAACAAAGTAAGTCACCGCGTGGGCGGGCGGAGTGCGAAACGCGGAGGGCGGGCGGCGATCGAAGAGCGCGCGCGGTGTCAGAGGCCGGGGGGACGGAGTAACGATCGTGGTTGCGGCCACAGTCTTCCAGCTGCGAGCGCGCCGCGAGCATGAGCGACGTGGGCACGCTCGCCGCCATGGACGCGTTCGCGGGCGGCGCGAGGCGCCGGCCCGCGCGCCTGCCGCCGCCGCCGCCGTTCGTGCCGCCGCCGCCGCCCCAGCGCCACGACCACTACTACGTGCGCCGCAACTCGCCGGTCCCCAGGCACACGGCAAACCTTACGCTGTTCGCGCGTAACAATGGTACCCCCCGGCACGACCCCGACTGACCAGCCACAACACCATGCATGCGCTCGCACCACACCACACCACACCCCGTCCTTCCCGACCACAACACCGTGTTGCTGTATGCCCTTCATCACACCGTCACACCGCACGTATTCCGTCACAATGTCAATGTCACACTCTCATAGCTACATGCTCATCTCCAGTTGTAATGTAGCTACATGTGTACATCATTATTAGTGCGTACTATTGTTTATTTCTACCGACGACGTAAGCTTTGTCATACGTGACGGTATCTCATCTTCCGATGCTTATCTCAAACGTAAATGTAAGTTAATTTGTTAACACAAATTAAAAAGGGTTTTTGAAATATCCTGTAACATTTATACTATATATGCCTTATGTATTTGATATGGTTTCGATTTATCTCAGTAGAAGCTTAGGGTTAAAAGCTTACGTGTCTTTATTTAGATAATTATTTTTAATTTACCTTCACGCTCTATGTACTTGAATGTTTAATCGGCGGCAATTTCTCGACACCATAAATGAATTATTTTTGGTACCATAGCGTAGATAACGGAATCTATTGGCATCTTTAGGCACAATTATGACAGTAAACGATATTTATTACTCGGATTCGAAATTCTCTTGATCAGAAGAACCCTGGGCTGCTTAATCCGACTAAGATTCGTCAAGACCAAGACTAGTTTCTTGACATTCCGTAATCCGGTAGTCCATTGTATACAGTATATGGAGAAATGTAAAGCTCTCGACATTCAGTAGACTGCTGAAGTAGGGCGGATGTTTATCAGAAAGTAACGTGGTCATGTATTGACGACGCTCATGTCGATAAATAGCGGATGAAGGCGCCTGGTGGCCTTGCATCAACTATTTGCGGCGTGCTTGCCACAGCGCCGCCCGGAACTAACGGTACACATGCCATTTTAATTACCAGACCGAATGTCAGTCACCACATACCACCTTTTTTATAAAGGGACGTCCGTCTTTCGCGCAGAGGACAGTCTATTGTCGCTTCAAGAGTTTTTCCTCACCTAGATAATTGAGTCATTTAGTAATTAACTCAGTCTAGTGTTTCCTTATCGCAATACTATTACGCACGGAGAAACAATCATAATTAAATAACAATTTGATGATGACACAGTCGCTTTCAAAGTTTACGATTTATATTTTCCTCAATTAAAAATATTGACGTATTTGATGGGTTACTTATTTCATTTTAATTTAGTTTTGTCGATCAGAAATATTAAAATATAGTAGAATAGTTCAGGATGAGAATAATGGCAGCTTCCTGAAACACTTGGACGAAGGTATCAGCCGCGATATGGCCTTGACCTGGAGCGCCGCGCCGCGCCGCCCGCCCGACAGACAGCCTCGGAAATAACCAACATTTCATTGGAAAAATGTATTGATCTCTTTTTTTATCAAATAATCTATTCTATATAACCTTGTCTATCAATTGAATTAAAACATCGAATCTCTTTTTAATACAGCCTTGGCGAAACGACACATCTATATTGAACATTTATTTGTATTAATACTATATAGGGGCAAACGACGTTATTTACGAGAGTAGCTGTAGTTAATTTTTTAATGACTAGGATGCTGCACAAAAAAATGATATTTTTTTAACGGTCCTGTAAATTTGTTCGCATTATCCCATGAAAGCATGGAAACACCGGCTATTGAGCTGAGACCAAACAATGGGAACAGGGCAGGAAGCACTGACAATTGTTTTGTTTTGAAATGAATAACTGTCATATTTAGTGTGGTGTCTCGGTGTTTTTCTTTCAGTAATTGATAAAAACATGTGTGAAGTTTCATAGCGTCTTCGTGTATTCTCAGAGCGAAGAAGACGGATGAGATAATATTGTGAGTAAGAAACGTCCATTTAAAAAAAAAGTAGTAGTACTAGTAGTTTTTGCGTGATGTATGAAAAAGGCAAAACAGATGTTTCCGGCGGTGAAAGTGAAGTGACACGATGTGTAACGGAGTTGTTACTTACTAATTTAATATAGTCTAAGAGAGTTTGTATGCGAAATACTTTTTCATTTTGAACTGAAATGAAATATTTACTAAGACATTTGTATTCTTTTATCTTTCACACGTCAACGACAGCCCACGTATACGCGGTCCAATGGATGAAATGGTCCTCCTGCGCGTGTGTCCCACGAATTCCTCATGGAGAACATTAGCCGCGACCTAGTTTCTTCATCGTATATCTTTTTCTATTACATATTCAAAATGTATATTTTAAATCAACATTAGTTTCGTACCAAATTAATAGATTCAAATTTAATATATCGCACATCTTTATTAAGGTTTCGTTTTATTTATATTTTTAAACTAGCGGACCCGGCAAACTTTGTTCTGCATCAAAAGTAATAAATGAGTAAATTTTGGATTTATCGCTTTTTGTTTACTATATGTATACATGTGTTATATCTATTAAAAAAAACTGTATCTAAATCCGTTGCGTAGTTTCAAAGTTCTAAGCATATAAGGGGACAGACAGCGGAAAGCGACTTTATTTTATACTGTGTAATGATACTACCTAAGTATTTATGTACCAAATGATAGCAGAATATTTGAACATCAGAGCTTCTGCGTACAGCTTCGACTCCAAGAAGTTAGATCGTAAAGATTACCACAATTTCAGTTTAGGTTTTTTTCGCTTACCTTAATTATTAAAAAAGTAGCTACTTCGGAATAAGGTAGCTATCCAACGGTGAAAGAATTATGGAAAAACGGCTCATTGCTTCTTGTTTTTATCGATTACAAACAAACAAATAATTATTTTCTCATTATAATATTAAAGCAGAGTCTTACTGTGACCTGATTTACAAATTGTCTTAAAACTTCAAGGATCACTCGAAAAAAAGTAGGTGAATGTTCAATCATTAGTATCCAAGTAATTTTTTTATTGGTATACTGATATGATACTTTTTTATGCCATGTTTTTTTTGGTGATTGCTTTCCATCAGGTGACCCGCAAGCTCGTTTGCCCCTTCTCCCATAAAAAAAATGTGAATCATAATAAAATTATAAAAGTATTAGGTACTTATTTTATTTTTATATAATATTTGAAAATACTTATAACATGTATTAAGAATAATTAATGTATTAACGTGTGTCTCGGTGGCGCAGTGGCTAGCACCCCGCTTCTGATTCAAGAAGTAGTGGGTTCAAATCCTGGCGCACACCAGTGACTTTTCGAAATTTTCGGAAGTTACGTGTGATAAATATCGATGACTGACAACTTTGTGCCCGGTATGGCAATAGGTTCGCCACCTATTCCATTTGGGACGTAAACATAACGACGAGACGAGGCTAACCAGCCGCTGCCTACACCTTCGGGTAGAAAAAGGCGTGAAATTATGTTATGTTAAGAATAATTACAATATGTATTTTAGTAAATAATCATACTTGCGTACATAAATGTACGTGGTAGTTTTTTGACATAGATGTGGGCGCGGGAATAATTTGAAAAAAAAAAAAACAAAACACTCGTGAAGAATAAAGTATTTGGATTGGGTGTTATGTGGTCGTAAACAGGCCGCATACCTACCTGAGTACGTATAGTACCTATATTATTTGTAATGACTGCGTGTTTATTTCGTCCACAATCTTTAAATATATCGTTTACGGCTCGACACCACATTAGTGTGTGTCGCGACACTATGACACCGCCGAGAGATCTCGTAAACATTGACATTGCAACGTTCGAGATCAAATCAGCCTCATGACCGAGCATCTGGTTCGTGTATTAATTTGACATTGGTCCCATTTACCCGGGAACACTTTCTTCGTTCCTTGATTGTCCATACAATGTTACATACATAATAGGTTGGGGAAAAAGTATTTTCGTATTTTTGTATGAAAAGTCAAGACATTTTTTTCAAAGTTTATTTACATTTATTTACAATATATATGTACCGTTTTGTTGAATAACTTTCTGCCATTTTGTGGGCAGAGACATTATCCCGTTACTGTAGAAACTTTGGGACTTCTGATCAAAAAAACGGGACAAATAGTTTTGGCAGTCCTCTCTTGAGGTCAACCTTACAGAACCTAAAGAATTCTGAAGAGACCGAAACAGGTGAAAATCTGAAGGCGCAAGGTCAGGGCTATATGGTGGATGCACTAGGACCTCCCAGTCGAACTCTCTTAATTTTTGCTGAGTGGCTAAAGATGTGTGTGGTCTAGCGTTATCGTGATGAAAGACCACACCCTTCCTGTTGATCAATTCCGGCCGTTTTCTCTCGACTGCTTCCTTTAATCTCATCAGTTGCTGGCAGTAAAGATCAGAATCGATGGTTTTGCCGGACGGTAAAAGCTCATAATGAACAATGCCCTTCCAATCCCACCATACACACAGCATCACCTTATTTCGTGTTAGGCCGGGTTTGGCCACAGTCTGTGAAGCCTGGCCAACTTTCGACCACGACCTTTTTCGCACGTTCTTGTCGTACGTGATCCACTTTTCATCGCCAGTTATCAATCTCTTCAAAAACGGCTCGGTTTCATTACGTCTTCTCAATAATGAATCGCAAATGAGTACACGGTTCATTAAGTTTCTTTGAGTGAGCTCGTGTGGCACCCAAATATCGAGCTTTTTTGTATAACCAGCTTTCTTCAAATGGGTCAAAACTGTTTTGTGGTCAATTCCCAGTTCTTCAGCTACATCGTAACTACTAATATGCCGATCTTGCTCCACTCTTTCAAAAATGGCGTCCATTTTATTCGTAACAGGGCGACCAGAGCGAGGTGCATCTTTAACATCAAAATTTCCGGACTGAAAACGTTTGAACCAAATTTGTGCTACTCTTATTGACACTGCATCAGATCCATAAACATCACAAATTTTTTTCACTGCTTGAGTTGCATTTTTGCCTTTTTTATAATAAAATTTTAAAATGTATCGAATTTCTTCATTAGATTCACTCATTTTTACGGAGAGAAAAACAAATGAAAAATAGCGGGAAACAACTTTTTTTTATTTTTTTCTTTTCTTTATAATGTAACCTTTTTAATGTTACCAAAACCAGCCAGACACAAATAGTACAGTCAAAGAAATTTTATAATAAGTTTATACCTACGTTATGCGAAAAGACTTTTTTCCCGACCTATTATGATATATATAATAATGATTACAGGTTAAGTACACAAGGAGTCTAAAGGAATATTCAAAAGAAATTTTCACGTATTTCGTACATGTTAATTTCTGTGGATAACTATCCATCTTTTAGATTTTATTAAAAACTAGCTGACCCGGCGAACTTTGTTCCGCATTAAAAGTAATAACTGCTGTCCCGCTTTGTTAATACTGCGATATCTTCGAAAATAATTGTTTGAAGGGGTTGTGTGAAGGAAATTCCGAAAGAGTCTGTAACACGCGTGTGTCTTCACCAAAGACACCAATCTTTATTTCACTTCGACCTGGTAGCATGCCAATGATAGTATATGTAACAGCTGACTTATTTTCTTCTTGACTAACAAATATAGTCCCAGTATGTTGCTGCCGTGACAGTACGTGATATACCAAACTCACTTACATCTGCCACCACACGTGCGTGAAATCAAATAGAGCCACCCTTATTTTCTGTAACCTAATTATTACTTTCTATGTTCACGAAATCAAACCCGACATCCAAAAGGATAAACACACCTGAATCACTCTTGGTATTGTTTGATTAATTCCAATTTGCCAAATATTCTGATCACGAATCTGTTCCAGATCTTATGTCTCAATACTCTCCATGCAGTACATCTTTTGTTGTCTTTGGTTACGTGACAGCGTTAAGAATAACCTCCACTTGCCAGGTATACAATATAAAGCCTCTCATTTACATGTTTGGGTACACCTTTTATGTACTGTCGAGTAATTTATTTACGCAACCCCGTTTAGTTACAAAACATTTGTGATGTCGACGCTCAGCGAAATATTTCGAGTACCTACGCGAGCAATGTTGGAATTTGCTGCGGTGGTCTAACGTCAAATACAATCTGCTGTTTTGACCGTTTTAAATGTTAGACACACAAAGTGTTCTCACTTGGCTCATACCAATATCTTTTCTGATGTATGGCAATAGGATACACTACCTATAGGGAAAAATCGAAGCGTAAAGCGTAAAGCGAATCCAGACGGCCACTGCCTACATCTTCGAGGAAAAAAACGGCGTGAAGTCTCCCGTGGGACGTGCCTGTTACGTTCTGATACGTGATTATAACTTTTGTTTACAAAACTATGACGTGCTCAACATTTAGTTCCAACAAGTTTATTGTCAATACGTGTTCGATATTGTGTGTACTTGTGTAGGAGTTCTGAAGGACATTGTAGGTTACGTAATGCTGCAGCGAGCGACGTCCTCGGTGCGAGGTGGCCCGCCCACCTCGACCAAGGGCGTCCGCATCGATCCTCACTCTCTCCCTTCACTCCCGAACTCGCCCAAGTCTGTAGCCGCAGGGACCCTCACCGCGCCGTGTGGGCCTCAGAGCGCGCTGGCGCAATTACGTTCCGTTCGATCATTGCTTACCGATAAATAAACATCGCATTGCCGTCCCGATACTTATGCAAATACACGGCTAATTTAAATAAAATTGCTTTTAGGGATTATTAGGAGAGGATTGTTTATTTTATTAATACCCTTTTCCACATTATACAAATGTTATCGTAATATGTAGCTGAATTGTCTGGGGACTTTCGATATTTATGAGCATTTTGATGCTTGTGTTAAGAATACCTATCATGATTAAACTTAAGAATATAACTATGTCACAATGTTATTGTTTTTTTGAGTATCTATCTATTGAACTGTAACCGGGCTTTCATTACAGCAGCAGCAATCGGTCCTCATGCCCTGGTATACGTAATAAAGTTCATTACAATTGGCCTAGCTATTTAGGTTGAGTTATATTTTGATTTGATGCTTGTTTGATTTATTTTTATAATAAAATTGTTATTGCACAACGCCCACAAACAATTTCGTTAATATACAAATAAACAAATGCGTTGTATTTCCTTCGGACAATAGTAAATATAGATACACATAAATACGTTGAAACTGGTTTTACCAATGAGACATCGTTAACACACTTCAAACATATAATATAATATAATATAATATAATAAAAACAATCATATTGTTTGTTTTTATTACAATCTTTGCACTTATTTATTTTTTTCTCGCAAAAATATGCGCATATATTATCGTGCCACATGCGTCCTTTAAAAGTATGTAAAATATACGTAGATACGTGTGTCTAAATATTTAACACGACATATTGCATGTTTTAACGCTGTTGTGTTAAAACTGTGGTAACTTTAGTAAATTCTTAGTTAGACTCGATACGGTCACGAAAATTGCGAAGCTATGTAGTGGTCGGTTGTGTTACATTCGCTATACCTACATGTTGCTTCACGCGTGCCAGGGTTGGCTCTTAACTTCACGTAGCTCTCGCTTTTGGTCAGCGGAGCCACTGCAAAATCGTGTGATCTCAATGAATATAGAAACGTACTAGACATCCTTAGCTGATAAATGCTAGATTAGGTAACTGCTGATGCTCATATTTCTTTCACAAATAATGTAATGTAAATACGCGATAACTCGCCTATAAACATGGAGAAATGGACTTAGTCTTAGTAATCATCATTTTTCTGTAGTCATTTTTCCCCATTTTAAGTAGGGTCAGTCAGTACAACATGTCATTCTTCCCATCTCATCAAAGAAAACGTTCCCAAGAAACATTCCTCCTTGGGAATGTGTTCGTTGATGGGATAGGGAAGGGGTTGGAATTGGGATGTGAAGGGATGTGAAATTGTAAATAATGTAATTAGTTTATTACTGTATTATTACTGAGTAATATCGTCACTAAATAGAGGAGTTACAATCCTTTGTAAGCGGCGATGCAATCACCTTCAAATCTGTGTCCTAAAAACCGATCAATACTCTGTGGACAGAAGAAGGCGACTAGCGGCCGCATGAAGTATCCAGATCGAGAACAGCATAGAATTTTAAGAAGAAACCGACATATTAAGCTTACTTTGCACTACTGCGCTATATTTGGACACTTTAATTGTTCAGTTTTTTTTTCGGTTAGAAGAAGCTCAGTCACTTTAAGAACAACTTGACCTGTTAAAGAGGTTTGGTATCTTTGATGCAAATTTAAACACAATACGTTCATAAAATCAAGTATTGTGCCAATCTGCCAGATCGAATTTCAAGTAAACTAAACTAATGAATACTATTCTCAAACAGAAGGTTATATACCTGGGACATATTGCACAGATAACAAAACCAACAAAAACTATTATGCGTTTTTCCCAACAATTTAGAAGAAATACAACACGTCGTTAACATCAAATACATGACATTGAGGTTTTGTGGTGATAAGCGAATAAAAATAATATATCCGTTGAAATAATTAACGATGGTAAAATAATTAACTGTTCTCACGTGATATTGTACTGTATTGTGTGTTTATGTGAGCTGGTCTCTTGTGTTATAACAGCAGATGAGAGAGATGTGTCAATAACACAGTTCCATGGCGAGGCCAAGGTCGACGGCAGCGTCTTGACGGCCGGCTGGGTGAATGGAATGGAAGCGCGCGCCACACTCCACTCCCCGACGCTCGTTTACGATCTAATAATAGAGAACTACTCAACTAGACACCATCCAGGAATTACGTTTCATGTATTCATACAGCTCAAAATAGATAGATTGCTGTCAGATGTACATACCGTACATACATACCGCGTTGGGCACTTCAACGCCAATCAAAAACGAAATACATTTATTTGTAGGTTTAATAATGTTTTATGAAACTCAATTGATGCAAATAAAATATATATGGAATTGTTGATGATAGGAAAGTTTTTTCATACCGCGATCCTGACGCATATCCTTCTTCTGTTTAACGACGTTTATTTTTGCGACAGACACAAATGCTAGGTTTTTGTTTTTTTTTTCTAAAAAAATTATGTGGATGTGCCATCCATCTTGGGTGTTTAGTCCTGACTCTTATCACCCTCACTGACTATATATACGTCTACAATTATCTGAGTTGGATCGACAAAGAATTAAAAGAAAATGTGTCAAAACACTTATTTATGCTTGCCGTTCCATTCCTCTTCTCTTATTCCTGTAGCAGTTAGTTTGGGTAGTTCCCCATTATCTTGCTTTTCTAGTTGTTACGTTTCTTAATAATAGTGGAAAAGAAAATCACGTAATGTGACTTGAGGAAAATTTACACGACGCAACAGTTTTGTTACATTTACACATACAAATACCTATATGATTATGTTAACTCTTGAAATGTTAATAGTTACTTAAATTAGATACGGCATACTTTATTAATTCTTGGCTTCTTTTCAAATTCCCCACTGTCACATTTGTGTACGTGTTTAACAGAATTTCACGTGAAGTTCGTAACACCCTCGTACAGATGTATTTAATATATTGATTGAATCCTAATTGCTTTCGGAGAACCCTGCCAAATGTCCACAGATTATTTTATTTCAATTTCACCAGCGAAGAGTGAATGATAAATTTGTTTTTTTTTTTCTACAATAATATCGTCATTTAAATTATAATATAAATATATCCGATTATATAAAGATCCATTTGTTTGTTTCGTTACAGAACCAAAGAAAGACAAATTGGAAAATGGTGGCGAACTAATGAGGCCCGAACGACCCAACTCCTTGACAGCAGGAAAGGTACCGCGAAGGATATGCTATCAAGGCGATGTTGGTGAGTATTTCATTGTGTTCACAACAAACATTCTGTTTATATAAAATTATCTTTATCTGGATTTGTTTTTTTTTTGTGTTTAGGGGCCGTCCATTTATTACGTGATCTTTTATAAGCACAGGTATAAAGTATAGTCTTATTTTGTTTCGAAATTAAGGACGAAATAAATATACGTGACATCTTACTAGACCCAAACGTTTATTGAAAATAGTTTTGTTGTCTGTGATACTTTGTGATGAACAAAGTATCACAGACGGACGAAACTGGACGAAAACTTCAAAATACTATTCAGACTTATAAGAACTATATAAAGACTTATGCATTCTATTGTTAAAGGTCATTTACATACATAAACTCACGCCTGTATCCCATAGGGTTAGGTAGAGACTTTGGCTCTCCACAAGCTAAGATTCTGACACACTTCTTTCCCCTCATCCACTGTCATACACCTCATCATCAATTCACGCCGGTTTCAGATACTACGCATTTTCCTTTTTTAAACAGACCGTTTATTTGGTCGTGGTAGCCCCTTGATCTCCCGATCCCGACCCTGCCACTCACATTCGCTTCATATACTCTTTTAGTCAGTCGGCTTTCATTCATTCTTGCAACATGACCAAACCATCCTAACATACTTCTCTCCACCTTGGTCAACACATCATCCTTCAACTTGCATTTTTCCCTAGGGAAAGGTTATTGTAATGTGCAATAATGCAAATCGGTATGCAATTATAGATCTAAAGTTCCATAATGTTTAGACATATAGATGAATGAATTAATAAAACCATGGATTTAGCATAGACCATAATAGATGGCACATGTCAGGAAAAATGTACTAATATTCATCACTGACAGCGCAACCGCGTATATTCGATTTTCAGGATATTTACATTTCAACATATGAACAATAGTTATGTAAAAGTTGACACATTGAAGCGTTTTTTACGTGCACATTGATAAGTCTCTCACACATCAACAACCCATTTTTGGTCTCGTTGTTTGGAGGACTATTGCCGATCTATTATTCTTATATCTATGAATAAAACTAAACAATAAATCGTTTGACGATGAATCATTGCAATGCCAGTATTTTCCCTAAATTAATTTGTATGCGTGTAAACACAGTCAGTTATGCACACCTTTTCGTGAGCAGTGTATGGTGCATGCGTCACCCTCTGAACTTGGATGCATCATTATTAAGTATTTATATTTAGCGACATACAATGCATTATTATCGCTCAAGGTATATAATAATATGATTTCTCGGTTTAACACACCTGATTTTCTATATTAATACGTACATTCGGGGATAGAAATCAATGGGTGCACAGTTAATGATTCCTGATACCCTCTCTGAAGTTTTTGACCATTTGCAATAATGATAATAATATCTTGGACACAAATCACACAGCGCCCTCTAATTCAAATTTAAGCAACTAAATGCTTGTGCTATGGATACTAGATAACGGATAATAATACATAATATACTTTTCTTTTGTAAATACATACTTAAAATACATAGAAAAACATTAGTGTCCGACCGAAGCCGATTAATCGGCAATCTCCACAACCTTCGGCCGAAGCCGAATGTTTATAAACTATTAGTAATTTAATAATTTTCTTCAATATTATCCACAGCTAACGAAGAATATCGGCGTAAAGTGGCTCATGCCGCTTTTCTCTCGGTGATAGAGGTATCCGAACTGAATTAAGTGCCGTCCGGTCCGTCAGTCACTCGCTCTTTCGTAACAGTTCGCTTAATTCCGACTGTTCTCAGACCTTCGGCGGGACCTTCGGCTTCGGCCCAGAATCCGGCCGAAGCCGAAGATCGCGCCGAAGATGGATGTTTGGCTGAAGGTGGCCTAAGCCGAAGCTTCGGTCGGACACAAAAAAACACCCAGACTCCAAACAAACATTCATGTCACAAATATTTGTACTCGGGTGGGAATCGAACTCGCCAACCTCAATTCTGCAGTCGGTCGCTTTTACCAATGCACACGAGGCTCGTCAAATGATGTCCAATGTTTGACCGGGTCACTAATCCGATCTGCTGAAGGTACATTAAAATAATGGTCTACATTTAAATAGAGCAGTTGTGTGCGCTGATGTGTAACGGAATGAAGGTGAGACTCACGGCTCAGCAACCTTGACATTGGCTGATTGCTTGACGCGCATACTCGTTAACTCGTAATATCAAATGCAAGTGAAATATGTAATACATAACAGTTATTTTTTTTAAAAACTCTTGTCTTTTCTATCATTTGACAATCTTTGTCTTCATTGAGACGTCTTACTATGAGTACAAACGTTACCATACTCTGTAGGTACCTGGTGAAGAAGTTATATACGATGCTGTTATCGCATTAGTTTGAGGATGTAAAATATAACATAACTTCACGCCTTTTTCTACTCGAAGGCAGTTGAGCCTCGTCTCGCCGTTATGTTTACGTCTCAAATGGAATAGGTGGCGAACCTATTGCCATACTGGGCACAAAGTTTTCAGTCATCGACACTTATCACATATAACTACCGAAAATAATTTCTAAAAGTCATTGGTGTGTTCTTGATTCAGGAGACCACTTCTGAATCAAGAACACACCAATGAATGACTGTTAGGAATTATTGAGAGAGACTGTTTGAGGATCTAATTTGCTTTTGTCATCTTCGAAGGTTGTGAGGTCACTAAGTGACTTTTTGAATGTTGTTACATACGTACATACTATATATATGTATATATGTATGATCCGGGGCTCACCACCTTTCTGGATCCAATCTTTCATACGGGGTAGCTAGATATAAATTAGGTGTCTGAAGGTATATAAAATATGTATGTTTTTGTTTTCAGTGGGTGGTTACGGGTCATCGGCGGAGAGTGGCGGTGGTGGCGACCACTCGGAGGAGCAACTGATGCTGTCCGAGTTGCCGGAGCCACCCATCGCCTTGTCGGACATTGGGCCGATCCCACCGCCACCCATGTTCAGTTCACCCAGCCCCACGAGACATCACCACCAGCACGCGATGGCACAACATCCTCACTCCGACTGTAAGAATTATAAATTTTATCGTCTTTAGAAACTTTACACGTAGCTAATCACTAAAGTTGATACATTTTTTTCTGATTATACCCTCGACTTCGTCTATGTGTATATCTAATAATTAAAAGTAGACCACCATGTTACTCCTTATTATTTTGACCATCTTTCAATGAAAGTCCTGGTCCAGTCGTCAAATAAAAGAGATAGTCACACCACAATTGAGCAAGCAGAAACTCCAGTTGTCTGTCTTTGTAGAGTAAAAACTATAATAGGTACCTATTTGTTGTAAATAATCATTGCACAAACCGCGTGTGCCCCTTTTTATACGCGCAATTTTTTGGGAAAAGAGAAATAATTTAACTGAAAAATCAATGAATTTTAGAATCATAGGAATGATCAAAAGATCAAATACGACTGAGAAACTTGTATGAATAAAGCTTTTTTATAGTGAAACCTGATGTTAGTGCTAATAGAAGTATCTGTTTGTCTAGCCGAAGAGTCGGATGAGCACGAGGATGATGACGTGGATCCGATGACGCTGGCGGACACGTCGCGTGTTGAAGAGATCCCGCCGAAGGAGCCGATCTTCGGCGCGATGCCGCTCAAGTCCGCGCTGAAGAAACCGCGCCCCACCGCCTCGCCCGCCTCCACACCGCTCGCCACCCCACTTGCGCCTAGGCAAGACCACCATCATACAAGCTTCAAGTCAGTATATATAACACTATCTACTATAAAAATGTTATGACTAATTACTAAATAATTATACAGCATTGATTATTTTTCAAATATTTACGTTCCGAGTGTACCTACGCCCTAAAATGTGTGTCGGATTTAAAGAATATATAAATTATAATATATATTTAATTGTATACCTGTATAAGTCATTCAAACAGTAACTCAGCGTGTTCCCGAATAGTTTAAGCGCAATTATTTCAAAAACAATTTGGATTTCACTTCGTTCTGTGCAAGTCAGTTATTAAATAACTTTTCATAATTATATTTTTTGAGTAAAAAGAGAGTAGAAATACTCGGCATTGATGTTCATTACGATTACACGTACGTTTGTATATAATGTTGGGCGTGACAGTGAAAGTTGTAATTTTGTTTTGTCCATGCGTCGGCGAGCAGACGGCCGCCGCCTAAACCGAGGATTCGTATATGGTAACTGTTCCGGTTAACTGGTTCACAAGCAAAATGTCCTATTGTAAATTGTTATTTTTAAACTGTATAGGTACATTGAGAATCGCATCCCAAAACAGTCCAATTATCAAAGAAAACAAAAATGTCTGTCAAAATTATTAGGTTTTAGTGTAGTTTTAAATCGTACCAGTTATCACCAAGGGGGGGGAGGGTGGAAAAATGCTTAAAAATCATCACGTGGTTAATGGACGGCCTCTATGGCGTCACATCACCACGTCTAACGAGCCTGTAGACTACGGCGATGTGTCGCCACGACCTATATCGCCACGCCATAATTCTGGTTTACCCTTGCCTATAGATGTTTCACATCAAAAACTGTCTTAATAAAACATTGCATAACTTACATGTCTTCTTGAATTAATTATACATATTTAGTAGTAGCAAAAAATAAGTATTGAGCGTTTCAATGATAAATGGACTGGATTTTATGGAGACGAACGTTTACAATATGCCCTTTTGTATCTGAACCTGTCATAGTATGCCAGTGTTGTCAGTCCGCTATGTCGTCCACAGACCACCAGACGGTCAGCTTTGCCCCAAGTAGACCCACTACATGCATCGTGCCGAGCACGCTTCCAACTTTCATTAATAATTGTTTTTATTAACGTTTTAAATGTCTACATATTAACACAACTAGTTGCATTTGAACTCCTATATTTGTCATGTTTTATGCCTATCAACAGTCAGAATATAAAATAAAAAGAATACCAGTATAGAAAATGCCCAAAAAATAATGTGGAGAATGAAATAACGCCTAAAATAACACTCTTGTTTACTTAATTCCGTAAGGCCGGAGTCCTTATTCTGAAGTATCTAAATTAAAATGGCAAAGTGCCTAAAATAACCCGTTGACGTGTTTTATTCAATTAAAAACGTCAATTTTCTTAAAATATGAAAGATATCTGTTCTTTGTTTAATACTATAGTACTGGTGAGTGACTCGGTATTTTATTAGCGATTTAACCGATAAAGTAGAAGAGGTGGTATTTTTTTTAATTTCACAATGTTTTATGAAGTAATGGCTGTTTATATGTAGGCACAAACGTACCCCATGTCGTTCAATGTTCGTTGCATGTACTGTCATCAATTATTTTAGATTATAATTTTATTGTTACCAAATATTAAATAGAATTTAACATTTTACTCCGGCCAATATAAAATCGTTAATTACACGTTTCATTCATTATGTCGCATTCACATATCCCAGTTGATTCAAGAATCTGAATTAATAAGAAACTGATTACGCCGCCATTTATGTCTTTTTTACATTTTACTTGTATAATATATCATGCTTTGTTTGAAGCAAGCTTCTTGAAGTTATGTGTGTGTGGTGATTTTTGTATTTAAACGATCAATGTCCCCGGACAGCAGTAACCGTGGCGTGCGTGTCGGCAACGGCATGGAGAACAAGGAGAATGCACGTCCCTGGGAGTACGCGAACGACAATACCGAGTACGCCAACGAGTCTGAACGGGTCGCGGCCAAGCTGGCTCGCAAGGAGAGCCTCAACATCAAGCTGGCGCTGCGACCGGATAGGCAGGAGCTTATCAACAGGTATACTATATTTTATAACAATTTCATGCGAGTAGGTCTAGACAGGCAGTTCTTTTTTCAGCCCAAAATCTAATTGGTTGCTATAAATCGGGCATCTAGTTTATCATACATGACCCCCGATAATCTTTTAAATCATTTATAGGAATCAGTCAGAATTGGAATTCGATGAGTTATGGTGATATACAAATAACTCTGTTTAGGTACATAGCCTCGATCTTACACTTAATTGAAAATTATTTAGATAATAGAAAAATAAGAGAGTGAATAGGCGGCATAGCAGAAGTCCGTGTTAATCTAAAATCAATATAACTTCAAGTACTTAATGGTTCATGTGTTAATTTAACCCTCACAGAAAAAAAGACTATCAGTTTCTGGTTCCGTACAATTGTAATTGTAATTACCTAAGTTTCAAACATAAACTTACTGTGTATTGTGTAAGAGGATTTCCGTGAGAAATTTACAAATATAATTACTGTTATTACATCATAAAACATCGTCAATGTCATGCTCGTAACAATTTGCGTACAGCTGCTGGCCGCTGCTAATGAGGTCCGCCCGCCATTGACTCAGTCAGAGACACGTTCATTATTTTTAGAGTACCAACCTATATGACTTTTTTTTTTCTAAAATATCATACTGGTATTTTAGCTCTACTGGTATGCTGATGTAAACATTCATAATTCCTACCATTTTTCTTTCGGAGGCAAGCAGCCAGCTCCATTTGATTCGAGTCATTTTTTGTGTGGAAACCTTTAAGTACGACTACAGGTTTGGGTCTGGTGGTTATTTGTCGCAATCATAACAAACACAATAAGATGTGATATCATTTGTTTGGGAAAATATTTGTTCTAGATCATTAGGCCACGCAATTAATTGCGTTTGACAATTAATTTTAAATTGGCCAGTTAAATGCGTCTCACACAAACAAAAGATTAACTCAACGTTACAATTGATATAGGCTCCATTTTGCAGTTTAAATTTTAATAACATTTGTTTAATAATACTCGCAAGCGTTAAATTTTTCCACTGTGAAAATATATCGTATATTAATTTACGGAGTACAGCTGGTCGAGTATATACGTAAATATTATCAAAAGCTCAGTAACAATAGTTCATACAATATGTAGCGTAATTAATATACGCAACGAATAACATATTATTTTAATATCAGTGGTAGAGCTGCCCATGGGCACCTGCAACACAAATAGTGCTACATGTGCATTGCCGGCATTTAAAATTAGATAGAGAAGCACTCGACAGTGTGATGGGCGAGTGGCCTCTGGCTACCTCTCTTACCGAACGAAACGCGACATGTGCCACATTCCGTCGATATTCTGAGAGAGAGGTCTATCTCACCGGTCGAGCCGGGTCCTGCATGCAGCGACCTGCGTGGCTCCCATCATCATTAGCCTGTTGCAGTCCACTGCTGGACATAGGCCCCTCCCAATTTGCGCCAACACATCCGATTCTCTGCCTTCCGCATCCAGTCTTTACCAGTAGCCCTTCGGGAGTCCTCTGACCATCGGGCTGGTGGGCGTCCTACACTACGCTTACTAATTCGCGTTCTCCACTCAATGACCTTCTTGCTCCATCTACCATCGGTCCTTCTGCAGATGTGGCTCTACCAACTTATAATTTGAAAGCTCGTTGTAAACATCAGTAACATTCATCTCGTGTATCGTGTACCGTATTATCGTACAGTATCGTAGCTTCCGACACACAAATTCATACAATGTACAGCCGGCAAGTTATTTCGGTTGCCACCTTCAAACTAATCGGTCACAATGTTTGTTAGCTACAATATTATTACGTACGTTACTTCCTCGTGCTGTTTCACTGAACTCGCACTTGGCATTGCCACTGTTACCTACTTGTACTCGTGTAGGTATTTGACTAATGCTTTTTAAATCACCACCGCGGCGCTGGCTGGTATGCAGCCAGTTTGTTTGTTTAGCTATGATTCATTTATGGTTTTTTCCCCAGAAGAAGGATAATATTTTTTTTTTATCTTTAAAACTTCAGAGATGACTTCATTACTTTTGAAATATCCCACGTGACTTTTATCATCAATAATTTCTCTGCACTGCACTACTGCACTAGAAGAAGGAGGATCTCAGGTCCTTCTTAATTTTTTTTATTTTCCTGCCCTTATCTCACTCTTTAGTGGGGTCGTTATGTTGTAAAAAGATTTGCCTGTGATTTTAAGACCAACATTCCTCGAGAATGTTTTATACCCCACTAGAAGGAAGGGCAGAAGTTGATGATATCGACCGCTAATGTTTCTTAGCCGACTCTTACGGCACCCGTGAAAGCAAAAGGCGCTGCCAATTCTTAGCTGAGGCAGCACGGGCATTTCTGATTATATATAATAAACATATATTAAAGAGTTATCAGGCCCGGTTATTAAAATAGATTTGTTGAGCGCATACGACCTGCCCACGCCCTCAGAATAGATTGCATATAAATAAAGATACGTAATTGTAGTCCAATTTATTAATTAAGCCCGAGATCTAGATTACCACCGGGCTTGGACGACTGCCAAATGTGTAGGCATGTTTAATTGTATATTATGAAAATTTCACCGTGCCGTGAAAAATTTGGCATAATTTTACAGTCATTGCCAGTCGGCTGCCAGGCCTCACTGTACGATACATTACAATAGCAGCTTATTTGTTGTTTTTTTTTATGAAAACTTCCTAAGATTTGCGATATTTATGAACAGTATAGATGTATTGTTTCGTTTTGTCCGTCCAGGAACATTCTGGTAGTTCAGAGTGAGCACGAGAGACAAGAGTCGTGGGAGGCGATCGGCGCCCGGCTGATACGTCGCCTGTCCATGCGGCCCACTGCCGAGGAGCTCGTCGAGAGAAATATACTCAAAAGTGAGTGCAAGTGATCTGTATGTATTAGTAACTGGTATTCTGTGTATGGGTGCATAAATTGATGTCAACATAACTATGTTGTATAACTTTATAGTCTCCCTGGTAATGAAGTTACCGAAGAAACGCCAATGATTTTTTTTTATAGGATAGGAGGGCAAACGAGCAGGCGTGTCACCTGATGGTAAGCAACCAACGCCCCCCATGGACACCAGCAACACATATAATGTTACTGTTGCGTTGCCGACCTTTAAGGGATAGGGGATAGGAAAGGATGGGGAAGGGGAGTGGGCCTCCGGGTACCTCTCTCACCGAACGAAACGCGGCATGAGCCACTTTACGTCGGTCTTCTGAGAGGTCGTGGTATTTCACCGGTCGAGCCGGCCCATTCATGCAGCGAACTGCTTGGCTCTACCACTTTATATTATTTTATTTATTTTGTTCCTTTTTTATTCCTTAATTTCTACATGACTGGTGTTTTGTTTGTTAATCTGGTCCTGCATGTCCTCGAAACCCTAATCAGTAAAATGTAACTTTCTAAAATATTTCCGTAAAATTATTGATGTGTTCTCTCGGTGCATTTCAATTAGTGTGCAAAACCACCATTTAGTTCTACCTCATTTGCTTTGTACTTATATGATCTCGATAGCACAAAATCATCTAAATTGTATTGAATGTTATTTATAGGCCAGTCCCCTGCTGAAGAAAAGAAGCAGAAAGAGGAAAAGAAGCGATACTTGCTACGCAAGCTCAGCTTCCGACCCACCGTCGAAGAACTCAAAGAGAAGAAAATCATACGCTTCAGCGATTACATAGAAGTTACACAGGTTAGTAGGCGATATACACTATCACACTTACAAACACACACAACTTTACGCAAAGTTCCTTGCGGAGTAGGCAGAGAACAGAGTGCCATAAGCCACGATTCTTACACACCTAGCTGGCTTATTTGCCTTTCATAACTCTTGATAAACACACTCGCCGGTGTGTAAGGTTCCTGATATCCCATTCCTGAAGGACTTGTTCTAGTTGGCCATGGAAAATATGTTGTCCTCGACTCCATATCATTCCGCTTTTGCACTGTATATCTGATTAGTCAATTTGATCTTACATCATCCAATTATTGTTCGAAAAGTGTTCCAACCATTGAAGCCTAGTTTTCCTTACTTTTTTACTTATATACATACTAGCTGACCGGGCGAACTTTGTTCCGCATCAAAAGTAATAAACAGTAAAATTTGGTTCTTAAAAAGTTCAATTTGTTCTATTTATCGGCACGCGTTACGGCGCGCAACGCAACTAGTAGTTGCGTTGCGCGCCGAAACGCGTTCCGCTATGTTAATACTGTAATATCTTCGTAAATACTCGTTTAAATTACACTGTAAAGGGCAATATTGATCTATATTAAATGCACAATCTATTTAATACACTTAACTGGATGAAAATTAATGCTGTAATGTTTCAAATCGCTTCGTATATAAGCCCTTATTTCTCTTTTATTGTGGGTCTTGGTCTAAGAGATAGGCATATGCCCTCGCGGACTTTTTTGTAGACCTTTTAAAGGTGTATAATAATGTAGTAAGTTGTTTTGATTTATCACTTAGGGTTCAGGCAGCCTTTGCGTGTTTTCGCGTTTTGCTTTTTTTTACTACACTATACATGAATTATAGATCACCCCGTTGACACCCTCTAACTATTAAAAAAAACCGCATCAAAATCCGTTGCGTCGTTTTAAAGATATGCGCATATAAGGGGACAGACAGCGGAAAGTGACTTTGTTTTATACTATGTAATGATGATACATAGAACTTCAGACATCTGCCTGAGTTTTATGTTTACTTCGAATTCGAAAACGAACGCTTTAGTTCGGTGATTACTTGTAAATCAACTACAGTACATTCATTGTGCTACTGGTTTCATAAGCAATTACCAAACTTATGTACGTAAACATTTAAAAAAATGCGCTATAACGTGTCAGTGTGCGATCGAGTGTACCTATCCTTAGTTAATAAAGTAATATCATGTAACATTTCAATTATAATTTTTTTTTCAGGCGCACGACTACGACCGCCGTGCTGACAAACCCTGGACTCGTCTAACTCCGAGAGACAAGGCTGCCATAAGACGTGAGCTCAACGAATTCAAAAGTTCAGAGATGGCCGTACACGAAGAGAGCAAACATCTCACCAGGTACATTAAATTCGTATTTATTTATACATATAAGTATTCACCAGAAGCATCATCAGCATAACATAATTTCACGCCTTTATCTGCCCGAAGGAGTAGGTAGCGAGCGGATGTTGTCGCCCCAAATGGTGGCGAACCTATTGCCATAAGTTTTCAGTCATCGATATTTTTCACACATAACTATTATATATTCCTCTCAACTACCGAAACCTAAACGAAAAATGATATTTATTTAATAATATAGTTAGTTTAATATGTATGCTAGTTTGGAAAATGGTGTAAATATCGTATGTAGCGTGCTCTTTTCTTATGGGATAGGAGGGCAAACGAGCTGACGTGTCACCTGATGTTAAACAACCAACGCCTCCCGCCGTTGCCGACCTTTAAGGGAAAGGGTATAGGGAAGGATGGGGAAGGGGGTGGGCCTCCGGGTACCTCTCTCACCGACCGAAACGCGGCATGAGCCACTTTATGTCTAGCTTCTGAGCGGTCGTGGTATTTCACCGATCGAGCCGGCCCATTCATGCAGCGAACTGCTTGGCTCTTCCACTGTCAAATGCTCTACTATATTGTCGTCAAAATATCTTTGAAATATCATGTACGCCACGACTTTATGGATTAGATTATATTAGATTAGGATAGGTTAGGTTAAAAATGATGATGTTTAATATATTAACAAAGACTGGACTTCAAGATCCAGGTAACCAGATGGTTAACACACAAAAAAAAAATTGTTGCAATTGTACATTGCATATAAGGTTTTTGTCATCAAAATACCTGAAAAGCTAGTTATTTTTTGGAGAAAAGGCGGCAAACAAGCGAGGGTCACCCGGTCACAATACAAAGAGCGTCACATTTACCAAGCCTTAAGATGGGATAGGAATGGGTGGTGGGAGAGGAAGGGGGTGAGCCAACCCATTCGTGCAGTTAAATGATTGATTGAAATGATTATTCTCGTTTTGAACAGATTCCATAGACCATGACGGCTGTGCCTTAGAGCTGGAGCAGAGTGCAGCGGCCGTGCACGCGGCTGAGCGGTGAACCGGCAACAGTTGCGCAACAGTGGCGCGACAGCCGGGCTCGACTGTGGCGCCAGTCGCCAACCTCGACCACCTGTGATTCGTAACACTATTTATATATACATACATATAAATATATATATATTGACTTCTTCCGTTGTCTGGAAGATTTGTATGCAATAAACCTAACCGAAAAAAACGCATCGGGTAAAGTGTTGATTATTCTAAAGTTGAGTTGTACAATCGGTACAGAGAGAGAGTGAAAACTTATTTTATGTCTGTTTTATTTTCTTTTTTTTTATAAATTATCATTTTGATAAATTAAAACAAAAGTAAACCTACAATGTATCGTAGTTATTGCCGAGTACAATTTATATTATGGCATTGTTTATTATTATTATTATTATTAATAATTATTAAGTTGACGTATATTGTAAGCATTATAAACTATACATTCTTTGAATTGACCTTCGTGTAAGGTTAGTGATATACTTTGTATGTGGGTTGATATTGTGCGCTTTTAAAAAATAATTGTGACTTACTATTAAATTTGTATATGTAAACTTTTTTACACAATTGATTGTTTTTTTTTTTATATATATATATATATATGTGACACGTCCGTATCCGTTTTTATTGATTTATTTGAAAGCTCGTGATTGATTGTTTCCCTAGAAACACTAGCAGTTAGCGAGATAGTATTTAAGCTAGATTTCTTTTTAAAATCTATTTATTCGACCTTATCTAACCTTATTATGTTATGTATTATTATCTTATGGTCACAATTGTCTATGTATTATTTGAGTATTTACTAAAGTTGCCTTAAAAGGGCACTTTATATTTGGATATTACTTGTATATTTCCTAACGATACATATTTCCATACAGACTTGTGTTAAAAATTACGATACGAATTCGATTAATAATATTGTTACAAGCTATAAAACCTATTTTCGCGAAATAAGGTCAAACGAAAAAAAAAGTCATGTCAATATTTGACACTTTGCTATTTTTATTTTTAAATAATTAAAAAATAAAAATAAGTTATGAAAATCCTTACTTGTCTTTTGTAAATTATCGACAGTCATTCATATATAATTAATATTCATGTGAAAATGCTATGCACCTCTGAATTTAAAATTATACAGAATAATATACAAATACAATAATGTACCATAATTTTCTTCTGCTTCATTTAATTAATCCTCATATTGTTTTTCAGTAGGTCAGTAGCGTTCTGTACATGATCGGTTCCCATTCAATAGATATATTATATTGAACTAAGAAAAAAAAAACCGATTAATTTAATAAATTTTAGTGTTATTGAAAGATTACCAAATTTCGACTAAAGCTTCCACTTGTTGAATGTGAATTGACCTGGCAACAGAGCACTTCGAGTAAGTCTAAAGGGTAAAAGCATTTTTCTTTGTCTAATTAGATAATATGAGATACTACCACAGATTTTCAACTATTGTTTCGGTGAATCTTCTCTCGTAGGTGATGAATAAAAAAAAGTGTAATTATTTAAAAAAATAAAATTGTTGTAGTATTGTTGAGGTTAGGTAATAGGTGTTATATTGGTATTATTTGTGACGATATTATATCATTAAATATCTTTATAATTATAAAACACCGTCATTCTATTCGTGGACTTTTAAAAGTGCTTCCAAAATAATGTTGTGCAAATAACTTTGTTTTTTCAAAAGTGTGGTTAGGAGCCATTATTTTATTATTATATAATACATAATTTTCGTGTTTCCGTATATACTTTATCGCGTGTGATGTAATATTCATTTATAGCTCAATTTGTAAAAAAAAAAAATTAGTTAAAAATAGTGAGTAAATTAAATGCTATTGGTTAATCATAGACAAATTATAATGACACATTCAAAAATGAATGGGCATTTTTATGAAAATGAATATTGATAGCGGGAAACGGAAATATACGTTAATAAAGTGGATGTTAAATTATAAATTTTCAGTTTTTACATATAAAAGTCAGAATGCACAAAGCGCTCATTTCGCGTGAATGAAAACATGAGATATTTTTTTTATAGAACTATAAACATGAAAGGATTGAAAACATATGCTTGATCTAAGTATTTCCGTCGAACAAGAAAATACACAAGCATTTGCTACGAGCGGCCCGATTAGTGGCCGTTTAGCGGCGTTTAGTGGACTATCATGAGAAGAACCGGGAGAGAAGCTTAACATTACATAATTGCAAACAAACGACATTCTAGTGTTTTCCACTGAATCAATGTTGTATAGAATTTATTTGCTCAATATTTGGCAATAAAATATAATGTAAAAAGCTGGACTAATATATCACCTACTATCGACTTGAATATTTTCATCTGTAAATTTTCTTTATCACCTAAAAAAAAATCAATAGTTTTAGCGTAATTTTAATAATATTCGTTACCGATACAAGCAGGCAATTAATATCATGTATACTAAAGTTACAAGATTTTCATGTTCAGAAATATAATCTATTCAAGTTAAATTGTGAAAAGCCTATAACGATACGTCAGCTGGGAATAAAACCTCAAGACTGCCGCAAGGCTGGATCGATAGCTCCTCCAGTGAGCCTTGCCGAGGATCACAGCTTGAGTGTCGAAATAGGAAGTCACCTACTTGTACTTGGTATTTATTTGTTAACAAAATATTATTAATCTTGATACAATAAATTTTGTTGTCTTTTGACTTGGTGCTGTGACTGAGAAATAAAAATATTGACTTTCTTTTTGGAATTGTTTAAAATCCTTTTTATATTCCAAGTCAAATTACAGCAGTAAAATGTCATTGTTTGTTTGTTTCTTCTGAGATTTCTTAAGAAATGTTGCTGCTGCTCATATTAAAATAAAATGGCTACATTTTTGTATAAATACTATTTCCGTCGATGTTTTAATGGAACTTACCTTTAAAAATGATCTCGTAACATTCATTCACGGAGATGTTTCTATCATGCCAAAGTTATATTAAAATGAAATCTGCTTTTATAACTTTGATATATTTCCGTGCAGTGACATAACAAAAATATAAAAAGACATGACACGAAGGTCGCATAATAAAAGGAATAAATGAAAAAAAATCAGCCATTAGTCTATGCATACTGTTAATGCTGTACAAGACGTGTAACTTCAGCGGGAACAAACTTGTTAATCACCTGTCACTCTAGCCTAGCTGTAATGTAAGATATCTAAGTGTTGATGAACGAACTAACAACTAACTATTTAATGATTGTATATGATATTATTATAACAAAAAAAACAATGTAGCTGTTGTTACATAATAAAATTAATTATATACGCCTTCTGAGATTACGATCATTGATTTTAACACGTATGTCCGTTTCTTTAAAGATAAATAATTTAACGATGACATTCGTATTGGCGTTTACAGCTGACGTGTGGAATTATTATATTTGGAAATTAGCGTTGGTTAAAAACTTTTATTTTTATTACAATACATAAATATGTTGTAAGTTTAATACTTCTTAGTGTAACTAATAGATAGGGATCAGTTATGAATATTTTTTAAAATGCGATATATCGTTCAGTAGTGGTGCCATTTGTGTGTGAGATGTGTGCCGCGGCAACGTTTATCTGAAACGATTTTAGAAACTTGGTTTTTGGCTTGCGTCATTGTTATATTATTGTCTAATTGTCACAAATTTATAACTGCATCGTATCATGCTACAACACTATTATAAAAAAAACAATCCCAAACCTCGTAATACTTCGGTGAGCTGGGAGTTTTGTAAGTTTCTCTTAGGCGGTCACGCACGTCTACAACTTATTTCTTTTTACCCCACTGCGCCATAGGGAGGGCTACGATTTTCTTCAGTATGTTATTTTCTTCTTTAGATTCTTATTATCTGGGATAATTACACAGGCCTTGACGACGGGAAAGTTTACTCATTTTTCGGAAGTAAAGCTTCTTTTAAGCACGCTTAACTTTGAAAGAAGCTCGTGAAGGGGTGACGACGTTACGAAAAGTGTGATTGAATGAAACGAACGTACGTTGACAGGGAGAGATAAATTAGTGTTGATACATACATATACATATTTGTTTAATAGAACAGGCTAAAGAAGTTTTACCTCAGTTGTTCTAAAGCACACTCGTTTTAGTTTTTGCTGTTAAAATGGCTTTCCCAAGTCTTTTTTCAGGAATCTTTTTTGGGGTTATATGTGTTGTAAATATAGCTACAAATATTGTTTTTAATTTTTGTTTTCAAAATGACTGAGTTTCTAGAATGTGGACGGTACTCGTGTCTGTATTGAAGTGATAGTCGGACGAGAGAGTTGCAGGGTGCGGGCCGTGGGGGGATTGGGGGGGGGATGCAGACGTGTGAACTAAAACTACTGTTACACATGCTCATTATTAGCATGAAAGCATGCTAGTATTGAGCATGCTCTCGATACTAGCATGTGTGTACAGACCTTGCTAGTTTCGAGCATGCTGGAAAATCGACAGCCATTCAATTAATGAGCATGCTTTCTGAGGCGCGGGTGGAAGGGGGGTGATTTTAGCGAATGCGAACAGGTTTGCCTAATGAGTATGCTAACAATATGTTTTAAACTAGCATGCTCATTGGTATCACGTGTATACAGTTCATGAGCATGCTCATTAATAGCATGTGTAACAGTACCATAAGATATGTGCAGCGATTGTATACTGTCAGTGCTCTGTCAATTTTGATGTCACGAACTTCACATCGGTGTGTGATGTACGTTTCTCTACACGTGTTTTTATATAATAATATCGTTCTGTTTATGCTAAGTCAATAAATAAATACTTCACATTATATAAAAAATACTGAATGTGTTTTTACAATGTAATGTTGATACGATGGTTATTGAACATGAGACCATTCCATTAATTAATGAATAAAGTTGAAGCCAAAATGACGATTTATTTTTCTAAAAAGATTTTTGTTAGTTTTGCAATTAAATTAATTAGGTAACACACATAAATGTTTATCGATATATATATTTATAATATATATATATATACATTTATGATAATAATAATCAATTCAGATTTTCCAAAGACCTTAGTAAAGCTCAATTTCATTTTTATATATTAATTGTTCTTACCTCATATCCATTTTTTGAGCTTTCTCCCACTATCACTACGATCACAGATAGTTTTCTCATCAAATGTGATATTTTTAATTTATAAATTTACTTTCCCTATTCTTATCTTAATTATAAATTATGATTTAAATTTAATTAATCGTATGTATGATATATTATTATATATCTATTTGTTAATAAAATTAACGTAAAAATACAGAATCACATCATTATTTTTTCAATTGAATCTAAATATAGTATTTTTTGTACCCAATAATAGTATCTATATGATTATGTAATTTAAATTATTGTTTAAATCAATCATATTTATTTTATATAATCATTAAGTCAAATAATGGGTCAAATTATGAATAACAGGTTCTTGAATAACGTACAATAACGAAGATTAATATTTTTCATTAATGTTATTATTGAAAGTTACATTACTAGGTGGGACCCTAACTGGGTGCAGTAAAAATATATTTTATTCAAACTAATTATATCGATAAACATTCTTAAAAAAAATATGTCTGTATATAATTTTTATTAAACTATTAATGTAAATTATGGAATCTCTAATTTCCAATAATATCTTGCGTAATTTTTTTCGTGCTACCTATTAATTTTTTTTTAATAACTGCTAATCTTCAGTAATCTGTATACTGTTGCTTTTATTTTAAAACATCATGTAAATTATTGATGACTTGTTGTAATGAATATATTATATTGATAGCTATCAAATTACTTGTTTTATATAAAAGTAAGTCTGTAAATATCGTAATTATACATTAAGTTTTCATATAATGTCGTTTTTGTTTTTATCCCCAAAACCTGTTCACGATTTTTACATTGTGCGTGCAAGCAATGTTTAAAAACTTTCACGCTTCGCAGTGATGAACTCGATGTAAACAATTGTTTACGCGAAGTTTTTTTGTTGTTTTTAATGGGATATAAGTGAAGTCTTTGACCCGTAATGCTGTCTCGATGTCGACTTTCGATGGCGCTAACTACGATCGTGCGGAGTGTTGGTGTAGATAGAGAGAATGAGAAAGTTAACTGTTTGTGCGTGCTCATTCCGTTACCGGTACGCGGACAGCGCGGATAGTCTGTTGTCTGTGGCCAGTCTTGGCGCGCAAGGCGTTGAGTCTATACGATAACCGCGCGCGCGCTATCGAAATGTCTTTTCTAACAACTTGCCGATGAAATGATCACAGAAAACGACTGTTTACATTTATAAAAGTTTGTTATATGACCCATTTTATTATTCTACGCGTTTGGTGTGTAGTGCGTGAACCTTATCCGTGAGTCGCGTGACCTCTGAGGTCACTGTGTGAAAGTGATCCGGACAAAGGATATAATAAAAACTACTTGCTATGACGTTCTCTGGAAATATGAAGGAGAGTAAATCGAGACCAGTAAAAGAGGCATGGGAATCTGAGGTGAGTGTGACATCGCGATTTCTAATCTCCCAAGTGTCATAACCATTATGAACAAATGATATTGACTTGCGTGAGACCGACGCTGCTATTATTGTTTTAAAAATCTCATGTTAATAATTTCATTATGACAGTTAACTGTATAATATGCACTTTCTCTTGTTAGCAAGTATCCCATAAAGTATTCGTACCGAACTACCGACATATTAGCTGGACTATGTCCATTCCTTTACCAATAAAATCTTTCCAACAAATTTAATATTCACCAGGAATAATAAATTTAAACGTGTTTTATAATACTTTTATTCAGTCTTTATAACACCTCATCATCACGCCAAAAATTTACTCGGTGGTCCAGTGGTCGAGCACACGGCTTCTGATCCAGAGGTCCGGGTTCGTATTCTCACACTGGCTCACACCAATGACTTTTCGAAATTGTTTTCGGAAGTTAAGTGTGATAAATATCGATGACTGAAAACTTTGTGCCCGGTATGGCAATAGGTCCGCCACCTATGCCATTTGGGACGTTACATAACGGCGAGACGAGGCTTAACAGCCGCTTCCTACACCTTCGGGTGACAAAGGCGTGAAGTTATGTTATGTGTTATGTTAAATTACTTGTAATTTACGCTTTTAACAGTATTAAAAGGCATTTTTTAAACGCACCTTAGATTTGTGTATGCAGAATTTATCGTAATACGGCCACTATGTTAACGAAAAGGTAGTTCTGTTGGGACGTTCTAGAATTCCTATAATAAAATACTAAAATGCAATATGAACAGTACAATTATTTATCTTAGTTCTTGGACAGTATATATATAATCATATTTTTATATATAACTTAGATATCAGGATTCTAACCTTCGAAACGAAAACATAGTCTTTGTTTACTATTTACATTTTCATTTAATTTTATTACATTCACAAGTTTTACATTCATAAACATAATTTATGTTCACGCCTTATTGCCATTGCCATACACCGGGCACAAACTTTTCAGTCATCGATATTTATCACTTCTCACACATAACTTCTGAAAAGAACTCCGAGAAATCATTGATATGATTACGGCATCGAACACATGACTTCTGAATCAGAAGTGCGGTGCTCGACCACTGGACCACCGAGACCGTAAATTTTTAAACATAAACATACATTTTTAAAATGTAGATAATTCGTGTTTATTGCATCTGCGTTACTCAACTAAAAATATTTTATATTTATATGTATATACACTAAGAGTTCCTCGACGATTATGTGCATAGCTGCAACTACTGCAAGTTTTAATTACTATGTACTTAATACCACGTACTAATCGTTTTTAAGTTGTTGAAAACGTATAAATCAAACATTGACAAGACTTATTTAAAAATATACTCACGTACTTGAATCATTGATTGCAGATTTGGAACACGTCGGTATGTTAACTTACTAAACCACAGAACACATTCAAATTATTATAAAAATATCCACTCAACACGTCTCTCAATCAAAGAAAAAAAGCTATGTAATATTTTTGTTTTTTGCTTATCATAGATAATTATTACAGTAACATAAAACTTAACGAAACTTAACGCCTTTTCTACCCGAAGGTGTAGGCAGCGGCTGTTAAGCCTCGTCTCGCTGTTATGTTGACGTCCCAAATGGAATAGGTGGCGAACCTATTCCATTTGGGACCAAAGCGGGCACAAAGTTTTTCGGTCATCTAAATAATTTTTGATCGTATCGTATCGTGTTTTATAGTTCATATTTTTTTATTACTCTGTCGGTAAGATCGAAAAATATTATTCATATTTCATCATTTTATTAGTATGTAATTCGTACTTAAATATAATTTACAAAAAAACACAATTTATAAAAAAAAAACAAAAAGAAATATCGAGCAAAGCTCGGTCATCCAGGTACTGATAGATTATGTGAAGTATTGGTTAACATGGCCAATACAACCAGTCAGTAAATTGGTAGGTTATAAAAATTACATACGAAAATGTTAATTTTAAATAACAGTAGAATTACTTCCTATCAATGTTTTAGGTGGCAGCTGCGTTTGTAAAATACAACTTGCCAATAGCACAGAATCACCCGTCGTAGCTTTTCCTTTCCAAAGACCTACATTTAGTGGCAAGATTTCATGGATGGATTGGTAATTTGTACAGATCGGGTGACAAATATTCCGTTGAAAAACTAGTAGCCCGCATATTGTGCATTTGTTCGCTGTCGTAAAGAAATGGCTGCATAGAGATTTTGGCGGAATTAATACGTAAAGTTTAACTGTAGCTACTTCCTTTTTTAAAAAAGAAAGTGTTCCATTTTCAAAAATAAAATGTATAAATTTAGAAAGTTTTTTTTTCTACACATAATAGTCAAAGGTGTTCTATTGATTGGGATGTTTTTTTTTTGGTAATCACCGCCTGACATTTTGTGATTCGTTGACTCACTGACATATAGATGCGATTAAATGTTGATGATTCTACGTTTTCCTTTTACTTAATACAATCAAATAAACTTTTATGAAAACAAAAATGTTATGTACCCATTACCCATACTCGATTGGAATATTTGGCTCGAACTTAAATGTTCCTTACACAAATATTTGTATCTAATCAACGTTATATTTCAAGAAGTCTTCGGTCTAATTGTAGCTCTAATCTAAACTGTGAAAAAATCCATATTAACAGTGGTAGAGCCACCCAGTTCGCTGCATGAATGGGCCGGCTCGACAAGTGAAATACCATGACTTCTCAGAATATCGGCGTAAAGTGGCTCATGCCGCGTTTCGCTCCGAGAGAGAGAGAGATATGCGAAAGCCCACCCATTTCCCCTATCCCGCCCCACCCTACTCCCTTAAGGCCGGCAACGCAACTGTAACACTATTTCTGTTGCAGGTGTCTATGAGCGGCGTTAGTTACTTATCATCAGGTGACATGCCTGTTCGTTTGCCTCCCTATACCATAAATAAAAGAGGACTTTTTAGATTTTAAATTATCCGGACTCGAGCCATAACCGCCGCAAGCTACACCTGCAAGTAAAATAGGCGTGAAGTTCAAATAACAGTTCCGATAAACTTTTACAAATTAGCAACAGTAGATACATGTTGCTAATTTGAAATACTCATTGAATAGAGAGCATGTGGTGCCAATTTACACGTTTTATAGGATCCGTAGAAACACTTAAGTTTAGAGGTCTATCGCCTACGTGAAGGTAAGGTTTATTCGACATTGGATAAGTAATACGGGATAAATTTAGTATTCTAAGTAGTTACAACTTAACAGCATCTAAAGTATAAAATATATGCAAGTAAAACTTATTAGGTAGGTAGAGATTATGATGAAAAAGCCGAGTTGAACTCTCTATTCCATAATAATACACCTGCCTTTTAGACGTCATATACTTCCTATTTGTTCCATAGACAAGTTAAAAATGATGTTATATGAAACACGACCAGCCGTGAATTTTTAATACTTGAGGCCTAATAAGAGCTATTAATTCCAGCCAGTTTACGAGCTGCCTTGCAAATTCATATTTCCAACGACTAATTCCAGCTAATTAATTAATTATTCATACGCCAGCAGGTCCTACGACTGGTCGGGCGACGTTACTTCCCTTTAAGTATTTTATAGTAGTAATTAGTAGGTACGAGGAATCGTTGCAAAAACGATTAGTTTTTATTTTTAGAAAATCAGAACAGACTATAAGTATATTATTTTACTAATAGCTATCTCAAAAATAGCTAAACAATAAGTGAGAAAATAACTTTTTCGCTATAGCTTTCACAATAATCCTATCTCATACTTGTCGTATTAAATATGCGCAATTGTTGTACACACAAGTCTATGTGATATCTTGAAATCTATTTCATACAGTGTCTTAAGAATAAAATACAAAGTTAATGTTGTTAAGAATCGTCTCGGTGGTCCTGTGGTTGAGCTCCCTGCTTCTGAATCATTATAAATCAAGTAGTCGCAGGATCCGGGCTCACACCATTGACTTGTTGGAATCCTTTTCTGAAGTTATGTGTAATAAATATTGATGACCGAAAACTTTGTGCCCGATTGGAAATAAGTTCGCCATCTATTCTATTTGATATGTAAACATAACGGCAAAACGAGGCTTAACAGCCCCTGCGTAAACCTTCGAGTAGAAAAAGGCGTGAAGTTGCGTTATGTATGTGTGACAAAAATCGATGACCGACAACGTTGTGCCCGGTGTATGGCAATATCTCACCACTTATTCCATTTGGAACATAAAATTAAGGCTATAAAAGCCACTGCCTTCACATTTGTTTAGAAAAAAGGCGTGTAATATATTATTTGTTGTGTTTAAGTTGAATGTTGTGAATCGAGTGAGAGCGATGTGTCTAAGTGTGCCAGTGTCGTTGGCATAGAGGCACTGCTGCGATGTCATCCGCAATCCGGGTCGCTGACAGCTGACCGACCTGAGTTAGCATCGTTTAACATTAGTTACCGAGTTTTATATGTCGTTCACGAGGTATACATAAAATGAATTTAAACTAGCCTAGTCGGATTCAATAGTCGTGGAATCGATTGCAGGCTCACACCAATGATTGCTCAAAACTCTTTTCGGAAGTTATGTGTGATAAATATAATAAGATATATTTCGCCACCTGTTCCATTTGAGACGTATCGGATCGACGAATCGAGGCTTAACAGTCGTTGTCTTCGGGTAAAAAAGGCGTGAAGTTATGTATGTATGTAAAATATTTGATTCAATATTATATTAATTTTACTAAACAAATGTTATCCGTGATTTCGTTGGTTATTTCAATGACTCCATCATGATGTCTATAGTAGTACATCACAGTCTAGATTTAACTTATGTTCTATGAATTTTAATTCGACAAACCTCGATAAACTCTGAATTTTGTATAATACTAATTACCCGTTATTAAACATCATGACAAAACAAGTCCAGACGTCGACGTTGAAAGCGAAAAACCATGGAAAGTGGTACACAGGTGGCAATGTTATATCTACCTACTTACAATTCAAAGCTTGTTAGCCTGTTGTCTATTCATCAGAATCGTCCATTTTGGTTGGTCATATCTAAATCTCTAAAGCTTACAACATATATACGTATATACAATTAAGCAAGGTGAAACAAAAGTTCACGACCTTCATACAAATTGGGATAGTCACGACCATCACAACTGGTGCTAATCTAACACTTAAAAGCGCATCTCTATAGTCTATAGACGTTTATATATTTTTTTCTTTAAGGTGTAGCCAATGTCCCCTAAATTAAGGAACCTGTTGCCTGTTAGGGGCACAATGTTATCAATCATGAAACTTATCACACGTAAATATTGAAAAGTATTTGGTGGACATTTGTGAGCCAGGATTGGATTCCACGACTTTTTGATTTATTCTCAATCTAATAAGGAGACGACAAATGTTATTGATTTAAAATTACCTTATTTTCAGCACAGGTTTTTGTTTTAGAAATAAAGCATCGGTCACCAGGGCCAGATGATACAATGAAATCGACACAATTACAAAACAATAAAGTATTGCTTTCATTAGAGGAGCAATCACCATTATGATTATGAACAAATTGATGATTCTGTTGCATTAGTCTCACGACGATTTGGAAATTGAAATGTTAATAAAAATACAGTTTTATGAATGCATTGTTTTGTTTATAACAAGTTTCACATTCAAATGTAACACTAATTTTAATTGATATTTGACAATATGTTAAAACTAATCCTTAACTAATTAAGTTTATCGTTTATTAAGAAATTGCTTACTTTGAAATTCTTGCCAAGAATAATATAAATAGGTGTGTTTAATTAGATTGTAGTACAACTTGGCACTTTTTTAGTGTTTACTTGAACGACGTTAAAATAACCCGCAACTTTACTCACGTAAAAAACAGTAATTTGGTAAGACAACAGCAATAAAATATTAAGTAGAAGTATTTTTATAGGCAATATGTCCGAAGATAAAATACCAAAAAAAAACGAAAAACCGAAAGAAAAAATAAGTAAAAAAATTAAGAGTAAAAAAACACCAAATGTTATTGAGGTGAATAAGCGCGAATGTAACGAAAGTGAGGGTGGTTTGTACACCATTGTCAAAGTTAGAGATCTCAATAGAAACTGGTTAAAGAGGCTGCTACGTGCGAAGACCATTCTCAATTCAGTTTTATTGTACGAATGCAAAACGCAAAAACGTGACACGATCGGGATGTAGGTCGTGACAAGTGTTCTACTGTTACCAAGTAATGTACAATCGTATTGCTGTCTCTCAGTTGATGAGTTCATCAAAAATCTGGCAATTTCCAATCAAATAACACAAACAACATTTTAGTTACACCTTAATACTTATTATAAGTACTATTCACGCTTAAATATAGGAACCGGTTTAGATGAAATTTAAAAAAAAGTACAGTTTCCGTCCGATAGAATTCAACGCGTTCGTAATCAAGGGCGCCAAGTAGTTTCATTAGATTTAGATATTGGATTTATTTAATTAACTAGAATAGTAATAATAACTAGATATTGATATTGAATAGGATTTCATAGGATAGTTAGTTATTTACGCAGGCTTTTGGTTCTAAAATATCACGCTACGATCAATAGGAACGCAGCACTTAATAACCGAGGTACGAAGTTCGCATGGCACTGACCCACAGTGATCGAAGTGATAAAGCCAGCAAACAGTGAGGTTTGTACTTAGCGTGTATCCACAAATCTACATGCATTTGATAATGTCTTACTAACATAGCTGTATCTTTTGCTGATGAAGATGACACACTTGCCTGAAAAATCACACACCATGATATATATTATATATTTTTTCCCAAGAAAAATTAAATAACATAATAGTAACAGTCTCGGTGGCGCAGTGGTCGAGCACACGGCTTCTGATCCAGAGGTCCGGATTCGATTCCAGATACTGACACACACCAATGACTTTTCGAAAATTGTTTTCGGAAGTTATGTGTGATAAATATCGATGACTGAAAACTTTGTGCCCGGTATGGCAATAGGTTCGCCACCTATTCCATTTGGGACGTAAACATAACGGCGAGACGAGACTTAACAGCCGCTGCCTACACCTTCGGGTAACAAAAGGCGTGAAGTTATGTTATGTTATGTTAAAAATTAAATAAATAAAGATGAACAATAATGTCCTTGAGTCTTCCCAGCCCATGGTCGAAGGGTTTCAAATTCTTAAAAATTAATAGTATAATTAGAAGAAAAATATGAATACTGACTGTAATTAATAATTATCAATATATACTACAAATTAAGTGATCTTATATTGTAGGAAAAGTGCAAAAATTGAAAGTTCCGACACACGATACAAACCGTAACATAAGTAATGTAAAATAACGCAATTTAATGTAAAATAGATGTATTTGTATTTCTATTTCTATTTATTATAATTACTGCTAATATTTTTATAGTGAGATTGAGTAATCGTTAGGCTTAAATAATCACTCTTTTCTGGTCTTCCCCAAGCTGTGAAGAAACTGCTACCGCCTGGGGATGACCATAATTTGCAGCCACCTCATTTAGGCCGGGTTGCTAAAGAAGAGAGTTAATGACACGATCTTTGCACACCTCGCAAATTTTTTTTCTCATTCGTAACTCTAGTCAGATCCATAGGAGCGTTCCTTCTTAGCATTAAGACCGGTTCTTTGCATACCGACTATCTTTTTCTCACACATAAAAGCCGTTCTGAAACGTGATCTACACAGTATCCAAGCCTAACAGTTACTCAATCTACCAATCACTGTAGAAATATTGAATTATTAATATTATTATATTAGCACTAATTACATAAATTACATATAGAAATACAAATACATATTATTTTCCATTACATTTTGTTAAGATTATCAATCAATCAGTCCACATCAAATCAAAGATTACAGTAATTAGTATTTTATTAATATACATTACAAGGCGTCATTAGAGGCACTTACAATATTTCATAATATCAAGCTTTTTGGTGAGTAAATAAGGTTTACTTTAACCTTGGCACGTAGGTGCTCCACAATGAGAAGAAACAGTTCACACAAAACGCTACAAAATGTTCTCTTTGTTCGCCAAGTTCGTATCTAAATGCCATTTGTATGTCAAACTTGTCACGCTTTTGTGTTCGCCTCAAAAACACGGACCCAACCCGAATTGGTTGGACCTTTGTTGAGTAAATTTAAAGTTTGTTGATGATTTCCCCATCTGATGTAATATTTCGAAAAACTACAATACTCAATCAATTTTAAAAAGTAGATACTCTTTTCGCGTGTCTAGTAAAAATAATGACGGGATTTTTGGATAAGTTTTGCATCTAATTAGATTTTAAATCAGTTGCCATGTATCTTGCTTCTCTAATAAGATTTTAGGGTACTTGGAGATCTACATGTCCAAATAAATAGTTTATAACAGGAGATAGGCATAGATCTTTCATTCATTCACGGTACATCGATATGGAGAAATGCAAATATAACCTCGATATTTTTTTTCCAAATTAGCGGCTCACAAATATTATTTTATGATACGTTAAATGAAATTAATAACTTAAGCAAAGTTCAATAAGAAGCTAACCTTTATAACAGCCATAATAGGTAGTTAATAGGAAGTAGATACCTGCAACCGAAATGCCATACAAAAGTTCGTAGCAACCTGTGGACTTGATTGACGCAACCGGACTATTTTCCCGCTGCAAGTTATTTGCAATCTAGAGCTCGAGAAATAGCAACTTACGACATTACAAGACACAACAACATAGCCAAGTTATCTACATTATTATTAAAGCGTTGCAAAATACCATCGGAACAATAATAATTCTTAAATTTAGTAGATCACGATCAAACACCATTTGCAACTATATTTATAAAGAAAAAAAAACACAACTGCATTCAAAGTTCACTAAATTTAAATTGGACCATTTTGGAATGCTATTTTGAATAAATTTTAAATATTGAATACGTTAGTGTCACTTATTAGTCTGTGGACGTCGCCATGACACTTTTAAGCGAATACATCTATAGGTACTTATAATAAAATTCGAATACGGTGTAAACTTAACAAAGATCTTAATTAAATTAAGCAATACGAAATTCAAAAGAATTGAGCAAGTATAATATGAAAGTTTTTATTGAATACAATTAATTACACTTAAGACATGGATTAAACAAAAATGTATGTTATAATAAGAATTTATTAGCACAAAAATTAACAATATTTTAAAGAAAACTCTCATTACCATACACACACTTAAATGGAAAGCGAACGACATAGTGTATACATTAATTTATCTAAAACAATTAAAAAGAAAATAGAATATCTAACAGGACTAAGCACTTAACTTGGCATTTTTAGAAAACGGACGATACCTCGATTAAAGAAAAAAAAGAAAGACAATGTTAATTGTTCCTATTCTCAGGAAGCGGCTGAACAAAAATAAAACAGTCTAATTGTAAGACAATGCAAAAAGTAATGAATAAAGCAAAAACTAGACAGTATAACATTTCTTAAATGATGTAACGTATAATTTCCTAGATTTAAAAGTGTGACAAATCATAACGACTATGTCTTCAATGCGCGGAAAATAATGAAGAACACGACGTAATTATTAGGAAATGGGAAGTGTGTTAAGCTTGAGCAGTCACCTGTTGTGTTGACAGTTTGTAAACTTATACGAGTTTACAATTTTACATTTTATCAATATTTTCAATCAGACACATAATATTGTTAGATTTAGGTATGGTAATTCAATAAAGTATACGTAGTGTATTGACAGTAAGTAAGTGTATTGACAGTAGTTGACAGACATTAGGTTTAGCAAAAACTGTTATTTTTTTTTAATTACAACAATTATAGATTGACGCTTATAAACAAACCGTTACCGGTGCCTATCAATTTGTTGCCTTTAAAAATCACAGAACATCTTACGTGCGTTGCCTTTGAAAACTTACTAATTGTTGTTTTAGAATTCGTAGTATAATAACACCCAAATGGACACTGATTAATACAAGTCTTCATGGAACCCCGAAAACTTTGGAACACAAACGTTACAATATGAAAAAGCAGTATTATTTAGTTGCGGGTTTTTTCCGCCCCGTTTCCGTTTTTTGTAAGAATCGTGCCTTGTGGCGCTCCGCTCTCTCTACCTACCCCGCAAGGGATTTGGCGTGAAGTTATGTATGTATGTATGTATGTAACTCTAATTAATTTTGAAAAGAGAATGACTATGACCGCTAAAGCCGCTTTGGTTTAAAATAGCAACCATGTTATAGCAATAGGTTTTGTCAGTTATATCTATGCTCAAGAAACTGTACTTAGAATGACTAATAATGCTTTATTCCTAGTTATTCTAGGTACAATTTCAATTCAATACATTTTTTACAGTGGTAGGGCCACGAAGTTCGCTGCATGAATGGACAGGCTCGAGCGGTGAAGTACCACGATCTCTCAGAATATCGGCGTAAATTGGCTCATGTCGCGTTTCGCTCGGTATCCGTCCTACTCCCTTAAAAGCCGACATAGCAACTGTATGTGTTGTAGGTGTCCCTGGCGGCCATAGCTGCTTAACATCAGGCGACACGCTTACTCGTATGTCCAGTCACCTATCCCATAACACAACATCACAAAAGTTTATATTACAAGTGGTATTACGAATATGATTTCGTGTCTAATTCGTAACGCTCGATTCAGACTATAGATAGCGAGAACACAGCAAAGAAACTATTTGACTTTCACGTTTTCCAACTTGGAAACTATTTAACCTTGTAAATAATTTATTTGTTCATGGAAATAACGATAATAATATATTATCTCCACTTAAGTAAATACTTATATATGATGTTAACAAATATATATGTACATACATACATATTTCATATTGTTATGGTGTGCGGCCTTCAACTTATTATTATGCAAATTATTAAAAGAATATTTACTTACTTGCGTCAAGTTAACAGTTATGGGTACTAACAGTTAGTTATATTTAACTAACAGTTAAAATATTAACTGGGTAGGCTAAACTACTCGTAAGAGGTAACTAAATAATCATTATCAGTACATAGTGTAAAACAAAGTCACTTTCCGCTGTCTGTCCCCTTATATACGCATATCTTTAAAACTACGCAACGGATTTTGATGCCGTTTTTTTTTTAATAGTTAGAGGGTGTCAACGGGGTGGTTTTGATCTGTAATTCATATATGATGTTGTAAATAAAAAAAAAGATAATTTTCGAGATTTAGCACTTGAATTGCAAACGCTGCCTGAACCCTAAGTGATAAATCAAAACAACTACATACTACATTATTATACACCTTTAAAAGGTCTACAAAAAAGTCCGCGAGGGCATATGTCTATCTCTTAGGGATAGCCCACAATGACCATTTAAATTGTTTTACTTTTTACGAGAAATAATGGGCTATTTACGAAGCGATTTTAAACATTACAGTATTAATTTTCATCTAATTAAGTGTCTTAAATAGATTGTGCATGTAATATAGATGATCCTGGCCCTTTACAGCATGCAATTTAAACAAATATTTTCAAAGATATTGCAGTATTAACATAGCGGGACAGTAGATAATACTTTTGATGCGGAACAACGTTCGCCGGGTCAGCTAGTAGTAAATAATTTGTGGGGTTTAATGTGCTTGTTCCAAAATACCAGTATAGTAAAAAACTAGGGGTTTTTTTGTAAGTAGCAGACCGCGCGAACTTCGTACCACTATATTGTATGTAACTTCCCGCCTCACGGTGTTACTCGTGTACAAACAAAATGTCGATGACGACGATAATTACACATAGCCTATGTTACTCAGTGATAATGTAGCTTTCTAAAGAAAAACGAATGATTAAAATCGTTCCAGTACTTTTTGAGTTTATTCGTTACATACAAAAATACAAATCTTTCCTCTTTATAATATTAGTATAGATAGGCCTTTTTCTACTCGAGGCAGTATGCAATTTCAGTTATGCCACAACACGCCAAATTTTCACATCCCAAACAGAATAAAATACACACCTACTGTTATATTAAATACAATATTCGTTCCTATTATACCTTTGCATGAATGGGCCGGCTCGACCGGTAAAATACCACGACCTCTCAGAAGATCGACGTAATGTGGCTCATGCCGCGTTTCGTTAGGTGAAAGAGGTACCCGGAGGCTCACCCCGCCTTCCTCATCTTTTCCTATCCTACTCCCTTAAAGGTCGGCAACGCAACTGTAAAACATTATATGTGTTGCAGGTGGACGGCGTTTGCCCTCCTATGCCATAAAAAATATATTTGAAACCCAATAAAATTGAACCGATGCTCCAAATACATGAAACAAAGTCAAAAGTTTTAAAGTGTTTATGTTTGTTCTCAGTTGGAGTACGGATGGTCACGCGGTGGTCACCGGTGTGTCCGACACCGAGCGCCAGAATCCACCATGTCCGTGAGCAGTGATATCAGGTTCACTCGGCGCAAGCTGAGCCGTCCATGTCGCGGCTGCTGCGCTGCCATAGCATCACTGCTCGTATTGTTGCTGCTTGCTGCTGTGGCTGTATATTTAGGACGTAAGTGTCAGATCATTGCACCCTCTTAAAGTATTAACAGCCCCTACACAAGCTCTATCAAAATATTACTTGCCACCAATATAACTTCAGGCTTTTGCTACTCGAAAGTGCAGGCAGCGGCTGTTAAGCTTCGACTCGCCGTTATGTTTACGCCCCAAATGGAACGAACCTATTGCCATACACTGGGTACAAAGGTTTCAGTCACAATATTTATCACACATAACTTCCGTAAAAAAAATCGAAAACGTCATTGGAGCCCGGATTCGAATCCACGACTTCTTGGTTACGAAGACTTAAAATTCGGCATAACATAGGAAACGAACAACGGCGTTTTTAACACTATTGTTTTTGTTAACTTTGGTGTCTAATTTTTTATCTAATTGACATGACAAATTCTTGACAAATTTTCCGCTTCACGGATAAAATCATTATCTTGCTTATAGAGTACAATGAAACTCGAAAACATAGCTATCAAAGGCATAGTAACTTTTGTAACTATTAGATCTTCATGCCCATAATGATCTAAGGTGGTAAGCAGCGACAATTATGTCTCGTCGAGCTCAACAAATTATTTTTGTTGCCATGGAGAAAAGCTACGTAGCTTATTGGTATTATTCGGGCAATTTGATTCAGATTTTTTTTCAATCCAGTATATTTATGACACTTGACTCCATACGAAATTTCTTAAAAAAAAACTTCGGTGTGTTTAAATGAAAAAACTCATAATAAGAACTTCGAAACTCACACGCGTAACTGCATAGAGGTATATTAATATTTGGCAACTTAAAATCACTTAGTAACGATGATTTGATACTTAATATTATATTAACCTTTGTCTCCAAGTATTTTATGTTTTCTGACATTTACAGCGACTTTTGTAAAAATATTTAAGTGTTATTAGCGGACCTTCTGCCACCTCTAAGTTGATTAAAAAATAAACAAATATAATATTTAATAGCACTCTAGGAAGTTTTCAAACTTTAATGATATCAAGTTATTACAAAAAAAAATACGAGTATAAGAAAAAAAATCATTTTAGAATCAGGTTTGTACTGATACTAGATACTATTGAACAGAATATCCGCATTTTTGGACGTCTATGCTTTGAAAGTAGTCAGCATATTAGACGGTTCTTTATGACATTTCCCCAAATCTATATATATGAAATAAAATACTTCGTAATATAAATGTCTGTCTGTTACTTTTATATTATTAAAATTGGATATTACATTCCAATAATATTACGATTATATATGTATTAACGATCAAATGATCAATGCACGCGGATCGTTGACACTCGAACCATGGATGGTGTGTATTTTGTATAATAATTTTCCGAAATCCTACCTCAAAGAAATTAAAAATGGGACCAAAGTTTATATGGGTGTTGTTGTTTTTTCTTACACTTGGTGCGTATTTTGGCCTTAAACTATTTTTATATCATCACGCTACTACTAATTCCAGTAAGTAAAACATTAGCCCTTTTTAGTTCTAAACTTAAAATCGAAATAATTAAGCCAGATTTAAGTAATTATTTAGTCGTATAAAAATAACCATACTGGGCTGTTATAAATCTTAACATTGAAAGTAAATTGTGAATATCTTAAATTCACTTTATTATATAATTATCAAGTCAAATGTTACAGTTTCATTACTTCAATACTCATGCAGTGTAAATTTCGATTGTAACGTAATGATTGGCCTCAATCTTACTTTTTTTGTGCATTGGCTGACTGCATCAGAAAGACGGTTGTTTATTTATACATAACTTTTTATAAGTCAGATTTCTTATTATAGAAATAAAATCCGTACAAGTCATTTACGTAAGGGTATCTAAGTACTACTTAAAGTACATAAATATTATGTTATGTAATTAAATTATAATATGTGAATAATTTACATTTACTATGTGAGGTTCAATCTGGGGGGAGTTATGGTGGGAGGTGGACAGTATAATGTTAAAATTTAATTATTTAAGTTACGTGAAGTAATTAAAGTTACCTAGTTCACAGAGTGATTTCGATCTCTCCGTACAAGACACGGTACATTAGATTAGGGCAAATGATAATACATATATACTTATTATGTAATTTTATTTGAATATAAACAATAAGTATTTATAACATAATAATTTCCCTCAGTTTGTATATTCAAATAATTATGTATTGCTAAAATTACCAATAAGTTTCTTGTATTCACAAAGTATATGGATCAAATATGATCGATCAGTCAATCATAATCAGTTCAGATGCCATTTCCTTTTCTTTCTATAAAAACAGAGAGATGAGATTTGCCTCGACCCTCTCTCCCCCCTGAATCATCTCACGTAATTTATGGACGCCCCATTTTGTATTGTCTCGGTAGTTGAAAGTTGTGTACCTCGCTTCTGAATCAAAAACTTATGGGATCGAATCCTGGTGTGGACTTTTTGAAAGTTATAGATTCGGTGCGGCTATATAGCCGATTCGGCTATAAAAGGCGTACAGTTACTAAAAAAATTAATATTTTATATGTTGATATATATCACTTAATATCAGAGTGAAAGGGACTCTGTGTTGCTGGTCAATAAATGGCCTCATGTCTCGCTTCAGCGATTTCAACAAAACGTGGTAGTTATTTATATTGCAATACAGAATAACTTTTATTATTTATTTCCTACTAGTTTGGTACTAATTATTATTTACTTTACCTGCTAATTTTGCTTGAAACTAACTGGCTAACCGCTTATTCTAAAAACGCCCAGGGAGTGTAATATGCAAAAAACTAGACGTATTTTGAAAACTATCATATTTTCAGTATGTACCAAAAGTCATCAATCATTGCAATTGCAGAACATAAGCTTTGGAAGGTGTTCAGGTTCACGGAGCTGTCCAGGCTACAATTACACCACTTATTGAGCTAGAGTTTAAGAGGAATTTTTCAAAATTTTATTCACAATCAACCAAGTGGAAAGTGACTTTGTTTTATACTATGTAATGATACATGTTAATTGCAATTCCATGACCTGGAAGTTGAAGTTGCGAAACATAGTTCCGTTGAAACTATCCCAGCTATTCGTCGGCCCCACATACCTCTCGCGTACAGTTTTTGCTATTGCTATTAAATTATAATTAAATATATATTTCCCAATTATATTACGATTACGTATACCAATCATTCTTGAGTGTTAATTAGTATTATCGAAGTTGTATCAACCAGTAATTTGTTTCGATATTGTATAAAAGGTTGCGACACCATATCGCTGTTCGACGATCAAAAAATATAAAAATATTTTCATTTGTCTATGGTATATCTTTTTTTTTGTCATTATGTATGGAGTATTAGTTCTTTATTATAAAGTGGCATAAGTACTTATGTTTAATATTATTTGCCAGTCACCGAAGCTAAGGCCGGTGAGTTGTGTGGCCTTGCGGTATCTCTCTCAGGCGACAAGTGTATACCTTTACAAGAAACAATATCATTTATATCTTTATCCGAATCTATATCGATCTAATTTAGAATCGATTATATAATTCGAGATGTGTTAAAATTTGAAAGTTATTCGATAAATTACTTTTGCACTATCAGCAATATTAACACGCATATGAACGTATATTGGAAACAATCACGAAAATTGCTGTTATTGTATTCAGAGATTTGTCGATAAAGAAAAAAGAGATTGTACTTCCGCGTGTCGTGTCGTGTGCCGTGTGAGTTATGAATATTGTTACACAAATTTCTACACCATAATATATCCATTTTGTTATTATTAAATTTATATAACTACTATGTACGTGTTCATACTGAATTTTACATATTAACCGTGAAAGAACGTATTATTTACTTCGTCATCATACAATCTTTACGAATTTTCGTATTTATTCATACATAACTTTACGCCAAGTACTCATGATGTCATGAGTACTGCTTCAAGCAGTCGTTCTATTTGGCCATAGAGAGTGTATCCTGACCGTCCTCGACTATTTGCTTAGACAATTTTCCATCCCCCTTTCTTTTTCTGTCCGACATATCCGAACCATCGGAGCATGCCCATTGCCCATCCACACTTTTGCACCGACACACTCTTTCAATCCAACTTCAATTTTATATGCATCTTCGTATTATTATATGTATTCATGAATATCATATTAATTAAAGTCTTGATTTGTAATTGTATCCATATGAGTATTTAAGACGTGGTTTTAATTTAATAATACATATGTCAAGGTTTTGACTAGTGATGTAACGAATATTCGCATTCGCATTCGCGAATATTCGCATGTTTTTCGATATTCGCATTCGCAAGAAATGTTGCGAATGTTTGGCGAATGTTTTTATAACAAAAAAAATGTACCATACGAAAATTAAAATTTATATTTTGTTTATATAAATGTATTATATTAATGATAAAGATAAAGATAAATTTATTTATCTTAGTAATCGACCGCTATCGTATGCTGATACTTATATTTACCTGGGAAAACAAATCTCATTTAACCCACACAACAACGAACTAGAAGTAGAGAGAAGGGCCAACATCACCTGGAAGAAATTTTGGAACCTCAAAGAAATCCTAAAAAGTGACATGTCCATAAATTTGAAAAGTAGAGTCATGAACACCTGCCTACTCCCATCACTAACTTACGCTTGTCAAACGTGGAAATACACTAGCAAACTAAAAAATAAGATCATAACCAGCCAAAGAAGTATGGAGAGAAGCATCCTGAAAATCAAAAAGATACAAAAAGTCCGCCATACCGCCATAAGACAAAAAACTAAAGTTATCGACGCACTTAGTTACTCACAGAAGCTAAAATGGCGATGGGCTGGACATGTAGCCAGACTCAAAGATAATCGCTGGACCAAAACGACAACGTCATGGGTAGGACCATCAGGCCAGAGGAAAAGAGGTAGACCAAACACGCGATGGATAGACGATGTGGTAAAAATAGCAGGCACACACTGGATGCGAGAAGCTGAAGATAGAGAAAAGTGGTCATCTTTGGAGGAGGCCTTTACCCTCCGTTGAGAGGGGTTCTTGTACCCTTAACATACGTAATGTACCTAAAAGTAAAGCACGAAGTAATGAATGCATGTAAACTATTTCTGTATAATTTTTTTTTTCTTTTCTTTTCTATATTTTTTTTCTACTTTTGTACTGTAAACCTATATGTAACCTATATTTTGTAACAAGAAATAAACAGGCTTTTTATTTATTTTATTTATTTATTTATTATATTAATGGATCAGCCTTAAATTAACTAACTAGATTAGAAATACATACATACATAAAAAAACGTCACATCAAGGACATTGAATGTTAGGCAGAGAGAACAGAGCGCTATAAAGGACGATTCATACACGCCTCACTCACTTCTTTGAGTTTTATAATTCTTGTCAAACACGTTCGTCGACTTTTAAGGCTCCTCACATCACCTTCCTCCAGGACTGGTTCTGTTTGCTCATGGAAAGTGGTGTCTAGGCAGTCTACCACTCCTACATGCATGCGTTTTTGAATTGTATATCTGCTTTGCCAATGTTGCATTATCCATTTTTTCTACATGTTGGAACCATCGGAGCATGCCCATTCATACTTTCCCATCGACACCCTTACAATCCAACCTCCTTCGGTACAACCTTGTTTTCGACGTGGTCATCGAGAGTCACTCCGCAGATTTTGCGGAGTGCCCTCATTTCGACCGCGTTTATCCTTTCGTAACCAACTTACCTTTCAGCTCAGAGCCAATTGCTTCTATACGATATTGCGGAGTGAAAAAATCTGGTCCATGTACCCTCTTCCGCTTCTGAAACCACTCTGAACCTTCCACAACACTTCGTCAGACATTACCATCATTCCCTTTGTCTATACACTTTCGCTGCTAAGCTAAGCTCATTTAACTGGTGGCCATGTACCTGGCGCTCTGCATACGTGATCTCTTATCTTCATTCAAAGTCCAGTCCATGGAAAACTCACCCAACGTCCAGCAAAAATTATTTTATTATGCCACGTTTCGTTCGGTGAAAAAGGTACCCGGAGGCCCACTTCCGTTCCCCATCCTTTTCCATCCCATTTCCTTAAAGGTCGGCAACGCAACTGTAACACTATGCTTGTTGTAGGTGCCCATGGGCGGCGCTGGTCACTTTCCATTGGGTGACACGCCCAATCGTTTGCCCTCCTATCCCATAAAAAAATTAATGTCCACGTGTCAGAATGTAAAAATAAACGTATAAGATAATCTATATACTCGTATATATAAGAGATTTCCACCTATATATTGACTCATCACGATATCTCTGGAACCATAAGGCGTAGCGACTTGAAATTTGGTAGGATTATTCCTTTCGCCGAGTAGAGGTCAGCTAAGAACGGATTTTACGAAATTCCACCCACAAGGGGGGTTGCGGGGGTGTTAACAATGGAAAATTCCCATTTTTAACCTATAGCTGCTATCGACTTCAAATTTGTCGAAGATATTGCAGTATTAACATAGCGGGGCAGCAGTTATTACTTCTGATGCGAAACAGAGTTCGCCGGGTCAGCTAGTAATATGTATAAAGTACGTGTCACTTCGTTAGCCCGTGATGACTCCCAAACTACTCAACCGATTTTAATGAAAGTTGCACACCGTATGAAGTTAATCCAACTTAAAAGATGGGATAGTTCATTTTTTTATAGTACTCCAACCGCAAGATTGAACACGGGAGGGTTACATCAGGAAAAAGACACGTTTGTTTAAGTATGAAAATATGTCAAAATATTCTTCTTATAATCATATTATTCCCCAAAGATCTTGGCTTGACCGATTTTGATTAAATTTTGTGTGTATTATAGGTAGGAGAATCGCTCGAACGCGTTTGCAAAGGGTTCAAAGAAATATTCGCATTCGCATTCGCGAATATTTTTAGGAAACATTCGATGTCCAAAATCACTAGTCCAAAATCACTAGTTTTGACACACTTGGAGGTCAGAGTTCGTTTAGGTGTTGCATACAACTTATTCATTTGCTGGTTTGTTTGAAATCGTTGCCAGAAAACTTGATGATAAAATATTTAAAGAGTTCCTCGTCGAAAAAGTTTCCAATAACTAGACAAAGGACATATTCGAAAATACTATTTATATAATAATATAATACTAGCTGACCCCGCAAACGTTGTTTTGCCAAAAAATAAAATTTAAAAAATAAGGGTTGATCGTAGGGGGTTGAAATTTTAGGGTTGTATGTATTTTTGTATCCCGTTTTATAAAAAAAATAAGAAACAGAAAAATGTCGAAAAATTAAAAAAAAATATTGAGGGGTGGGCTTACCCTTGTGATTTAGGGGGATGAAAAATAGATGTTGTTCTATTCTCAGACCTACCCGATATGCACACAACATTTCATGAGAATCGGTCGAGCCGTTTCGGAGGAGTTCAATTACGCACATCTAGACTCGAGAATTTTATATATTAGATATTGCCATTTTTCTCCAAGCGATTGCATTGTTTTTTTTTTCGTTATTAATAGTATAAGCTAAATTACACACTATTCATTACATTATTTCTACTTGTAGACAAAGATTAGTTATGTACTAACTGTAAAAAATATTGGTATACTAACAGTGGTAAAGCCACGCAGTTCCACTACCCGTCCTTCATTCCGTCTATGACGTTCTCCCTATCGCATCGTAAGGGTTGGCAACACAACTTCGCGTTGCAGATGTCCATTGGCGGCGCTAGTCGCATCAGTTACCTTAACTTAAAAAAGTGTGTTTAAGCTAAGATATGTAAAAATTAATATAAATATAGGTAATATTTTATAATATTCTTTACAGACATGTACCTGTTCGGAGATCCGCTAAACCGGCAAACATTCCGTGGCTCCTTCGTCGTCACCACGTGGGGTACCAACATAAGTGAAAAGTTCATTGCCATTGACTCCAAGGACAATCGGTCGCGTGAAAGTGAACTGCAACAGATGCTCTTGAATCTATATCGAAGTTCAGAACTGAGATCCTGTTTCGTGTCTGCAGACATACTAGCCTTGGATAGGTAAGACTAAGTTTTTTTTTGTTTATCTTTCGTGCACTACGACCAGAAAACGTTGTCGTTTAAAAGTTGTTTCGCTTCCTGCTTCGTGTTGCATAGAGGCAAATACCTTTGTTTTAATTCAACGTTTTGTATTACTATCGGTATTGCAAATCATCAATATTGATCTAGAGATTAATTGACTGTTATCAATAATATCTATTATATGTGTTATATTAAATAGTAATAGATTCCAATACCTATTAATTTAATAGATAGTGTTTAATTCAACAAGCATATAGAAATAATTCGATACCTTAATTTGCAAAATTGAAAATGTTGATACCAATAGAAACTAGATAATATCTAGTATCTGCCGGTATCAAAATGCCATTTTCGAAAAAAAAAAGTGGATTTATTACATAACATAACTTCACGCCCTTTGTTACCCGAAGGTGCAGGCATCTCGCCGTTATGTTTACGTCCCAAATGGAATAGGTGGCGAACCTATTGCCATACCGGGCACAAAGTTGTCAGTCATCGATATGTATCACACGTAACTTTTGAAAATTTCGAAAAGTCATTGGTGTGTGCCAGGATTTGAACCCACTACTTCTTGAATCAGAAGCGGGGTGCTAGCCAGTGCACCACCGAGACTGTGATTTATTAGGTTTGTAAATTTAGGGTATCGAATTGTAAAATAAAGTCTAAAATAGATATTATATGTAATTACCATCAACACATTTCTTGAATTTATTTTCAAAAAACTTAAACATTACTAATACGGTCAAAATATGTTGGTGTGGCCTGTTAAATGGTTCTCGCAAATAATTAACTAGTATTGACTGCGCAACTAGTATTAGGTACTAGTTATCTGTTTATAGATAAAATATTTTAGATATGTTTGTAAATAATTATGTACGAGAGCTTGTAATACAACATGTTCTCGCGTCTTGTCTTCCTCTCTCGTTTAATGTATCTTCCTTTTTTATCCTTGTGTCTCTTTTTGTTGTTTGCAAGAGTCTTGACGTGAAGTTTATATTGTTTCAATAGCTATAGATAATATGGTCGTTGGTATGAAGCTTTCGACTTTTCTAACTTTATGATATTTTAAAGTCACCATCGATTTACAGGACAAGACTATGAAAAAATTGAAAAATTGAAGTAATAAAATATATTCAACAAAACAGGAACCTTATTTTTTCGAAATTAAAGAGCGATAAAAAATTAAAGAACAGAAATCGCAATTTTGATTAACATTCTAAACTCTCGTTGTTTCTTCAATCAATAAAGTAAGAGTAAATATAAAATTATTAACTCTTTTATTTAATTGCCGTTTATATTTAATGGGTAAAAAGTTAATCACTAGTTTAACTCGATTGGTAGATGATAGAGAAAGTCTCCGTCATTTCACAGAGTTTACGGAACTTGTAATCAAACGTGAGGCAGCTTGCCACAAATAAAATTATACGACTTTTTCTCCCGGGGATCCAAGATTATTGTTCACTCAATCATTTCCAAGTAAACTTTCTTTATTTTTATAAATTACTTGCTTCTGCCCGCGCAAAAAGTTACGATAAAAAATTCTTTGCATGAATTCTTTTCGAGAACCCTATTTATTAAAAAAAACAACAACAACAAATATAGCCTAAGAAGTACTTACTTTTGAATAAACAACTATGTCGCCTCAAGTTAAGTCAATAACTGAATGCATTGTGTTAAACTTTCATGGAAAAGTATCCGGCACTTAGGACCAAATAAGGTGTCTTAACTTACGAGTATTGAAGGACCATAGAATTTTGGCTATTTTTAAAAGTGACTATTTTAAAATAAAATATTATTACAACGAGCTGTTAAGTTTTACTATGCAAAAAGTATCTTACTAGTCCCTGTTAATTAGCACATGACCGGTCATCAGCATGATCAGGATATCGCTCGTAAAATAAGTGGTACATTGCAATTGAAACGGAGGCTCTATAAAAAACGGTTACATCTATATTTACATATATAAATGTTTGTATATCTAAACACGATATGCATAATGTGTCGTGTTTTGGTGTCACCGAATTGTGTGTCATAGAAATCAAAACTACTTCGAAATACTTTTACTTTTTAACCCGTACCCATACTACCCATTGTCAGAGACGATAATAACCTATAATAAGCTAATACCCATAAACGAGCTATTCTTGTATCGGAATGTACCTACCTACATATGGATGTAATCTGTAACTCGGAAATGGTTCAATTTGCATGAAATTTCGTATGCGGGGTAAATGTTAGATACATTTACCCCGCATACCAAATTTGGTTTCATTTTAAGAAAAAGTTTGTCTACGAAGTTATAAAAGCTAGAGTTCAGATTACCATTCAGTTCATTCTTTTGTTTTTCGTTTTCATTTTTTTTTCTTGCTATAATGTTAAAAGGAAGCATATATATTCAGCCAGACACATGTAATTAAATATAACAGCCACAGTGTCAGACAATGTGTTACATATATCACGAGAAAGTTCATAATACGTGTTCCGTATTGGAAGTTCGATACAGCTTTCTATGGAGAAGTAGGTGGAGAGGTACTTACCTACATTTTCGGTGTGTTCTACATTAATATTTATGTTCCTTTGAGAGTTAAGTTGGTAGTTCTTTCCGGATATCCCTCAAGGGACATGACGTGAAGTTATTTGTTGTTTAGAGAGTTAAACTAACACAATATTTATGCGTACAAAGATATATTCTGTTGTATTTTTTTTAGTTATCGCATTTTTATGACGGTAAATAAGAGTTGTTTCATATTAACGGATGATTGTACCTAACTAACACAGTGCCATCTAGTCTCCTGTTGTGGAACTAAACAATGGTTATAAACTTATAACATACAAAATATTGAAAAACTACCAGGCGGTATATAATGTCCATGTCCGTAACGCAAATATTTGTTATCGGGCTGATCGAATCAATTCAGCAGCCAGATCAATACTTGCACTAATGTACCACGAAGCCCTGTAATTGCCGCTGCTTACGCCTACGGATATTAATGGCGTGAAGTTACAGAGGTGATTAATTTACTCATATTTACGACATCCATAACACACTCATGCGATAAAACCGAAACAAAATATCACAGAGAAAGTAATATAAAATAAATAAATATTGCACCGTTACGAAAATCTAAAAAATGATCACCATCGATAGAATAAAATAGTAATAGCTACGTACAGCTTTTTATTAGTTTTAAAACAAACAAAAAAACCTGAACAGATAAAGTATTACTTGACCCGCAATGGTCGTCCCAAATCGTGGTCCGTCATCTGGTTTTAATACTTTTAATGTCCGTAACACTTTTACAATTCTGCACAAGATTTATTGACGAACGGAAGTACGAAGCTCGATCAATTTATTTTTAATTTGCCAATAAATTTTATGGTGGCCAGTTTTTTTTTTGTATAACATCTTACATGACTTTTATTTTGTTACCTAGATTAAAGATTCATTTCGTAATTTTCGGTTACTCTCGGACAGGTCAAAAAAATACCAAAATGAGGCATTAAAAACTTATTGCGTGATCATGACTATGCATATGTACATATCAATGCATAATTACTTAAGAAAAATACACACATTCTATTGTAATGGATAGAGCAGTAGGATTTCTCTCATCTGAAGTGAAGCTGATCGTCATGGTAGTTTTACCATGGATAAACCAATAAGAATACCTATTAAACAATGCAAAAGCGGATGGATCTAGGAGTCGAGGACGGCCACGATACACCTTCTTTGAAGGTGATATCAGGAGCCTTTAAAATCGACGTGCGTGTATGAAAAGAGTTTTGAAAGTCAAAGAAGCGAGTGAGGCGTGTAAGAATCGTGCCTTGTGGCACTATGTTCTCTTTGCCTAGTCCGCAAGGGATGTGACGTGAAGTTATGTATGTAATTGTATGTAATAACTATTTCACTCACTTTTATATTTTTGTGTTTGTACTTTGTAAGGTTTCTGCTATGTATATATTAAAGTCTTTTCTGTGTAGACAAAGCGAATTCGCTCAAAACCTTCACGGCCCATTTCGAAAAGGGAGGTAAAGATACTTTCAAAGGGCCGATAATGCTAGTGTGAGTGTTATTTGGAGAATAGTCGATAAGCCATGTTAAGCGCTTACTACCTGGTGGAGTTGGTCTTTATTTCCAAATAGGAATTTGTGAATACCATTTGTCTATCCCATTTTAACGGCCGGCAAACATGTTGCAGGTATCCATGGAAGATTTCTTCGAAAAAAAAGAACCCATAAAAAACCCATCTTAGTATCTATGTTAACGAAAGTTGTCTGCAACTATCAGTATCATTAAAAATTTTAATATGCTAGTAATATTTATTTATTAACATATCCTCTGGATCCAAAAACGAATACAGAGATTTCCATGTTGAGAAACAAAGAGGTGGTTTGTATCTATAATTCATGTATAATGTAGTAAAGAAAAAGTAATAATTTTCGAAATTATGCACTTAAATTGTAAAATTATTTTTGATGCGAAACAAAGTTCGCCGGGTCAGCTAGTTATTCATATGCATGTAATAAATAGCGGTTATTTCAATATTACAAACAGACACTCCAATTTTATTTATATGTATGTATAGATTAAAAACTATCTGTGGTGATACCAAGGACTTGTGTAACCAGTACTATGAACCATAATTACCTAAATAAACGTTTGCGTAAATGTGACATTTCAATGTTGTATCTTTTAATTTACCTACAGTTCAGAGAAAGGCATACGAGTGCACTTTGAGGTATCTTTTGAGCCGATCTTCACTGCAGTCACCACGACCGATGTGACTTCTGTGCTTAGGAGAGCACTAATCACGCCCACCGGTTACCTGGCTACTATCACAGCCTTGCCTGACACCCTACACATTGAGGTGAGTACCGGAAAAATTATACTTACTTATCTTGTATAGATGTATTATTTATGCATAGTAGAGGACTAATTTGTATTTTAATCGATATAAACTCTGATACTCTATAATCGATTATAATGCTTTGTTTATTAAATAACATAGGATATAATTTATAATATTCTTTTAATCCAAATTTAAATTTTTGACTAATTTTCTTGAGAATATCATTACATAGTTTAAAATAAAATCGCTCTCCGATGTGTGTCCCTTTATATACGGGTTTACGCAACGGATATTGATGCCATTTTTGAATAGATAGAAGGCTGTTAACGGAGTAGTTTGTAATAATTTAGTAAAGAAAAAGTAATCATTTTCGAGATTTTGCACTTCAATGGTAAATGCTGTAATAATAAATTTTGATGCGGAACAGAGTTCGCTGGGTCAGCTAGTTAATATATATCATTTGCCTTTTGAGGTCCACTGTTGGACAGGCCTCCCCCATAGAGCGCCACAACTGCCGGTCCGTTCACTCATGGAGGGTTTTTGCCATAATCGCTTGGCAGGCGGGTTGGCGATCGCAGTAGGCTGTATTTTGTTGAGAGAGAATGCTGCTGCCCATTCTTCCAGCCTTTTCCCTTAGTCACCTTTTACGACACCCACGGGAAGAGATGGGGTGGCGGTATTCTAAGCCGGCGCTACACAGCATAGTTAATAGTTAATATATAAACTCTGATATATTTACGATTGCTAGAAGTCATTGCATGAGATATTTTATAATTTACAAATGAGTACGATGAACCGTAATTTAAGCTGTTATAAATTAAATGCTAATTATTCTAATTAATACTTGTTTTTGGCCAACGAACCGAAACAAATTGCTGTTTCTATTTATCTTAATATATATCTATTAATATTATGTAATTAACTCACTTACGTTATTGCAATAGACCGGTGACAAATGGGTACGGTAGCCGGTTTCCAGTGTTCGATTCTCGTGAAATGAAGAGAGAAAAAAAAACCGAGAAATTTACCGTAATTCTCTCTTATTTGTACCTCAGTAGTGAATCTAATCTGTCTGTTATTTTTATATTTTAAAACTTTATATTTGTTTAAATTGCATGCTGTAAAGGGCCAGGATCATCTATATTTCATGCACAATCTTTGCAAGACACTTAATTGGATGAAAATTAATGCTGTAATGTTTGAAATCGATTCGTAAATAAGCCATTATTTCTCGTAAAAAATAAAAGTGGTCATTGTGGGTTATCCCTAAGACATGACTTATGCCCTCGCGGACTTTTTTGTAGACCTTCTGAAGATGTTTAATAATGGATAACATTATTTTGATCTATCACTTAGGGTTCAGCCAGAGCGTTCAATTAAAGTGCTAAATCTCGAAAATTATCGTTTTTTCTTTACAACATCATATATGAATTAATCAAAACCACCCTCTTGACACTCTCTAACTATTAAATAAAACCGGGTCAAAATACGCTGCGTTGTTTTAAAGTTATGAGAGCATTTAAGGGGACAGACAGCGGAAAGTGACTTTTTTATACTATGTAATGATTAAAAGACTAGGTGAAATCAAATTTCAACGCATCTCGATCTACTGGCAGCGTGCCCAGAAGGCTGGCCGCAATGCCACACTTAATGGCAATGCTCATCCTCGAAGCCTCCAGAAGCCTCGTGAATTGTCGTGTCGTTAATTTTAATATTTTATCATTATTGTCATCATCATTATCAAAAGTATCATCACAAAGGATTTCCTAAAAGTGATAGGATACACTCTTAGAACTTGAAAAGGGAATCTTGTAAAGTCCCCGCGCGGACCTATAACCTGAACCTAGACCATTTATTATGTTGCTGTAGAGTTTGAGTTTATCTATATTCTCTTTCTTAACTTCTATGAAGTTTGAATTTATTTACAAAGTAAAATTACTTCCAACAATATACTACTTCATCGTGTCTGCATCAAAATTTTCAGAGCAAGATACGTAATATGTAAATGCAAATATAACATTATGTAACTGAAGTGTTTAAATTATTTAAATTTGTTATGTAATATAGATAATATTTTCTTACGCATTTTGATTAAGAATTATTCTGTGGAAATCATATTTATAAATTCTATTTTCTTTTGTAGGAGAGTTCTGTGATATCGTCGTTGGAGCTGAAAGAGACTGAATCAACTCCTATTGATCCCCCCACCACGGAAGTACTAATACCAGAGACAGTAGAAGAAATCCGTGAATGTTCTCCCTTGTCTTTGGCGCTATGTTCTCATTTGCCTTACAATAGCACTTCATTCCCGAACCTGGTTGGACACTCGTCCAAAGATGCCTTGATGAATGATCTGGTTGCATTCCGAGAACTATTGGATGCAGAATGTTCACACTTAGCACAGGTAATGAAATATTAAATAAATGCATTATTACTTCACGCCTAGTGCCGTGTACTTGCAGAGTAGGCAGCAATAATAGAGCGTCATATTCATGTACTAATAGTAAGAATAGTAATATCATTTATTTATGAACAGACATTATTCTGAATTCGGCTGAAATGCAAATAAACATAATAAATAAATAAATAATTTTGCGGTTTTAAAATCTTTTAATAATTTCTATCTTCAATTTTATTAATTAAAAACTTGAGAGTTAGACGCGGCACACAGTGTTTAATTAATTCCGACTTTGTATACCTAAGTATATTATGGGTACAAATAGCTGAAAATTACATATTAAGTCGGATTGCGGTGAAAGATAAAGGCGTGGGACGTGAGTAATTGCGCGAAGCTGCGCAATGAACAATTAAGTTACCGCATTATATTTCATAATCATCAACTGATTTCGACTTAATTCTTAATATCCTTCTATTTCATATATATAAGCCTTCACTACAGCTCTTATACCCGAAGGTGTACCCAGAGACAGTTATGTTTCGACCCACCAAAATTTCACGTCCCAATTTGAATAGGTTGGGAAACTATTGTCATAGGACTATGGTAGGGCACAATATTTATCACACATAAGTTTCGAAAAGAAATCATCCCGGATTCGATAGTTAGACCACCGAGGCGACAAAGACTAAGTGAGAATAAACCAAATAACTAATTGAAATTCGCCACCATTTTAGGATTTCGTGTGTCAAATGCTTCAGCCGAGATGTCACGACTCCAGAGTAGTCAGACCGTGTCGTGCTTATTGCCGGACATTCCACGCCGGCTGTGGTGCGCGTCTACCTGAACGACTTCGGCCACATTTCGACTGCGCAAGGTTCCCCGATTACTTTGGCATAGGATCCTGTGCACCTGAACCAGGTATTGATATACTACTCTGTGTAAAAAGTATCGGGAATATGTCAATAAAGAGACCCGCGTAAAAGAGGTCGTTCTAATTTTTTTACTGCATGTTGGTAGCACTGTACTGATTTAGCGCGCAAAATTTGAACGGGATCTGTCATTTAATTTGTTTTAAACTAAACTTTTTGTTGGTCATAGTTAGAAATACCTACGGCGAATCATGTATATCGAAAACAAGGGCTTATGAATGGTATAAGGCTTTTAAAGAAGGCCGAGAAGTAGTAGTAGACTTGCCTCGTTCTGGTAGACCTTCAACCGCTACGAACAAAGAAAACATCGACAGAATCAAGAAGCTAGTGCTCGAAAATCGACGTATGAGTCTGAGAGAGTTGGCTAGTGAGGTGAACATATCTTTTAAGTCCGTCCACAATATTCTCATTGACATTTTAGGCATGAAACGCGTCGCCGCTCGACTAGTTCCAAAAGAGCTCAATTTTGTTCAAAAAGGGCAGCGAAAGCATGTCGCTGAAGACATGGTTTCCCGGGCTTCTACGGATCCGACCTTTATGAAACGTATAATAACTGGCGACGAGACATGGGTTTATGAGTATGACATGCAAACAAGCCAACAGTCTTCAGAATGGCGTATCGAAAACGAGCCGAAACCCAAAAAACCGCGGCAAAGTCGCACCAAAATCAAGGTGATGCTGACAGTTTTTTTTGACTACCGTGGTGTGGTTCACTCCGAATTCCTTCCAGAGGGAGAAACAGTGAATAAAGAATATTATTTAGGCGTCATGAAGCGTTTGCGTGAGAGTATCCGCCGAAAACGTCCAGATTTGTGGCGACACAACTCATGGATGCTGCACCATGATAATGCACCATCACACACAGCCATTATAGTGAAAGAGTTTTTAGCGAAAAATTCAACAAACGTTCTCGACCAAGCACCCTATTCACCTGATATGGCTCCGTCTGACTTTTTTTTATTTCCCAAGTTAAAATTACCACTTCGAGGAAAACGTTTTGAGTCAATAGAAGCCATAAAAGAAAATTCGCTGAATGAGCTAAAGGCCATACCGCAAATAGCCTATGAAAAATGTATGGAAGACTGGGTGAAGCGGTGGAGATGTTGTATTGCAAGCGATGGGGCCTACTTTGAAGGCGATAAAATAAATTTAGATGAATAATTTGTAGTTTTTGTTTTATTGACAAATTCCCGATACTTAGTACACAGAAGGTATATTAGGTAAACTTTTAAATTATATGTGTTTAGAGGATTCTTAAAGAATATATAAGAGATATAAGTAGACACTCGTTGTTGGGGCGCCATTATACTGCTGTCATGAACTTCCATCTGTAGTACCGGCTTTCCATCTCGGGCTTTGGTATTTGGACAATGTTATTAGTAAATATTGTACGGCAAATTAATAAATAAAATATTTATATATAATAGTAAGAATAAATAAATAAATTACATTATATACAATGAAAATACCAGCTGAAATCAAATCTCTGCATCTCGACAAGACTGGCCGCATTGCCACGCCGAATGGCAATGCTTCTTTGTGCTTAAAATTGAAATATGTATTACGTTTTACTTCATAACTGTTTATATTATGTGTGTGTCCATAATTACACCTAAATTAAATAAACATGTTTATAATTTGTTGTAATGCATATCCAGTTTTCATGTAAATATTATTATGGGATAGGGTGCAAATGAGCAAGCGTCTCACCTGATGGTAAGCAATTAACGCCGCCCGAGGACACCTGCAACACAGATAGTGTTACAGTTGCGTTGCCGTCCTTATAATTGGAAAGGGAAGGGGTCAGAAGTGGGATGGGAATGGAAGAGTGGAAGGGGTTGGTCCTCTGGTTATTTCTCTCTCGGTAATTACTGTAATTAGTTCTACCTATTTTATTATAGGATAGAAGGGCACCTGATGGTAAGTGACCAGCGCCGCCCATGGACACCTGCAACACATATAGTGTTACAGTTTTGTTGCCAACCTTTAAGCGAGTAGGATGGAAATTAATGGGGAAGGGGAAGGGTTGCCTCCGGGTACATCTCTGACCGAACGTAAAGCGACATGAGCCACTTTACGTCGATCTTCTGAGAGGTCGTGGTATTTCACCGGTCGAGCCGGCCCATTCATGCGGCGAACTTGTTGGCTCTACATAAACGTATTACTTTAGATTGCAGCGCCGGCCTGCAGCGCCTGGCCCTGTCGCGCCGCCAGTGTGACGGCATCCCTGACTGTGCCGGCGCGGACGACGAGCGGGACTGCGCGCACTGCTCCAACGCGAGGGAGGGGGGGCTGCGGTGTGCGCTCCACACGCGCTGCCTACCCTCACACCTGCGCTGTGACGGCACGCCCGACTGTCCTGACGGCAGTGACGAACTTGGATGTTGTAAGTTGCACCTCTACTCCACTGCTATGATCGATCGAGTCCCTGGATTTAAAAACCCGCGTTCAGGTTCATACCCGAGTTTAAACCACTGGGTTATCGATGCTATTTTCGATAAAACATGTTTAATAGGTACCTACAATACGAATAATTTTATGACAAGTCCAGGTCTGAATGGCTTAGCAGACGGTTCTTACACAACTGGCTCCTGCTTTATATAAGCTCGTCGGATTCTTCCTTCCTGGCCTGACGTGAATAATGTGAATATACTGTAATCATCTTAATAATACCAGAACCTGTTTATTCTGGAACAATATCAAACAACCGACCTACGACAAACAGCATTTATTATCAAAGAGAAATTTGTTCAGATATCAGCGTGTCGGCAGAGCTAGAGTTATTATTTTTCAGGAGACACATTAAATAAAAAACTGTTTGTTTGACGCAACAAGCTATTTTTATAGTAGAAATTACTGACAAGCAATTCAAAATCAATTCCACAGTATGGATTGCTCGTTCGCTGGCATCATGGCAGAGGGAGAACAGCGAGACAACCCTGGGCGCCATAAGGAACCGCGGGGGGTACGCCGTGTGGATGGAGCGCGGCCGGAGCGGCAAGATCTGCGCTACTCCCTACGAGCAGGACAAACGGGCTCTCAACAGCGTCGCCACTTCCTTGTGCAAATCTTTAACATTCAAGTAAGATGGGTTTTTCATAAATTTTTTTAGGGTATAAAAGGTAAACGACTACCGCCGCCCATGGACAGCTGCAAAGTAGTTAGTGTTACAGTTGAAATGCCGGCCCTTAAGATCGAAAGGCAGTGGGAGGGTACCTCTTTCACCAAACGACACGCGCCAAAATTTATTTAATAATCGTATCGAATCGTATACTCTTCTAGGAAAATTTAATTATCGCGATTTTGGGAAAGTTAACATTTGCATACTATTTTCTTCGCAGAACGGCTCTAAGTGCTGAAGTGGTACCGGATACAGAAGATCTGGATGAAAATCCAACTGAAAAAACAGAAAAGCCACAATACGTAGAAATTTTAGACCCTTTCTCATCGGAAATATCGTTCGTCAGAAGTGAATGTCCAGAGAAAAAAGTGATCAGAGTTATATGTGACCAATTAGGTGAGTTGAAACTTTGAATCGTCTTTCTTAAAAAACAGCCAGTATAGCCAGTAAACCATTTTGGAAACAACCAGATTTGGGAACCCTAATAGATGTAGGATTGACGATACTAATGCCAGGGATTTCACAAATGGCATCAGTTCACTTCACTACTATCAGGGTGGTTTCACGCCGTTACTACTTTCTGTCTCGAGGTTATTCAATAGTTCCCTTGTGTCTTCCATGAACGATGGCAAGAGTTCGATATTCTCTTAGCGTCTATACTCTATAAGGAAACCACTCTTCCAGTCCGAATAATGTATTTTCTATATTTGTGAAAAAGGACAGAAAATAAGAGACACTCCTGTCTCACAAAACCTCATTCTTTCGGAACACAATTAATAGAGCATTCGTTGCCAATTTGAATGAAGAAACGGTTCTCCGTGTACAAACAATTCCAAAGCAAGAATGGGAGTTCCTCAACATCTCATGTTGAGGAATCTCAATAAGAATATTCCACAGCTTTTTCCTAGGAAGCTCCTGCCTTAACTAAAGTAAATATTTTAACGTTAACGCGTTATATAGCGGGCGCAGGCAGATATGTCTAGAAATCCCCAGGTATTATTCAGTTTCCTGAAAAAGTGGCAGAGTTTCTTAAACGCATTCATCACAATTTTGTCACTCTACATATTTATCATGTCCTGGCAAGATTTGATTGGTGCATACCTGTGTTCGAATTCGGGTCCTCTACTAATTCACATGCCAGTAAATAATGTATATTTTAAAAATATAAGTATTTCCTTGTTACAGAATGTGGTCTACCCTCAGCTCGGGGTGCAAGTATCAAGAGTGGCGTAGAGGATCTGCCCCGCTCCGCTCGACCCGGCGATTGGCCGTGGCACGCCGCCTTGCTGCGGACTTACGTGCATGCTTGCGACGCTGTACTGATACACCACTCCTGGCTTATCACTACTGCTTCTTGCTTCCAGGTTAACACTCGTCTGTCTGTGATAGACTTTTTATAGTAAAGGGAGGCAAACAAGCCGCTCCTCAAGCGAACCGCGGCATGGGCTACTTTACGTCGATATTCTGCGAGGTCGTGGTATATCACCGGTCGAAACGGCATATTCATGTATCGAGCGGTTTAACCACTATTTTTTTAAAAGCCAACAAACATCACATGGTATTCCCAGGCGGTCATCCAAGTAACCTAACCACGCCCGATGTTGCTTAACTTCGGTGATCGGACAAGAACCAGTGTGTTCTACATGGTATGGATGCAATAAGCAGTTCCAATATTATAGTTGAATTTTCCAGGGTCAACCCAAGGCGGAGTGGACTGCAAGATTCGGTACAGTGCGCATACAAAGCACGACGCCATGGCAACAAGAACGACGAATAGTTGGCATGGTACGTTCTCCAGTGGAAGGCAGCATGCTGGTCTTGGTACGCCTCGAAGAACCCATTGAAATGACTGACTTTGTGCGTCCAATATGTCTACCTGAGAACGTACCTGAACCCGACTCCCGTAATGTTTGTAACACATTAGGGTGGACAAGAAATAGAGATCAGCTCCAAAGGGTCCACTTGGTGGAGAGTCCAATGCAAACATGCGAAAACGTCAGCATCGCAACCGTTAATGGTATTTGTGCTGAACCATTGTATGATCAAGATGATTGTGATGTAAGTATAGTTCATTGCTATCAATTTACGTTGTATTTTTTTATGGGATTGGAGGGCAAACGAGCAAGTGGGCCACCTGATAATAATAATATCTTGGACACAAAACACACAGCGCCCTCTAGTTCCAAGCTAAGCAACTAAATGCTTGTGTTATGGATACTAGATAACGGATAATAATACATACAGTCGGCTCTCGTTAATTCCAACTTGCGATAATTCGAACCTCTCTATAATTCGGAGTCATCACGAGTTCCATACAAAATCTCTTTATAAGTATTTCGAACTAATCCAATACATTTTTATGCACTTGGTAATTCGAACTAAAAAATCATTGCTACTTAACAAAAACGACGCGTTAATTCGAACATATCGGCGCCCAACACTTGATAATTCAAATTTATAGAGAGAGAAAGAAGTAAGATTGTAAAAACATTTTTAAATTTTAAATGTTTAGTCTCTGTGGTAAAGTGGTCTAGCACCCCGCTTCTGAATCCAGAGGTCGCGGGTTCGAAATCTGACTCACATCAATGACTTTTCGAAATTAATTTCGAAAGTTATGTGTGATTAAATATGGACGGCTAAAAACATTGTGCCCGGTATGGCAATAGGTTCACCATCTATTCCATTTGGCACGTAAACATAACAGCGAGTCGAGGCTTAACAGCCATCGACCAAATAGAGGAGAGTGAAAAGTAAGGTGATGGTGCAAAAGTACTTCTTCAAATAACTTAATTTGGAATTTTCTGAATACTTTCTCAGCTATAAAAGAGGACAAGGAGAAAATTAATGCTGCTCCAACTGCTGGAGGACGGGAAAAAACGAACAGTTCTTTCGAAAGATTACACTTAATTCATCTCAAAAGTCTGTCATTGTGATAGAATAGCAGTAGCAGCAGTTAACATAATAATGAATTAATCAACATTTAGTAATTCGAGATTTTATTTATTTTCTCGCACGAGTACAAAATCATTTGATATTTCAAACTCTCGATAATTCGTAATATTTTAAGAGTCCCTCGAGTTTCGAATTAACGAGAGTCGACTGTATATACTTTTCTTTTGTAAATACATACTTATAATACATATAAAAACACCCAGACACCACACAAATATTCATGTTTATCACAAATATTTGTGCTCGGGTGGGAATCGAACCCCCGACCTCATTGCTGCAACCGGTAGTTTTACCAATGCGCCACGAGGCCCGTCGATCGTGATGGTAAGTAACTTCTTACCGCTCGTGCCAACCGTGGTGCGTTGCCGTACTTTTTTCAGGGAGTAAGAGGGGAAAGGGTATCGGGCCTCCATATACCGCTCTCACCGAACGAAACGTGGCGCGAGCCACTTCCCGCCGATATTTCTGGAGGTCATAGTATTTCACTGGGTTTAACCAGCCGGCCCATTCATGCAGCAGTTGCAAGAGTCTACAAATATTAAAATAATTATAGTGAATAACAACTTCACGGCTTTTTCTCCCCGAAGGTGTAGGCAGAGGCTGTTAAGCCTCGACTCGCCGTTATCTGTACGTCCCAAATGGAATAGGTGGCGAACCTATTGCCATACCGGGCACAAAGTTTTTTAGTCATAGATAGATAGATTATCACACATAACTTTCGAAATTGATTTCGAAATCTCATAACTTGGAATAAATATATTAAGGGATGGAAGGTACACCGCGGATGTAGAAAGAAGAGTGCCCTTAGGAAATAGCTCAATGAAGCTTTGGGCGGATTCCTGGATTCCTGGGCGCAAAAAGTATTAGTAGAAAAGCCCAGCTAGCGATCCACAATGCAATACTGATCCTAACGCTAACTTATGGAAGCGAGAGCTGGGTATGGCAGAGTGTGCACGAAAGTAGGATAAGCGCCGTCGAAATGAGGGCACAAAATCTGCGGAGTAACCCTCGCTGATCGCGTCGAAAACAAGGTTATAAGGAAGGGAATTGGATTGAAAGAGTGTCGCTGTAAAAGTAAGAACGAGCATGCTCCAGTGGTTCGGACATGTAGAAAGAATGGATGATGCAAGATTGACTAAGCAGATATAACGCGGATGGATGTAGGAGTCGAGAACGGCCAAGACACACATTCCATGACCAAATAGAACGTGTTCTGGAGGAAGGTGATTTTAGGAGCCTCAGAAATCGACGAGTGTGCATCAAAAGAGTTATGAAAGTCAACGCAGCGAGTGAGGTGTGTAAGAATCGTGCCTTATGGCGCTCCGTTCTCTCTGCCTACCCCGCAATGGATTTGGCGTGATGTGTGTAAAATATTTATGCCTCAGTTCGGCATTCTCGTAATAGATAAATTTGTATAATGAATATAAGGCGGCGTTGTTATGATTACAACAATCGCCACATTTAAAAAAAACATAGCCAAAGCATTTTTGTGCACAGTACAACAATCCGTCTGAGACGTCCCTGCCCCAGGGTCTAAACTTATTGCGAACGGGTAGTACTTTACGCCAAGTCGCTTAAGGGGTAGGCAGAAAGAGCAGAACACCATAAGACACGATTCTTACCGATCTCTCTTCCATAACTTGTTATACACTATCATGGGTTTTTAATACTCTTGATGTCACCTTCTGTTATTATAACACATTCAATTATAGATAGAGAGTCGTGACTTTCTCTGACACTTACATCCTTTTGTTCCTCATTTTGGGGATTATTATATTGTGTGCAGCACTACTTGTTTATGTAATGTATCACTTCAAATGACAAGGTTTTGGTCTTTCAGGAGGAAGAATATGCAGGAAGTTCCATGATGTGTTTCAACGAGAATGCAAAACAATGGTCTCTAGAAGGTGTTAGTGGATGGCGAATTGCTTGCACAAAAATTGGGCTAGGAAGGCCTCGTATTTACAACTCGATCAGGTCACATGTAGATTGGATACAAAGAACAATATCAAATTCAGCAAGGTGACCTCCTACAGAATGAAAAGAATATGTTTGTAAAGACTGTTGTATTTTACTTATTATATATTAACACAGCTCATTGTTAAATAACACAACTGTTGAAATTATTTTTAAGGTAATGATCAATTTGGCAGACACTACTAAGCTATATAAATTAGTCAAATCAATTTCAGTTGTTTAATAAGTTGTATTCTTAGTGTCTCTAATGTGATATATTCATGGAAATAATAACAATACTCGATAAATTAATTTGAATTAAGTGAATGTTAATTGTTTGTAACAAAATGTAGTTGTAGGATTATTTTTTTAATTATTTGTATGTGTAGATACTTTTTATTTTAAAGTAAGGTAATTTATTGAACATTAAAATTCAATTTTTAAAGTTTAAAACCATTGTAAATATTATCAGTAAGAATGGAACCAAAATTTATTTGTACTTAACATAATAATAAAACAAGTACTATTGTTTGATTGTGTATTATTCCACCTCATTCTATTTTGCCAATTTGGTTAGGTAGTAAGAAGTAAAGGTACAGAAATAACAATTACAAGCCAAATAGATAAAAAGTGAACATATTTATTTACATATCTAGAAAATAAAAACTACAGCTAACTCTTGCGTAACACACCTTCATCTTTCAGTTCCTTTCTTATTTGATTTTGAACATCCTGTGGCAGATTTTGAAGTTCTCTGTTGATGTACTCATTTAAATCTTGCAGAGGTCTATAATACTGATGTACAATTTGAGCTCCTGCACACATCGACAAAAAGGCTGCAGCTGAAAAGCTTAAATATTGACCCCAACTTACACCAGCAGGCATGTTAGTTGGTTGCTGCGTACTTCTTTATTTTTTCTTCAATTGTATCGTGGGCCTGCCTCTTTTTAAAAGAGTTATAAAAGTTAACCTCTCCTACTTTCCAATTAATCATAGAAAATTCCAATGCTGCTCCAAGACCAACAAAAATTGGAAGAAATCTATACATGCCAAAAGTCTTCTTCCCAGGCCATTTGTTTAGAAATTTTTGAATCCAACCTATTCTCATTAGTACGGTATTTAAAATTATGTTTTTACTTATTTCCTGTTATTTAATAATCTTGTGCTGTTTCTCTCTTGTTAGTTCTTAATTTTGTTTGGTTGAAGACTTAAGGTGAATTCTACAATGATAAAACAGTCATCAGTTATGTAACGTCCTGATCTGATGAATTCAGATGATATATTTACATTTTACAAGTCACAAGCAACACCAAGTACCATATTTATATACTCTTTGCCAAGTACCAAGACAGATTTTTTAATAGACTATTTGTTGTAAGGGGTTTGATCTGTGTGTCATTCTGTGTACACTGTACTGAAAGAGTTGCCAGCTTTAGGGTTATCCTATAAAGTTAAGGAGAAAAAAAGTGAAATGGAGTTTTTCATCCACAGTAGTAGAGTCAAACAGTTCGCTGCATGAATAGGCCGGCTCGACTGGTGAAATACAACGACATCTAAGAAGACCGACGTTACTCGGTTCATGCTGCGTTTGGTTCGGAGAGAGAGAGATACCCGGAGGCCCACCCCTCTTCCCCATCCTTTTTTATCCCCTATCCCTTAAAGGTCGGCAACGCAACAGTAACACTATATGTGTTGCTGGTGTCCATGGACGGCGTTGGTTGCTTACCATCATGTGACACGCCTGCTAGTTTGCCCTCCTATCCCATAAAAAAATATATATTTACGGGTATTTTTTTACTTTAATATTTATTATTTTTATGCAAATAAACTAAAAGTTGAGGCTTTATAAATTTATTAATTGTATGACATTTAATAATTCGATCCATGATATTTTATAACTTGTTAACTACCTTTAGAGCATTAATTGTTTGCACTTTAAATATTTATTTACTTTAAGTAATATCATTTCAGTATTATTATATAAAACAGTTAAATTCTAAATTTAATGGTAACTTTATAGACGTTGTTTCGGGTGTTACGTGATAGAGTTGGAGGTAAATCTGTTATTTAGATGTAAATAACAAAATATCCAGGAGAAAATATATTTTATTTTATACTCATAATAAAATATACAATTAACAACTTTACATGGCAACGGATCGAGAGTAAAAAAACACACATCATTCAAAACTCATTTAATCATCTCGGGCATTCTAAGTTTCATACCAGCCAGTAAACGATTGCAAAACCTCTTTCACTCCTCCTCAAGCGTTTCCTTCTGACATAACTTAAGTTCATGCCCGCACAAAGTTCTCTGCTATGACACTCACATTTTATACTATATTATCACACCCATCTTCATTCGACAGAATATTTGTTTCTCTCTTGGCACTGCCTTTGTCAATGCATCAGCAACCATGTATTCGGTTTGTAAATACTGTAATTTAACTATACCATTCTCTATAGCTTCTCGAGAAAAATGATATCGCACGTCAATATGCTTAGTATGCTGATGTTGCACCGGGTTTGTTGCTATTGCCATAGCTGACTGACTATCGGTGTAGATGGCTATGGGTAACTCTAATTTAACCTCTAGCTCCTTCAAAAAACGGGTTAGAAATATAGCTTCTTTTACCCCCCCTGATAAGCTCACATATTCCGCTTCAGTCGTAGAAATTGCAACACTCTTCTGTTTAACGCTCTGCCAAGAAATTGCTCCATTAGCCATCAGAAAAACGTTGCCTGAGAAAGATTTTCTGTCTATGCGATTACCGGCGTGATCAGCATCAGTAAATCCTTCAATGTCTTTCATGGGATTACTCGAGTACACAAGTCCCATCGACTTCGAACCTTTTAAATACCGTAATATTCTTTTGGTAGCTGACCAATGTGCTTCCGTGTAACAGTTTGAAAATTGACTCATAAAATTCACAGTATAAGCAATATCAGGACGGGTACAAACTGCCACGTACATAAGTGAACCTATTAGCTCTCTGTAAGGTATGTTATCATCAGATTTGTATGAAGCATCTGGTTTTGAGAATTGCTGTCCAGGAACAGCGGGTGTTGACACTGTTTTGCAATTATCCATTTTATAAATATGCAGAAGTTTCTCTATATAATCTTCCTGATCTATTTTAATACGGCCTCTGCCTTGCTCAATTCGCAAACCTAGAAATAATTGTGCTTTACCCAAATCTTTCATCTCAAATTTTGTCTTCAACTCTTCTTTTATTTTTCTAGCTCTTTTTATAATCAATATAATCATTATAAAAAACAAGAATATCGTCTACATATACAGCGAGTATTATGACTTCTCTATAGTTTGCATATATACACAGGGTTCATTTTCACATCTCTTGAAGTTTAATTTTTCCAATTCGCTGTGTAGTTTACTATACCATGCCCGCGGTGCTTGCTTTAAGCCATAAAGAGATTTTTTTTTATGAGACACACATGATCTTCTTTGCCTGTTTCTTCAAAATAAGGTGGTTGTTTCATATACACAATCTCGTTTATATTTCCATTCAAAAATGCCGTTTTGACATCTAAATGATCTATATTAAGATTCAAATTTGCTGCTAGTGCAAACAAAAGTCTCAACGAGCTGTGCCTTACTACAGGAGCAAACGTCTCATCATAATCAACACCATATCTTTGGCTAAAACCACGAGCCACAAGACGAGCTTTGTAGCGTTTCTTATTCCCGGTCTCTCTTTTGATTCTAAAAATCCATTTAGAATCAACTATATGTGTATTTGGTTGAGGTTTAACCAATATCCAAGTTTTATTTTTATATAAAGCTTCCAACTCCTCCTTAATTGCGGCTCTCCACAAATTCGAGTCAGCTCCAGATAATGCCTCTTGCACCGTCAATGGTTCATCTTCATTAATCACGGTTTCATATGTGACAAAATCTGGAAAAACCTTTGGCCTCCTTTCTCTGAGAGGGTACCTGCGTTGTTCATGTGACGAACCTTCAGCTATAGTAACATCAGGATTTGCGTTCTCTATGTGTTCAGCATCTCTCTGCAGCAAATTCTGACTTACTCCTTGCTCGCTCTCATCTTGATGTTCTTGTGTACAGTCAAACCAAGTCTCTCTAGTTTCATCAATTTTATCTTGATCTAATCTTGAGTCATCGTTCTCATCATGTTGATCAAGGCCAATAATAGTCTGCTCTGGTTTACTTTCTCTTCGATACATCTGATTTTCCATGAATACCACATCACGTGCTCTATGTAGAATACCATCTTTTGGGTCTATAAGTCGATATCCTTTTGATTCTTCACAGTATCCAACGAATACCAGTTCGCAGCTCTTAGGATCCAACTTAGTTCTCTTTTCTGAAGGAATGTGTTTGAACGCCCTGCATCCAAAAACTTTAAGATGACTAACATTAACTTTCTTACCAGAGTTCTTCAGGCACAGTTCTTCAGGTGTTTTGTTTTTAACTGCCATTGTTGGACTCCTGTTCTTCAAATAAACAACTGTATTAACTGCTTCAGCCCAGTAACGCGTTGAAAGTCCTGCTTCGTGTATCATTGAACGCGCTCTCTCCATAATCGTCCGGTTTGCACGTTCTGCAACACCATTCTGTTGCGGAGTATATGGTATTGTGAATTGCTGCTTAATGCCATGTTCACTCAAATATGCTTTAAGCCGTTTATTGACATAGTCGCCACCGTTATCTGTTTTTAAAATCTTTAGCTTTGTGCCCGTTTGATTTTCAACAAGAGCTTTAAATAGTCTAATTTTCTCAAACGCTTTACTCTTATTTTTAAGAAAATAAATAAATGTTTTTCTAGAATAATCGTCAATAAACGTCATAAAGTATCTAAAACCAACAAATGAACTATCTCTCATTGGTCCACAAATATCGCTGTGAACTAGCTCTAAGAGCTCTCTAGCTCTTGAAGCTTTGTGTTTATTAAACGGCTGCTTTATGTGCTTGCCCATGACGCATGCTACGCAATCTAATTTTGACATGGTTATATTCTTAAAACTCACCCCAGTTGCCATTTTATCTCTCAGTAACATAAGATTACGAATACCAAGATGTGCCAGCCTTCGATGCCAAAGCTCCATGTCTTCAGTTGCAGTTGACGACAACGCACTTGCCTGAAAAGCTGTTTTTAATTTATAAATACCTTTATCAAGATTACCTTTTAAACTGGGTTTGCCTACAACTGAACATTCATTCTCATCAAAAATTTCGCAACCTTTTTTAGAAAAAACAACTACCTTATTCTTTCTAACATTGCAACTGACACTCAATAAATTTGATGACAAATTTGGTACATACATTACATTGTCTGCTGAGAATACCGGTGAATCGCTCTCAATCATACCATATCCCTCTCCGAACACTTTATCACCATTCGCACAAGATATCTCAACCTTTTGCTTATACTCAGAATAGTTACGCATTATTTCCTTATTATTACTCATATGTGCGGAAGCTCCAGTGTCCACTATCCACTCTTCTTCACAACCCGTCGATTGACTCCTAGACAATAACGTTGCAAAATGCGTTGTTTTACGATTTCGTGGATTATCTGGACAATTACACGCCTTGTGAGTCCCTTCGCAAATAAAACATTTGATAGTCTTCTTTTTGTAATTTGTTCTCTGAAACTTATTTTTCTTCCCTTTTGGAGTCAATAATGCTGTACCTTGTTCTTCTTTATTTGCATATCTTGTATTCAATGTAGATTCTTCATCTAGTTGTAGAAGTTTAGTCTTTACAAAATCCGTAGTAATCTCTGTGTTCGTATTTTCTAATGCTAGTCTCAACGGTGTATACTCCTCTGGTAACCCTTGTAGCATTAACGCTGCTAGCAATTCGTCATCAACCTCCTTTCCAAGGTCATGTAGTTGATTTGCTACTCTCATTAGCTCAGTTACATAATCAGTAACAGAATCAAACATTCTCAATTTAAGACTCACCAGTCTTGACAATAGTCTGCATCTATTGTTAATACCTTTATCTTGAAATGCTGATTTTAAAGCTTGCCACGCTTCTTTGGCCGTTTTAGCTATCCGTACATGCACCTTACACGAATTCTCTAATAGCAAACAAATTTTAGTACGCGCTTTTTGATCCTCACGTACCTCTTCTTTGTTTTCTGTGTTTGGGAAATTCTCTACATATTTCCATAAATTATCGTGTCTAAAAATACATTCTAGATCAAACTTCCAAGAATCATAGTTGATACTTCCATGCAGTTTTTCTATAGATGGAAGTCTCGAATCTGCCATCCTTTCTTCCTTGAATATTATGTATGATGTACCTCGGTCGGATAAATTTCCAGTGATTCGCAATTATTGTATGCTTGGGCCCATAACCTGATAGAGTTGGAGGTAAATCTGTTATTTAGATGTAAATAACAAAATGTCCAGGAGAAAATATATTTTATTTTATACTCATAATAAAATATACAATTAACAACTTTACATGGCAACGGATCGAGAGTAAAAAAACACACATCATTCAAAACTCATTTAATCATCTCGGGCATTCTAAGTTTCATACCAGCCAGTAAACGATTGCAAAACCTCTTTCATTACGCACAGACAGAGACAGTCCAGACAGGACTTGTCTGGTATCTAGATGATGTAATTCTTAAAGGTACAATAGATACAGTTTTCCCAGATTTGGTAACCTTAAAATATAACTTTAACTTTATTGGCTTGGAGTTAAATACATTGAAATGTGAAATCTATTTACATGATAAAATAGCTAAAATGCTGGCTTTGCAAAAATTTAATTATTTGGCATCTAGTTTAAAAACAGTAGAAACCAGTTCTTTACATCTCCTCGTGTTTCCAATCCACGAAGACCCCTACAACTATTTCATAGCAGTACAAATTCAAAATTTTCTTCAAATTTCCACCCGCTTATTTAAAAATTAATATGCATTCAGCTTTCAACATCATTCGTTATTGTTCATGCGTTCCAAAATTTACACATGCATCACTGTTTCATAAACATCCGGCACTTTTAGGGAACATAGATGGCATTGTAAAAACCATGCTTAACATGACAGTGATTAAATGATCGGGCATAGCTATAAGCATCCTTAGATCCCTACCAGTTCGTTTAGGGTGTGCTAGGTATTCGCAAAATTTCCAATGTATCGGTAAATGCTAGCTTTTCTGTTTCCTGTTCATAGCACAGAAGAATTATCCAGGAAAGTTCTTATTTATACACTGGGTAATTCTGAAGTGCTATGCAAGACTGAAGTAGTAAATGATTGGACACTGGCCTGTCCAACCCTAATTAATCAATCAAGTCAATTTCCCAAAGACAATGGGCGACCTGATTTGCGCCATTTTAAAAGGATCAGTTATAAGTGGTTCTGCAGGTGATGCTAAGCATGCTCGTTTGCCTGCTGTGGGAGCGTGGGAGTCTTGTGTTTGGCTAAAAGCACTACCATCGCCCAATATAGAAACATTATTAGATAATACGACTTTTTGTATCGCAACTTGCCTTCATTTAGGTGCCTGTGGGGAGGTTCTCAACAGCAAAATGTCGGTAAAAATTTTTTCAACATTATATTACCGGCTAAACTGAGTTGGAGCGCAAAAACATGGCGGATTTTCGGCTTCAGTGTCAGTAGGTATTTAAAGAAAAAAAAATGAAAAATTTAGATCCGTGACTGGCTAAGTTTATGAGAAGAACTTGGACCAATATTCGATTGCTTCTAGAAATGCGAGTAGAATACATTGATAGTTTCAAAAAACAATTAGGCATCAATTTGACGAGTTACTCTCAAAAATTTAAAGCTTAATTTAATGCTAGTTTCAACCAATCTTTTTTTTATAGCTAGTACAAAGAACCCTGCCACTCACATGTGAGTGGCAGGGTCGGGATCGGGAGACCAAGACGGAGCTACCACGACCAAATAAGTGGTCTGTTTAAAAAAGGCAAAATGCGTAGCACCCGAAACCGACGTAAATGCATGACGAGATGTATGACTGTGGATGAGGCGAAAGATGTGTGTCAGGATCGTAGCTTGTGGAAAGACAAAGTCTCTGCCTACCCCCATGGGATACAGGCGTGAGCTTATGTATGTATGTAGTACAAAGAAATATTGGTTGATACTCGCATGCTTATTAAGCAAACCTATTCACACGCGCAGCATAAAGCATGCGCTTTTTGAGCCAAAAATAGAACTGCTGTCGATTTCTTAGGCGTGCTCTAAATTAGCATACTCATTATTAGCAATGTAAACGTATGACACACATGCTACTAAGTAGCAATTTCTGGATAGTAGCATGCTTTCGTGCTAGTAATGAGCATGTGTAACAGTACCATAAAGCTCAATATTTCTTGTCCATTTAATTTTTATTTTAGGGGAATATTTTTTGAGAGTTGGCAATAGTGACTGACTGTGTTGCTGTCAACGCTGTCATTGGCTGTGAGTGCGTTCCACTTATAGCCCACAAAGACCGCGACCGCGGAAATTGCCGTTACACTAACGTAAAAACGCCGCAGGCGTTGTGGGCGAATGTCATAAGTGGAACGCAAAACTTGAGCGCTGTGTGCTAGCAATATGGCGGCTCCGAAAATTCATCAAGTTCTGATGACATATGTCACTTTTATTGAAAGCCCACCAAGACCTACCAATATTTTGCGGGCGAAGTGGGCGCGATACGGCGAACAGTGACGTCATCTATGACGTCGAGCGACCGCTCGCAACGACCGCGGGCTTTATGTGGGCGTTACGGTCGTTGTGGGCTTTATGTGGAACGCGGCCTGTGTCTCTGTTGATCTGTTCTTCAAATTCAAATTTTTAGAATATAGTTATTATTTAAAAATGTTGCTATTAATTACATTTCTAAGATCAAAACTGTTAAACTTTATAGTTGTTTAAAGTTCTGGAAAGGAAAAGCTCTTCTAAACCGTTCGAATTATGAACAAACTGTTGAAACATATTAATTTAACTTTATTCACTTAAAATTCATTCTTCACCAAGTAACGAACCTTGGTGCACTTGGTGGACGAAATATAAATGGTTTCAATCACACATGAACAAGAAGAATCAGCACGAGAACTTTTATCATACTAAAGTACCTATTAAATTAACTGAAGCTCGGAAACTTAAGTTGGATGCAGAATCATGGGGTATATTAACGGAATATTATCTGGAATCTGTAAAGATTCAAAGTTTTAAAAACATTATAACATCGAGTGCCACTCTAAGGATATCAGACAGATCAGGCCAGGTCACATGTATTGTTAAAGGACCATGTGTCGGACTATTATTTGGTTTAACTCCTGAACAATGGGCTGAAGTTGAAGAAATGTGCAGTAGTAGAGATGAACTATTTTATAGATACTTCAAGAACGGATTAAACAAGAGTTTTACAATAGAAAAAAGAGCATTTTATAACTTCTGTAAGAGTTGTCAAAAACATGATGTTTTAGTTGCTAAGTTTAAAAGATGTGTAAATACAAGGAATAAATTTAAAAATGATCCACTTCTTGCAATATGTGAATTGAAGAAATGTGACAACACTTTATTAGACATTTATATAGACCAATTAGGTTTGGGGAAGTGAAGGCAACTATAGAAAATTGTATTTGTGTAAATCTGATAAATTAAGGAAAGGCATTCATATTTTTTATCTATATAATATGTTATGCTTTAAATTAACACTTGTAAATTAATTTCAATGAAATGAAACAATGATGAATTTTGTTAATTTGCATATTGGTCATAACTTTTATTATTATTAAAGTAAATTATTGGTGATAACTGAGCCTGTCAAACAAATAAAATTCGAAAAGATATTAATTTTAAATATTTATTTTATGATTAATTATTTATGACAAAACTTTGTAAATGTGTACAAGAATCGGCTTTATAAAATGGTTAAATATGAGAAAATTAAAAAACGTTTAATTTGCCCACTTAGCTGTTTAAATTCAGACACTATTGTAGATACTTTAATTATTATAAAGTTACTTTTACACATGTAAAATTAGAATTTCATAGGGCCCATAATTATATTGGTAAATAGAGTGTTTGTAACATCACACTAAAGAGTGTTTTGCTCAGTGGTCAAACCAATATGGATGGAATCCAACTGTGGTCTACAGCCAGCAAATCTAACATCCAATGCTTACAACATGCACAGAACAGTATTCTGAGGACAATCAGTGGTGCAACTTGGTTTACTTGTAATACTGAAGTTCAGCACTACCTAAATCTGAAAACTGTGGAAGAAGAAGCTCAATTGCACACAGAAAAATACAAACACAGATTGCAACAGCATCCTAACCCCCTGGCTGGCAGCTTGTTACAGCGGGCTGGAATCAAACACTTGAAGAGTGCACATGTGCTCCTGCCAAAGAATGGATCAGCAGTCACACCCTGACTGCTGAGCTATTACAAGTCACTTTCTCTTACAGCACATCTGATTAAAGTTGGATGACTGATTGCTGATTATTAATTGTAAAAAAAAAATTTAGTTTTAAAAAAAAATTGACTGCAGTGTTTTAAATATCTGGAATATTCTTTATTATATAAACTTTTCATAACGTAACTTCGTACATTTTTCTACCCGAAAGTGTAGGCAGTGGCTCGCCTCGCCTCGCTGCTATCATTCAGTCCCAAATACAATAGGTGGCGAACTTACACAACTGAGCACAACTTTTTCAGTCATTGATATTTACATAACTTTTAATAAATTTCGAAAAGTCGTTGGCGTGAGCCATGACTTGAACCCCCGACCTCTTGATTCAGAAGCCGGGTGCTTGACCACTGGACCACCGAGACTACCAATCTGTATAATATCCTTTTAATTAAAGCAATTATAGGTATTAAAATATACAGGGTTATTCTAAATGATGGACCCATTTTCAAAAGTAAAACTTTTATTAAAGTAAAAATGCAAAATGAACAACCTTTATACCAATGAAAAGAGAAAGTTTCCCTAACATGAAATGAATCCCTTCCTCATCGCTGGATAGGTCGCAGGGGAAACGAGGACCTAGCTCTACACTTCTGGCCACCGAGATCTCCTGACCTCACCCCATGCGACTATTTCTTATGGGGTTATGTTAAGGAAGCTGTTTACGTCCCGCCTCTACCAACAACTATTGACGATCGGCGGAACCGTATCACTGCTGCCGTGCACTCAATAACACCAGATACGCTTTCTCGCGTGTGGGATGAGTTTGGCTACCGTGTTGATGTTTGCCGTGCAGCAGCCGGAGGCCACATTGAACACTTGTAAGGTATTAAAAAAAACTTTGAAACGTTCTCTTTTCATTGGTATAAAGGTTGTTCATTTTGCATTTTTACTTTAATAAAATTTTTACTTTTGAAAATGGGTCCATCATTTAGAATAACCCTGTATTATAATTATTCACCATCTTTCCCAAGGAAAAATCTCTGAAACTACTGACCAGATTGTAAAGGTTCCCGGTACTGAGGACGACAACTACTTAAATTATAAAGTTACTAATAGACCCAGCAAACTTTGTTTCGCCCCAGAAGCAATAAATAAGTAAAGTTTGAATTTTATTCAGCTCGATGTGTGCTACCTATTTACTATCCCCAAGAGACAGGACAGGATAAACCTCGAAACTGATCACTTTTCTCTATTATACCTATTATGAATGGTTTATAATACTAACCGCCCCGTTGAAACCTTCTATCTATTAAAACTTACATCACGCCAAACCCGTTGCGGGGTAGGCAGAGAGAAAAAAGCGCCATAAGGCACGATTATTACACACCTAGCGCTTCTTTGACTTTCATAACTCTTTTCAAATACGCGCCTCGATTTTTAAGGCTCATAACATCACCTTCCTCCAAAACTCGTTCTATTTGGTCATGGAGACTGAGTCGTGGCCGTCCTCGACTCCTACATCCATCCGCGTTTGCATTGTATATCTATCTGCTAAGTTAATCTTGCATCATCCATTCTTTCTACATGTACGAACCATTCGGAGCACGCCCTTTCATACTTTTACACCAATGCGCTCTTTCAATCCAACTTCCTTCCTTACAACCTTGTTATGACGCGGTAATTTTCACTTTCCTACTTATAGTCATTGTCATCATTACATAGTATAAAACAAAGTCACTTTCCACTGTCTATCCCCTTGTATGCTTATATCTTTAAAACTTCACAACGGATTTTGATGCGATTTTTGTAATAGTTAGAGAGTGTTAACGCAGTGGTTTTGATCTATAATTCATATGTACACTGTAACACACTTGCACTTTAATTGCAAACGCTGGCTAAAACCTAAGTGATAGATAAAAGAATGTTCTACATTATTAAACACCTTCAGAAGGCCTACAAAAAATTCCGCGAGGGCATATGTCTATCTCTTAGGGATAACCCACAATGGCCTTTTTTACTTTTTACGAGACTTAAGCCCGAATACTGAACCGCCACTCAAATATATAAGCGCTACTTAAGCGTTTAAGTAGCTGTCACATTAGACAGAATACGTGAAATTTGAGCAGTAAGTAGCACTTTATTGATTGTCAGATTTGAGTGGCGGTTCAGTATTCGGGCGTTAATGGCTTATTTCTGAAGCGATTTTCAACATTACAGCATTAATTTTTATTCAATTAAGTGTCCTTAATAGATTTTGCATGTAATGTAGATGTTCCTGGCCCTTTACAGCATGCAATTTAAACGAATATTTTCGAACATATTGTAGTATTAACATAGCGGGACATTAGTACCGCTCAAAGCATGCCGATAAATAGCACAAATTGAACTTTTTAATGTCGAAATTTTACTCATTAATTTCTTTTGATGCGGAACAAAGTTCGCCGGGTCAGCGTTCGTTGGATGTTTGTTACCTACTAAATCAGAGGTCAGGCATTGAATAAAATTAGGTGAAACTTGCCATAATTAAAATCCCAGATAAATTCCAGTAATGTAGGTATTCCTTTGAGTATCCCCTTTGCATAATACTTTAACTGAAATGTACGACAACCTCGGTGTATTCCCTTGGGCCAATTTTCGACATTTTTTTTAAATGATGCTAATTCTAGTAGGTACCTTTTTTTTACGCGAGGAAATGCTTTATGCACACCCCCCGCCTGGGAACGGCAGGGGGTAGTGTGGAACTCCGAAAACAGTAAACTGCAATCCGATCCTAGGTTACCCACTAAAACCTCGCGGCGGCCTTCCTCCAGCGTTGGGGTGGTCCAGGATACGGTTAACCCCTCTAGTCCACCTCGGGGTACCTACATGCACGCGAACGAAGCCGCCGGCGTTAATCTAGTAAATGTTATACAATTTATGATGAATGAATAGAATCAGATTTTATTCAATTTCGTAGCATATAAATGCGTCATGGGCCATTGATATCGTTTATCTTAGTGGTCGTGGTATATCTCCGGTACAGCTGGATCTTTCACGCAGTGAACTGGCACTACCATTGTATAGGAAAATTATAAAGATTTGACTCTACCTATATAAGATCTGATAACTTTTTGACAGTACCTAGCTACCTACCACTCGACTTACAACGTGATGATTCTCTATTGTACTGGCCATAACTGCAAAAAAAGATTCTCTATTATCTTATTTGTGACCTGTTGCCTTTCTCTCATCTAGTATGCCCGCATTGACGGGCCTCGTGGCGCATTGGTAAAAACTACCGGCTGCAGCAGTGAGATCGGGGGTTCGATTCCCACCCGAGCGCAAATATTTGTGACAAACATGAATATTTGTGTGGTGTCTGGGTGTTTTTCTATGTATTATAAGTATTTATTTACAAAAGAAAAGTATATATATGTATTAATATCCGCTATCTAGTATCCATAACACAAGCATTTAGTTGCTTAGCTTGGAACTAGAGGGCGCTGTGTGTATTGTGTCCAAGATATTATATTATTATTATCTATATGACATTTGGATCTGAAATATAAAATTATTTATCGCTCCAGGAAAACTTAACTCAAGCTTTAAAAGCAGCTGGAAAACTATCGTGAAGGTCGTTTCCGGGATTCCCGGCTCGTCTATGAGTCAGAATAAATTATGTACATCGGTCAGCCATATTAGAAACGAAACAGTAGTTTTTATGTGAACCAAGGATCTCTTATATGTTAGTTGTCTATCTGTGTCTATAACAGTGTTTTCTGATGCTCCAAATAATACCTATATTTCTTCCTCAAATTTTTCCTCGTTGCATACAAAGAATCTTGCGTCATAAAACTCCTGTATAATCCCAAAATGATTTCGGATTATATTATTGGCAAGGTCTTTGCTTTGCTTATTTTTTATGACATGGGGGGGGGGGATCCAGATGATGATTACGTCATCAGTTGCTATTCAATTTTCCAAAAAAAAACAGACCTATCATGCAGATGGTCTCTTAATTTTTTTTTAAAATGATTACGGTGGCGGGAGGGGTAAGAGCTGTGCTTACCCCGTAGTTAGATGAATACGTCCAATTGGTTTGTTTAATAACGCACCATATGTATAAAGAAAAATGTAAAAAACAACATTACTGATTTATTAGATATTGATTTACGAGCTATATCTGACAAGCCACAATACATTGCAATTTATTAAAGCACCAAATTTGCCAAATAACTAACATATTTTGTTCACATCATTTCCATATGTCTGCCTATCTCCCGTAATGCGTGGGTTGCTTCCTACGTGTATAATACCTAATATCGATGGTGGGCGTTGACATTAAGTAGGTACGGTTTTTGTCAACAGAAGGTAATGACGAATTGGCAATATTTAAATTAATTTTGTGGGTTGAGGCTGTACCGTATCTCTCCGCATGAGGCGGTGGTGCTGAGGTGACTGGCACTGGCAGACCAGTAGGCTTCGTGCTGGCGCGCTAAGTGAACGTGCCTACGCGCTTTTACAAACGACCATTGTGGTTCCGAGTGTAGCTGCAATAACGAAAACGAATTCAGTTCACCGATGAACATGGAAGTAGCTGATCAATGGCGACGTGAATGGGCGGGAAGGGCAGAGTTTGGAAAGGTGAGAGCAAACCACTCAGCGGCCATGGTTATTTAAAATAAAAACTTTTAAGAGTAGTGTTCGATTTTTTTTACTAATTATCGATTATAAATTTAAGACTTTATGAGTAAGTAAACAAAATGTTTGTTTATAATGTCTAAAAGAGTAATAACATTTTTAAGAATCTGTTCAAGAATTTCTTGTTGCAGTTGGCAAACTACGGGTCTGCTAATTCTTGTTTAAACTATACATGACTATAATAAATGAATTTATAATAAGTTATTTAAAAAAGTTAACATTGTGGTATTTCGAAGAGGTCATTGTCAAAACGCTGAAGTGGTCATTTCCTTTTACGGACTTAAAACTCAGGACAACGTTACGAATAAGTTATACAGTTCCATATGAAATTAAAGAGTGAGACTTAAATGTAAATACATAAGGTTTGCTATTGCGAAACCCGTTTTACAAACCTGTCTGCGGATTCAAGCTAGTTCGGTAAGTTTTTTAGAGCCGTCCTTTAAGCAATTCTTTGGAAAAAAAACAAAAGCTAAAGGAAGCAATTCTTGTAAAAGAGCGGTCTATATTAGTAAACTAACAAAATTAGATTGATGACTATGCTTCATTTAATAATTGTTCGACCTTATAGCTTTTGTATATTAACATAATACCAACTTATATTAATCATTGATGATGATTGAGAGTACCTATCTATACGGTGGTGTAAGGAGGGACATGCTCCGATGGTTCGGATGATACAAGATTCACTACGCAGATATAAAGTGCAAAAGCGGAAGGATGTAGGAGTCGAAGATGGCCACGACCAATTTCTTTGACCAAATAGAATGAGTCCTTGGAGCGTCTATGACAAGAGTTAATTATGGAAGGCAAAGAAGCGAGTGAACCTGACTAATCCTTTAAATTCCGCATGAAAAATATATCTACAAAATTATTATTATTTTCTTATCTTTATCCCGTCCTTATTGATCCTTCAGCAAATAAAAGAAGACGAATACGGAACTAATTACTGATACAATGTAAATAGAAACTATGTTCGCAATGCCAAGGTCTTAGTAAGTTATAATAAGGCTTAGACACTATCAGTGCTGGATTTATGGTAGAGCTAGAGCTAGCGCTATGTCAAAAAGGGGCGCAAAAAGAAAAAAAAACAATGAATGGCGTCTTTAGAAAGGCGCGTGGCATCTTACATAAAATCAAGTACTAAAAATTATTATACTCTATGGTATAATAGTTTCAGAATACTTCACAGCCAATTTATGGTTCCTTGTCCACCAGGTGTATAAGGTGAAGTAAGAATGCATACCTTGTAGGTGTGTATACTTACCTCAGGCATCTAAACAGTATGTAACTTTTATGGGCAAGGAGGCCATACGAGTATCCTATTTCTTGATGGTAAGCCGATGGACATTTGCAACACTCAGATTGACACAGTTGCCATCATTTACTATGAAATAGGGAGTGGAGATGAAGGAACTGGACCTTGGGACACGCGGATTGAGACATTTTACACCTATTTTCTGACAGGTCGGCATATTCACGATGCGAGCTACGAGAACTGTGAATGCATGAAAAAATGTACCTATTCAACAACTTGCGGTAAAATTGAAAATTATGCGTATTCGGAAATGTAGACCACCAGGTTACACAATTATTACAAGCAGCGATGTATCGTAATCGTATAACATTACCGGGTGTTGATGTGAACACAATGGCAATCACAATAATGTCTATGAATGTGGAATAGTGAAAGCAAGATGATACGTGAGGAAGCTACCGATCGTTTTGTTTTATCTGTTTCAACTTCCTCTATTGATAATCGAAACTACTTATCTACCTATACACTATTCTGTAAAAAGAATGACGATATTGCTTGGTTATGCTTATCTATATAAGGATATTTTAGGTCTACTTTTATTAGTTTCGGTGGTCCAGTGGTCGAGCACCCCGCTTCTGAATACAGAGGTTGCGAGATTGGTGTGAGCTAAATATAGCTATAGGATTCCTAGCTCACACCAATGACTTTTCGAAATTATTTTCGTAAGTTATGTGCGATAAATATCGATGACTAAAAACTTTGGGCCCTGTATGGCAATAGGTTCGGCACCTATTCCATTTGGAAGGTAAACATAACGGCGAGACGACTCTTAACAGCCACTGCCTGCCTTCGGGTAGAAAAAGGCGTGATGTTGTAATATGTTTGATTTGATATTAGACCTAATGCAGATCCCTCGTTTGGTAGGTTCCGATGTTCTAGTAGTTCAATACTACCCTGGTTAGGCACACCAATCTAATAACTAAAATTCAGTGTGATAAACAGGATAAATATAATAAATTTTAAATACTGTTTATTCGTTCAGGTATAAATAGCGTGAAGTAACTGTATTCATAATTACGAAGTTCAACAATCTGGAAGTTTATGTGCTAATGTATTTAATAATTTGTAAAAGTACTTTTATAGCTCTAATCAATTATGTTAATTTGACGTAAACAAGTCTCCGTCTACCTCATTTTTATGCATATCAATATTGTGCTTGCGATTTTGAACTTATAACAATCATTTCACTAAGTTTGATTCTTATATTTGTAGGTAGAAATATCCAATTTTAACTTCATTCAACTGAATTACATTTGAAATCTAAGAACGAAAACAAAATAGCTACAGATAGCCTAACACTATTTTCGGCCGTAAAAGTTAGCTCAATCAGATAAAAAATAAAACATTATAGAAATAAATGCAACGGCACATAAAACCTCCGCCTTTTTCGAACACGCTTAAAAAAATTGCATGAATTCTATTTTTAAAATGTGAATGAAATTATGGACCAAATTTTAAAAACTGCTGTTGGCATAGGCATAATGAGCAGTGGCGTAGCTAGCATAGGTGGCACCCGGGGCGGATTTTATAGGTGTCACCCTAAAACTCAATCGAAACTGTTAAAATAAAAAAAGTTATAATCATTTGCGTTTTATTAAAATATGAGTACCTATTACAAATATTTGTTTATTATGTAAAACAAATTTAGTTTGTTAAAAATTAAAATTTCTTCCTTCTACCTTTGACACTAGCGAACTCCGAAATCACGTCTTCAAAATTTATATTTTGTGTTGCTTCATGTTCTATCGTTAAAATACCAAGATTGTTTAATCTGGTTTCGGTCATTGTAGACCGCAAATAATTTTTAATTAATTTTAATTTGCTGAAACTTCTCTCACATGAAGCTACTGATGCACATATTGTTATAAATAACTTTAGTGCTACCGTTAGATTCGGAAGAGATTCTGTAAAATCCCATTCCACAATAAATTTCAAAAAGTCCAGTATCACCCAATTAGAGCCAGTAATATTAGCCGCTTTTAAATGTCTTCTCAATCTTGGTATTTCTAAAAGGAGTTCTGTTTCTGATACTTCATCGTAAAGGTTAGTAAATTTTGATATAGCTAATTTTAACTGTTCAGTGTTTGCCGAAAGCAAGGTCTTTGACTGCACAACCTCAAACAATGAAGCTACGTCTTTAATGGACTTTACTCTTGTTTCGAGTTCAATATTGAATCTGTCAATGCATTCTAACATGTCCTTTTGAAGTTCCGCTCTAAGTGTAAGTCCAGCATCGGTGGACGACGCTAACTCACCGGGCATGCGTTTCTTGCGACGAATTCGTCGTTCCATCGAAATGTTGTATTTTTGCGATTTTTGTACAGCAAAATTTATTGCCTCTTCTGCTAGATGCAACCGTTTCTCTCCAATGAATAGACGAAGTGCTTCTAGTTTTATGATTATTTCATCAACACATAAACCTTTACTTTGTAATGCAATCTGAGCATTGTTCACTTCCCTTAGCACATCATTCCAAAAGAAAAGAAAACAAAGAAATGAGAAATTGCACACAGCAGGCATAAGATTTTGTGCAGCACCTCTAGTTTCTAAATTTACGTCTTGGTCACATAGTTCCTCAATTGCAGATATTATCCCATCAAAATTTTCAGCCAATACTTTTACTGCACCGTAATGAGCACTCCATCGCGTTGTCGAAAGTCTTTTAACAGATGCTTTGCTGTGATTGAGGAGCACTTCCCAACGGCTTGTGGAAGTTGAAAAAAAGTTAAATATTGTTTCCACTGCTCCGAAAAATGTAACACAAGTCACATTTTGTGCGAACGAATGTTGGCCGCATAAATTAATTGAATGATCTATACAACCAATAAAAATTGCTTTATTGTTTTTTTCTTTTATAATAGCTTGTACTCCTCCGTGTACACCACTCATAACTGCAGCATTATCATAACCTTGAGAACGACACATCATAATATCTAAGCCATCGTTTTCAAGCTTCTTTAGTATTTCAGCGCTTAAGTCAGCTGCTTTTTTTCCATGTAAAGGAAAGAATCCTAAGAATACTTCTTTGACTTCTACTTTTCTATTATTAATTTTTACATAACGAATCACTTCAGACATTTGATCAACATGTGAAACGTCAGGTGTGCTATCAAACATGATACCGAAATATTTGGCCGATTTAATTTCGTTTACAAGCTGACATTTTACATGATTAGCTAAAACATTTATGAACTCATTTTGTATTTCTGGCGATAAATATGTTACTTTAGGTGATTTTTCCTGCTCCAAATATAGTATATGTTCTTTGAGTACTGCATCATACTTTGACAGCAGTTTAACTAGTTCTAAGAAATTACCTTTATTAGACGACCCTTTGGTTTCATCATGTCCACGAAATGCTAGGTTTTGTTTAGCCAAAAACAATGTTATATCTAATAATCGAGATAAAAGATTTTTCCACTTCTGTTTTTCCGTATTCATTAACTGCAAGGCTGCATCATCTATTGTGGTGTGAGATTTTAATCTCATTTCCAAAGTTTTCCACTTTTCGAAATTTTCTAAATGTTCACATGAAGTTTCATGGTCCAATACTTTAGGATTTAGTTTCCACCACTTCTGAAATCCAGTTGTAAATGTTGTTTGTATGTTACTGACAGCAAATAAACGACAGCAAAAACAGTACAGGTTATTTGATATAGGAGAAAATACCATCCATGATCGTAGAATTTTTTCACCACTAGGCATCGGTTTATAAAACCATTCCTGTGAAAGATGACGAGAATCACCTTTAATCTTTGAACCATGACGAGATACAGTAGGAAACGGTCCTTCTTTGTTCTGGAAATGTTTACTGCCCTTTTTTATTATGTCAATGCGAACATTATCAGGTACCGGTAAACTCCAATGTGAAACATCTCTCAAGTGTTGAACTGATTCTTCAAAGCTAATGCTATCTCTGAAAGTAGCATTAACGGCGTCATTTTCATTATTTATTTTGATTCCGTCAAGGTCCTGGGTCGTCTTCATTGATTCTGTATTGTCGATGTTGCTATCTGAATGTGAGTCTCCAAGATGTGAATCATTACTTTCGTCAGCAGGAGACTCTGGTACTTTACTTGAACTTTGGCCGCTATCTGCTTTTGTGACATATTTGAAAAGAGAACCGGACATGCTCTGAATTTCATCCATTTTAGCCTTTTTGGCTTTTCTCTGTTGAAACCCGCTTTGTCTTTTCGAAGTATGAATTCCCCGAGGCATATTTCGTTCTGGGTATTCTAAAAAATATTTTTAGTTAGTAAGTGAAACGTTGATTTTATAAACTAATTATAACAGTAAATAAACACCTACAGGGTTACGTAACTAGCTTTGTGAAATATATTTTTCCCAGACGCAGGATTGTTAATTTATATTACCTAACAATCCTGCGTCTGGGTGTAAATATGTTTTTAAGTATTATTAGAAAAATATTAGTTAAAAACTCCACCGTTAATTGTGATATCCGTGCCACGAGTGCTCGAGCTGCTCATCTCGGAGCAAAATCAACGTACGCGAAGTTGTATGATATGATTATGATAACTTTCAATCAAAAATCTAAACTTAATGTATTCCGTTTTTGTAAACAAATCCCATTGCTATTAGATAGGAAAATATTAAGTAAGTTAATAATAAATAAGAATATTATTTACAATTAAACATTATTACCTAAAGTAATATAGTAAAACGTGTAGAAATATAAGTAAAATCTTTTTACACCAGCAAAGTCTTTAAAACCTATTTTAATAAATAAATACCTTTAGTAGATAAGTAATACTTGCCCAGGCTAAACAAAAAAATATTATTGCAATCCGTCTGAAATACCTTCTTTAGGTACCTATTTATCATTTAGGACGTCTCAATAATATAGTTTAAAATACACAGTAATTAAAAGAGAATAAAATTGAAGGGTTTTTCAAAATAATCTAAGATACTGCTATTAGAAACTAAATGGATAAAAAATGTAAGTATTACCTGTAATAACAAAAATAATTCACTTACCTTGTTTATTTTCTTCAAGAATCGACTTTTATACAAAAAATGTTGTTTATAATATCTAATAATTAACAAACACTTTGCACTAGACTTTCACACGTTCACGTAAGCGAATATTGAAATGAATGCGGTCGGAAACAAAAGAAACCCAATCCACAATCCAAGTGACGAGCGCTATGGAGCGCGAGGGAATCCCCTGACTAGCGTTGGTTATGCGCGAACGGGGTATTAAATTTTGGGGGAATCCCTGATCGATTGACACTGTGCACATTGTTTTTTTTTAATATCAATTATTAAGTTCGTGGTACGATATTATAGTTACCTAGATAATTTTATTAGTGGCGGTTATGCTCTCTGCCGCAGATTTACGATTTTTTATAAATAGAAAGAACTATAACTGATGGTCATAGTCGGCCTCGGGTGTCACCCCTAAACGGGTGACACCCGGGGCGGGCCGCCCCCGCCGCCCCCCCTTAGCTACGCCACTGATAATGAGTCATAGTGCCTCTCTATTAATGGATTTTTTAGGTTACAGTTAATTTTAATGCTTTCACAAAAAGGATCTAAATAATGTTTATTTTATACTTATTTTTTTTATATATATTATTAGTTTATAAGTTTTTAGACAACAGTTAACTAAGCGTTGCTACGCCGACTCAATTTCGTGTGTGCAAGCTGCCGGAAATCCTGCGCAAAGGTCGTAGCTCGCGAGGCTGCAGTACTGGGGCATCCGTTGTAGTCTCGTCTATTATTCAAACCAAGTTATCATAATTACGCGAATGTCATATAATGACACGCTAAGTATTCATTTATATACCTTCAGAGGCAAATGAAGATTTTTTAATCTATCCTTACAAATAAATATCAAAACTTGTATTGAATTTATGTGGACATTGTGTTATAACTAAACGAATCTTAGAAAACTAGATGAAAATTTCAAGGATTAACCTTAACCTTTTACATTATATGTATTACCTATTGCCTTACGACATCTTGTATATCATGATTGCAATTAAGTGTAATATCGATGAATCATTGGAATTCGAGATGACCACCGTTGTTCGGATTTTCCTCTAATAGTTCTCGATAAAAGATCGATCGAATTGAGTTTTTACTCACTTCGACGAAAACTGGAGACATTAACCTTACACTCGCTCGTTTTTTTTTCTTTACAATAACGAAGTATGTCTTTGTTATTACTCCTAAATTTCTCACACTCAATAATCATGCTAAATTATGATTCACGCTTTCCGATTGATACTAATAAATTCTACAAGTTTGTTTGTACCGTAACAAGCAAAAAAAACACGTGCTGATTTATAATGTAACAAACGGACTAAATTACGGCTACTTTGCCAGGAGGTATCCACTTATTCATCAATTTAGTAAAACTAGTTTTTATTTATCACTGGCTATAACACCAATGTCCGTTTTTTTTTTATTAATAACGTTGATAATTCGATAAACATTAACCTCGAAAGTTATAATGTAAACAACCTGAATAGGTAATATTAAGATGGAGTTCACGTAATAACTATTTACCTACTTATATAAAGCGTAACTAAAACATTATTTTGACACTGTAGAATGTAAGTGTGAAAAAGTATGAGCAGTTACACCGACTTATGTATGACTTTATTACATATATACACTTTTCAAACATTCGCTTTTTTTAATATTGAGCCAGTGGGTCACCTGGTGGTAAACGACTAGCGCTGCCAGAGGACTTTTGCTACACTGAGAGGTTTAAAATAGGATACAGAGAGCAGGGTAAAAGGGGATGACATCCGTATACCTCTTGCATCGGACAGAATTTTACGCAGCCCCTTTACGACGATTCCACTTTCTGTGAGGTCATGGTATTTCACCTGTCGATCCAAAATAAAATCTATTTGTATATACATATCTCAAGACATTTCTGCGTAGTTTTGCTAAATTTTACAATTTATTTTGATATCCCTAGGCAACTGATTACGGGAGTAAAAAATCGTTCCATATCCTGCCCGTTAATTTAGGATTATTTCATTCATATGCCAATTTTCTTCAAATTATTTTCAAGGGCTGATCAGTGCTTGGGATCCAATTCAAATATAACATATCCAAAAACTTTCGTATTTTTAGTATCTATTAGTAACCTATAGATCATTCGAGATCAACCTTTTTGGAGTCGGATAATTTCTACGCGTGTCGGAGAACGGAGTACCAACTAGTTTGTTTTTTTTTTTCATGTTTTAAATATAGAGTGTAACTGTTTTAAATATAACCTACAATCCGTTTAATTGGATTATTACGCTGAGTTGTGCAAGCCAGTGCTTTTTTTATTTATTTTTTTAATTCTAATTTATTCAGTCTAAAAATTGCGTAAACATTGGAATAATCTTGAAACTTCGACATCAATAGAATAATAGTTGTATGAACTTGACAATTTAATAATTGTATCATAATACGAAACAAAGAGAATATTCGGTGTTGAGAATGGCCATTAAAATACAGTGTACTTAATTAATTACCTTTTGTACTGCAGTTTTTTTTTAAAGTCAAGGTTAATTACAAGTTTACAGACAAATATTTCTGATAGATATAATCAGTACAGTAAAAAATGTGAATTAAATATTGTTTTGCAGTTTAATAGTTTACTCAGTGATAAACAGTTATGGTATACAATGGAAATAAATATTCAAAATGTACGACACCCACATGAACGTTTCAAAAGCGAAGTTGATCATTGAAAAAGATCGCAATCACGACACGCCACAATTTCATATCGCCCCCGCTTCCAAAGATCACGTCACTGCCAGCAAATAAATACATAAGTATTTAATTCCACGAAGGCCAACGTGAACAACTATCCGTGGTTTTCTTGTTTATGTGCAATGTTTTTTTTAATTCGACGAACTCGTTGTTTTTTTTTGTTTACCTAATAAAAGTAAAACGAACCATACAGCCAATCAACCTAGTAAAACCAACCATGGTTGACAATCTGTGTCAGTTAAGCCAGCCACCTATAACGGGGTCACTTACTTTTGCTTTGACTTGTTGTTTTGTTAACTACCGACCGAAAAGCGGGGTGTTATAAATTTGACGCGTATCTCTGTGTCATCCCTAAGCTAATGGACCGATTTAGATGTATTTTCAATAAAAGCTGACGTCATGAAGATGAATCAATTTCCGAAGACAGAATTTCTTCTTCAGAATCTTTAAAAGAAAAAAATCACCTTTAAATCGTTGTCACTTTTTGAGACAATATCAATGCAAAATATATTTCTTTGACTGGGAATTATGCAGCTTTACTATAATAGTTATAATTTTATCAATTCTCCTACAGAAAATAAAATAAACACAGAATGAAATAAGAATCTACACAGACTTTGTATTATACAAACTTAGTTTTGTTGTAGACTGTTTGTTGTACTGAAATGTTTCAATTTGGGGATAGTTGATTGACTCTGTTTTCTCCGTCTCTATTAAAGAAGTAGATAATTGTATATAATAACTAGTAGGCTTATTACTAACTACTTTAAATTAGTTATGATGATAAGGTACGATCACAGAGTAGTAGTAGAGTAATCTAGTTAGCTAGTCACAGTAAATTATATAGTACCCAGTTGTATAAATACTTCCCAGTTCCACAGGATAAGAAAGTGGTCTAACAGCTATCGTTATGTAGACCAGGCAAGAAGTTCACAGCGGCACTCTGTGCGACAGAAAACTTGTAGATTACCTACTTAAGTTGCAGTAAAAATACAGTACTTGCTTTTATTTTACAGGTAAAATACGTACCACTAGAGGCACAGTTATAATAACAGTTGAGGTCATCAAAAAAAAACCTCAAGTCATGAATAATTCATACGGCCACTTTGAAAGTTCAATTACCAAAGGCACACAACAGTAGATATATGATTTTACACAACTAGAACTAGAATGTAGCTGTTTAATATTTGATGTACATACAGTACAGAATGTTTATTTAATAATAATTTTTGAGATCAGCATAAGAGTAGTTAAAGTGTTATAGTTGTTTAACGGGGATAGTCTGCGCATAAGAAAACAAGGCCTCTCCTCTAATACCGGAACACACGGTAGTAGACTTAAGTAGACATATATAGTAGTAGAAAAGCCGTAAATAGCCGTAATAGCGGGATTATTTTTGTGAAAAAGTAGGGCAACCCGACCTGCCAAAAATTATGCTAGTAATAATTACTAGGTACATACTGTTGTGTTTCTGTGCGTTAAGTAAGGTTCCTGGGCTTCGCTATTTTGTGTGTATGCAAAGAGGTTTCAATTAGATTAGAACATGTATCGTTTTTTTATGACCATTTCTTATTAGGCAACTTCGACACCGATTTCCTAAGAAGTATAACTTAAAACTAAAATGACTGAAATGGACTTAAAGAAGGTGAAAAATTAAAATACGAAATAAATTATTTATCTCTAAGACTTTCGCGAATCACGTTCATGACATTAAAACAACTTTTAGGATTATATCGCGTTTATTTATTACTAATTTTATTTATTTCCCGACGTTTCGAACTCTTTACAGAGATCATCTTACTCTTACTAGTGAAAATGATCTCTGTAAGAATAAATAAACGCGATACAATCCTAAAAGTTGTTTTAATGACACGAAATAAATTGCAATTTTCAGGTCACAGAAGGCGGCGTCACACGAAGGATAGCCCGAGCCATGGAAGTACTGCATGCCAGTGGACCGGGCGCACGTGTACGCGTCATGCGTGCCGCATATCATTCTACATCTGGCCCAGGCGCGCCAGAAGAATCTTTCATGTTGCACTCTTCACGAAGAGTAAGTTTCCATCACAATCTTTAACTGCAGGCTTAATATTCGGTATTAAGCCTTTAATATGTTTTTAAAAACTTGTAGTTTGTAGTAAGTTAACTTGTAGTAGTAGTCCACTAATAATCAAGAATATTATATCCTTGTTTTTTTGTGTATGAGCTAAATATTGTGATCACGTAAGGTTACTGCAGCAAATATATATTTGATTGCGTTTTCAGGTAATATCTTCCGGTTTTAACTACTTGGATCCTCCATCACTATACTTACCTACGAAGCCTTTAGAGATTTCATCCACCCCTTTAGAACCATACGAATCAAATGGAGAAACAGAAAATTACAAAGTTACAGAACCAGACGATTTGGAAATATCAGAACCATCGAAGTGGAAAAGTTCTACGAGAGGTACTTCAATCCGAATGCCAAGTGAAGAATCCTCTTCTACGGATAACGCTAGTATAATCGACCTTGATCCTAAAACCAAGAACCTCCACAGAAAATACTCTTACGATTCCGAAAGCAGTGATGTACAGTTACGTAGCAGAAGCAATAGTAACACATCTCAATGCTTGGACGTCCCAGTAACTTTAAGCACCCTAAAATATAAGTCACTTCTAAATAATTCCAATGAGTGGAATACCCGAAGGAAAAGTTATAGCTTTGAAGACACCTCACCGCCGAATGAATCAATTTCACATAATAACGAAACATTAGCAATGGAGTCATCCACAGACAGTGGGATTTGTAAATCCACAGAAATCATGAACGACTTCTATAAAGATGATAATATACACACGTACAATAAAGAAGAATCATTTAAGGATTGGCTTTCCAAAAATAGACATAATTCACAATACAGAGGAACTAAATTTAAAACATATCGAGAGCATGAAATCGTTTTGGAAGACCCAAAGGAAAATAACATAACACTTCAATCACATGGGAGGGTATCGATAACCTTACCAGTTACGGTTGAAGCAGATAGTGATAACAATAATAATTCCAGAAACAATCAAACGACTGATGATATAGAGAGAAGAGTAAAAAAAGTTGAATTTTGTAAAACCGAGCTCCATTTTGCAGCAGAATCAGGTAAAGTTAATATTATAGCAACAGATGAGAAACCGCCACCTTCAAATGACTTTAGGAAACGAAGAAGCGCTTTTGTTCCTATGCAAGATATTATAGACAGACCCATAACCCTATTCGGAGAAGAAAAAAATGAACTTCAAGTGCCTGAGAGAATTGGAAAGACATTTACTTCTAATGGTGATTTTGTTGAATCCGATGAGTATACAGCAGCTACAAAGAGTATACTCAAAAATAAAATTCCGAAACCCAAACCATATCTTTTAGGCGAGAACATGGAATTTGGGCTTTTATGCGATGTTTCGAATAAAAACATCAATGATTCAGTGAGCACCACGATTTCAATGGTAAATAAACAGCTGGAGTCAGAGAAAAATTATAAGGGTCATACCAAAAGTCTGTTCTCAGATGACGAGAAAAATGTTATAAATGGCAATATTTTTCGGACCATAAATGCAGGTAAGCAGAATGGTTGTTTACATTAGTGATATCCCAATAGTATTATGGTTAGATAGAGTTGTTATACTAGATTTTAAAGTTTAACAATACAAGTAATACTTCAGCCATGAAAACTACAAATTATCTAGTTACAGGACATAATGATAGTTGTAATTTACCTAAAATTAATTTATAGTTTGTAGTAATGAGATACTATTTTTTCTGTAAATATGGACGCATAATATATTTTTCTTGCTCAACTTATAGACGTGAAATATATAAATAGAACGTGTTCTGGAGGAAGGTGATGTTAAGAGCCTCAAAAACCGACGCGCGTGCATGAAAAGAGTTATGAAAGTCAACGAAGCGAGTGAGGTGTGTAAGAATCGTGCCCTATGGCGCTCTGTTCTCTCTGCCTACCCCGCAAGGGATTTGGCGTGAAGTTATGTATGTATGTATGTAACTTATAGACACATGGGTTCATCTTCATGGCAAATCCCCCTCCAGAAAAGATTAAAAGGTTATCCATCTCTTCATCTCGAAGCAGTAATATTTCATTTAAGTATATTTTTTTAAATTGTTGATTTATGTATCACATAACATTTGAGTAGGCAGTATTATAAGTTAAAGTTAAGTTATCTTATACGTAAAACGCAAAGTTCTGGTGTTTTTATTTAATTTTGACAAATCTTATTTACATACCAGGTCCTTTCAAACAAGTCAACTTAAAATATGGGAAACCCGTGGAGACAAACATTAAAATTGAAAAAGAATCATCTTTTGGCGATGTTAAAAACAAAGTAAATTCTTTGAACATATCCCCTGTTCCAGGAAAGTCTAAGACCAGACAATTACGAGAAAGTGATTTAACATATTTTGGCATAAGCAATCCAACTCATAAAGATGAAAAGAAAATAATTGAAAATGGGTATCAAAGTGAAAATGTGGTGGAAAATATCTTTCAATCTGTGAAGCTAATACAAAGGGTTTCAAATAGTGTAAGCAACAGCGTATGTAACAGTGAACCTGAATCTGATGATGCGCCTGAATATCAAAATTTACCGATTAACATGCACTTTGCTCCGGTTCCCACACCACGGTCACGATCGAAATACGATAATAGTGAAGTTACAACCGCACTGACACCTATCACTGAAAAAGATATTAGTGAGGCTAAAATTGATTTACAACCGTATACACGCCGAACCAAATCTCGTGGGTACGACGATGTTAAACCAAGTCGAAGTCTTTCAGAACCGCCTAAGAACTTCAAACATATCTCAAAGCAGAAATCGACTCGTCGCGACGATCAAGTTTCAAGGTACTAATATAATACATTAATGTAACACAAGTTATTTATTTTAAATTATAATTATTATGAATTTTAATTACTATTTTATAATTATTATGAGCCTCAAAAACCGACGCGCGTGCATGAAAAGAGTTATGAAAGTCGACGAAGCGAGTGAGGCGTGTAAGAATCGTGCCCTATGGCGCTCTGTTCTCTCTGCCTACCCCGCAAGGGATTTGGCGTGAAGTTATGTATGTATGTCTGTATTATGAATTTAAATTAAATTATAATCATCAATTTAAATCATAATCATTTCATAATATCTCTACTATTAGTTCCAGAAAACAGCAAGTTATGGACGACACCTACAGAAAATCAAAGCAAGCCATCAAAGAAAGAGTTGTTCAAAAGGAAGATAGCCCAGTTTACGTTAACTTAAATATTAATGTCGAAATGAAACAAGATAATAACAAGAAACTTAATGAAACTTCTCCAAGTGTGAAATCCCGAAATATTAGAAGCAAAGACAAAATGTTAGTTGATAAATTACTTTCAGCGTCTAGTCCTATTCACGATAAGAAAGCTCATCACAGATCTGATTCTGGGATGAGCAGCAACAGATATTCTGTTGAAAAAGACACACTCTCTACTTCACTAAAAAGGGAGGGAAAATTAATTCACTCTGACAGAGATTCAAAATTACACTATTCTAGAGACAAGAAAATGAATGATTCCAATAATGTCTCCAAGTCTGACATAAATGATAAACGCAAAAACGCGGAGGTAAATAACCAGAAGAATGAACACAACAGTAGAGAGATGCAGAAATCTTTACTTAAAAATGTTCCTGAGGAATACATACATAGTAGCCGTCATAACAGTAATCGAGATGGCAGCACACATCGACATAGGAATGCATCTACAGATAAACAAAAATCCACACGTGAAAATAGAAAACTGTCACCGAAACGGAGATTAGACTCGTCAGTTGATAACAGCTCTGTTCACACGAAGACTGTCGAAAAAGATAAAGATTTCAGCTGGAAATCAAATAACCATAAAGGCAAACATCGAGAGTATATCATAAACTATGATGATAAAAACGGAACGGTCTCCTCAATATGTAAAAGAACTACAGAAATAGGTTCGCCTAGACGTAAGATAAGCTCCAAAGACAGATTGAAAGAGAACCATGAAACCAAACCTGTGAAAACAAAGACAATACATAAAATAGCTCTGAGTAAGTAAGGCCTGTGCATGCTCTAATCAATGCTGTTATATCTAACAAACATATAAGATAAATTACATCTTTAAAGAACCAATGAACATCTTTCAGTGCAGTTAGAAGATCATCAACAGGATCCAATCGAAAAAAGTAATGCAGGTAGGAAATGGAAGTCAAAATCGCATGTACAAAGGTCTTGCCATTTATTATGATGCAGTTAGCTATACAAGTCTTAGAATAGAATATATATCGACTATTATGTGAATCCCTACAGGCATCATATGTGAACTATCTGAATGGATATTTAGAACTGTTACAGAAACAGTTAGATTAGGACGATGATGATCTCAGATTATTTAATATTTCTTTTTTAACACACGATATTAATTTTAACCTACCTTATAATTATCCAAGAATTAGTTTTATTTGTTAGTAAATAGAAATATGTGAACAATTAAAACATATGTACTCAACAAATTGTATTATTTCAATCTACAACATATACATGTGCAAATTTAATTACAATGTCTCAAGTGGATCCCTGTCGAGTTTACTAACTATAACGTCTACTTCGTCATTCAGTCTATTCTTCAAATCTGATGAAAAGACCTTGAGAAATCCTCTTTCAGAATCTGAATGGTTGGTTAATATAACACTTATTCCATTCTGTGTTGCTTCGAGAATGTCGTGATGTAGCATTTCTCCTACAAAATAAGAACAAACCTGTATAACCCAAAGAACTGTATACGTCAAAGTGAAGGAGGCAACAATTGTCTCCCGGCAGATTCTTGAACGCTAAATGTAATAGATGGCGGAACCTATTGTTAATAAATTACACAATTTTACATTTAAAAAATACAGAATCTGATTCCTCCAGCATATCGAGGTTTCTATTTATATCTTCAGGTTCTTATTAACTCTGCAGAAACTATAGTTTCGCTGTATATGCCTATATATATAGCAAAATATTTGTCAAATCGTCTATTCATTGTCACACATAAATTCCGAAAATCTGCCAAATCCGCATATACCACAGGGCAGAAAAAGACTGAAAGGTAACAAATATTATCTTACCAGTTAAATAGAGATCCGCAGATACCCCTTTTAAAACAGAACTCCCGGATCCAGCACATAGTGCGACCGTATTTATTTTAGACGACATTTGTTTCCCTTTGCCAAGAGCAAATCTCACGTGCTTTAACCCAGTAAGCTGTTTCACTTTTTCTACAGCATCTATCAAAGATATATGTGTGCTGAGTTGCAAAATCCTGAAACAATATGACTAAGTTATAATGAAGAACAATACTAGAAGAAGAAGAACCAGAAGATTCTATTGCTCAGTGTATAAAATATCATTACATAGTATAAAACTGTCGCTTTCCGCCGTTAGCCCCATTATATGCTTAGTTTGCTGCATGATCGGGCCGGTTCGACCGGTGAAATACCACGGCTTTTCAGAATATCGACGTAAAATGGCTCATGCCGTGTTTCGTTCGGTTAAAGTGGTATCCGGAGGAGGCGAAACAAGGTTCGCTAGGTGAATTAAGTGGTGAATTGTCGCAGAATTGTTATCAAATTCATTTCAACGTTGTTCTTTCCAAATCAAGCTCATTCCTGAACTTATCCGGATTTACAAGAAGCGAGATTTTTTTTGTTAGTTTGCCCTACACACTGTTTTTTTAAACATAGAATTGTCAGCCATTTCTTTTTAAAGACAAGGAAAAAATTAAAATTCATATTATTTAAAAAAAAATTCATCTCCTACTTTCCGAAAAATGGTGAAAGGCACTTTTTACCAAATGGTTTCGAAAACTATTAAATTATCCGTGGTTCATAGTAAAACAACCGGACGAACAGGACAGACAAACGGGTGACCTATGTAGGTTTAATTTTTCTCAATTTGTAATAGGGAAACCTGTACAATAGTTACACGTAAAAGCAATCAAATATAGAATTATATTTACCTTCCCGCACCGAATAAAGGATTGACACCAGGTGTTATTGGACTCGAATTGTCACATGGAAATGCTGAGGCCAGCCAATCATTTACACCACCACGCACGCAATCCCAACTGGTGTGCGGAGAATATAATGCAATGCGTTTCTCTAACAAAAATGATATAATACTTTGTTTCCAGGCACTGTAATTAAAAAAAAAAGAATACAGAGTAATAATAATATATCTACCTACATCAGATAAATAGGAATTGGTTATGAAGTAAAAGGTTTATATCTACCTACCTTTGTACCACAGATTTTAGTGGAGCAAATATAGGAGGATGATAGGAGATGATCATTTCACAATCAGAATCATTTGCTTCAATAGCAACGTCCTCTGTCAGATCATTAGTTAACAAAATCTTTGTTATATTTCTGTAAAAAGAGGGCACTATAATAAAAATAATTATATAAACCATTTATTCACATTGTATCGTGTCGTGCTCCAAAGGTCTGCCATTGAGCTTCTGAATCAAGAAGTCGTTTACCAGTTTCGGTGGTCCAGTAGTCGGGCACCCCGGTTCTGAATCAAGAAGTCGCGGGTTCGAACCCTGGCTCACACCAATGACTTTTAGAAATTATTTTCGGAAGTTATGTGTGATATGTATCGATGCTTTGTGCCCCGTATGGCATTGGCAACGTATTCCATTTGAGACGTAAACATTACGGCGAGACGAGGCATAACAGCCGCTGCCTATTAATTTATTACTATATTATTTTATTGATAGAAATCAAAAATAAGTTTACAAATTGTATTGTTTTATGATTATTTATTAAAATAATCAAGATAGATGATTGAACTCCCAGCAGTGCACTCGATTTCTCATATGCCGATTTGGATTACTTGATTGCGATACTTCACGCCTTTTTCTGCCCAAAGGGATAGGTGGCGAACCTATTGCCATACCGGGCACAAAGTTTTTAGTCATCAATATTTATTAAACATAACTTTCAAAATTAATTAATTTCGAAAAGTCATTGGTGTGTGCCAGGATTCGAACCCGCGATCGATCTGGATTCAGAAAGCATGCGCTCAATCACTGTACTACCGAGACCGAAATAAATATATTACCTTGGAGTGTACGGTTCCACTAAGAGCCCTGTATTATCCCAAGGTTCTGAAAGATTCTTGGGAGCGAAATTCTCCAATGCTGTGGTAACTGTTTTAAGAATGACTCCGCTATCGCCAGTTGACATTTTGATAGAAGTCGAGGATGTATATAGTCTTGTGAATTGCTTTCCAAGTTTCAAAATCATCAGATGCGTCCTAAAGCAGAAAAAATGGCTAGCTTATTGGGTTTGCTATTTATTATAGCAAGCTCCTTATGTATTATGTCCAAACCTATATTATATTATAGCTTGAAGAATTAGCTCGCTGAAGTGGCAATGGGCTGGTCACATCTGTCAAAGGACCGATGGTAGATGGGGCAAGAAGGGAGACCGCGACTTGGTAAGCGTAGTGTAGGACACCCTCCAGTCCGATGATTAGACGACCTCAGAAAGGCTGCTGGAAAAGATTGGATGCGGATGGCAGAGAATCGTATATTGTGGCGCAAATTGGGAGAGGCCTATGTCCAGCAGTGGACTGCAATAGGCAAATGATATTATTTAATAACTAGTTCACCAAGAGAACTTTATTATGGCTCAGAATAAATACATATTTTTTTCTAATAAAGTTAAGTTACTCCTTATTACATCAGCTACCCGCCAATAAAATTAACGTCAGAATCAGACCAGCCATTTCAGAGATTATCCGGAACAAACAAACCGACTGAACGAAAATGGTAAAAAAAAATTGTGTCTGTACTTATATTACATACATACATATGAATGTAATATAAAGCAGTTATTTTAATAATACATACAGATACTTCAATTTTATTTCTATATATAGTCACATTTCCTACTGTTATTTGATTCACAGTTGCTGTTTAATGCTTTTCCCTTTTTTTTTACTTAGATTTGGGGATAGCTTCAGCCATGATATATTTAATCATATTATTAGAGTTTAATTATCATACTTTTCTAGTTTTTTTTTTTATACTAATAGAATATGTATATAATAGCAAATAAAAGACGATCAATAACTAGGCAAATAATTATATTTATAATGATAAAATTAACGTTTTGAATAGATACAAAATATTTTTACAAAAACGACTTGATTTATATAAAACTATCACATGACTTATCCAACTAATCATAAGTAAATTTCCATATTTTTATTTCACCATCATCACTGCATGATAACAATTCTTGATTTCCAGTAGGATTCCAGGCTATGCAATTTACATCCTGTGAGTGTGCATCTAATTTTGTACATATTAATTCAAAAGTAGGTGCATTGGGATCAGAATCGTCGGATTCTTTAAATATCCTTATGATATCGTCACCAGAAGAGGTAACTAAAAGGCCAGTATGGTGACACCATGCCACATCATAAATACATCTTGTATGGAAACCAGATAAAGTACAAACACATTTCCAGACAGATTCCCCGTCAGTTATTACACCTTCTTGATTGTCAGGTTTGTATTCCTTCCATATTTTAACTGTTCTATCATCGCTACAAGAGGCGAGTCTGTCTCCTGTTTTGTCGAAACACAAACTCCAAACAGTCGATTCATGCGATTGTAATGTGGCAAAGCAGCTCCAATCGTTATCAGCTGGATCTTCTTTATACATTTTTATTGTGTTATCATAGGATGCAGATGCTAAAATGTCTAGTGTAGGGTGCCAAGCAACCTAAAACAAAACCATAATATTACAATAAATAATCATTGCAATGGAATTTCTGAAAATTTCTAATAAAATATTTAAGAGTAACAGGTAATTGTCAGACAGAATCATGATTATATGCAATTTGTTTAATACAATAAAGCCATTTTGAGTTGGACACAAATAAAATTTAATCTTATGGTGTACAAACCTTTTTCACATCTTGATTATGTGCATTCAGCACAGATTCACACTCATATTCATCATCACCAGCCACTTCCCACACCCAGACTGATTTGTCTCGACCGCATGTAGCTAAAAGTTGTCCAGACGGTGACCAGGCTACACTTTTGACTTCATTTTCGTGACCTTCTAAAGTAGCATTGCATTCAAATTGACCTGGCACAACAGGATCATTTATAAATACCATATAGATTAATGAATCTGATAAATAAAATTTATAGTCTTCATAAAATCGATTACACACCACTTTTTTTATCCCAGATAGCAGTAGTTGCATCAAAACTCGCTGAAGCTAAGTAATTGCCACAGGGAGACCATGCCACCTGTCTAATAGTGCGCTGGTGTCCATCTACAAGTACAGTCTTTATTGCCCAGTTCTGTCCTTCTTTATTCCAAAGTTTAATAGTCTTGTCTTCTCCACAAGAAGCAAAAAAATTTCCTTGTGGATGCCATGATACATTCCATATGATACCTTTGTGACCAGTTAAGGTTTGTAAAAGTTCCAACTTCGGCATGACTTCAAAAGAAATTACTGATATAACAAGTGTGAATTTAAAGTTAAACCTATCAGAATAGCAGAAGAAATACTAATTTAAAATACTAGTTCCGAAATTTCTAACAGGCACCAAAGTACTGTGATTGGGTGCTGTGACTGGTGCAGTCTCAGCTATAACTACTAACGGTAATTTCTAATGAATTATTTCCATAAATCACAGCCCACATTACAGGAAAAATATTATGATTTAAGTAAGTTGATTTAACTCTACTAAATTCTGAATATAATTCACACGAGTGAGCCAATCGAAACAACGCGCAAAGGTACGATTACACGTTGAACATAAAGTTTTCCAAAAAATAGCTGGTTTGGAAAATTTCAATTAAATATATTTTAACAAATGAAATATAAATTTACCAACCTAAAAATGTACGTGCGGTGCTGGAAGTTTATAATAATCAGAATAATACAAACTATTGAAAATGTAAGATCAAGATTGAAAAATCAACTCTTCATAGATTTATAAGTTTTCAACAATTCATAACCTTTTGATTTTGTTTGACCAATACTCTGACTGAATACTCTCATTGACTCTCATCTCATGTTACTTTAAATTACTAGGTACTTGATTGATTACTCTAATACTGGACAATACCATTCTTAGATACTAGATAGTATTTTCCAGTAGTAGCAGGTATGTATCTGTTTGGGTATTGAGTAGTATCACTTGTTACACTACTACTTACTTAGCATGCTAAAAAAGCAAAAACTGTTTACATTTGCTAATCAATAAGCATGCTAGTGTCAAACATATCAATGGAATTTATCTTCCACCGCCATTACACACGGAGACTTTATCAGTATACACAGAGAATGTCCAAAGGATTGCGAAAACAAACGCAATCACCTTAATAATGGGTGACCTTAATCTCGGGTGCATAACTTGGGTAAAAAAAAAAACTCGCTACAAGCCGAATACAAAAACACGAGCTTGAGTGCAATATTCACGGAATTCATGACTTTAAACGACCTTAATCAATATAATTCCATACATAATAGCAAATCGAAACTATTAGATCTTATGTTAAGTAATATACCCATTGATAGTGTACAACAATGTAATTTTGCTTTGTCTAAAGTGGATCCATTACACCCCCCAATAGAATTTAGCGTAAACTTGTCGGTTGATTACAAATTAATTCCGAAAATATCAACTAAACCTAACTTTTATAAGGCAGATTACGAGAAAATTGTGGACTCCTTACATTTGATTACGTGGGATAACGAGTTTAAAAACTGTTCATCAGTCAATGAAATGGTTAATGTATTTTATGCAATTCTAAGACAAATTATATCCGAAATTATTCCTAATAAACCAACAACACATAAGAAACATCCTGATTGGTATTCAAGGGACCTTAAAAAGTTAATTAGGAATAAATACAAGTACCACATACGTTACAAAAATTACAGAAATCCTTTAGATCTTGTGTCATTCGAGAGATTACGCCGCGAATGTTATGTGCTTAGTGCCACCTGTTACAAAGAATATATCTATAAACTAGAATCTAACATAAATAAAAATCCCAAAATATTTTGGACATTCATTAAAAACAAAAGAAAAGGCAATAGTTCATACCCCGGGCAAATGCACTTTGATATCAGAATCGCGAGAAATACAAAAATGTCTCAAAGAAATTAATGAAAGTGAGGGTGCAAGCAGTGACGGTATACCTCCTGTGTTTATAAAGCAATGTGCAAAAGGCTTAGTCCATCCTCTCCGTATTATTTTTAATGGATCTCTGCGAGAAGGCATTTTTCCAGAAGCTTGGAAGAAAGCTCTTGTTGTTCCTGTATTTAAATCTGGAGAAAAACATCTGGTATCTAATTACAGGCCTATATCTATACTGGCATCCTTTGGCAAAATACTCGAAAAACTTATGAGTGAACACCTTACGTGGTATATTAAGCAATATATCACTGTCCATCAACACGGTTTCATAAAGTCTAGGTCCACTACTACTAATCTGTTGAGTTTTACCTCATCCTTGTCAGAACATATGGATAAACGTGTTCCTGTAGACGCAATCTACACAGATTTTAGCAAAGCGTTCGACAAAGTAGATCACTGTATCCTGATTAAAAAACTTATTCATCTCTGTTAAGGACAGCGACTTAGCATAAGTTAGAAATAGTTGTATATGTTTCGTTTAGGCTAAGGGAATAGGAATAATTGTATGTATTTTACTTAGGATAAGATGTATTCATGTAAATAAAGTAAATTCTACTGTATAAGTAGGATAATAGGGCCCCGAGACTCCCAAACGAGAGTCGCTACCCCGACCGCGCGAGGAAAATTGTTAGTTAAACGCTTGGTGTCTCGGGATAAGCCGCGACAGGATTGTGAAATCTCTTACAGATAAGAGAGACGGTCGTGGCCTATCTTTAGAGGCATGAAACGTACCTGTAGGTCACATAGAACCGGAGTTACGACGCAAAAGGACCCCGGTTCATAGTGAAAATAAGCGGTCGATGGGGCCGAGTTTAGCGCGGCTCTCGTTACGGTAAAGTTTCGGGGTTATTAAGCGGCCCGATATTTGCGAGAAGGTGTGCTGCAAACGTGTGAAGCAAACGTGTGAAGAAAACGTGTGAAGCAAACGTGTGAAGCAAACGTGTGAAGCAAGTGTGAAGCAAACTGAAGCGAACGGGCATCAAGCGAACGGGCACTAAGTGAATAACCAAGAAAAATTGAAGATCAGTTATTTTATTTTCGAATAAAGAACCTATACAGTCCACCCCTAAGTTATCCACAACAATCTCGGAATTGACGGAACTTTAGTTAACTGGTTCAAATCATACTTATGCAATAGGTCTTATAAAGTTGTCATCAACGGGTACACTTCTAATGAGTATTTTGCCACTTCTGGTATTCCTCAGGGATCGCACTTGGGACCAATTCTTTTTAATATTTTCATAAATGATATCGCGTATTGCTTCAAACATTCCAGTTTCTACCTTTTCGCGGACGATTTAAAAATCACGAAGCCTATCCGGTCTCTTCAAGACGTTCATTTATTACAGGAGGACTTGAACAGACTGGATGATTGGTGCATTGAGAACAACATGTTGTTGAACGTAAGCAAGTGCCATTACATCCAATTCACACGTAACAAACTACCACCAGTCAATAGATACTACTTGCAAGGCGCGGAGATTCACAAACTTTCTACAATTCGTGACTTAGGCGTTCAACTGGATAGTGCACTCAAGTTCGATAGTCACATTTTGAACACTGTTGCACGTGGTTTCAAGGTGCTTGGGTTTGTTATACGTAACAGCAGGGACTTTAAAAAATCTTCTACCAAGATAAAACTATTTAACACACTAGTCAGGCCGATTTTAGAATACTGCTCAGTTATATGGAACCCACACTACGATGTATACAAAAAGCGCTTAGAGAGTGCTCAAAGGCGATTCCTTTACCATCTGTGCTACGGGGACCAGTTAGCTAGGCGAATTACTAGTTATACAGACAGACTGGAACATTACCGCATAGAACCTTTGGCAAGCCGGAGAGAGTCATTTGACGCCGTCTTCTTTCATAAATTAATTAATGGTACATTAGATTGTAGCGAACTTTTATGCAAATTGCAATTCAAAATACCTAGTCGTTTGCCAAGAAAACAGGCGTACAATTTAATATATATACAACCCTCAAGAACTAATCTTGGTCAGTACGCCGCCGCGCCGCTCTGCCCAGACTTTGTCGACAGTATAATGCCATATCTAAAATTCACGACATAGACATTTCATACGCTCTGCCAAAATTCAAAAATCTATTATAACCTATTATTTAGCCAATTGTTAAATAGTAATTTAGGTTAAATATAAATATTGTATTATTTAGTGCTTATTAATGCTTATATATATAGGTATAATATATTGTGCATGATGTGACCTCCTGTAATTGAGGGAATACGCTTGTTTGTACCTTACTGTCTATACTGTAATAAGATTGTATGTGTATATCCTTTGTTGGTGGTCCAATAAATAAATAAATAAACATATTACTAGCATACTCAATGCAAACCTGTTCACACGGCCTAAAAGCAGCACCCTTCCACCCGCGCTGCAAAAAGCATGCTCATTAATCGCATCGCATCGCAATCGCATGTCAATTTTTGAGCGTGCTCAAAATATATATAACTTAAGCTAGTATCGATTAGTTATAAGCATATGAGAGTTTTGGCGGAAGTGTAAAGGCGACATGTACGTTCTTTGTTGCATTATTTTCTAAAATTTGTGTTTCAGTGGACATTATTGAATAAAATTCGTGGCATTTTTTTAATAAGAGTTCGTATATGAGTGTAAATGTGGAAAATGGTGTAAATATCGTGTGTAGTGTGCTTTCTACATTGTAGTCAAAACTCCAGAGGAACATCATGCTTAAAATACCACGACTTTATGGATGATTAGGTTAGCTTAGATTAAGTTAGTTTAGGTTAGTCCAAGTCAGTTTAGGTTAGCTTATGATAGTTTAGGTTAGATTAAGTTTTGGCTGACTCTATTCATCCGGTTACAGTACGAATAATTTGTTATTATTTATCCGGTTACTGTACTAATAATTTGTAATTATTTATCCGGATACTGTACGAATAATTTTATTTTATTAATCCGGCTATTTTGAAATTTTATATGTCATCATCATCATCATCATCAGCCCTTCGAGGTCCACTGCTGGACGTAGGCCTCCCCCATAGAGCGCCACAACTGCCGGTCCTGTGCAACCTGCATCCATCGGCCTCCCGCGGATTTCACCAGGTCGTCGGTCCACCTAGTGGGGGGACGGCCTACTCCGCGTTGACCGGTACGTGGTCGCCACTCGAGCACCTTTCTACCCCAGCGGTAATCGGTTCGTCGAGCGATGTGGCCAGCCCATCTCCACTTCAACGTGCTAACTTTCCGGGCTATGTCGGTCACGCCAGATCTCTTGCGTATCTCCGTATTGCGGATTTTGTCGCGCAGAGAGATTCCAAGCATAGCCCGTTCCATAGCACGCTGAGCCACCTTGAGCTTCGTCATGAGGCCAACATTCAGAGACCACGTCTCAGCTCCGTATGTCATCACTGGTAACACACATTGGTCATAGACCTTAGACTTCAGGCACTGTGGGATTTTGGACGAGAAGATTTCCCTTAGTTTCCCGAACGCTGCCCAACCGAGTTGAATCCGTCGGTTTATCTCTTTCTCGAAGTTGGCTCTACCTAGCTGGACTGTTTGTCCTAGGTAAACATAGTGGTCGACACCTTCGAGGATCGCATCGCCAACACTAACCGGTGCTTGAATGACATGGGCATTGAACATTATTTTGGTTTTGTCCATGTTCATTCTGAGACCTACTTGTTGGGAAAATCTGCTGAGATCCTTGAGCATTGTACCAAGGTCCTCCAGTGACTCTGCCATGACCACGATATCGTCGGCAAATCGAAGGTGAGTGATGTATTCGCCGTTGATGTTGATGCCTAGTCCAGACCAATCCAGGAGCTTGAATACGTCCTCCAATGCAGCGGTGAACAGCTTCGGGGAAATTACATCCCCTTGTCTGACACCTTTCTGCAATGGAATGGGATTCGTACTCCCAGACCCAATCCGGACTGACATAGTGGCGTTTCTATACAAACACTGCAACACTTCGATATACCGATAGTCAATTTGCCATCTCTGGAGGGACTGCAGCACTGCCCAAGTTTCGACGAAATCAAAGGCTTTCTCATAGTCCACAAACGCCAAGCACAAAGGCTGATTATACTCCTCGGTCTTTTGTATAATTTGGCGTAGTGTGTGTATGTGGTCTATGGTACTATAGCCTTTCCGGAAACCGGCTTGTTCGGGAGGCTGGAAGTCATCGAGCCTGCGCGAGAGTCGATTTGCAATGACCCTCGAGAACAGCTTATAGACATGGCTCAAAAGCGAGATGGGTCTATAATTTTTCAAGCGGGTTGTATCACCCTTTTTGAAAAATAACACCACCACGCTCCTGGTCCATGCCCCTGGAACGTCGCCCCCGAGCACGACAGAATTAAAAAGTTTCTGAAGGGCCTTAAGGATCGGTGTACCACCCGCCTTCAGAAGTTCGGTAGTAATTCCATCGTCACCCGGTGCCTTTCCGTTCTTTAGCTGCTTGAGAGCCATTCTGATCTCGTACAGACTGACGTCCGGGATGTCTTCGCTGTAGTGCCGAATTAGCTTGGCTCTGGGATCTCGAGCCAAGCCGACAGCAGGAGTTTGTGAAGACTCATATAACTGTCTATAGAACTTCTGAACCTCTCCCAGAATGTCATCTTTGGAAGAAACAACGACGCCGTTATCCTTCTTCAATTTAGTCAATTGACTCTGCCCATTAGACAGATCTCTTGCGAATACTTTAGAGCCTTGGTTTCGCTCTATAGCTTCTTGTATCCGCTGGGTGTTAAATTTGCGAATATCGCGTCGTATATTTTTCGAGATCTGCCTATTTAGCTGCCTGAGTTTGGACCAATCGGCCGAAGACTGCGTTGAAATTTCTCGTCTCTCTTTCATGAGCCTGAGAGTAGGTTCCGACAGTTTTTGAGTTCTGTTTGCACGACGCTTACTAAAAAATTTAGCACCACCCACATGCACAACTTCCACTATCCTGCTGTTCATATCGTCCACTGTTTCACACTCATCTAGGCATTGGAAGCGATTTTGGAGTTCGAGCTGAAAGTTTTCTGGGTTTTGGTATTGAACAGGTGAAGGACGCAAAGTAGACCTCATCCGACGTGACCGCTCGACTTTGACACAGAGATTCAACATGCCTCTAACTAGTCTGTGATCGCTCCCAGTTTTCACTCTGTTGATCACTGAGACATCGTTGAATATATGTCGTTTGTCTGACAAGATGAAGTCTATCTCATTCCTTGTTGAACCATCGGGGCTAATCCAGGTCCATTTCCTTTGTGGCTGTTTTCTGAAGAAGGAATTCATCATAAAGAGGCCCTCCTTCTCCAGAAATTCAGCCATTTTTTGACCCCTCTGGTTTCTCTGTCCAACACCGAATTGCCCCACCCTCAGCTCATCGTCTTTCCTCGTGCCTAGTTTAGCGTTGAAGTCTCCCATAACCACAGTGAAGTAGGTTTTGGACGAGTGGATGGCTTTCGAGATATCCTCGTATAAGGCCTCCACTTCGTCGTCAGGGTGTGTCGAGGTCGGCGCGTAAACCTGTATGACCTTCAGCGAATATCCCTTGGATATTCTGAGTATAAGGTACGCTACCCTTGTCGACACACTCTCGATCCTCTCCACGTTGGCTACTAGAGACCGGTGAACGATAAATCCGACACCACCTTGCGAGGTGTTATCGCCTTCCTGGTAGAAGAGCAAGTTTCCAGACCGCAGGATTACCGTATCCTCCCCCTGTCTTCGGACTTCCGATAATCCCACAATGTCCCATCGAATCTTACTCAGTTCTTCTTCCAGTTCGGTGATCATCTCGTCAGTCCTAAGCGTGCGTATGTTGTGTGTTACCAGGGCCAAAGTTCGTTTTTTATGGTAGCCGTGTCGCAACCGGTGATTTTTAGCACCCCCTACTCCGCCGTTACCGAGCCCGCTACCGTGAGCCAACGGAATAGCGGAGCTGCCGTGACTGGGGGCCGTAGCTTTTCCTTGTAGTACCATGGGGGGTTTTTGCCATAATCGCCACGCTTGGCAGGTGGGTTGGCGATCGCAGTAGGCTGTATTTTGTTGGGAGAGAATGCTGCTGCCCATTCTTCCAGCTTTTCCTTTAGTCGCCTTTTACGACACACCCACGGGAAGAGGCGGCGGGGTGGCGGTATTCTAAACTTTATATGTATGCATAATTATTTTCTTTTATCTTAACATAAAACCTGTGCATTTATTATTTTTATACAGTAAAAGCTGTTGGTCTAAAAATACAGTAGGAAATTCTATTTTAATTTTTCTGTAAGTAATGCTCTTACAAATAGAAAAAAAAAATACCTAAACCTACCATAGAAAAAATAATTTGACTGGATGACTAATGACAAATTATTCGTACAGTATCCGGACTAATAGTCACTGCGTTAATTTTTATACTGTAACAAAACGTCAGACATGGCAGTATGGCCTAACTAACTACTAAAGCGATTCTAAAATTGCCGACCATGCTTTAGTTTCATGGTTCAAGGGCTGAAAAATAAATTCAAATTATCCGTAGCGTATTTTTTTGTTTATGGATCAGTTTCTTCTGCCAAACTTTCCACATTCTTATAATTTCTCTCGAGCAATTTGGATTTAAAATCTTAACAACAGTGTGCGATCAAGGTCCTACAAATACTGGTGCATTAAATTTATTAAATAATTCGGTGGGCAGTCTTTAGAAAAGAATTATTTTATTTTTAATAATAACAAAAATGTTTTCATAAATAATAGTTATTTATTTAAATCAATTAGGAATAATCTTTATAATGCGAGAGTAATTGTATGGGGACAAAATACGGATAGATGGAAATATTTAGTTTTGGATGAAGAAAATAATAGATTTTTTTACATAACATAACTTCACGCCTATTGTTACCCGAAGGTGTAGGCAGCGGCTGTTAAGCCTCGTCTCGCCGTTATGTTTACGTCCCAAATGGAATAGGTGGCGAACCTATTGCCATACCGGGCACAAAGTTTGTCAGTCATCGATATTTATCACACATAACTTCCGAAAACAATTTCGAAAAGTCATGTGAGCCAGTGTCTGGAATCGAACCCGGACCTCTGGATCAGAGGCCGTGCGCTCGACCACGAGCCACCGAGACATTTATTTAAATTTTCCGAAATTAAATAAGTATGTTGTTCATCCGAGATACAAAGCAAAAATGCGCTTGCAAGTTTGTTTGCTTTGCGAGTTAAACCAAGATTCTTTAGGGAATTTATTTGCCTTAATCCGACAACATTGTGTTACCAATAAAAACCCAACATGTACCCATTTTGTATGCATTTTTGTTTAATTACCTTGACTGAATGTAAAATCATTCTATCTATTACGAAATATATCAATTACATCAAAATTAAAATGTTTTATTTTTTCCTACGACAAAAAATGGATGAGGTATTAGTGAGTACTCGAGTATATCGATATCGTACTGCACTAATTTATTGTATCCAAATATCGATACAGCACATCGCTATGTAGGGACAGCCGTTTGACAGTGACACTGACATTTAACAGTACCACTGACGTTTGGCAGTGACGGCAACGATGCCAACATTAGGTACAGAGGAAAAACAAATGATTATTATGTTGGTGAAAGATGCAGTGTAAATGAGCTCAGGACAATGTATGGAGTGCCGACTAGTCGTGGGTCGTAACGTCTTTTACGCGTAATCGTTATACGCAGTTTCGTATATATGAGTAAGCAGTTTCATAACCGCTTATTTTTGTAACCGCTTATTTCTTTATACAGACTGATGTTATGTTTACGAATATTCAATATTGAACGTATTTTATACGGTTTTGCAACGTGCATACATTGTCGTTTAGTTTGAATACCTACATAATTTTATTAGTTAAATTTCCTTCGCATGTTTTTTGATGTTCGCATTCATAAGAAATATTGCGAATGTTTTTAACAACAACAAAAAAGTAATTGGGTATTTTTTATTTTTTGTAGTTTTTTTTACACCTTTAAAGAAATAAGTGAAATGATAATGCAATTGACAATATTTAAATTTATTGCAATGGGCCGGCTCGACCGGCGAAATACTAAGACATCTCAGGCGATCGACGTAAAGTGGCTCATGCCACGTTTAATTCGGTGAGAGAGGTACCCGGAGGCTCACCCCCCTTCCCTATCCCCTATTCCTTAAAGGTTGGCAACGCAACAGTAACACTATATGTGTTGCTAGTGTCCATGGGTAGCGTTGGTTGCTTACCGTCAGGTGTGACGCCTGCTCGTTTGCCCTCCTATCCCATAAAAAAATACATATATTTTTGCAGTTTTGTTAAAATATTTACACTTTGAATATATATTAAATTTATTGTATTAAATTATATTTATATTTATAAAATATAAGCAACTTAACATTTTAGAATTTATTCTCTTTCCAATTGCTTACAAATTTACATGGGCATTAGAAATTAAAACAAACGTAACAATTATCATACTTTAATGTTACGCGAGTCGTCTAAGAATAACTAATATTAGTATAATAATAATCTTGGTTGAACGAAACACTTACACGATTCGCTTACACAGTAAGCGCTTACGCGTACATCGGCCGTTGTGTGTACTGTGTGAGTGGAACCGCGTATATAAAATAAGCGTTACATAGTAAGCGCTTACGAGTTACGCGTGCACCGGCCGTTGTGTGTACTGTGTGAGTGGAACCGCGTATTTAAAATAAGCGTTACATAACATAGTAAGCGCTTACGCGTGCACCGGCCGTTGTGTGTACTGTGTGAGTGGACTGTGGAACCGCGTATTTAAAATAAGCGTTACATTCGTGTCTACGAAACTACGTATACGGTTATAAGCCGCGTAATAGGTTACTGAAACCGCTTACGATAAATAACGCTCACGCCTAGTGCCGACTCTTATTTATTTATATACTCTTTGAGTATGGCTTAAAAGCCTGTCCAAATATGGGCAAATAAAATTACTTGACATAACTTCAAATAACTTGACATTTAAATTTCCAATTAGTTTTTTGAGGTTAGGTGATGTGAGTTTATAAAGTTTCTTGTAAATTTTCTTTTGCTCTTCTAAGTTAATATTTTTATCTCTGCAGCCATAAATCGAGAATCCGTCTACTAGTGTTATTACTTGAGTTTATACAACTCTTTCAATTACTGCATATTGATAAATGACTATGAATTAAATGAAATAAACTATGGATAACAGCAATAAAATAGTACCGCCTCATCTGAACGCCGAGATTTACAGAACAGATACCACCGGCACCAGCACACTTTCTTATTTGGATTATATACGTATTCATTCTGGTAGGTATGATTTGGCGGGCATTTATTACGCCTAAAATCGAATTGAACATTTATCTCTATTTAAGTATATGCCGAAAGATTATCATTTATATTATTACACTGTACTAATATTTGTTAAAATCATAACTCGGATACATAGTAATTACTCAGTAATAATATGTGTATGTTTCTTGTTTTTCTTATTCTTTAAGGTCTACAAATAAAGAGTTATCTACCTAATAATACCTATCTATTTTTTATGGCGGCGTCATTTTGGCATCACTGCTCATATGTATTTACAGATGTGTGATTAGAATGTAAAACTGTTTCAGATGGTAGTGTATTAGTAGGTTCATCAGAATTAACTGGTAGATATTGGAATGGTGGGGCTAACATATATAACAATATTGTTGAGGCACAAACGGTACAAACAGAAAAGTTATGCATTCCCTTAACTAGTGGGACTTCAGATGGTTGTTTTGTTGAATCATCAAATAAGGTAGTAAACCCATATTAATGCATCTGACTTGATACTTTTGAAAACTTATTTAATTGTCTTTAAATTATAATGCTGTCAAGGAAACAGTGAGTGCACACACACTTACTGTGCCGAGCAATAACTATATTGCAACACCAGATATTTGACTTGTATGCCGCTATTTATTTACAAAATTTATTCACTATGTGCACCTAAATTCATTCATAAAAATTATACGAAAGGCTTGAGTGCATATGCTATAGTTATTTTGCAATTTATTTAATCCTGATGTTCTAAAAGGTAGGCATGCAATTCAGGCCACAAAACAACAAGATCATAAAAAAAAAAATTAAAATGTTATTTCTAGGATATTTTATTAAAACTAATTTATTGCCATAGACTTGGAATTCTTATATTAGCATTAATAATTAAAAAGTTTATAAAATTAAAAAGTGATGATCAAGGATGATTAAGAAACCTAACCTGATATTTTTAGTGGTTTCTAGGTCTTGCTGTGTGAAGACAGTGGTGCATTTAGTATCTGGAGTCAAAATGACCATCAAAATGCATGGAGACAGTGGGTTGAGCAGTTATCTGTGGCAGAACATGATGACATGGTGCTAGGTGTTGATTGTCTGGACCCTGGACATCATTATGTTACAATTGGAGCTGATGGAAATGCAAAGGTGTTTATATTTAACTTTGGAGCCAAGTTTAACAGGTTTAGGTTTAATATTGTTAGAATGCTCTCAACAAGAATCAAAAGATTAATTAGTATTAGAAATTGTATAACCTTATTTTAAAAATTATACAAAACCATAGATTAGATAGAGCCTGGTTTGAAAAAATAGTCACCTAATATAAACAAAAAAAAAAACATTCTTTTTTTCAGTGTATAATTGAGGTTACATTAAATTATTATGACCTCCAAACATTGTTCAGAACAATAATTTGTTCTTAGAAATGTGTTTTGTATTGATAGTTTATCACGTGACTTGATTAAAAATACTGAACAATTAAAATCACTATTGTGTAATTGTAAATTGTTGAATTTTATTTAGTATTACATGTTTTTTTCTTAGGTTTGGGACCTAAATGATCTTATTTGTGTGAGGAACTATGCAGTAGCCCACAGTTTAATGATTTATGGAGTTGCAGTGAAACCACAATCAAACACATGTTTTGTGACAGGCTCTATGGACCAATGTGTGACGTTATGGGATGAAAATGTAGAGAAGCCACAATTAGGTACGCAAACTCTTTTTATATTATTATAATTTTTTATGGGACAGGAGGACAAACGAGCAGGCGTGTTACCTGATGGTAAGCAACCAACGCCGCCCATGAACACCAGTAAACACTTACAGTGTGACTGTTGCGTTGCCGACATGGAAGGGGGGTGGGCCTCCGGGTACCACTCTCACCGAACGAAACGCGTATAGCTCGTAGAATATGCTCGCTGAAGTGGCAATGGTCACATCTGCCGAAGGACCGACGGTAGATGGAGTGAGAAGGTCATATGGAGACCGCGTCTTGGTAAACGTAGCGTTGGACGCCCACCAGCCCGATGGTCAGACGACCTCAGAAAGGCTGCTGGAAAAGACCGGATGCGGAAGGCAGAGAATCGGATGTTGTGGCGCACATTGGGAGAGGCCTATGTCCAGCAGTGGACTGCAATAGGCTGATGATGATGATGATTTAAAAGTGTTGCAATTAATTTCTGCAGTGCTAACAAACCAAAAACATAATTTTTTTCTTTTTTAAATCATTAAGGACTTTGGAAAAATGCATTAAAACTTTACGTTTTTAAAATTCGCGCGTAAGTTTACGAAAACGTTCGAAGCTACGGCGCTCTGGTTTACATAGCGGTATCATAGACAAAAAGAGGTATGACGGAACATTATGGCGGGTACTATTTCATTTCATAAGACACTGAAACCTGAAAATTCCTGAAATATATCTTGTATTTTTTTCTCATATACTGTAAAATTCCCTATTATATAAAAAAAAAATATCTCGGTGACCTAGTACTTCATCACTCCTTGTCTTTAGATTCAGCAGTATTTTTTTATGGGATAAGATGGCAAACGAGCAGATGGTACCTGATGGTAAGCACCCAACGCCGCCCATGGACACCACCAACACATAGTGTTACTGTTGCGTTGCCGACCTTTAAGGGATAGGGAAAACATATTCCGCAACTTGAATTAATCTGTTTTTAGATCTAGAATTGAAATATAATCCATATTTCAATTTTAGATCTAAAAACAGGTTAATTAAATTTTCAGATTCATTTCAAATTAATTCAATATCCCATAAAAAAGACTTCTGAATCTAAAGACAAGGAGTGCTGAAGCACAAGTTCTCCGAGATATTTTTTTTATATAAATGTGCTATTTTATTTCAGATGTAATGAAAAATGACTGTGGTATTCGATGTTTGGCGTGGGCAGATGAGAATCGTCTATTAGTAGGTGATGAAGCAGGTATTGTACATTTGGTCGATGTTAGAAACCCCGAAACCAATGTGAAGGTTGCAGAATTTCCTGCAGCAGTACATAAATTAGCTGTGCATCCACAGTAAGTATACAATCTCTCTCAAGAATACACACATACACACACACACACACACACACACACACACACACACATAACTTTACCCCATCTCTCTTATAGGGTAGCCAGAGAGAATACAGTGCCATAAAGCAAGATTATTACACACTCTTTGACTCTCTTTCATAGCTATTCTCATACACACTCGGCTATTTTAAAGGCCCTTACGTCACCTTCTCCAAGGACTTGTTATATTTGATCATGAGAAGTGCATTGTGACCGCCTACGGCGGTCAAGATTCAAATAAGTTGCTCTAAAAAAAAGGCAAACTGTGGTAAAGAACTTCTAACTGTAGCAGAGCCAAGCAGTTCGCTGCATGAATGGGCCGGCTCGTCCTCTGAAATACCACGACCTCTCAAAAGATCGATGTAAAGTGGCTCATGCCGTGTTTCGTTCGGTGAGATAGGTTCTCGGAAGCCCACCCCCCTTCCCCATCCTTCCCTATCCCCTATCCGGCGGCAACGCAAAAGTATCACTATATGTGTTGCTGGTGTCCATGGGCAGCGTTGGTTGCTTACTATCAGGTGACACGCCTGCTCATTTGCCCTCCTATCCCATAAAAAATAAGGTATTTTGTTCTTTTTTATAATCTTATTTATAAAGTTATATTATTTCTGTTTCAGAAGTGATAAAGTTGCCATATGCTGTGACAATAAAATCGTGTCGGTCTGTGATATTAGTCAGGATATAAGTACAAGTATCATATACAATGATGCACATGACATTCATCGCCATACTAACTATGTAAGGGGCCTCGCCTGGGATGTGAACATTAAGAAAACATTGCACACCGTCAGTTGGAATGGTGAAATCAAGTCGCACAATTTAGTATGGGATTAATTTTTCTTTTGTAAAACATACTATAATAAAACCGTTTAGTTATATCTGATTGTATTATTTTTATCAGCTATAAGTACATAGTAAAAGTTTGATTTAAGAACATTCCATAAAGAGGTTGCCTAATATTTACTCACTGTATTATTAAGAGATTTCCTAAGTTATCCTGAAATACAAAAAAAGAACCTGTTTTACACACTTTTGATACATGTTATCTGCTGAAGTTACCACGACTCGATTTCTATAATCGCTGATTATTCTTAGCTGTATAGGGGACATAGATAGACAAACTTTCACCTTTTATAAAAAAAAGGTGTGGCCTATCATAATTAATAAGTATTAACTATGGTCTGGCCGTCGTGGGCTATTGCCATAAGTGTATTCCATTCTATTTACTAATCTTGATATTATTCAAAATTTTAATGATTTTAAACTGTACGTAGGTACCTATAATAGATAAATGGCGTAAATCTCCTAAGCTCTTGAACCGAATTTTAATAAACTAGAAAAGTTGTTACAGGGCGAAATAAGAAGAATAAAATAATGCTCGCATATAATTTATTTGTTTCTAAGTTGTAACAGGGCGAAATAAGAAGAATAAAATAATGCTCGCATATAATTTATTTGTTTCTGAGATAAATGTGATAGAGGGATTTGGATATAGTTAGTCTACTGGTTTACCAAGTACGATCAATGATTGTGGGAGGGCGAAGCGAAGCGATGTTCTGGTGAGGCGCCCGGGGAGGAGCCACGACGACTCGTGGTGCCAGGACTCTTCAGGCGCACCATGGTGTCCAAATGTCGGAAACTGCTTACCAAATATGAATGTTAGTGCCAATGTAATTTACAAACCAAATGTATGTACAGTGAATATTAAAGGCTTTTGTTATCTGTGCATTAGGTATTTGCTATTATTGACAAAGCCAGGTAATTATAATTACTTAATTCTGACATAATAATTATGCAAAGGAATGGTCGTCTAATATATTTAAGTCTTTTAAATATTTTAAGGTTTAAGCAGCATTCTCCGAAATTAATGTCTTAGGCCCATGGGAAAAGCTGTAGGGTTCGGTATATGGCTATGGGGCCCTAGGAACTTCAGCCAATTTCCATGTTTCTTATAGGATAAGGATCCAATACGGAACTAGCACTTGCCAAAAGGTCCTGGATTAGATTAAGATTTAAATAAAAGTGTTTACCGTATCTGAACGTCATTGGCATCGTTATCAACGCTTTGGAAAAAGAAGCCCAGTGGCCAGCTGATCCAAGAAGACTGTTTCCTGAAAGCATTACAATCTTGATCAATTATATTATAATTGCAGGATAATGTTCAGAGTGTCGTCATAGTTGCCTTTTTATTTAGTTTTGGACTTTGAGTATTGTTGATTTATTCCTTGGATACGACAAAAACTTCAGTTTCACTCAACCGGCAAATTTGTTATCCCAATGGAAATTTGTTTCATTTTAACGTTTTTAAATTATTAAGTTTCAAAAAATGTCTTACGGTGTCGTCGGCTGAAGAGTTGATTCTTCTTCTGTTGGAGTATCGGCAATACTTAGATTTCGTGCCGACTTCAAAAAGTAAGGAGCTGATGCCGGTGGTGCTGGTGGCGACGCCGGTGTGGTCGGTACAGGTGGTGGGGTTTTGTTAATGGCCGGATTGTAGATCTTAGGATCACTGACCATACGGACGAAGAAGGAGCGTTTGTGTGCCAGCGCAGCACGGTTCCGACGAGTTCGTTCCACGTTCAAGTCCTAAAATTAAAATAAGAAAACCTTGATTTATTTAAGTTTCAGTTAAACTTTTATTTCAGTCTCGGTGGCCCAGTGGTCGAGCACACGGCTTCTGATCCAAGTTCCGGGTTCGAATCCTGACACTGGCTCACACCAATGACTTATCGAAATTGTTTTCGGAAGTTAAGTGTGATAAATATCGATGACTGAAAACTTTGTGCCCGGTATGGCAATAGGTTCGCCACCTATTCCATTTGGGACGTAAACATAACGATGAGACGAGGCTTAACAGCCGCTGCCTACACCTTCGGGTAACAAAGGCGTGAAGTTATGTTTATATATTTAAATCGTTCTTTTGAAAGGAGCTGCCGAAATCTCTGATCAAGAACTAGGATTGTTGAACGTAGATCACTAGACTATCGAGACTAATGATACGAAACCTCCGGAAAGTGATGGGAGGATGGGGGTGTGATCCTCTAGACTCTTGGCCAGTGCTAAAATATAGCTTTTTTTAATGGAGATACTTATAACTTATATAAAAAACTAATCAATAATACATCAGGTGTTAAGTATCAGCAATCACACCGCTCTCCTCGTAAATTTGATCAGACTAAAACAAAAATACAATGGCGGAGGCGTATAAGAATTTTCTCAACAGTCTATGACTTATATTATTGTTAACGATATTTACATCTTTATTATCTACTCGGATTACGATACGTTCCACGATTCTATTTTTAAAACACTTTGCAGTAAATTGCTTATATCAGAATGCGATATAGATATGGGCTGATTGAATCTGAGTTGTGGAAAGGGTATTTCACTAAGGCGGAATTGTGGGGTGGGTATTGGGCAACAACCACTATAGGTAATTTAAGTTCACAGAATTTTTTAGATTCAAGTTGAAAGAGTTTTTTTATTGAAGAGCCACCATTTAAAAGAATTCTAGGGCCCTGAGCATGTGCCTAGTGTGCCCACATGGTAAAAGAATTCTGATAATGCCACATATTACATACCCTCTCCTTGTCCGGTCCTTCAAGAAGCTCTGTGGCGAAGTCAGTTATTATATCCCATGCAATTTCTAAAACAAATTTTAAATCGAAATTAATGCACTTACTTATTAAGCAAGTATCTAGTAGTAGAGAGCTAGATCACAAGTACAGATAATAATTCCGTAAGGTCATTGGTGGACCCCCAGGCCACTTTGTAATTTCTATTTGAAGTGAAACTTTAAATACATCGTCTCAAATTTTTGCATCCGTCTATTGCACGTCGCGTCGGTATGTGTAGTCGCACGGTTTGTTTACGAATAACTATATTTCTTTAAAATAATTTTAAAAAAATTAAAATAATAATGGTTGGGCAAGTTTACATTCGGAAAGTCAAGTGTGTGACTAAAATTACGACTATGCATTAGGTAGGTATGTTATGTATGTATCCAAATAAAGAGTTAAAAAAGTCGCCTTATGGCGTTTTATTCTCTCTGCATACCCTACAAGGGACTTGGCGTGAAGTTATGTATATGAAAATATATGCAAATTACCAATATCCTCTCGAGTGGCATGCTGTTGCACAACACAGAATCTTATGACGAATCTATCGTTGACGGAGGCAGGCACCATATGTAATTTGCCAGACGCATTGATGTTCACCAACAATTTCTTGTTCAGCTCGTCTATTTGTTCACCGGTCTCATCAGGACCACCCACAAGGCGGAAACATACCAGCCCCAACTGGAGTATAGAAATATGAAGGTAGGTACTTTATTAGATTTAAGATTGAAGGTGGCTTTGATTGAAGGTCACTAATTAGTTAACGCCTACAGATACCAGGTGGTGATTTGTAATCAATCTTGGATTGTCTTAATTTCATAAAAAAGTCGTGTATGAAAGTCAAGGAAATTAGTGGGTGTGTTAATATTCTGGACTTATAGTTGTGATCAATTCTAAAGTTATATCTAAATCGCGTAAAAATAGCTTGACGCCTCAATAGTCTATCTACTTTTAGGAGAAATTTTCGTGGTAATAAGCGCCCATTGGACTCAAATATTTTATTTAACTACGAAAAATAATACTCGGTAATTCGGTACGTATATTAGTAGCTAAAGAAAAGCTTGGTAATCAGTATCTAATCAATCAAAAATATTAAAGTAGTACTTAAATCTCTCTCAGTAAATGTACCTACTTTATAAGTGCATCAAATTATTTTACCTTATTTTTATTTCGCTCACAATAACAGCGAGACGAGGCTTAACAGCCGCTGCCTACACCTTTGGGAAGAAAAAGGCGTGAAGTTATGTATGTATGTGGACATAATTTTGATAGTTACCGATATATATCATAGATAACATTCACACTTCACTCGATACCTCTAGGACCGAAGCACTAAACTACGAGACCGCTATATGACACCCAAACCTAATTCGGTAGTCTTAATTAAAGTAAAACCTAAAAAATGAAACCTAATCAAAATGAATAAAGGAGTACTCAATACAATGTACCTACATAATAAGTACATACATCAAATTATTTCACCTCATTATTATTTCGCTCACCTTCACTTGATTGCAAACAACGAATCGATCATCTTTCTTGACGAGATTTTCGAAGTATTTAGCGAGTTCGCAGTGTCGTCTCACATATTTTTGTAAACCGCTAATACCATAACTTCGAAGCATAAACCACAATTTTAATGAACGGAAACGTCGGCTCAGAGGTACACCCCAGTGTCTGTAATCGATTGCCGTGTGGTTGTAGCAGTGTTGTAGGTACAGTGGATCCACAACGAGCGCCGAAGTTAGAAGATATCTGTTGGTAACCCACAACAAGGAGCAGTCGAAACTTGTAAGCATTAGCTTGTTGGGATTAGTGTTAAACGAATCCGCGTACTCCACACCGGAAAGATGGTGTTTATGTTCTGGACATAGGAAGGAGCTGCCAGCGTAAGCGGCGTCCACATGAATCCAAACGTTTGGAAATTTCCTCGCAACTGGCCCTATTTCGGGCAGATTGTCGTAAGAGCACATGGATGTTGTTCCCAGTGTTGTCGATACAAAAAATGGCACACGTCCCGCTTCCTCGTCTTCTTCCATGGCCTATAATTAAATTCATAATATTATTAGTTGGTATTATGTGCACATATCCGACCCATATGTGACCTCAAATAATGGGAACAGGGTAGGAAGATTATATAATTATTAAGGTTGTAAAGAAGGAAGGGCATGCTGCAATGGTTCGGACATTTAGAAAAAATGTATATTGCAGCAGATATACAGTGTAAAAACAGAAGAATGTGGAAGTCGCGGACAGCCACGACATACTGCCCATGACCAAATGGAATGAGTCCTTGGGGAAGGTGATGTCATGAGCCTTAAAAACTGACGAGCGTGTATGACAAGATTTATGATAGTCAAAAAAGCAAGTGAGGTGTATAAGAATCGTGCCTAATGGCGCTCTGTACTCTCTGATTACTCCACAAGTGACTTGGCGTGAAGTTATGTATGTATATATTAATTAAATCACATCTGAAATGTCGGTGATGCAATTAAAGAGGTCTCTCGTAAGGTGGTATCGTGAAATTTCAATATTCGCGGTATAGAAAATGGGACAATGCGGCTCTATTACCGCTCGGCTCGCCACGTATTTCCGGCATCCACGGGTAAAGTCATTAAACGTGGAACGACGCCGTCGACGAGGCTCACGACCCTGCCTTGTTTCTTTTCAATTAAAACCCGATTATTTTTTTCGCCAGTTTCTGGATTTCATTGCCTCTATCCATTATAAAAAACACACATACTAACATTAGATTTCGGAGATTATTATTACTTTAATTTTACAATGGACGACCTTATTAAATTAAAATAATAATTAAAACAATATCTCTCTATCTTGAATGGCCAATTCGGCTCTAGCTACATACATAGGTACATGCTAGTATACATACATAGGTACATATATGTAACTTAACCAACTTAAATTTAATAAAGTGTTAATAATAGAAAGGAAATAGGTAATTGGCTACACGTAATATTGAGAATGGGAATTAAATTAAACATAATAACAATAATATTAACTACGATTAAACTTAATTATAATAACTATTAAGTACTTTAATTTTCACTACTTACCTCTTTCAGAGTATCACCCCGCAGGGACCCGTTGCTGTCCGGTTGTAAGATACGTAATTTGACAAAGCAAATCATGGCAGCTTTTTCCACACAGGAATGTGCCTCTTTAGAACAATACGCGATCAGTTTAGAGAGTAGAAGACCCTCGTCTGCGTTAGGGAATTGCTGTTTCAGTCGTTTTATTCCATTGGCTCTGGCAGCGAGCATTGAAACTAACACACATTCACTCGCTGATCCCTAAAAAATATATTCATTACTTAACGGCTGTACCTTGATTTCGTAGATAATCTTTATTTTATTGTTATTATAAGAGAGTTTAAGAGAGCCACGCAGTTCCCTGCATGAATCGACCGGTCCGAGCCGTGAAATACCACGATCTCTCAGAATATGGACGTAAAATGGCTTAAGTCACGTTCCGTTACGTGAGAGATGTATCCGGAGGCCCACGCCCCTTCCCCCTTCCTTCCTATCCCATTTCGTTAAAGGCCGGCAACGCAACTGTAATACTAACGGTTTTGCAGGTGCCCATAGGCGACGCTAGTTGCTTACCATCAGGTGACCCGCCTGCTCGTTTGCCCCCTATCCAACAAATCTATCGACCTGTCTGTATATTTGTAGGCGCATCACTCAAAAACTATTGCATGCACTTTCGGTTTCGGTTTTTACAATTTTTTCGTTATTATTTCACATAAATTTCTACTTTCTTAAATATTTAAGTACCTAGAATCAAATCTAATCCCTGGATACTATCTAGTAGAGACTAAAAAATATTACCTCAATTACACCACCTCCTTTGCTACCTTCCTCAAACGCCAAGAAAGTCTTTGGTAAACCTATCGCCTTTCCTAAAATGATAATTTTCTTGTTTTATTTGTATGTGCCTAAGCTCCTATAATAGAATAATTTTAAAGGTACCTAACAACAGTCATCAAATGAAATTATACGAAATGATTTATTTAAATAAATTGTTTGGTTGAAATTACAGTTCTATAAATAGTGAAATTAGTTTTATATAGTTTTTTTAAGACACTTAAAACAACATGTGCTCGAGAAAAGTATTTTCTTGTAACAAGAAAGCACTTGCCACAAGCTGCCCCCGATTCCGGGTGCTATCATGAGAGGAAACTGGCAAGAAACTCGATAATCGATAAAATACCGAAACTATACAAGCAGTGGCGTAACCACACCATCTCGGGCCCGTGGCCTATTTATTATACTGGGATCTATGTAAAAATCATTACAATACTAATAATGATTTTATTTTTGAGTACAATTTAATTTCGATATGATATATATTATGAAAAATATTTTCTCTACGCTTTATGTTCCGCTAAATTATCTATCACGATCCTTTAAATATCAATAGACGGTTATTATATTTGCTATAGTAGTATAATACTTGGTAAATATATTGACAGGTTTATGTACCACTATTATCTAATGCCTATCTATTATACCCACAAGGGGGGCGTTAAATGCGTTAGAGGATTGCACGTCGCATATGAAGTTCCACTTTAAAAATAGTTTAATCATGCACTGCTAAATAGTACATAACTTGTCCCATAGAGTTTCATAAAAATATATGATTTTGATAATGTTCTTTTAATGGAAGATTCGATAGATAGGTTTACCGCCCTATAAGGCCATTAACCAAGTTTTATATATGTCGTAAATATAAAACTGTTAGTTTATTTTCATATTACCTATCATTAATATAATGAACTAGTAGAAACATTTTCCCGGGTATAGTATACCATGAAAATTTATTTGCGGTGCATTTTTGGTAATATTTTGTTGATTGATATCGGAAAAATTAAACCTTTGATGGTTTTTTCTATTTGGTAATATTTAGTTTTCGGTAAAAATTATTTCATTTTCGACATCTATTATTTAGTAGGTACATAAAAATATATTGCTGAATATAACTTTTTTTTTCACATTGGGTTTTTTTTTCACCCATGAACTGTATTATTTGGCTATTTGTTCAGGCTTCATGATTGCATTAATATTTAAGATTTAGACTTACCCATCCAGTCAAGCATTATAATTTCTAATTCAGTACAAGCAGGACCTGCAGCCTGTAAAAGAACAAAACATTTACTGAGCCGTGCTGCTGCTACGCGGCCAGCAGTATATTGCATTAAATATATGTAATAAATGTTATGGACACGATAGACCCAGCGCCATCTTGTTTTCAAAACTACACAACTAAACGCTTCTTTTTCGGAAACTCGACAACGAATATCAATACATATATCTATATATTTATACCACTACATACACTTTGGTTACTCATTAATATATCTTATATCTTTAAACGAGCAATTCTTGTATATATATATATATATATATATATAATTGGAATCTCGGAATCGGCTCCAACGATTTTCATGAAATTTAGTATATAGGGGTTTTCGGGGGCGATAAATCGATCTAGCTAGGAATCATTTTTAGAAAATTTCATTTTATCGTGTTTTATCGATAATCAACTTAAACATCAACTTACTTTTTTATTGGAATTCCTGACATCTATTGGCGAATACTATTATTTTAAATTGTGAGCAACTAACTTGCTTTAACGACAACAACACTAAAGCTATTCCAGCAGATGGCGTTGTTAACTAACACGAAGTCAATGTGTGTTTGCTTTGCTTTTATTACAGTTTATCACTGCAAAAAATTAAGTATATGTTTCTAATATAATATGTTAGTACATAGTATATATTAGTATATATTTATTATTCTGTCGGTAAGATCGAAAAATATTATTGATATTTCATTATTTTATTAGTATGTAATTCGTACTTAAATATCATTTTCAAAAAACACAATTTATAAAAAAAAAGAAAATACCGAGCAAAGCTCGGTCATCCAGATATTATTTTTATAATATGAACATATAAAAATGCCGAGACGCCATACTAACAGCCATGCTCATCTACACATGTACATATATATACATACACATTTAAATAAAATTTATTTTAACACAAAAACGGCTATTATGTTTTTTAATTTTTGTATGTTTGTTCCGGGTAACACTGAACTGGCTCGACCAATTTTGGTGCAGTAAGGAGTAACTTAGGCTACATTTTTTTAGAAAAAAATATATTTATTGCTTCTGAGGCGAAACAAAGTTCGCCGGGTCAGCTAGTCTTGGATATTTGTACTCTGGTGAAGTTTCAACCCGCCGCGATATTTAAAACGTGCCATGAGGTCTGTCATTATTATTGCTTAAAAATTTTGTTTTATGCCTTCACCCTCGCAACGAAAGGTTTAAGCAACATTTTTTGATATCGCTCGATGAAACTAGGAACGAATGAACAGCTAAATACGTACCACCATACCTGTAGTTTGGCTGAGGTACAATTTACTGAGACACAATTTGCTAAATCATTTATTGGCTCATACTAACATTGTTCTACACTATTAAGTAAGATATTTCTTGGTGTTATATATTTCAATATTTTTAAAACCAAAGTATTAAACTCTATTAAAAAACAATTAGATAGGGATTATCTAAAATAGTGCTTAGAAAAAGATTATCTCTTTATTTTAGAATGTATTCATATTCATTCATTCACCAATTTGAATTCAAATATTTCCCCCAACATTAATCATGTATTAACGAATGACTATGTAAAGATAGTTAAAAAAAATACAGCAATGAATTGGGGTTAATTACTCTCCATTGCGTAGGAGTTTGAGGAGTTTCCACATACCACCATACTTTTTAATAGAGGTTCTAAATTTAAAAATCTGTTTTTTTTTTATTTCAAAATGTTTATGTACCAGATATATTTGACTCACTCAATAACCATAAACACATCCGTATCTATACTTAGCTTAACTTAGCTCGATCAAAGAGGACGACTGGCAACAGCATAGATTATTTAAAAGCACAATTACACGACAATCAATATTGCAGCCGTTTAGAACGGCATTACATTCAAGTTTCTTAACTGTTACTTGTTTGTACCCATATGTTACTTGTTTAATAATTCAAAGATAAAACTATAGTTAGACACCTTTTCCAACAATGAAAATTAAAAAATATCTTTTTTTTAAATATGCCGTGATTTTATCTTGACGAAATAGGTTATTTATGTTACATTTTATAGGTTTTTTTTTTTCTAAAATGAAGCTGTTGGCCACCGAGTTTATACCTATACTATATTTCATGGAACAGTATAAAGTTTATACTGTGTTTGAATATACTTTTGTAAATATAGAATGTTACGCGATTATTATTAGATACATTTTACATCTTTATATTGATGGCCAATAACACTTCATTAAGCGTCGATCCATCACTAAGGGTATCAAATGTGCTCACCAGGATAAACGGTTATATATAATAAAAGAACATAGTTCAACCTTATTCACGAATATCCTGAAGCTCTACCTCTTTGGTTGTTGATTGTTTTTGTAAATTCAAGAAATACTAATTCCATTTGAAGGGCTTTTCATAGCTTTTGAAAACAGTTTTATAGTCGATATATCTTTTTGCTACGACGTAGAGGAACAGTAACAGAGATACAATTTAAAAACACTAGTTTATGGTCTGAGGATGTACAAAAAAAATATTTGTATAAGGTATTATGTTACAGGAAACGAATGAAAAGGTAGGTGCCGTTGGATTTTAAGGCGGTAATAATCTATATTTCTTCCACTAGGAAAGTAGAGAAATAAAGTTTTAATAAACCTTCAATGCATCCTTTCATTTGTTTGTAAAATTTCTTATTATTTAAAACAAGGCAAATAAAAAAGTTGTGTAGCGTGTAATTCAAAAATGTGTGATTAAATTAAACGAAAATAAAACTCTTTTATCTCTTTTAACTATTAAAGTAGAGTCGAACTTTTTGTTTAGAAATATTGAGCAAACTTAAACTACTACATAATTTTATATATACCCAAGAGAATCCGATGCATCCAATACTTGAAGACAGCATATCGCCAAGAACAGAAGGAAACCCATTTCCTGATGGGAAGTACGCATGAAACCTTGGATGTTGCCAATGGGTCACGCCTGGCATAATTTTGTTCTCCACATCTTTCATAACATCCTCCCACGGTTCCGGTAGATGAGGGGCTTCTGAGGGTAAGCCGGCTCGAAGATATCCTGGCTCCACGGAGGGAGTCACACGTCGCGTTTGGATTGTACTCATATAAGTACAAATATAGTCGACCATCTCCTTGCCTCGAATACGAAACTCCTCAACATCCATGGCGGTACACAATTACAGTTAGTAGCGAATAGGGAAAGATCAGTACAGCATAAGACAAGGCTGCGATGTCAGCGTCGCGACGGTCTCCGGCAGACTCGACGACCATACCAAGTACTCCTGCGGTTATGAGGACGAGCGCGGGGTGGTGTGCGCGGGAAGGGTGCGGATGGCAGCGTGCAGGCTTTCGTTCAGAAGCGTGTGGATATTGTGGTCCAAATATATCTTACTGGCGGGTTGAGAAATATACAAACTTATCTTGACTTTTAACTTCACGCCTTTTTCCACCCAAACGTGTAGGCAGTGGCTGTTAAGCTTCGACTCGCTGTCATGTTTACGTCCCAAATGGAATAGGTGGCGAACTTTTTCGTCATCGATATATATCACACCTAACTTTCGCAAAGTTATTGATGCGCGGATTCGATCCCACAACTTCTTGATTCAGAAACGGTCTGCTCGACCTCCATACCACCTCTCGCTATTATGCCTAATTTAAACTATAGCTACCTAAGTTACCTATATGATAATTTAGATTATATTAGGTACTACTAATGATTATAAAATCTCATTAACTAGTGCAATATAGTGGATAGGAGTAAATACTCCTATTTTTTTTTCAAGCTAGGCAGAAAGAATAGAGTAACAGTAACGAACAGATGATTATATACTGATGAGCCACGCAGTTCGCTGCATGAATAGCCGTCTCGATCGGTGAAATACCTCGACGTTTTGTTCAGTGACAGAGGTAACCGAAAGCTCACTCGGTTTCCACTCTCTATCTTCTCCCCTAACGATCGGCAACCTAACTTTATCACTAACTGTCTTACAGGTGGTCACGAGCGGCGGTAGTCGTTCACCAAGTGACACGCTTGATCGTCTGTCCACGCTTCCCATGAAAAAATCTCAGCTTAATAAATTTTCATGTAATTTATCGGTTTAATGATAGATAATAATTGGCTGATTGTATAGAAAGACAATGTGTTTCAAATGGCTCTATGTATCTCCTATCACGCACATTACATTTTCCTCCTTTAGATTATACCCTCGAATTTATTCTCAATGAGACTCCATTAGACAGAAACCGTCCATCTTATAAAATCCAACGTCTAGGCGATGTAGAAAATAAAAGTTTCATTTTCAAAATATTTTTTTTTGTTTTCAATTACTTTCAGCGTTAATTTTAGGTATAATATATATTTTCTGCTGGCTGCCTCCTCACGAACCCCGCTCCGCGTCTACTTTTGTGTCGGTACAGGCTGTGTCCATCGAGGGTAAACGACACGTTGCCACCCGCCCTTCATGACACTTCACTGTGTCAGCTGAACGCTCCCTAGAACAGTACCTCTTCAATACAATCATTGAATATATATCAATTAAAAGTTTAAATATATCATGGGTGTATTTCGTCAAATGAAACATTCACTGCCGTAGACGATAGATAATAGGTGGCAACCTTACTGTCATACATTTCGGTGTACGACAATAGGGTTGCCACCTATTCAATTCGTCGACGTGATTCGTTCGTCGATAATTATCGTAACATATAATTAATTGCAATAGTCAGTGAGAGTGTCCATAGAGTGCTCTGTGTATGCCTTATGCCTTGGACTTTTTGATCTATTTTTACTAGTGTCCGACCGAAGGTCTATTTTGGGCCGAAGCCAAATTATATAAACTATTAGTAATTTTCTTCAACATTATCCACATCTATTATATAATAACGGCGTAAAGTAGCTCTTGCCGCTTTTTTCTCGGTGATAGAAGTATCCGCACTGAACTAAGTGCAGTACGGTCCCTGAGTCACTCACTCTTTCGTAACAGTTCGTATAATTCCAACTGTTTTCGGACCTTCGGCGGGACCTTCTCGCCGAAGATAGATTTTTGGCCGAAGGTGGCCGAAGCCGAAGTCGAAGCCGAAGCTTCGGTCGGACACTAATTTTTACCTTAAACCAGGGATTGTAGGATTAATAACAATTTGAAAAATACATACCAGGATGGTGGTAGTACTTAATAGAGTTTTTTAATTAATACATACGAACTTTGTTTCGTGTCAGATGTTTTTTCAAAAATGAAAGTATCTTTAGTGACTCCTTCCTTATTACATCAGCAACCTGCTAATAAAAGTCGAAATAGGTCGAAATCAGTTTGCTGAAATTAGCAGATAGATACACAAAAATTGTAATAAATAAATGTTATTTTTGTGTATGTACCGTATATATTCATGTAGTAAAAAGCGGTTATTTCATTATTACAAACAGACTGTCTAATTTTATCTATACTTAGATATAGATAAAATACAATCCTAATTGGTTGAGAGCTTGCGAACGGAGGGTGCTAGGAAGTGTAACTTAGTTACATTCCTAATAAATAAAAAATAACAAATTAACAATAGTAAAATTAGTCCTAATTGTTGCTGCCAAATGTTATGGGCGTGAAGTTACATTACATTACCAAAGTAATCCTACAAGCATCGTTTTCAAACTCTTGCGCATATTTCTACTGTGGCTGTATATAGGTAAATATGTCAACTAGTGGCCGACCAAAGGTCTATTTTTGGCCGAAGCCGAAGCCGATTAATTGGCAATATCCACCACCTTCGGCCGAAACCGAAGCCGAAGGTTTATAAACTCTTAGTAATTGAATATTTTTCTTCAATATTATCCACGGATAAAGAAGAATATCGGCGTAAAGTGACTCATGCTAATTTCCCCTCGGTGATAGAGGTATCCGCACTGAACTAAGTGCAGTCCGGTCCGTCAGTCACTCACTCTGTCGTAACAGTTCGTTTAATTTTGACTGTTCATGGACCTTCGGTGGGACCTTTGGCTTCGGCCCAGAAAACGGCCGAAGCCGAAGATGGATTTCTGGCAGAAGGTGGCCGAAGCCAAAGCTTCGGTTGGACACTTATGTCAACCAAGTAGATAAAGCCTTCCCTCTCACTCCATTTGTATTACATATATTTAAATAAGGCAAAATTGCTAAAAGAGAACTCGATGAGTTTCAAGTGTGCGGCCACATGAATATTCACGACTCACTCTGACGACCTAAATAATTCTTCAAGTCAGGATTCCGCCACCGATATTGACACTTGCTTCATCCTTTCAATCTTCTGGTGACACTTCAAGGATAATAAGCGGGATTCGGCTGGAACAGAAAGCTTAATTGTGTTTTTTGAGATTTATATATAGGTTAAATTATATTTGGTTTTGTTACAATAACAAAACATAACTTCGTGCCTTTTTATACCTGAACGTGTAGGCAGTAGCTGTTAAGCCTCTACTCGCCGTTATGTTTACGTCTCAACTGGAATAAGTAGCAAACCTATTGCCATACCGTGCACAAAGTTTTCACACATAAGTTTCGAAAAGAATTTCGAAAAGTCATTGGTGTGAGCCAGGATTAGAACCTCTTGATTTGGAAGTGGGATGCTCGATCGCCGTACAAACCGAGGCTAACAAACAATTTGTTACAATGTTTTACGGAAAGTAGTATTGCCAGACTTGACGTTTGTCAGTTTTAAAACTTTCGATAAGACCTAAAATCTTTCTACCATACCTTATTACCTTACCTTATCCTTATCCTTACTATTATATAAATGTGAATGTAAGTTTGTTTGTTACGCTTTCACGCGATAACTACTGAACCGATCATCATGAAATTTTATACACATATTCTTGGAGGTATTAAAAGTAACATAGGATGCTTTTTTCATCTTTCTTTCTTTAACATAACATAACATAACCTCACGCCTTTTTCTACCCGAAGGTGTAGGCAGCGACTGATAAGCCTCGTCTCGCCGTTATGTAACGTCCCAAATGGAGTACCTCTGGAGTAGAACCGTGTGCTCGACCACTGGGCTACCGAGACAATAATTACAATAACCTGTGAGTATTGTACTACTTTCATGCATCAAGTGGTAAAACCAAGCATTTCGCTGCATGAATGGGCCGTACGTAATGGAATACGTACCTAACACATCAAGCATCAAGTCCATCTCTCCGGCAATAAAAATGCTGACTCTGATCCATCATATCAAGTTATAAAGATGTTTAACATCTTTAAAAGGATTTTTTTAAGTGACGTATAATCTTGGTGGTCCAGTGGTAGAGCAGACGGCTTCTGATCCAGAGGTCCGGGTTCGAATCCTGACACTGGCTCACACCAATGACTTTTTGAAATTGTTTTCGGATGTTATGTGTGATAAATATCGATGACTGAAAACTTTGTGCCCGGTATGGCAATAGGTAAACATAACGGCGAGACGAGGCTTAACAGCCGCTGCCTACACCTTCGGGTAGAAAAAGGCATGAAGTTATGTATGTTATGTTATATGTTTTAAGTGACAGAGCCCAACGAGCAAGCGAGTCACCTGATGATAAGCGATTAGCGCCGGGCGGCTTGGCTTCACTGACTTCTGTAACACTCAGCCACTGCCTAAACCTTCGGGTAGGAAAAGACGTAAAGTTATGTTACGTTAAATTTTTATATAAAACTTTATTTTATTTTTGTACTAGTTGACCCAGCGAACGTTGTTCCGCATCAAAAGTATTGTCTGCTGTCCCGCTATGTTAATAGATATATGTTATAGATCTACTGCCATATCTTCGAAAATATTTGTTTAAATTGCATGCCGCAAAGGGCCAGGATAATCTATATTACATGCACAATCTATTTAAGACACTTAATTTGATGAAAATTAATCCTGTAATGTTTAAAATCGCTTCGTAAATAGGCCATTGTTTTTCGTAATAAGTAAAAAAAATAAAAATGGTCATTGTGAGCTATCCCTAAGAGATAGACATATGCCTTCGCGGACATTTTTGTAGACCTTTTAAAGGTCTATATTAATGTAGTACGTTGTCTTGATTTATCACTTAGGGGTAATGCAGCGTCTGCGATTAAAGTTCTAAATCTTGAAAATTATCACTTTTTTTTACTACACTATACATGAATTATAAATCAAAACCACCCCGTTGATACCCTCTAACTATTAAAAAAACCGCATCAAAATCCGTTGCGTAGTTTTAAAGATATGCGCATATAAGGGGACAGATAGCGGAAAGTTACTTTGTTTAAATACTATGTAATGATATCAGTAGTTAGTAAAAAAATATATAAATTATTGAATGGTGTCGGTAGTCCAGTGGTCAAGCACGCCGCTTCTGAATCCGGTCGCGGGTTCGAATCCTGTCGCACAACAATGACTTTTCGAAATTGTTTTCGGAAGATATACTTATATCGATGACTGAAAAGTTTGTGCCCAAGTAGGTACATAGTTCGCGCTATTAAGTTAGCTATTTAATAATATGTTTTTGTGAATACTTTTGCTACGATTAATTAATATCAATCTAATTAATTTACTAAGTAAGAGCTTGCAGAGACAACACGTGATACATATTACATAGGGTGTGTAGATCTCGGGGCCTAGCTCGGTGCGTGCTATATCTTTGATATCGCCAAGATGTCGCCCGGCCGCGTCGACGCCTTAACGACGGAACCCACATTCCCCTCTCATTCCAGAATACCAACGATGGCGTATTATTATGTGTGATCTCGACTCCTATTGTGAAGTATAATATATATATATATATATATATTTAAATATAGAATAGAAGCCTCCATTGACATCTCATTCTGTGCTTATAGGTCCGATCACGTCTCAACAGAAAATTATTCAATAGTAAAAGTACGACTCGGGATATTTAACCTATTTGGGTGTTGTTAGATGTCTAAATTGAATTTTTATGCAATAACTGACGGTTTCATTATTATATGTATAATTGAAAATTGGAAAACAATTATTTACAGTAAATTAATTTTACACTTAAGAAAAGAGAGTGATGCGGAGAAATAAAATTTCAGCTAGTTTTCTAATTATATGTAAAGTAAATAATATAATTAATTTATTTCTTCTTATTATGATAGTTTATTAATGTTAAACGCCTAATAAAATTTCGATATATATCGATTCAAAAGTGAAATCAGTATAGTCATAAGTATATTGTGCTCAATTTTAAAGTATGTATAATAAGAAATATTATAATGATTTTTTCTAATCTAATTAATATGGAAATAATTGAAAGTTAAATTAAATTTAAATTGAAAGCTCAGTGATCGCCGCCGCCGCCGCCTTCGAGCGGGATCGAGTCTCTTCCAATCCCGCTTGGCAGCCTCATTCTGGAGCATTACAGCTTCGCAGAAAGAGACCACGACCCTCCCCTCCTCGCCAGCGTTGCCGCGTGCCGCGATCAGCGCCGGCGGGGACAAGTCTCGCCCGATCCCGTCGACTTTTTTTTTTTTTTTTTTACGCGATGAAATGCTTTATGCACACCCCCCGCCTGGGTACAGCAAGGGGTAGTGTGGGACTCCCAAAACAGTAAACTGCCATCCGATCCTAGGGTTACCCACTAAAACCTCGCGGCGGCCTTCCTCCGGCGTTGTGGTGGTCCAGGATTCGGATAAACCCCTCTGGTCCACCCCGCCCCACCGCCCCGTCGACCTGGACTCGGCGCTCGGCCGCCCAGGCCTGGCAGTCCTCCAGCGTGTGCTGGGCCGAGTCCAGGTCGGATGCGCAATGGTGGCATCTCGCCGTCTCTTCTCTTTTTATTCGACTCAGATACTCGCCGAAGCACCCGTGCCCGGTGAGTATCTGAGTCAATCCGTTCTCTCTGCCTACCCCGCAAGGGATTAGGCGTGAAGTTATGTATGTGTGTATGATATATTTAGGACGGGTGTTGGTGTGGGTTAAGCGATGATGATTGGGAAGCATGGAAAAGAAAATCTTGTTGGGCCGACCCAACCAAATGATGGGTACTGAGCAGATGCGTACCGGTAGGTTGGCTGAAGTCTGTCCGAAATGAGCGAATAACATAAAATAGTAGTCTAGTATTAAGTGTTATTAACAAAAAGAAAATGAATGAAGTTACATGTACGGGAGGTAAGGGAGGGACGGGCACTTTTTCACTATTTATTGCATAAAAAATCAGTTTTTTTAGATAATCAACTTTTATTTTTGTTGAACCACACATTTGGCTAGATATAATTAAACAGCTTTCATAAAAATTACAATTAGTCTTAACATTACGCGATATTTTATAAACTAAGTCCAAAGTGCCCTATGCTCCCTATGGTAGGGACGCTTGGGCATACCCTGTGGGAGGCTTGGGCACGGCTTATAAATCAGTTTATATCCATAATGGAATTCAAAAATTAGTTAACAATACTGTTATTAAACTATATCAATAACAGAAACCAAAAATAAGAGTTAAGAAATAAAAAAAAAAACATCTTAACCAGTATCTTAAATTATCGGAGATTGGGTATAACTCATAAAGGACTATTAAATATGTACTTATCAGCTGCTGTTTTTTTTTTATTTTTGACTTTTTGATACCTTTTCTGTGGCTGGTATCTTTCTGATTTAATAACGCAAATCTTTCTTTGTGAATTTAAATTATTTTTTGAGTTTAATTAAAACAGTCTCGACGGCGCGGTGGCGAGCACCTCGTTTCTGATTCATGAAGTAGTGGGTTAAAATTCTGGCTCACACCAATGACTTTTCGAAATTTTTGGAAGTTATGTGTGATAAATATCGATGACTGACAGCTTTGTGCCCGGTGTGCCAATAGGTTCGCCACCTATTCCATTTGGAACGTAGACATAACGGCGAGGCGAGGCTTAACAGCCGCTGTCTACACCTTCGGGTAAAAATGGCGTGAAGTTATGTTATGTTATCTAAAAATAAACTAATTGTTAAAAATCCTCCTATACTGAACATAGTAAGAGGGAGTATTGGGCATGCCCAAACATCCCCATAATCCAAATGCCCATTGTTCCCTCTGTATACATTTTTGACATAGATTACCGGTATTTTTTTGAATCTTCGTATTTAGGCTTGAATTTTAGTTTAATTTATAGATTGCTAAATATAAAATAGATAAATCATAAAAATACACATACCCTTCATAAGTTTTATCTTTATTATGATCCGAAACCACAACAAAATATTTACTTTTACTAGCCCATAATCTATAAACGTGTCTGTGTTTGACAATTGACAGAAATTACATATACCCTATGGATTAACAGTGTTTCCAGTCGGTAAAGAAAACTATCCAATCCAGAAAAAAATAAAATCTATGATCAAATCAGAATAAAAGGGGGGTGCCTCCCCTACCTCCCATATGAACTTCGAATTCTTTTTTGGACAATCATTCAAAAGAGTTTTTACTGTTGCTATTAATTTGGATTTTTGTTTTTTTTTATTGTGAAGTAGAGTCTTTGTTAGATAGACGAGATGACTATACTATACAAGCGAAAGTGCGCGCAACAGCTTGTTATATAATGTGCGATGCTGATCGACGTTAAAACAATTTAAACGGTACATAATCGAATCTTGTGCTCCCGGCTTCTCGGGAGCCGCATTCCGCTACAATTATTGAACGCAAATTCAGTTACGTCCTCGGCAAAATTTTTATTTTGTAAAAGAAAATTAAAGACATTTAACATTGATGGTAAATGGAGCATACACAATTTGTCAATGACATTCATTAGAATAAAACATAACAAGTGACATAAAAGAAATATTTTCATTATTTATAAGGTACACAATATAAGGTGATTTTATTTCTATTATATTCCTATTCTATTCTATAAGTGAACTGCAATGACAATTTGATGACCTGAATGTCAGCTATGAGTCTGTTTTTCTCTTAAGCTTTCGCGAATAATACTCGTAACTATGAGATATCTACTTAGGGATTCTATTCTAAATACTAAAAGATCGGGAGTCAGTCAGTCTCATTGGCATATTAATATAGCGAGTCCTTATGTATCTAATCGTACCTACCACAGGAAAAGAGTTATGTAAATGAAGTTGGAAAGCGTTAGCAGAATGGGTTTCAAACCCCGTTTTTTTTTTGACAAGTAGAAAGAGAAACCTTTTACCACGAGTAAAAGGAGTTTGGTCACAGTAAACTTATCAATGTGTAAACTAGCTGTTCTTTGATATCGTCCAATTAAAAAAAAAATAGTGCGTGGAGTCTCTCCAAGCTAAAGATGTGAAACTTTGTAACAAACATACATTTATAACACACTAAATATAAAAAGAGCACATCTTACTAAAAAAGAGCACGATGGGCCTCGTGGTGCATTGGTAAAACTCCCGACTGTGGAATCGAGATTGGGGGGTTCCATCCCTATTCTAGTATAAATCTTAATCTAGGTCTAGGTAAAAACTGAAAGAATAACTTCTCCTCCTAATAACCTCTCCTTCTCCTCTATTTTGGACGATCTGCCATATTGGGCCTCGTGGTGGATTGGTAAAACTCCCGACTGTGGAATCGAGATTGGGGGGTTCCATCCCTATTCTAGTATAAATCTTAATCTAGGTCTAGGTAAAAACTGAAAGAATAACTTCTCCTCCTAATAACCTCTCCTTCTCCTCTATTTTGGACGATCTGCCATATTCGGCGTCGCATTATTTTTCGATTTACTACGCCCAACAAGTATCATCATTTGATACTCATATTGTAAAAATGCATTAAAAATACTTATTCCGCAATATTAGATTTAGAATGACGGCACGTTATTTTCCAAGTTACTATCGAAAAGCCCTTTCATTTGATACCCATATTGTAGAAATGCATTTAAAATATTAATTCCGCCATATTGGATTTAGAATGACGTCACATTATTTTTCAAGTTACTATCAATAAGCCCTTTCATTTAATACCGATATTGTAAAAAGCATTAAAACTATCTCTGTAGGAGAGGTTGTGATATTTCACCGGTCGTGCCAGCCCATTCATGTAGCGAACTGCGTGGCTCTAATACTGCTCATATTATCATCCAAACATAGCGTCTTAGATTTACAACAACATAAGATTTTACGAGTACAGATAAGATAACAAGAAGTATTAATTAAAAAAAAATACCTATTTATTTTACCCATTTTGGTTTTTATACCAGATACCTAGGTATTTATAACCTAAATGTACTTTTGTACATGTAGGTACACTAATGGTTGCAATAAGGTAAAAATAATTAAGACAAATCTAAATTTTGTTTTTGTAATGAAATGACATACATACAGTAATAAAAATATCATTTAATAAAAAGCCAATAAAAAAGGCGCAATTAGAAAAGCAACATTTTCTATTTTCATTGATTTAAAATTTTAAATATAATATAATTATAATATTCATTTATTTCTAAAAGTAAGTATTAAAGTTCTAAAATAATACCGTATGTTTAATATTTAACCGCAATTTAAAAGATAATTATTATGAATAATAAATAATACATCTAATATTAATACTTTTGATTTAGAAATGACTGATATTATTTGTTCCTCGCAGCTGTAACAGTTTTTTAATAAATATAAAAAAATGAAAATATTTGTGTTTATACCCACCATAAATAAAGTCAATGACAAATTAAACGAGCAATTTGCACCGTTCTAAAATGTTTAACGCAGAAATAAGATTAAATTTTAATTTTCATATATTTGTGTTATAAAATTATTTATTGGTATATTAATCATTTAACGATCGTAGTCACACTTGCATGAATATATATATTAATTAATAATAAATTATTTACACAGCGTGCTGTGATGGTCTTGCAACTGTTAACGACTCATAACAAAACTTACGAGTCTTCTGTAAATAATAATTAAGTGTCTTTGTCAAGACTTGCTAGCATGGGTCAGATGTATCTGAGATAAGATTTTGACCGGACTTTTACAGACAGATGGCTTTAAAATTGTGTCACAGTGTGTCCCAGAACTCGATGTCAAGCCGAAACGGTGAGACAGGACTGTTCGTAACCATCATGAGAAGAATTAGAAAAAAATCTATCAAATGAAGTTTGACAGTTATGGGCATTTTAGGAAAAGACTGTAAAAATGTATGTTTGTTACTCGACTTAAAAACGACTAAATGGATTTTGTTGAAGCTTTACAATAAATATAGCTGATACAGGTTCGAATTCTAGCTCACACCAATGTCTTTTCGAAATTGTTTTCAGAAGTTATGTGTGAAAAATATCGATGACTGAAAACTTTGTGCCCGGTATGGCAATAGGTTAATATATATATAATAACATAACGGCGAGACGAGGCTTAACAGCCGCTGCCTACACCGACGGGTAACAAAGGCGTGAAGTTATGTTTTATGTAATGTTATGTATAGCTGATACATCAGAATAGCACGGGTACAAGTTATAAAGATATTATGTGTATTATTCAAAAATATGGCGATAAGTGTCAAGAAAATTGGTCATAAAATGTCTTTCATCGCGGACACTGCGCAAAATATGGATGATAGAAAAAAAATGTTCTATAATATTATAGACCAAGTTCACAAAGTAGAAATCCAAATAAAAAGGATTTTCTTAAATTCTACCTTAAAGAAGATTCCTGGGCCCAAAGATCGTAGCAGAAAAGCCTAGCAATCCACAATGCGGCACTTAATAGTACTTATCCCAGTTATCCCCACGCTAACTAATGGCAGCGAGAGTTGAGTATGGCAGAGCGTGCATGAAAGTAGGATAAACGCGGTCGAAATAAGGGCGATGCGCAAAAATTGCAAATTGAAACAAACAATGAGTAAAACATTATCCTTTTTTCGTGGTTAATAAATAAATCTAATATATAAAATTCTCGAGTCTAGATGTGCGTAATTGAACTCCTCCGAAACGGCTTGACCGATTCTCATGAAATTTTATGTGCGTGTCGGGTAGGTCTGAGAATAGGACAACATCTATTTTTCATCCCCCTAAATCACAAGGGTAGCCCACCCCTCAATTTTTTTTTTTAATTTTTCGACATATTTCTGTTTCTTATTTTTTTTATAAAACGGGATACAAAAATACATGCAACCCTAAATTTTCAACCCCCTACGATCAACCCCTATTTTTTAAATTTTATTTTTCGGCAAGACAACGTTTGCTGGGTCAGCTAGTAATAATATATAAATAAGGCGGCACGAAGTTCGCCGGATCTACAAGTACCAAATAAATATCTGCTCCGTTTATCAACTACCATCTTGGCAATCGTTGAATAAATATCGAAGGAAATAAAAGGTGAACTCGTTGTGAAAGAGAAAATGGTCTCGTTGAAATCTAATTTCCCGTTACCATAACGGGCAGACCCTCGAGCCCGATGAGCTATCCGCGACAGACGCTCGGCTCATATCAATTTCTTAATTGAGACCCCGGAATCTTCGCTCCCGACGCTTCTTAAAAACCTTATTGCTATAACGGTGACGTCATAGCGCACAGATAACCGCCCGGGAATTCTTTATGACATAACTAAGCTTGGGTGAGTTTTTAAAACTTTTCTCTTTACACTCACAGTCACTCGTTTTACTGAATGGGAGAAAAATTTAATTAAAACTAAATTTATCTACAAATGCTTTATTATTTTTCACAAAAATAAATTAAATCCATGAGGAGCTTTTACGTGTATTTTGTTACTTAATTTAGTTTGTAAAATTGTTCCAAGGTTTGGTAATTATTAGAGTATTTATTTCCAGTTTTATTTTAATCACTAATCTACTAAAATCATCATCTTATGTTGATAGTAGCGACAAGGTATACGGTTTAGGAATCATTCAAGTATTACGTAAGCAGATTCATTCCATTCATTATTCACCATGCCATTTGTGCAAAAAGTAAATAACTATATCCTCCCCATGTCATCCAAAATAAGCAAAGCAAAGACCCAACCCTCGCCCTCCTATAGTGCTTACGTAATACTTGAACGAACTCTTAATTGACATTTCTCTATTCTTAGGAGACCGGTACATCATCTTCTGACCTTATATAACTTGCTCCACTTATATAATATGGACCTTCGTTGCACCTGGAGCCTTCACAAGAAAAGTTATCGAATTCGCAGAACTGGCCCATTACCATCTGCAATAAACAAATGCATGAGAAAGATGTAAAATAACCCGCCACATTTTGCTTTTGCCTACGGTTTCTTTCGCTTAGAATTGGGATCTATTGATGACTATTAATTTACTTCTAATGTCTAATAATATTATACAGGGGTAGAGCCATACAGTTCGCTACATGAATAAGTCGGTGAGATACCATGAGCTCTCGGAATATCGACGTAAAGTAGCTTTCATGCCGCTTTTCATTCAGCAAGAGTGGTATCCGCTATAAAATATTTACTTATAAGTGGGAATTTATGAAAAAGGGAAGATATGAATAGGTATTTAACAAGATAAGCTCACAATCAGTTATCATCAGGTGAAGTGTCAAGCGCTGCTCTGAAGTTATAATTTAAGATACCTAAGTATTTACCTCGGTGGTCCAGTGGTCGAGCACCCCGTTTCTAAATCTAGAGGTCGCGGGTTCGACACACACTGGCTCACAGTAATGTCTTTTCGAAGTTCTTTTCGGAAGTTATGTATGCAAAATATCGATGACTGAAAACTTTGTGCCCGGTATGGCAATAGGTTCGCCACCTATTCGATTTGGGACGCAAACATAACGGCGAGTCGAGGCTTAACAGCCGCTACCTACACCTTCGGATAGATAAAGGCGTGAAGTTATGTTATGTTACTTACCTTAGTTGGATCAGGCATTTTGTTACATTGACATTGTCCACAGATGCATACTCCACGATCAGAACACTGGGGTCCTGTGGTCACACCTGGTGGATAGCAGTGCTGTTCCATTGCTTCATAGTTACACGAGCATGCAGCATTCTCCTCAAAACTTACTGTAACATAATATTAATGTGTATATAACTATTTAACAATGCGCCACGCAATTCGCTGGGCCTGCTCAATCGATGAAATACCACGAACTCTTAAAAAATCGACCTAAAGTGGCTCTATCCGCGTTTCCTTTGCCGAGAGAGATCTTACAAAAAGATAGCTCCGTATCAGTATATTTTATGTAGACAGATTAATTATAAAAACCATTTTTTTATGGAATAGGAGGGCAAACGAGCAAGTGGGTCACCTGATGGTAAGTAACTTCTCACCGCCCATGAACACCGTGGTGCGTTGCCGTCCTTTAAGGGAGCAGGAGGGGAAAAGGGAATCGGGTCTCCGGATACCTCTCTCACCGAACGAAACACGCCACGAGCCACTTCACTTCGACATTTCGATAGGTCGTATTTTACCGGTCGAGCCGGCCCATTGACGCAGCAAACTCTACCTCTGTTAAACCCTTTAAACTGATAAGTTTATTATGAGAAGTTGATGTGAAAAAAGGTAAATACATAGTTTTCTCGAGCAAGTAACAATAAAAAGTACGAACAGGAAGTGACTAGCTCACACCTGACCTGCAACACCGTCAGGGTCACAATTGCGTTGCCGGCCTTTAAAATGGGACAGGGAAGAGGTCAGAAGTGGGATGGGAAGGGGAGAGGGGAAGAAGTTTGACCTCCGGATACTTCTCTCACCGAGCGAAACGCGGCATGAGCCACTTTACGACGATATCCTATCACCAGTGTTTCAATCGTAGTTCATCAGTAAAGCCGGCCCATCGAGGCAGCAAACTGCATGGCTTTACCACTGATCTGATCTGGCATGTCAGATTCGAACTAGGTACAATTCAATAAGAAACAGAGTGTTATGTGTTAGGGTTTTTATTAATCGACCCCAAGTTTACGATATTATTTGCCTGAATTTGTTTTCCTTCGTCTCTTTAACACCAAGACAGGTCCAACTTACTGAATGAAAACTATTTTTTCGACGCCCCTTGTGAGCGTCTTACCGCAAATTTCGAGCTGCGATCGGGTCTTTATTGTGTTAATCCACTCCCTTATCCTGATTTTGTATATTATACTATACATTTAACTCTACAAAAATACATAATCACTATAAAACAATATTTAACCTATTTTAATTAAACACATGACTTTATTAGACATCTGTTTATACTTTTTAAATAAAAATACAAGTTTATCTGTCATAATTTTACGTCAGTTCTGAAAAATAGCCGTCCGCTCATATTTACGAGTATGTCAGATAAGTTTTATTTTATTTTAATGTTTGTACCCCTAAATAAGTATATCTATTATAAGATACACACGCCTAAATAGTTGTTCTTACATATTTTGATTTGAATACCATTGTTGCTTTAAAAATAGGTATGTATTTTTCATGTTTTTTACTAGTGTATATTATAATATACTCGTACAATGCCAAAGTTGCAGTGATTTACATCTCTTCGACGATGTATAGTTTAATATACATTGCTAACGTTGGATCAATATTTTGTAGACTGTACCTACTAAAAAATACAATTTACTACCTCTACTACTAATTACTACCTACTTTAATACAATACACTACCTCTATGGTTTGGCTTGATTAAGGTGATAGTTTCTTTGCATGTTTTTTTTCTTTAGTTTTTGACTACACTGAGAGAAAGACGTATTGTATCCTTGGTATTTGAAACCTACGTGATAGAGCTAGTCGATTGAGATCTAAGTGATAGAGCTAGTTACTCAGCAAGTGATAACGCTAGACTTATTGAATCAGCAGAAAGGTCTCCAGCGCCGATAACGAATTCCTGTCTCGGATAGTAAAACCCACGGAAATATCTCTTACAAATTTCTGACGATGGGATTGGAATGTATAAAGTTGATATTTATGTGTATACAAACCAAGTGCCTTTTACAGCTATTCTTACACAGATATTCCCTAATCCATCAGAAAGTAATTATATCTACCCACTATTTCATCTTTGCAACATTTGTCTTCAAATCAACCATTTGCATCCACGTCTGTCAACACAATTATGATGCGTGCTTAGAAAAATAAAGGCCAAGATCCCCTCATCGTAACACACATAGTAAAAAAGTAGTGCAAAAGAATCAATTTCTCTTTTCATTGGAAAATGTACCATTTTAATCAAACAAGCAAAAGCAGACTAACATGTTTGCAATATATACTATCTGATTGGTAGTGTCCGACCGAAGGTCTATCTATTTTTGGCCGAAGCCAAAGCCTAAGCCGATTAATCGGCAATCTCCACAACCTTTGGCCGAAGCCGAAGCCGAAGGTTATCAACTATTAGTAATTTAATAATTTTCTTCAATATTATCCACAGCTAAAGAAGAATATCGGCGTAAAGTGGCTCTTGCCGCTTTTTTCACGGTAATAGAGGTATCCGCACTGAACTAAGTGCAGTCCGGTCTGTCAGTCACTCACTCTTTCGTAACAGTTCGTTTAATTCCGACGGTTTTCGGACCTTCGGCAGGACCTTCGGCTTCGGTCGGACATTACTGATTGGTGACTTTCATATTAATTTTAAAGAATAAAGACTAACTAGTAGGTTACTGAAAACTTCACGGGGCCCGACTTCAAGCGTACGCTCAGGTTCACCGACCTGGGGGTGGCAATCGTCGTCAGACGGATCCGCGGGCTGGACCTGGAAGTGAGGCGCTGTGGTTCCACTGGCTCACTCGGGGCCGGGAACCACCAGCCTCCCAGATCCAGGTGGGTGACCGGGACCGGGAGACCGGGAGAGGGAGTAAACCGCCTCTACGGTGGCGTCGTGCGGTCCGTGGCTCTGTACGGGGCCTCCGTTAGGTCGCGGACCTCGCGGGGGCCTCCCGCTCCAGGGCTCTGCTGAGGAGCCTGGAGCGGATCATGGCCATACGGATCGTACGGGGCTACCGTACGATATCGTACGAGGTGCGGAGGTGGGAGGCCTTCCGGCGGGTCCTGGGGGACTGGCGCGACGCGCTGGTCCTCCAGCGTCAGCGCGCCGTCGGGGCCGTCCTGCCCCACCTCGAAGCCTGGGTGCACCGTGAATGGGGCACTATCACCTACAGGTTGACTCAGATACTCACCGGGCACGTGCGCTTCGGTGAGTATCTGAGTCGAATAAAACGTGAAGAGACGGCGAGATGCCATCATTGCGCATCCGACCTGGACTCGGCCCAGCACACGCTGGAGGTCTGCCCGGCCTGGGCGGCCGAGCGCCGAGTCCTGGTCGACGGGGTCGGGCGAGACTTGTCCAAGCCGGCGTTGGTCGCGGCAATGCTGGCGGGCGAGGAGGAGTGGAGGGCTGTGGTCTTCTTCAGCGAAACTGTGATGCTCCAGAAAGAGGACGCCGAGCGTGGTCGGGAGAGAGCCGATCCCACTCGAAGGCGGCGGCGGCGAGCTCAGTGATCGCCGCTGCCGACGGGACGCGAGGGCGAACACCCCGCGCGAGGATGAGCAGCCTCTCGTGACAGAGGGGGTGCGACGGCGGGGTGGACCAGAGGGGCCACCCCAACGCCGGAGGAAGGCCACCGCGAGGTTTTAGTGGGTAACCCTAGGATCGGATTGCAGTGTACTGTTTTGGGAGTCCCACACTACCCCCTGCCGTTCTCAGGCGGGGGGTGTGCATAAAGCATTTCCTCGCGTAAAAAAAAAGGTTACTGAAAACTTAGAAGATTATTATTACCATTCACATAAATGTATATAGCGTACAAAGAACAGGAAGTTCCATAACAGTTTTGAAAGCAAGAAATACTAGATTTTTTGGCAATAAAAGGGCATGGGTAGAGTAGTAGTAGTTTTATCATCATATAAAAAATACTAGACTAAGTCCTTTCATTTTGCTATGGTGGCTGAATTAGTGTACCTAAAAGAACATGAATAGCCAGCAGGATCGCCTCAAATATTTAGGTATGAAAGACAGTGGCTTAATGAAACCAGGTTTTAAATTTAGACTATTTTAGACGCTATTCTCGATAGAACCAAAATAAATCGCTCTCTGAACGACCAATCCGATATGACAACCATGATTCATTGGCCACAAATACCGGATATAAGTGCAAGTATGTACTGCATACCTAGCCAGGTAAATAATATCTGCGCAAAATCTATGATTTATCTTCATTATGAGCGGAATCGAAACTGTTTTTTCAGACCACCGCAATCTATAGGGTTGCAGAATTACGATAATTTTGAAAAAAAAAATTCGATATTAAGTTTTACTGTCCCCAAGGTTGTTGTTTTTATTTAAAAGTATGCTATTTACTAAGTATAAGTTTTTGGTATTTGTAAAACACTATTAGTAACATTCCAACACTCCTTAAATATGGCAATGTATCATACTATACATTGGTAAATATGCGATAATCACCGTGCGTCTGGCAATGTATATAATAGTATACATCTTGTTTTTCCGGAATTTTCATATCATGATTTTTTTATGTATTTTTTCTGTGTTTTATAGCCCATTGAAGCTACCATAAGCTACACTACATATAAGCTATAACTTTTTTGTGTTTTTTTTTTCAAAAAAGAAATCTTGCCATTATAAGGGTTTATACCCTGCTATACCCAACCCTCACTTGCATAGATTAGCGTTGGTGATTAATAATAGATAAATAATTTCAGTTAAAGTACAATTACAACCACTATCAAAATAATTATTTATTAATTATTTCATGAAATTATTTATTAAATAACATAACTTCAGGCCGGGTAGAAAACACCCGAAGGTGTAGGCAGTGGCTGTTCAGTGGCTCGCCGCTATGTTTACGTCCCAAATGGAAGGTGGCGACTGGCGAACCTATTGCCATACCGGGGACAAAGTTTTAAGTCGTCTATATTTATCACTCATAACTTTCGAAAAGAATTTCAAATAAACGTCGGTGTGAGCCAGGATGCGAGCCCGCAACTTCTTGATTCAGCACTAGGATGCTCCACCAATGGACCATTATTTATTTATTCTTTACTGGACAACACATATATTGCACGAGTTCCTAAGCATATACAGTATAAACGCAGAAGGATGTAGGAGTCGAGTGCGGCCACAACAAACTTTTCATGATCATATTAAACGTGTCCTTGCTGCATATTAAATCGACAAGCGTACCTATGTGACAAGAATTATGTAAGTTAAAAACTTGAGAGGTGTCAAGGGACAGCCGGATGGAATGAAGTTCCTTTCGATTAATTAGTGAAGGAATTGTAATAAAATTTTAGAACTAAAAAAAACATATATAAAATATGAAAACATGGAAAATAAAACTTCAAAAAGAGTTCCGATACCGGGATTCGAACCCGAGCCCCCTGTATAAGAGCAAGGTATCCCAGGCACTAGACCATTTGGGCAGTTACATTTTTCTAAATAATCCGATACTTGAAAGTGCAGTTTGGCATGGAAAAAGTGTCGTGACAATTTTTTCCGTCTAGCCCCCTTTCACAACGCGCGATAAGGAACTTCGTTCCAAAAAGCGAGTGAGAGAGTGAGATGTGTAAGAGTCCTGCCTTCCGGCTATATTCTCTCTCCCTACGCCGCAAGGGGATTTAAAGCTTGAAGTTATGTACGTTTTATAATAGATAAAATATATTTATTTCTAAGACTTTCGCGAATCTCACTCATCAAAACAACTTTTAGGATTATATCGCGTTTATTTCTTATTTATTACATTTATTTCCCGACGTTTCGAACTCTTTACAGAGATCATTTTCTCATCAAATGATCTCTGTAAAGAGTTCGAAACGTCGGGAAATAAATGTAATAAATAAGATAAAATATTTCAATTACAGACAAAAACTATTAATACTTACGACCATAATCACGATGATCAATAGTGTTGTTCAAACAAAAGTTCTTCATTGCGTACGGCTGTTTCGAGAAACATTTCATTTCGGTAGAACACCACGAACAATGGGGTAATTTTAAACAATCTAAACAGGATTGTTTGACTGAACACACGTAACTTTCATCCATTATAAACTTTTTTTTCCTACACACCACACCGATAATTGCTATAGATAGACATAATACTAAAATTGTTTTCTTCATTGTATTATAATTATCTACAAATAAATATGAAATATTTATTAAAAGTAAAATGAATATGATGTTAATTGTATGTTAAACACTTCTTCAATAAGCCAAATAAATGATAAATGTTTCGCAATGATTCTTAAGTAACATTTACAAGTAGGTATATATAACAGAGATAACCTTTGGTTCGATCAGAATATAATTAATGATCTCATTACAAAACAACACAAATATCTGGCTTAAATTATAGGCAGATCAGTTAGTTGCGTTACTTAATTGAATTTCTTAGGAGCTAGACATTAATTTAGTTTCGTGAATCATTTAATGAAATAAAATTTTGGAAAATTAATCAACAGAAATTAATTTCTATACTGCCATGCCCCTAAGTATGATATATATTCCTAAGTACGGCTGAAAAATAGATGACAAAACTACTACTGCTGTGTTTAGGAAGAAAGGCATAACTAACATTTTTTTATGAAATTGAGCTACTTATATATTTGGAATCGGGGAGATTTGACTCAATTTCAGAAAAAATGTTTGTCGTGCATTTTTTCTATAAAGAGAACGAGTATGTAGGTAGACTCCTTACAAGAAGTGAAAATTACTAACGCCCACGAAATATTTGATACCCCTCACCTCTGTTGCCTGACCGTACAGGAATTTATATTTCTATTTCTTTACCTTTACTTGATAAAAAACCTACAGTGACAAGTTTCGTTAGAATCGTTTAAACGTGGTCTAAACTATAGTAGAAAATATCGTAGAAATACTAATACTAGTCTTTGATTGGACAAGCATTGGTAAAGCTACCGATTGCATAATCGAGCTTGGCGGGTTCGATCCCCACCCGAGTACAAATATTTGTGACAAGCATGAATGTTTACATGGCATCTGGGTGTTTTTCTATGTATTTATAAGTATGTATTTACAAAAAAAAGTTTATAAGTATGGGGGATTCTACGGGAAAGTATACCTTGAAGTATATTTTTAAAGTTTTTTTTTATGCTATGAATTATTATATGTATCGATACAAAATACTTCGATTTTCACGCTACTATAAAAATTATATTTTATTATTTTTTATTAAGTTGCAAACATTGATTAACGAACCTTACGTAAATTTGGGAAAAAATATAACAAGTTGGCAAGGCAACACTGTGGTCAGTTGTTGTTTATTATTTCGACTGAAGGACTTTGCATCCATGGTCAAGAAATAAATTAAAATAAAAAAAAAAAAAAAAAATTGTTGTTTGAACTTGCAACTGTTATTGTTCTTAAAGTTACTTGGATTGGATTACTAATTAATATGTGCTACGGTGCTAGCGGATTCTAATAAACGTAAGTAGTCCTGCTGTAAAATAAAAATAAAACAATCAATGACTCTGTTGTCCCACCCGTAGCGAAAACACACGAAAGTTTTGTTTGACTGTCTTTGAGGTTATGTTTGATATTTATTAATTAGTTCCAGTGTAATAAAATAAAACCATCGATATATTCATATCTTTTTTCTGTCAAATAAATTGAAAACTATAGGCTGTTGAATTTGGTCCCACCCGTGACAATTGTTTCGTCACGGGTTGGACGGTTGTACATGATGGAGTTACTTAAGCATTGCAAATGATTTAAGAACGTATTTTATGCTTTTCTGGTCATTTTTCACGTGTTACTAATGTCTTTTATATATGAAAAGCTTGCGTTTTAGCATTTTACTCATAATTTAGTTTTTTTTTTGCTTTTTAAGGCAATGAGTAAAACAACGTCTGCTCAAAGAATGAAGAAGTACAGAGAGAGACCTAAGAACAGTCCAGAAAAGAAGCAAATTCATTTATCTAAAGAAAGGGAGAGAGACAAGAAAGGGAGGGAGATCATCAAGAAAAAAGAGAATTCTTCAGCACGACTAAAAAATAATAGAAGGGCTAAGGAAACTGAAAGAAAGAGGAAGTATAGAGAAAAGATAAAACTTTTAAAACAGACCGATACTACTACGAGGGAACAATCGTCCTCGTCATTGGGATCATACTCTTGTAAGCAGACGTTGGGTAAGGCTGCAAGCAGAGTTAATAGAACACTGCCTTCTAGTCCAACCAAGAAGCAGTAATTCGCTAACTTGTCCTTGATTAGGGCATTTTAGGCGATGATTCTTTTTTAAACAGGTCCTCCAGAGAAGGCAACGTTATACATGCCTTACCTGATGATCATAAAGGTTTAATTACAGAGTTTTATCAAACGTGATGATATCAGTCGGCAAGCTCCAGGAATCAAAGATGTGAAATCTGTAAAAGACCTAAAATCTGGCGACAGAGTTTTGTGCCAAAAGCGGCATATGAATATGACAGTGAGAGAGGCTTATTCTTTATTTATACTCGAATATCCTGACATCAAGATAAAAATAGCCAAGTTTTATCAGCTTTGCCCAGCTCACGTCTTTCTGACTAGTGAGATGCCGCACAATGTTTGTGTTTGTAAATACCATGCGAATTTTAATTTTCTGGTTGAATCTATAGTTAAAAACATTAGAGGGTTTCCTTCCTTAAGTGGTGATTTACTGGAAAAAATTTGCTGCAATTCTAAAAGAGAAGAATGCATGCATGGTCATTGTATTCATTGTAAGGTCTACGATTTACGGTCTCTTCTAGTTAATAATGAGAGCGCAATCACAAGCCTATAACGACGCAAAATGTAATTTTAACTAGTGGTAAAGCCAAGCAGTTCGCTGCATGAATGGGCCGGTTCGACCGGTGAAATACCACGACCTCTCAGAAGACCGTCGTAAAGTGGCTCATGCCGCGTTTCGTTCGGTGAGAGAGGTACCCGGAGGCCCACCCCCCTTCCCCGTCCTTTCCTATCCCCTATCCCTTAAAGGTCGGCAACGCAACAGTAACACTATATGTGTTGCTGGTGTCCATGGGCGGCGTTGGTTGCTTACCATCAGGTGACACGCCTGCTCGTTTGCCCTCCTATCCCATAAAAAAAAATATATATGCAACTAAATGAAGCAGTTTTACAAATAGATTTCGTGAGCAATTATGGTGACACAGTGTTCTGCCCTAACCATAGAACAAAATGATACCTATATGCAGACTTTGCAGACGCATTGAGAACCATCTCCTTTTTTCGAAGTTGGTTAAAAAGACAATACTACAGAAAAGGTAGAATGGCTTCTACGCTTTAGCCTGTCAGTATCGATTATCAAGTAACAATCTCTACTTGAATCAAAGTATCGATATTTGCGCGTAGCGTACGGTTTTTAGAATAAGAACCATAACCAAATTTGGAATTGTTTGTTATTGAGTAATATTTCACACCTTGCGCCAGCTTTAAAATAATATACAGTGTTTCGCAATGTACAGAAGTATCTTCTACATTCAGATATTTACGTGCCTGTTTACATTATGTTGGGACTGTAAGTTTTATATCCTCCCATTCTTCTAATTAGTTAACTTTCAATGTGCAACAGGATTGGCCAGATAAATTGACGCTTTTTAGGAAGCATGGCTCCGGTTCTATCTAACTGCGCGTTGTTTATGATGTGACGAAAAGTCAATATTTATAAGGTTTCGTATCATATTTTAACTATCTTCGGCCGCGTTCCACATAAAGCCCACAAAGACCGCGACCGCGGAAATTGCCGTTCCACTAACGTAAAAACGCTGCGGGCGTTGTGGGCGTATGTTTTAAGTGGAATGCAAAACTTGAGCGCCGTGTGCTAGCAATATGGCGGCTTGGACAATTCAACAAGTTCTGATGACATATGTAATTTTTTATTGAAAGCCCACCAAGACCTACCAATATTTTGCGGGCGAAGTGGGCGCGATGCGGTCGCGAATAGTGACGTCATCTATGACGTCGAGCGACCGCTCGCAACGACCGCGGGCTTTATGTGGAGCGCTAGTGCGGGCGTTACGGTCGTTGTGGGCTTTATGTGGAACGCGGCCTTCATATGATCATATTTAACATCGATACCAAAAGTACTTGATATTGGAGTAAAAGTAACGAGTATGTACTTATATTTACTCGTATCGTTCATCTCTAGTCTAAACTGGGTTAAAGAAAAAAAAGGTTTGAAAATACACAAGCAAAATCTATACTAAATTGATAGAATCATAGAACCTAATCTTTTTTTTTTATGGGATTGGAGGGCAAACGAGCAGGTGTGTCACCTGAGAGTAACCAACCAACGCCACCCATGGACACCAGCAACACATATAGTGTTACTGTTGCGTTGCCGACCTTTAAGGGATAGGGGATAGGTAAGGATGGGGAAGGGGGGTGGGCCTCCGGGTACCTCTCTCACCGAACGAAACGCGGCATGAGCCACTTTACGTCGGTCTCCTGTGAGGTCGTGGTATTTCACCGTTCGAACCGGCCCATTCATGCACCGAACTGCTTGGCTCTACCACTGTTTAAATTTAATCATTATTATATTAATGTTTGAACAAAATAAAGCACTTAAATGTCACACACAGCTTTAAATAATAGTAGAAACACGGTATCGAATAGAAAGTATCGATACTGTACTCATGAGTAGTATCGAAAGACAAGTATCGTATTCATAAAAGTATCAATACTTTGAAGTATCGAGTAATTTTCTAAGTGTAAAGGCGACATGATATCGAATCGAAAATATTAATACTGACTACTGTACTCATGTGTAGTATCGATAAAAAAATCCGTACTCGTAAAAGAATCGACACCTCAAAGTATCGACATTTCTAGTATTCTTCTGAGCTTTTCTCAGGCTGGGTCCCGCTCGGCCTACGCGGCCTGCCCTTTTTATCACTACTCATGATTACAGTATCGATACTTTCTTTTCGATTCCGTGTACCAAGCTAGGCCACACGTTAGTTTGTCAATGTTAGTTAGACCACTCAGACCTATGGACACGATATTCAAGCAATAGTGGCGATACTGACTACTATACTCATGAGTAGTATCGATAAAAAACTTCCGTACTCATAAAAGAATCGATACCTCAAAGTATCGAGATTTCTAGTATTCTTCTTAGTTTTTCTCAGTCTGAATCCCGCAGCGTGGGCCCTACCCTTTTTTCGATACTACTCATGAGTACAGTATCGATACTTTCTATTTGGTACCGTGTCCCTAGCTATGCCACACGTTAGTTTGTCAATGTTAGTTAGTATCGATAGTTATGTCATGTATCTAGTACTTTTCTTAAAGTCTAATGCGCATACGTCACGACATTAATATCAGTTAGCTTAGCTGCTGGAGAACAAACATGAATAACATAAAATAAAAAATATCAAAATATCAATATCGATTAATATATCAAATAATGAAATATCAATAAACATACAATAAATTTTAAATAATCAATAGTACAATATATATACAATACTTTTTTTTTCAAAGTATCGAAAAGTTCAATAAAAATATCCAAAATAAAGCATCCTTATAATAACCTCCATTGGTAACCCAACCCTGGGTAAAAGAAGCAATGGTTAGCAACTGAATTTTAACGGTAGGAAAGATTTTGAATTTTATAATTTTGTAGATTAGACTGTTCAGAACTAGATAGCAGCCGCAAGCTTTAAAATCTAGATGGATCATTTCTGAGATTTATTCGAGACGATACCTATTGAAAAGTACTCATACAGTAAAAGTATCCAGAACAAAAGTACCGTTATCGAAAGGTAAAGTACTCGATACCACAACGTAACGATACTATTTTCGTGGCCTTAGTTCTATGAACTGACACTACTGTCATCAGTAAATGTGCCATGGTTTATTTGACATCCATCTATTTTTCATGATTATGATCGAGCTAATATTGAATTGATAATAGCTTAGAATTAAATCATTGTAACAAAATGGAGAATTATAGTAAAGGCAAAAATGTTGAAGAAGAACTTGATCGCGGTAAAATACCTATAAAAGATTTACCGGATAATTTTCTTTGGATGCAAGTAAGTAAATTTGTTAATTTCAGCTTATTAAAAAACAATGATGTTATGATATTATGTACTTGCTATATTCTAAAATAACGTCCAAGCTAATCCTAACTTTATTATTTATAGGTTAAAGGAGGTAGCAAGATGTCGAATTTATTATCACATGCATCTGGTATCCTGGAAGATAAATCTTCAACTGCTATAGTATGGAGTGGAGCTGGAGTGGCTATCCCTAAAGCTATATCATGTGCAGAAATGTTAAAAAGACAATTTTCTATACCACATCAAGTTACCAAACTAACCTATAAGACGTGAGTTACAGTAATTGAACACTAAATGTATTTCCTTTACTACTGGATATTAAAAAGACTTACAGTCGACTCTTGTTAATTCAAACCTGCGATAATTCAAACCTCTCGATAATTCAAAGATATCACGAGTTCCCTACAAAATCTCTTTATATTTCGAACTAAATCAATACATTTTTAAACTCTTGGTAATTCGTACGAAAATATCATTGCTATATAACAAAACGACGCGTTAATTCGAACTTATCGGCGTCCAACACTCGACAATTCGAAGTTGCAGAGAGAAAGTATGTTGTATGTACATACATTTTGCGACAAGATCAAACTTGTATTAACTTGTTTGTTATTTGAGCCTTTGCTTAGGCCAGCGTTACCAACTCGAAATTCGTCAAGGTGGGAGATAGGGTTCTACAAGTTGGTAGTTTCCAACAAACCCTACTATGAAAAGTTGGTAGATCTACCACCCATACTTTTCAAGTCTTTTAGAGACCCTCCAATAAGAATCTGGCATCCTTAATTTACTTTTCGATTGGATGAGACATATTTGAACTATTTTTATTAGAAATCTAATGATAAAACAGAATTACAGACCGCTAATATTCAAAATAATTTAATTTTCGAGGAGGAGAATTTTCTTCGTTTTCACTTTCACTCATTTTGATAGTGTTCAATTGAAACGTTTCAAAAATTACAATCAGTTATTTATTGATTGAATCGCGTTAGATATAGAGTGTAAGCACAGATACGTAGAAAGAGTTTTAAGATCTAAGTATCTAACGCCGCCATGATGTTTGTTTTGTTTTTTTTTTTTATTAAGCCGCCATGATATGACCTGTACATCAACCTGTAACGCCCTCTATTTTCGAGTAAATTCGATGGATCCATCAAAGGGTAAAAAAGCAAGAGAAAGATTACGAAAAATGAAAAAAAAATTATAGTTTCAATATTATTTTCATGGAGGTTTGATTTGGGATTTTTGAAAACTTTAAAAGTTGGTAGATTTTTGGTACAAGGTGGTAGGTTTGACTACGACACTAAAAGTTGGTAGATCTACCGAAAAGTTGGTAGAGTTGGCAGCACTGGCTTAGGCTATGATTACAGTGTTTGACTAATGGTACTGTTACACATGCTTTCTATTAGTACGAAAGCATGCCATTACCAAGCAAGTGCTTAATGTGTGTTGAAACATTGCTAATAATGAGCATGTTAATGTGAAAATCGACAGCCATACTAATATCGACCATGTATATTCCAATTCAAGAAGTAGTGGGTTCAAATCCTGACACTGGCACATACCAATGACTTTTCGAAATTCTTTTAGTTACGGTATTTTCGGAAGGTAAACCAGTATTACAGAGTTCTTTCAAAATAATAATTAATTAACATTATGAATACGTAAGTGTATGTACACGAATGTACCTCTAAAGTTCTGTCATTGTTATAGAATAGCAGTTAATAAATAAAAATTGATCAACACTTAATAATTCAAAGTTTTCTTTAATTTCTCTCACAAATTTCGAACTACTTAATATTTCGAAAACTCGATAATTCGTAATATTTTAAGAGTCCCTCGAGTTTCGAATTAACGAGAGTCGACTGTAATTGTAAAATTCTTTACCAACTATAGTCGGGTCAATTTAATAGGCAACATTTGACGTCTGTCAACTTTACCTGTATAGTGGAATGATCTGCTTAAAATTATATATAAGACTGAATGAATCTGTACAGACTTGAGAAATATATAAATTTAAAAAATCGTTAGGTGTATCCCCGTACCATTATCTTTCATTTTTTATGGATTAGCAGTAATTTATTGATTAATGCACAACACTGAACACAACATGGTTATTAATTTACAGTGGTATTTCTTCACAAGTAATCAATGCTTTTGAGTCTACTTATCAGGTTGCGATTTTTAGAGTAACATCCCTACTGTTTAAAAAGAAAAAGGATAAGGTGACGCAACATGGTAACAATGTTACCATGTTATTCAGTTTGTTAAATCAGAAATTGTTTGTTATGTTTAAAATGGTTAAAAGTAAAGCAAATCATGAAATTTACTATATTGGTCATTACCACAATAAAAATGTGATCACAATAGAAAAAAAATAAAACATCATGCAGTTCTAAAAAAAGGGGGATTATATAATGCCTGCCATTACAAGGTTATGTTGTTGAATTTTGATGAACTATCAAATGTTGGCTATTATAATGACCCCAACTTTTATTTAACATTGTCATACCTATACAGTCACAGATAATACCTTAAGGGCTGATGCTGAAAGGAATTTGGCCTAGTGGTAAACATATCAGTATATACTTTCATGATTTTAATTTCTAGAGTTGAAGAGTATTGGGAGCCTAAAGTGGAGGGTTTAGAAACATTGGTTGTTAAGAGACAAATACCATTAATACACATACTATTATCCATAGATCCTGTTCCAGACACAAATCTAATTGGGTATGTTATTTCATAATAAACTGCTATAAAATAAAATTACTTCTACCTGTAATTAACATTATTTATCTATCAGTCTAATACAAGTCACTAATTTACTCACTTAAACAAATGTTTGTATAAAATCTTGTTGTTCTATTAATTTGCAACAATATTCCTTTATTTTCAGATACCAGTCATTAAAAGGAAAAAAATTCTGGCAAAAAGAACCAAGCAGCAACTCAAATCAGAATAGTTCATACAAATCTAAGAAACCTTTTAAACATAAAAAACAATAAGTTTATGTTATTTTTGTTGTTTTATTGTTTAATATTCTTTGTGGAGATTACAATAGCTTACATTTGACACATATATGATACACATGATTTTGTAAGTAATTTATAAGACATTATAAATACTTATTTTATACAAAGACTCATCATCCAAACATCAAATTGTAAATCGAAATCTATCATAGTGTATAACATAAAAATTACTAAGGGATGGTTCAAAAACATGTCATAGATAAATTCTACAAAAATTTAAATAATATAATGTGCATCTGAAGACACTTATACAGGTGACAAACTGTTTATGAAAACTTGATAAAAAATTTAAGAGATGCATATTTATTTATTTATTTTCTGGTTAATTTTTGAAAGTGATCTAATTAGCCAAAAAGCACTCCATGTCCCTTATCTGTTTCCACCTATGTTTATCCTATAGTTAAAATAGTAGTCACAAAAAAGTGACCGAAATAGTTGATGATATCGAATAACTTGACTCATGAGAACAAGCCAAATTATTTAATTAACCCTCAGGCTTCTGATTCACCTACAGGTGTTTCATCATCAAGCTTTGGAAGAATCAAAATCTCTTTTGATATGATTGAATATTTTGTTACAAAATATGTAAACCTCTTGCATAGGTGAGTTTCCTTTTCGAATGCATCAAAAATTGCCCGATGGTGGAAATATGCATGAGAGAAAATCCTGTAAACTCTCCTGCAAACTGAACCCAACTTTCCCACAGAGGACTCCTTAATGCTTACTCTAAAAAAAAAGTAATACAAGCAGTTATTACAACAGCCAGTTCATACTGAAATTATCACCATAGCATGCAGTTCTAGGAAATATTAATAAAAATTGTGGCCTACCACAAGTTCATATATGGAACTAGAATTTGTCTGTATGTCATAACTTCCGAAAAGTCATTGATAGATAGTAGATTCAGACTTTAAAAGTCAGAGTGCTAAAATGTAGTAATTTAGTGCTCTGATTTTTAAAGACTAAATCTACTATATATCAATGGCTGAGCCAATATTATAATTGTCAAATCTTCTTGATTTATTGATAAAATATTCCTAACAGCAATGATAGTAGCTACCTTGTTTAACATTTCTTAATAATCGGAACATAATGAAACTCTACATGTAACCATTAATATTGGTGGATACTATAAATATGTCAGTGTTTTAATACCAGCCAGACTAGCCCACAAAATGAAAAATAAAATCAGATTCAAAGGAAAATATTTACCTGCTGGGAAAATATTTATTACTGTTGAGTAGACAGGCAGCACCATCAAGGGTATGCCTGGTATAATCTATAGCTGGACACTCCTTAGGTGTTTTATGTGCTGCACATAAAAATATCCACTGTTCTGTAGCAGTCATCTGTGTACATGTCTCTGGCTTACATTCACCTTGTAATTTTACTGCTAAGCCATTTAATTCCATACAAAACTGCCTGAAAATGAATGAATTAACACTTAGAACGTAATAATATCATTATTAAAAGCTGACAGAAAGCTTCAAGTGTTATTGCACCTCAGATGTTCATATTTCCAAACCCCTTCATCCTGAGCATCAGGCATTTTAAGTATGAGTTCTAAGTTGGATGGATCACGTCGAATAGTTTGCTGAATAAATTGTTGCACCGCCAAGGTACTGTCCATTTCTTCGAACGGTTCATCTGGCCAACGACAAAAATCCTAAAAAAAAATAACATAGTTACAAGTTAGGCATCATTTTATTGGAATTTGAAAATAATAAAATTTAATTTTTTACACCTTAGCTTTAGAACCGGGTCGATTTCGTCGCAAGCCGTCAGACATTTCTTACGAAAGTATTTAGGTACTTTCAATCAATGAGATAAATTCGTCAGCTTCAATTTCTGATTGTCTAACAATATTTACAGTAATGTATTGTAGATAATAGAATTAAAATAGTTTTCATTTACTAGCTGTAAACAATATTCAAGTACGAATAGGGAAAAATATCCGATTGTGATTTTCGTCGATTTAGTTAGATGTTTTTTTTAACGTATTTAACCATGGATGCAAAATCCTTCAATCGAAATATTAATTTTAACAGGAAAATTTATAAAAAAATGCAAAAAACATCTTGATCTTAATAAATTGAAGTGTCTTTTTGTAATATTATAATAAACTACTTTCTATAACATTCATATATATATATATATATATACACGGTGTATGTACCGTATATATATATACGGTACATACACTAAAATAACATTTTTTCAATTTTTGTCCGTCTCTCTGTTTATTCCGGGTAGAGTAATTGGTGTATTAGGCAGTAACTTAGGCTACTCCTTAAGGAGTCAAATTAACCTAATATAAGCCACGACTTTATCCATAAAGTCGTGGCACTTAAGCACCATGATAAAAAGGTAGTTATAACGAGCTTTAGAAGAAACATTTGTCCGTTTTTAGCATTACTTTCTAAAATTTATATTTGAATGGATAATATTAAATAAAATTCGAGGCATTTTACACTGTAAGCGTTTTTAAATGTGTGCAAAATTAAATGTGGAAAATGGTGTAAATATCTTGTGTAACGTGCTTTTCTACATTATTATCTAAACTCCGATGGAATATTATGCATAAAGTGCGACGACTTTATGGTGATTAGGTTAGGATAGTTTAAGCTATTTTAAATTAGGCTTAAGTTAAATTAAAATGACTTATTCAATATTTGATTCCGACTGAAGAACTTTGCATCCATGGCTATGAAATAATTATAAAAAATAAAAAAAAAACATAAACTGCTATGTGTTTGTTTGTTACTTTTGTTTCCTTTTTCAAATAACTTTAAAAAAATGTCTTACTTTTTAGTAAATTTAGTGTTATTCGCATTACTTGTCCTCACAGCAGCCATAAGTGATATGACAGAAAGTTCTTTTGGAAAATACAATGAAGGAATAATCGCTGCGTTTGGAGATTTCAATTCAGATGAACTAACAGATGCGTTTGTTATTAAGAATAACTCCAACGTGGAAGTGTATTTAGCATATGATAAAGAACCTTTCCTTAGGCCTTCAATCTACGGTTGCAATTTTACTGATACAGTTATCACAAGTGTAGTGCCAGGTGATTTTGATGGAGATGCTTACATGGACATAATGTTGACAACTCAAAGTTACAATGCTACATCTGATATTCATTATGTTAGAATTCTATGGGGTGGTGACTCCAGCTTAAATTGTTCCGATGCTGTCGTTGTAAAGGCGTTAACAGTCGGACAACCACTCGTCATGGATTACAATCGTGATATGATTCTTGACCTATTTGGTGTTAATACACAAAACCAAAGAGTATATTGGATATTTGACAGCACAAGGACAGCGCCTATAGAAAAGTTAATGGGTGAAGATTTATTTAAGAGTATTAAGCTACCACATTCCCATTCATTTCTAGACGTGAACGCAGACGACGCCGCTGATCTGTTAGTCACAACTACTTCTAATGTCGAAGTTTGGCTAAATGATGAGTTAGAAGGATTTAGATACAACAATAGTATTGATTTGCTTGTAGGCAAAAGTGCAATCTATGGACAAGTTTTATTTCTAGATGTGGCACTTTCAGGAGATTTTTATCTGGTGGTACCTGTGTGTGCTGATCCACAGTGTACCAACAGTACTATATTGATTCATGATAATCAACAATGGCATGATTTACAAGTGGATTTCAATGATGGGAAAGGTACTCTATGGGGGTTTGTACCTCCAAGGGATGAAATATATTTAGACACAATTACAATGAGAAGCGGAGATTATAATATGGATGGATATCCTGACATTTTAATGACTTTAACTCCAATCAACAGTAGTGATACTAAAGTGTTTTTGCTCCACAATATTCCATGTGAACTGCCAGGATGCAAATTTCGCAGAACATTTACTGTTTTTTGGGATAAATTCGATTCCTTTGGAAATAATGTGGTAATGGCCACCTTTTATGACTTCTACATGGATGGTGTTTTAGATATAATATATGTAAAAAAGAATACAACAACACAAAAGCATACAATGCATTCTTTCAGGAATGAATTGGAATATGACACAAACTTTATTAAAGTAATAGTTGTTACTGGTTTGACAAATGAGAAGATACCTGTTAATAATAGGACCATATATAACAGAAATTGGAATACCTTTGGTGAGTATTGATTTTCAAAAAAACAATACGGGAAATACTCATTTATGGTTAATTATCTATATTTATAGTTAATATATATATATCTATAGTTAATTATCAATTTTAACACCAAATACTTTTTAGAAGTTTTTATATATAATATTAGTTATGTTTTATGTCATATGCAGTATATATGACATAATACATAACATAACATGACACCTTTTGCTCATAGTTTAGTTTAGAGTACATAATAATTACATAACTTCACGCCTTTGTTACCCGAAGGTATAGGCAGCGGCTGTTAAGCCTCATCTCACGGTTATGTTTACGTCCCAAATGAAATAGGTGGCAAACCTATTGCCATACCGGGCACAAAGTTTTCAGTCATTGATATTTATCACACTTAACTCCTGGAAACAATTTCGAAAAGTCATTGGTGTAAGCCACTGTCAGGATTTGAACTTGGGCCTCTGGATCAGAAGCTGTGTGCTCAACCACTGGACCACCAAGACTATAAAATTGAATGAGTTGCTACCACTTTACATTTTTGCCATATTAAGACTCAGCTGTCATGGCATAATTGCCATTGCTGCCACCTTCTAAGGAACAAGGCACAATGTTACAACAAATAGCTTTAATAAATTTAATCATTTTTGAGTTGCTGTCAGTCAGTCTGATATCTCATAACATGTTCCCTGTTATCAATAGTTAAATTTATTAGAACTCATGGTTTAGTTTTCCAAAAGTTTGGTGGAAAAGATTATATACAATACTAGCTGACCCGGTAAACATTGTCTTACCGAAAAATAAAATTAAAAAAATAGGGGTTGATCGTAGGGGGTTGAAAATTTAGGATTGTATGTATTTTTGTATCCCGTTTTATACAAAAAATACGAAACAGAAATACATATATCGAAAAATTTTAAAAAAAATATTGAGGCGTGGGCACCCTTGTGATTTAGGGGGATGGAAAATAGATGTTGTCCTATTCTCAGACTTACCCGATATGCATACAAAATTTCATGGGAATCGGTCGAGCCGTTTCGGAGGAGTTCAAGTTCGAACCCCGTGACACAAGAATTTTATTTATTAGATTTATCACATAATACTTTCGATAAAAAACATGAAGATAATAATGTTATTATGGACGAGGTGACTGGGAGTAAGGTTAGGTCAGTCCATCAGTAACTGCATTTTTTCGTGCAAATCTAAATCAATAAATACCAATGTTAATCTTTGTTATTTAAATTTTTACAGGAACAAATCTACCTGGTCCCAAAATAGGCTACAACACATGGTCTCAAGAAGGAACATATAGAACAGGAGTTTGTGCTCAATTACCACAATCAGCTTACTTTGCTTTACAGTTGCCTTACTCAATATTTGGTTTGGACCGCACACCAAACTTTGTAGACACATTAAATGTGGGTCTCTCAGGATATTCCAGAAGTTGGACCCAGATAATTCCCAATTCTCAAATTGTTGTAATTCCGGCACCTCCAAACGATCCAGCCCAATGGAAGGCACAATTATTTGTAACTCCTAGTAAAGTTATTCTCAAAAGTGTTTTTGTGTTGACTGCCATTATCATTATAATAACTTGGTGTGCCCTATACTTACATTGGAAAGAAAGGAATGACAGGCAGGACATTGTGGAAATTGATGACAAAACTTACGTAAAAATTTAGTTATTCATTGTGTTTAGTTTGTGATTTAGATTTATTGATTGAAAATAATATTTTAATATATTTATCTCTCTAGCTTTGGCGAACTTCGCTGATTACAATTAAAGACATACTTTATTTGATTTAAATATTGCTATGTATAAAAATTCATGTGTAATTTTGATTTTTTTAATATATGGGCATAATAAAGAATAATTTGAAATGTGCAGTGAAGGATAGGATATGTTATTGGCTTTTGCCATATTGAAGTAATTTAGTGCCTATTTTTTATCAGTTACTTGAGATGCACTATTATATTATACTGTTTAACATTGTTTTTATTGACAGTTACTGTGATATTAATGTTAGCTACAACTGGTATGATAAGGTAAATATTGTGTGTAAATAGTTTAAGTTGACTATATGAATTAATTTTATCTGTAATTAATATCAATAAAAGAATAATTATGAATATCTTTATTACTGTAACAAGTAAAGTTATCCTGTTAGAATGGTCACTTAGTGGATTCTTATACCAAATTCAAATTTATCTTTATTCAATAGACTTTTTAGAATCGTCATAGAGCCCATGCAAGTATTATTTAAGCAGATTTATTACATTTATTTAGCCGCCCCCCACCCCCTTGTCAGCAAAAGTAAGCAATGCTCGTAGCCCTCTCCCCATAATTACGTATATATTAAAAAAAATAATTCTCAAGAGACCATCTACACGATTGGTCTAAGGTTTTTTTGTAAAATTAAATAGCAACTGATGACGTAATCATCATCTGGACCCCCTTAACCCCCCCCCCCCCCCTGTTATCAAAAATACGTATACTAAATATAGTGCTTACGTAATACTTGAACGGCCCGATGCAACTAAAGTACTTATAATAATCTAAAATACTTATATCTATCCAAATTAAGCGGAGCCTAGATTCCCTTTCATCACACTTTATTGAATGTGAAAGCGAATCGAAGTGCCAGTTCCGGCGTCAGGGCTTCTTGAGAAGAACTGGCAAGAAACTCAAATCAGACTTTTCAATTGTCAGTTGAATACCATGATACCAAAGGCTTTCGCAGTTGCATAGTAGGCGGTAATCTGCTGCTAAAATGCCCTAGTTACAAGCCAGAATGTTATTCATGCGCGTTTTGATTAGTATATGTGATCCTCAGATCTCCCCAGTGTTTACTTCAAACAACGCAAATTTTAAAAAACATACTTAACATAACTTCACGCCTTTTGTTACCCGAAGGTGTAGGTAGCGGCTGTTAAGCATCGTCTCGCCGTTATGTTTACGTCCCAAATGAAATAGGTGGCGAACCTATTGCCATATAGGGCACAAAGTTTTCAGTCATCGATATTTATCACACATAACTTCCGAAAAGTCATTGGTGTGAGCCAGTGTCAGGAATCGAACCCGGACCTCTGGATCAGAATCCGTGTGCTTAACCACTAGGACACCGGGACAATAAGTACCTATAAAAAAGAACATTAATTACAATAATCGCCAAAGTAAATATTATGATCGTTTTTTTTCATAATAAAGAAGAATATTACTAACAAATTTTCTGAATGACCTTTTAATCTAGCTGCTTACCAACCTATAATATTATAATGGAGCTAATCGAAAAAAAAAAGATTTCTTATTCTACCCGAGGATATACGCATTGGCTGTGATGCCATGACTCGACGCAGTAGTAGTGTCGCGACTAGTATAAGTGGCGCAGTCTTTTTTTAAGGAAAAAGCTCAAACTAGCATGCTGGTTACTTAATGGAAAGCGACTACCGCCGCTCATCTGGAACACCAGGGAGATCACATCCCCGTTGTCGGCCTTTAAGATAGGAGTACGCTCATTTTTTAGGGTTCCTAAGTTGTGACCGTCCGGTAATACCATTGCCGGCAACTGATTTCCTATAGGAACAATGCGTGCCAATATCTATGGCGGATGACGCAAAGATCGATCGAGTATAGAAAGATGACGAAAATCCGCTGGTAGCATTACTCGGAGTACCTACTCCCCTTGATATTAGCGGTACAAGATGCATAAAGATAACTCCGCAACGTCAAAGCATCAAGCCGATCGGAAAGACGTTAATTGTCGAGTGTTTTAAGCGGTAAATACGCAAACCTGTCTTCTTACAGTTAAATCGGACTTAGTTTAGTCTGGCCCAGCCCTAAACTTGACTAAATAATTTCAATTTTATACACGAGTTTATTCCGGTACCTGCTCATTGTCGATTTCCAAACTAACAGCATTACTATGAGATAGGATTCGAACCCGAAACTTCTTTAATCAGAAGCAGGGCTCGAACTCTAGACGACCAAGAAATTTTAAATCTTTGATATAAAGTTACAGATATCAGATGTTTAGTCTGTATGTAGGTAATATTACAGCATCCAAAACATGCCTTCATTTAACCAATTGCCTGAGAGTCTTCAAGTACGTCAGAGTAATATGGACAAAACATTTCAATTATATTAAAACATAACAATTTTATTAATTTTTTATTTATAGATATATTACACAAAATATTTACGACAATTTTTGGTTAACAAATGTATGTACACTAATAATAAAGTAATGTTATTAAAAAGGGTTGTGAATACAGAAGGAATCTTGCAGAAATCCTAGTGTCTACTAGACTTGTGCCTATGCTTCTTGTCCTTTTCTTTCTTCTTCTCCATTTTCTCCAGCTTCCTGCAGAAAGGAAATAATAAATATCCATAAATGTGACAAAATACAGTAGAGCCAAGCAGTTGGCTGCATGAATAGGCCGGCTCCACCGGTGAAATACCACGACCTGCCGTGGGTCATCCCGCGTTTCGTTTGTTGAGAGAGGTACCCGGAGGCCCTACCCCCTTACCCATCCTTTCCTATCCCACTCCCTTAAAGGTCGGCAACGCAACAGTAACACCATATGTGTTGCTGGTGTCCATGGGCGGCGCAGGTTGCTTACCATCAGGTGACACGCTTGCTCGTTTGCCCTCCTATCCCATAAATAAATAAAAAAAAGATAGCAATTGCTTGCTTATTTATAAAATTTTTAGGAAAATAGGGATTTAATTTACTATTGTAATTACCATATTTTCACTCAATATTAAAGACAACAGCACTTACTCTCAATCATTAAAATGAACTTGAAAATTTAAAAGTACAAGAATTTGAAATTTTGCCCTGTTACCTGAGATCACGATAAGGTTATTAGTATCTGAAGTAGAAAAACATTTGTAAAGTCAGATAAAGAAATATTTGTGATATTTACTTCAATAATTTCTTCTTCTGCTTCTTGGTCAGTTGACTGATTAGATCAACTTCAGTAAGATCAGTGGTGTCATGTTCCTCAATTTTTGTAGCCGAAAGTGGGAGAGCCCCTGGTTTCATCACTAGTCCTGTGTCACGCATTTGCTGCATCAAAGTTGGTACATCTGGTTTTTCCTCCTCTTCTTCAGGTGCCGATGTAGAAGCTTGAAGTGCACGTGCTTCACTCATTGATAGTGTGTACATTGAACATTCCTTATCTGAATAAAAAAAAACAGAGAATATTATCAATTGCAAGATTTATACTTTAATAATGATAGTAAAGTTAAAAAAAACTTGAGAGGTGTCAAGGGACACCCGAATGGAACGAAGTTCCTTTCGATTAATTAGTGAAGGAATTGTAATAAAATTTTAGAACTAAAAAAAACATATATAAAATATATATGAAAACATGGAAAATAAAACTTCAAACAGAATTCCAATACCGGGATTCGAACCCGATCCCCCTGTATGAGAGCAAGGTATCCCAGCCACTAGACCATTTGGGTTGTTATACATTTTTATAAATAAGCTGATACTTGAAAGTGCAGTTTGGCATGGAAAAAGTGTCGTGACAATTTTTTCCCCCTAGCCCCCTTTCACAACGCGCGATAAGTAACTTCGTTCCAATAAAAATTTAAGATATGTACCAGTATTAATATGACCCCATTTGTGGCATTTGATGCATCGGACATTCCTCACTAAAATACCAAATGGCTGATCCCTTATTTCATTGTCGCCTTTACAGTAACTTTCTCTGGGAGCGTTATATTTACGCTGCCATTCAAATTTATATTCTGGCTCGTTGTCTTCCCGTTCTCTTTCTTTTTTTACACCAGGAGGAGGCTCATACATGAAGTTTAGACTCAATTTGTCTTTACTATCTTTGCTCAACAAAGCTCTGAAAAAAAATTATAGTAAATTAACATGTAATCACCACATAGATTTTTTTTAAACATTAAAATCTGTGTCAATAAAGAGGTTTGTATATATAATTCATGCATAATGTAATAGGATAGGTGATAATTTTCGAGATTTAGAAGTTTAATTGCATTCAACAGTGGTAGAGCCAAGCAGTTCTCTGCATGAATGGGCCGGCTCGACCGGTGAAATACCACGACCTCTCAGAAGGTTGACGTAAAGTGGCTCATGCCGCGTTTCGTTCGGTAAGAGAGGTACCCGGAGGCCCACCCCCCTTTCCCTATCCTTTCCTCTTCCCTATCCCTTAAAGGTCGGCAACGCAACAGTTACACTATATGTGTTGCTGGTGTCCATGGGCGGCGTTGGTTGCTTACCATCAGGTGATACGCCTGCTCGTTTGCCCTCCTATCCCATAAAAAAAAAAACATTGGCTTAATCCTAAGTGATAAATCAAAACAATGTACTACATTATTATATACCTGGTCTACAAAAAGTCCATGATGGTGTATGTTAGACACAATGATTTTCCGCAGGGACTTTTTTATTTTGTCTTATTGCTTCTAAGGCGAAACAAAGTTCGCTGGGCCAACTGGTAAAATATAATTGATTAAATCAACAATACTGGAAAATAAAAAATACTTACTTGTTCTCATGAAGTTCTTGTTCTTTCTCATACTGAACTCTTAGTTCTTCTTGTTTTTTCTTATACGCTTCGGTTTTCTGTTCAGCCATCCATACCTGACAACAGACAAGTTTTATAATAAATTATGATAACAACAAACTACGCTTTTAAAAACGTTCACTGAATTTAATATACTTACTCTTTTCAAATTGTCTCGTGATGCAGGATGAAAGAACTTCTTACACATATAATTATTGAACCCTTTACCCATCTTGTAAATAAAATAAAGCTTCTATGTTAGAAAGAAAGCTTGCGTGGTAATATTTTGTTGAAGGTCCCTAAACAAATTTTCGACTCGTTGTCTCGTGTGTGTAAGGTACTTGCACTTTAATTTGTAGAAAATTTTAAAACAAATTAATTTATTTATTTGAGAAACTACTAAGTACTACTAACTAATTTGTTTTACGTATTGGCAAACGTAAATTAACCTTTCGAACGTCACGAGAGCGTAAAAAAAAACTAGGTCGTCTGTCGCAGCGATCGTGAGTGAAAAGGTGCGGTGCGCGCGACTTTGTATTTTTTGTTAAATTTGCCTTTTATGAATGAAATTGTTCACACGGATGACTGTTTTTCAAAGTCAGATAACTAATTATAGTTATAGACTAGATTCGGATAGTAAATAATGATTAAATAATATTCTGCAACCCTTTAAACACGAGCAATGGGCTGAAAATGTGTACGCCGTATGAAATAAAATATTTAAATAGTAAAAACTTTCTGCAATGCAACATATTTTCATTTAGAAACACTGAGGAATAACATACACATCCACTGATATCAATAGAATTGAAAGTATAGAACAAGTAATAAACTAAATTATAATTTGAAAAGTACTAATAAGATTAGCATAATTCTTCTTTGAGGATAACTTGAAGGTCGACTACTGACCAGTCCCAGGACCTAATTACTTGATTTGCGATATTGGAAAGCACTTATTATCGTAACTAGTACATTTGCCTTAGCATATAACTGCCTAAATTGCTAAATAGAATACGGAAATATATTCTAGAGCCCAAATTATGAACCACTTGACCTATTTCATACCCAACACTTCAAGCTACTCGTAGAGGCATAGTTTTAGTCTACGCCCCGTAAATATAAGGTTACCATAAACTAGAATGAATGGCGAATGAATATGAATATTACACCGCCACAAGTTCATACAAATTACTTATGAAAATCAATAAATAAGTCGACGATTTCAAAGAGTGGAAATACTCGATAATTTGTCCATGTGTGCGTGAGTTTATATCACATTTATCTGTCTCGTCACATATCTGTGCCATTGGAACTTTGCTTTGTCTGCTTTGGCACATATCTGTGACATTACAATAAAGCTTTGTCTGCCTTGGCACATATCTGTGTTAGTATAGTTTGATACAGCATGTTTACTTTTATTCAACACGGAATTGAAATAAAATAGTCATGATTTCTTATTCATTTATTTCACAAAATTATAATTTATGATGCAATAATAAAAAAAAAAGTACAGACTAACGTAAAAAAATATATAACCATAACATTTTTTTTTATGCGATATGAGGGCAAACGAGCAGGCGTATCACCTGATGGTAAGCAACCAACGCCGCCCAGCAACACATAATGTTACTGTTGCGTTGCCGACCTTTAGGGGATAGGGGAAAGGAAAGAATGGGGAAAGGGGGGTGGGCCTCCTGGTACCTCTCTCACCGAACGAAACGCGGCATGAGCCACTTTACGTCAATCTTCTGAGAGGTCATGGTATTTCACCGGTCAAGCCGGCCCATTCATGTAGCGAACTGCTAAGATTAAAAAATATCCGACTTTCGACTTCCTTCCTTATAACCTTGTTGTCCACGCAGTCAGCGAGGGTCACTCCGCAGAATTTGCATAATCCCTCATTTCGACCGCGTTTATCCTACTTTTATGCACGCTCTACCATGCCCAGCTTTCGCTAAAAATTAAACATTTCATTATTCATAAAAAAATAATTCATCATGAAACTAATTGTGATATTCTTTTTTAGGAGACATTTAAAAGTATTGATTGTTAAGAAAATGAAATTATTAAAAAGAAAGAATATTTGAAATCATTTTATAAATAGGAAATAACTTTACTACTAAATAAAATACAGATTTTTCAAAACATGCTGTACAGCAGCGCGTCATGGAATCTGTGTACTACACAAATCGTCCGCCATTATGTATGCGTATGTGTGAGTGATGCTATTTGATTCATGTTAGAAAAAACCGTTATTTTACCTAAAAAATGGTATTTTCGCGTAATAGCGACAATCAATTTCAAATGCCAATAAAATTTACCATAAAACTGATATAATTACTTCGTAAAAACTTTACGTAAAACTATCAAAACATCAAAAAGACAAAGTTTGTACCGAGTTCACTTTTCACACTGAGTTTTGATTCCTATATTTATTCATAAACTACCAACATTTTATATGTATAAACTTTACAGATAGCATGTATACATAGTAAAGAACAATAAATAACAATAAAATAAAAGCTTTACGTACCTTTTTTACGCGTAAAATAATAATCAAAGTGCGGCGACACGTCCGAACACAGCACTGAACTTGAATGATGTTTATGAAGTTTTAGATTGAAAGATCGACTGACTGACGACTGGCACCTATGGTTCACTTATTCACGTAGGATTTCAAACGCATTTCAACCTTATTTTGTTAAAGATAAAGATTAAAACTGGTTACAAAGGCGCGGGCACAGATCTGTGACAAGACGGTTTAATAGTGTTGCACAGCTCTGTGTCAAGACGTTCGAAGGGTTAATAACATTCACTTCAGTCCAATGTTACGGAATTTTTGTGTTTGTGTTCACAAACACAAAAATTCCGTAACATTGGACTAGGGATATGAAAACATAATCGATTATTGAAATAATCAATTAAAAATCGATATTTAAAAGTAAAAAAAAAACTATTTTAATTTGTGATAATTTTTATATGACTAATCAATTAATAATCGATTTTTTTCTTAATCATTCAATTACATATTACCGATTTTTCATCTGCAACGCCTCGATATTAAGTTTGGTCTTCTGGCCCAGAACGAAAACTACTAAAGAATACTTTCTCCATAATATAATTTTTAACGCCATCTTATGATCGCATTTCTTCTATACCTTTGAAACAGTTTAGTTATTCATTTAATCAAATATTCACTAGATGGAGTCAATGAATAATACCATTTTATTAGCCGACATTTGGTTGATATGTTTTCTTTTATTCTTTATTTCCAAATGACTAAATATTACATGGAGGCTTTTCTAGTCACATACCACAAAAACCATCTGGGGTTTATCAGTGGTTTATCATCCATTCCACCAAAAGCCAATAACAATTATGTGATGACTAGGTCGGTTGCAGACATAAGTTCCATAAGACTATTTTACAATTTTTCTTAGTTAGTGTGTCACGAATTTCGTTAATTTCGGCAGGCAGACATTAATTATGTCTGCCTGCTGAAATTAACCATTATCAATTAACGAATAATTAATGACATTATTATATATGTCATTAATTATTCGTTGGTAAAACTTCATTTTTCAAACAAAGTTTTTCGTGTCTAAAAGTTTTGTTAAAGTTTATAAAAGTATTTTTTGGTTTTGTTTTTGAACATGTCTACGACTAAAAGGACAACAAGTAGATAGCGTCAATATTTCCACTGACACTGACAATAAATCTGGTAATGCCAATTGTACATATTGCCCAAAAGTTTAAAAATCGATTAATATAAATAAATTGATTATTTTCTTAATTAAAATCGGTTGTTAATTAATTGATATTTTCATAGTAATAAATTAATCAATTAATTAACAAATCGTTTTTTTATGTTAAATGTCACATCCCTACATCAGACTGCCACAGAGTGGTACAGAGTACAGATACAGACCAGTGCTGCCAACTCCAATAAATCAAAAAACAGCAGTTCTCTCATTAAAAAACAGTAGATGGGTTCAAAAAGGCAGGTTGCATACTTTTCTCATATATTATAATTTAAACAGTGGTAGATCAAGCAGATCGCGGCATGAATGGGCCGGCTCAACCGGTGAAATACCACGACCTATCAGAAGATCGACGTAAATTGGCTCATGCCCAGTCATGTCGCGTTTCGTTCGATGAGAGAGGTAACCGGAGGCTCACACCCCCTTTCCCAAACTATCCCTTAACCTTCCTATACTCGCGCCAATTTTTGTAACACCTATACTCGCGCACGGTGTCACAGACCGATAGTTTGTACCCCTACAACATATTTTTTTTAACAAGAAACACATAAAGTATTACTATTATTTTAAAGTTTAGGATGTAATGAAACAAAACAGTATAACTAAAAGTTATTTTATTAATTATTTTACCAACTTATAGTTTTATCACAAATCAGTCTTAAAATTTGAGATTATTTTCTTAAGTACTAAAAAATTAAAATAAAATCTGAACTTCTTTTTAAAAACAAATTAAACTTCTTATTAATAACAACAAACATATCAATAAACATATTTATCTATGTTTGACTTAATTTTGAGCCTCGCCATAGCAATCAGGGCATACGGTTACAGCATGCTCCAAACAAAAGTATTTTTTGCAGGTGGCACAGTTGTAACGTGTCTTGCGGTTTTTTTTCGAAGAGCAGTATCCACAACGACCTACTTTATTATTGTAAGATGTTGCTGCAGACTCGGGTCCATCTAATTTGCATATTTCGGTGAGCCTGAGTCTTATGCTTCTCGGCAAGGATGAAATGAGAGCCCGTCGTCTAAGTTGCGGATTGATCAAATCGTATGCTAAGGCTTCAAGGAAGACTCGACGGCTAATTTTCTTGTTAGGGTTATTCTGCAGGTATATTATAAACGTATTTATACCCGCTACATTCATTAGGCTATAAAATATCACCATTGGCCATCTATTTGTCCCACGTGCGACGTTGTAAGTCTCACACATTTTGTCTACGGTATCTACTCCACCTTTGGTTCTATTGTAGTCCATTATAATTTCCGGTTTACCTGTATCTTCATTGATCTGGGCATCATCGTGCATGCTGGATACGAGAAGGACATTTTTGCCTTTTTTTGGTACATAGGATACAAGACTGCAATTGCCACGGTGCCCGAATAAACTAGATTTTTCGGCTCTTCCTCGTATTTCCGTGAAATTTTTAGGCAATTCTCGTTTGTTTTTACGAATTGTCCCAATAACTGTCAATTTGTGTTGAGACTCAAGCTTATCTATCAATGGAATACTAGTGAAGAAGTTATCACATGTGATATTACGCCCAGTATTGTGAATATTTTCACTCAATCGCAAAACCAAAGCCAAAGCGGAGTTATCAACTTGGTATGGACCGTCTGGTTGCTTCCCAACATAAACTTCCATGGTATGGGTATAAAACATTTTGGCATCTGTCAACGCATAAATTTTGATTCCGTATTTGTTGGGTTTTGATGGAATGTACTGGCGAAAGTTACAACGTCCTCTAAAAGCCTCTAACTTCTCGTCAATTGTAACATACTGAGACACGCTGTAATATTTTTTGAACGTTCCCACAACTATATCAAACAACTCTCTAATAGGTGCCAGTTTATCCAGTTGTATTCTCTCTTCTCGTGTATCTTTACTGTCAAATCTGAGACAACGCATCAATAGAAAGAACCTGGATAATCCCATAGTCAAACGAAATATCTCCGGGGATGACCCGTCAGTTCTGAAAAAATCTTTGGCATTTAGACGAGCGTTCCTTCTGACTCCAGCAAATAGTAAAAGGCCTAAAAAAGCTTCAATTTCAATATTGTCTGTATCGGCGCAGTCTCTCTCTCTTGTGAAATTATGCTTCATGCGATTAATTTGTTCATTAGTGTACTTTACTATCAGGCTGATAGTGCCCTCCGAAAAAAAAAGCCGCCACAGCTCACCTGGTTCCTTCAAATTTCTAGCTTCTCCTCTAGCGCCTGGAAGTTGAGTAACTATATTTCTAGCACGTCGCCTAGTTGGGTTTGAGGCAGGAGATTTATTCCACCTTGTCTGTCCATCTTTTCCTAAGTAAAAATCATGGGATCGTTCATTATGTTCTTCCTCAGATATCTCGTCATTGTCATCGTCTTGCTCGGTATCATATGTCTCTTCTTGTACCTCCACGGTATTTATCTATATTTATCTTCCACCTCACTGTCATTTTCGTCTTCATAGCTTGAGCTAGAACTTAATTCTTCCAGCAACAATCTGATGTGATCATCGTCCATTTTGATATGGATTAAAACCTAAAAAAGAATGATAAAATTGGTCAAAATATAATATAGAGCAACATACATACATATATTTTACTATATATACTTTATAAAGTAATCAAAGTCCGCAAAAAATATACAAATGCACGAAATAAATTATATTAATACTTACACAAAAAGTTACACCTATACTCGCGTCGGTCTCGTGGACCGATTGGTGACGAGTGCTACAACACGTGTGTTTCGCCCGAACGCGCGGCGTGCACTAAAACGAAGTTAGCCACAAATCCGGCAGCTAGCAAGGAACTCAACTTCTTAGGATTTACCTGCATAAAAATAATTACGAAAATGTGTTTCGTCGGTCTCACAGACCAACGCGCGAGTATAGGAAGGTTAAAGGTCGGGAACGCAACAGTAACACTATATGTGTTGCTGGTGTCCATGGGCAGCGTTAGTTGCTTACCCTCAGGTGACACGTCTGCTCGTTAGCCTTTCTATCCCATAAATAAAAAAAACAATAGCTAATTTCAATAAAAATACTCAATTATTTTATTAGTGGTAAATGTTTGCTAGGCATGTGACATTTAACATAAAAAATCAATTTTTAATTAATCTCTTAATTTATTACTATGAAAAAATCGATTATTTAATAATCGATTTTATTTAAGAAAAAATCGATTTATTTAAATTTTTGGGTAATATTTACAATTGGCATTACCAGATTTATTGTCAACATGGAAATATTGACGCCATCTACTTGTCGTCCTTTTAGTCAAAGTCCTTTTAGTCAAAGTCCTTTTAGTTCAAAAACAAAACCAAAAAGGACTTTTATAAACTTAACAAAACTTTTAGTCACGAAAAACTCGTTTGAAAGATAGGGTTTTACCAACGAATAATTAATGACATGTATAATAATGTCAATAATTATTCATCATCATCATCATCATCATCAGCCTATTGCAGTCCACTGCTGGACATAGGCCTCTCCCAATGTGCGCCACAACATCCGATTCTCTGCCTTCCGCATCCAGTCTTTTCCAGCAGCCTTTCTGAGTTACTTTTCGTTACTTTCGGCAGCAGACATTAATTATGTCTGCCTGCCGAAATTCGTGACACACTAACTAAGAAAAATTGTAAAATAGTCTTATGGAACTTATGTCTGCAACCTGACCTAGTCATCACATAATTGTTGTTGGCTTTTGGTGGAATGGGTGATATACCACTGGTAAACCTCAGATGGTTTTTGTGGTATGTGACTAGAAAAGTCTCCATGTAATATTTAGTAATTTGGAAATAAACAATAAAAATCATATCAACCAAATGCTGGCTAATAAAATAGTATTATTCATTGCCTTCATCTAGTGAATATTTGATTAAATGAATAACTAAACTCGTTCATAGGTATAGAAGGAATGCGATCATAGATGGCGTTAAAAATAACATTAGGAGAAAGTATTCTTAGTTTGTTTTCGTTCCGGGCCAGAAGACCAAACGTAATATTGGGGCGTTGCAGATGAAAACTTGGTGATATGTAATTGAATGATTATGAAAAAAAACGATTATTAATTGATTAGTCATATAAAAATAATCACAAATTATAATCGATTTTTTACTTTAAAAATTCGATTTGTAATTGATTATTTCTTCACATCCCTAATGTTTGCTAAGTTTGCTTTACTCTGTGGTAAATCCGATTTGGTGATGGTGGGTGGACAGGAAAATATTTTGTGTTCTCGGAGATTTTAGTTTTTGATGAAATTTCCAACTTTAATGTGAATATTTATCAATGTTGACGATGGCGCTTTACTCTTGATTCTTTATCAGTGAATTTGATTCTAATACAGGTCAGTTTGGTCAAGTTTACCAGTTGCTGAAGTCTAAAGTAAAGTGATAAAAATCATACGAGACACTTTGTTGTTTGTGTTTACAAAATTTGATCATCTATTTATGTTTCATGAAAACGGATAAAATAATAATAAATTTATTAAATATTTTAAGTTCAAGGTATAGTTTTGAGCACACATAAAAATATAGGATGGATATACATTAAAAAATAAATTAGCCCAGTAACTTAGCACCAAATAGTACCAATTTATACTACCTATATCTTAGTTGCTTATCATACACGTGAAGCGGTCAATCCAGATTCACAATCCATTTGGAAATCCGGCTACACTATGTTGACTTCGTAATGCTAGCATAATAATTTTATACGTAATTTTTATTATTATGTCGATTATTTTTAGTAACCCGGCCTTATACCTACAAGCCTGACAATTTTAGAAACGTTTTTAAAGTTTATATTTTTATGTACATGTGAAACACTTGTTATTAAAAATAGTGTATATAATAGATTGTAAAATTTGTACAAGTGATGTGATTGTGAGTTTTAAGGATTCATCAGGAATTTAAAAGGAGGATTATTTTGATTTCATGGTGAGTGTATATTTATAATATTACTTGATTTAACTGAATGTGATGATTATTTTAACTATCTGTGGTCATCAATAGTCTAAATGACTATCTATATGGCTGTTGTTTACCTGTTACTGATATTGTTGGGTGTTAATGAGTTGAAATTACCAAAAAAGCACTCTTATAAGAGTATGTCCATACATAACTTACTGTAGAGGTAATGAAATTTCATATGATTACTTTTTGTTTTATTAGTGGCTTGGAAAAAACACAATTTATGCTAATACTCTCTGTTAATGCTAATTGAATGATTATTCACAATATTCAGGAGATAAATATTAATATTGTCATAATATTATTAATTTAAAAAAAGGTTAAGACATACTATTTACAACTTAGTTATACTGTAAAGTACATAAGTTATAAATTGGTTGTTTTAATTGAGGTATAAAGAGACTATGTACTCGAATGAAAATTAAAGCTGCCAACCATCACATAACTATCTGTAGTTTTATGTTTATGCGACATGTTAGGACATCTTTATATGCAAAATTTATGTAACTTTCAAAAAAGGAAAAAAATGCCAATAATTTACATATAAACAAACATATGCTTTAAACAAAAACATAATTATTTAAATATAACATTGTTTTGGTTTTCTATCATAACATGTTTAATATTAATGCAAGTTTGATATAACATTGATTAAATGTGTTGATGTTTAAAATATGTAATTTATGGTTTACAATTTTAATATGTATCTATCTATATTAAGTTGTTAATCTAATAGCTAATCCTCATGAAACCACATCACATTCATAATAGAGTAGAATCTGTTTATTATGACTCTGCCTATTTTGACCATCCGTTTATTATGACTTACTTATACTACGAAGTTTGGTTTTCATATAAAAATCTTTAAAAACCTTCGGATATAATGAATCCCCTTACAGTGTCATGTTGCTTATTATTACTTATATTTACTAAGTTATTACCGATTAAAATGACCGACATGATTCTTTGCGCCTCCGGTAATGTTTGTTGGTTCCCGGCGACATTCAGCACGCACTTGCGGCCCCTTTTTTTTTTCAAATATGTATATTTTTTCAATATTTTGAATATCAGTGAGTAATCGACGCTTGGAGGTCATGCATTGTTTTTTGATTTGCATTGTACATATGTACAGCTAAAAGATGTTCACTAGTAAACGCTTTGTATGACGTCCGCTTATTATGACGTGTTTGTCTGTTCCCTTCGATGTCACTATAAACGGATTCAACTGTAACAGAGTTACTTACATTCCTCATTTCCATTTCCAATGAATTCTACATACAATCCTGGATTAGTTTTAAATGTCACCACATATCACCATGGGGGAGGGGAGGTTGTCAAAAAATGATGAAAAAAAACATTATGTGATTAATGGACGGCCCCTAACATCACCTTTGCTCCAGAACATGTTCTATTTGGTCATGGAATGTTTGTCTTGGCCGTCCGCGACTCCTACATCTGTCCGCTTTTGCATTGTATATCTGCTTAGTCAATCTTAGTTAGTTTAGGAGGCATTGTTGTCTTAAACAACATAATACAATAAAAATCACACTTAGATAAAAAATATAAAAAAACCCAGAAATAAGTATATCTATCTGGTTATTATGTTCGTAGACACATTAAAACACGTAATTCGGTAATTGCATGTTTATTGAGCTGCGTAGCAGAAACAATGTGTGTAATACAATCCTACCCTCTACTTAGTAACTCTTGTTAACACAAGAAGAGAAACAAGCACCTACCCACAATAACTATCTCATGTATATGACATACCTTCCCCCTAAGTAAACATACAATATAATATTCATAAGGACATGGCACGGAACTCAAACAAGATCTCAACCTGGACTTACACGAAAGGAACACAAAATAAATCAACTTATTATCACTACTTCCGAAATAATTAAGAACATGACAATAATATAGTAATCAACATCTTAATTAACACATAAGAAATTCTAAGTTTGAGGTATTCCTAACATGTCGGCCCAAGACTCTTCACTAGGAATTTCAATAATCTGTTCCGATCCGTCATCAATCAATTCTCTCTCCACATCACCTATCTCTCTCCTCCCCAGTGGCTGTTGAGGTTGTGGTGAGATCTTGATGATTTGATCAATATGTCTGTTGATGACGAGTCCGTCGTCTGTTAGTACTTTGTAAGTAGAAGGGCCCTGTTTATTAATTTACCTTGGCCCGTTGCTGTAATTCCTGTATATGACATGACTGCCAACTTCAGATTCTCTGTTACGCTGCTGGTTGTTGCGCATAATCTGCTGTTCGGTCTTTTTTCGTTGTATCTGATCTGGGTGGAGTGTGTCCAGCAGCGTTCTTAGTTTTCGATTCATCAGTAACTCTGCGGGGCTCCGGTTTGTTCCAGCACATGGTGTGGTACGCAGACTAAGCAACATGTTCGGAATTTTAATTTCCCAAGATTGATCGTCCATTTTACGCAGCTTGTCCTTGACAGTCTGGACCATCCTCTCGGCTAGCCCATTCGTAGCAGGATGGTAGGGCGCTGTAGTGATGTGTTTCACCTTGTTTGCCTCAAGAAATTGTTTGATCTCTTCTGACACAAATGCAGTTCCGTTGTCTGAAACCAATATCTCGAATAAACCATGTGTTGCAAAGACGTTTCGTAAGCCTCTAATAACTGTTGCACTGGTGGTGTTATTCACCGTAAATACCTCCGGCCATCTGGAGTATGCGTCAACCATGATCAAAAAGTTTTTGTTTTGGAAAGGCCCGGCAAAGTCTGCGTGAACTCTGGACCAAGGTCTTGTAGGTGTGATCCATTCATGTTGGGTCCGTGGAGGCATATGGCGATGTTCCAAACACTTATTGCACTGACCCACGAGTGCTTCAATGTCTTCATTTAAATGTGGCCACCATATGTAACTTCTAGCGAAAGCCTTTGTTTGCACTATTCCACTGTGTGTCTTGTGCAATGCTCGTAAAGTAGATGCACGTAGTGGTAGAGGTACTACCACGCGGTTGCCAAGCAACAGACATCCTTCTTGCAAAGATAATTCTGTGCGGTGTAGCCAATAGGTATGTAGATCCGCCTCTTTTACCCTAGCTGGCCATCCTCTTTGAACATAATGAGTTATCCGTGATAGTGTCTTGTCTTTAGATGTTTCAGTTGCAATGTGCTCTGCATCGAAAGGAAAATCATCAGGTCTCTCTGCCATCAGTAATACTTCACTAAGCTCTGGTTCAGCTCGCTCAGAAACAGGCTGTGGCCACCTGCTCAGACTATCAGCACTGCCTATCTTTGAGCCAGGTTTGTATCGGATGTCATAGTCGTGTGAGCTTAGCATTAATGAAATTCTTGTCAACCGTGGTGATAGAATAGTCGGCATCGGTTTTTTTGGGTCGAAAATTCCCAGTAAGGGTTTGTGGTCTGTGATTACCATAAATGATCTGCCCACTAAGTAGTTATGAAACTTATTTATTCCAAATGAAATGGCAGTCGCTTCTTTGTCTAATTGTGAATAACGTCTTTCAACTGCGTGTAAAGTCCGGGAGCTCATAGCGATAGGGCGCTCCTGGCTATCATCCATAACGTGTGATAATACAGCTCCTACGCCGTATTCTGAGCTGTCACAAGTAAGTATCAGAGGCTTATTCAAATCGTAGTGTACTAGTGTCATGTCCAGTGTCAATGCCTGTTTAGCATGATCGAAAGCATTTTGTTCGCGTTCTGTCCAGCGCCATTTTTGCGTCTTGTCTAATAGACGATGTAAAGGTTCGAGTATTGTGGCTTTGTGCGCGATAAATCTTTCATAAAAATTGTATAAACCAAGGAACGCTTGCAGCTCTTGAATGTTTCTCGGTTCTGGAGTATTCACGATAGCTTCAACCTTACTTGGCGCAGGATGGATGCCGTCAGTGTCAATAACAAACCCCAGAAATTCAACCTGCTCTTTAGCGAATTTACATTTATTTTTGTTGAGGCGTAATCCGGCTCGTTGAATGCGTTCCAGTACGGTGTCTAGGCGCTGCAGCATTTCGGTTATATTACGTCCAGAGACTATGATGTCATCGATCAGAACTGCTACTCCTGCGATTCCCGCTAGTAATGCTGTCATCAGTCTCTGGAAAATACCTGGACACGCTTTTACACCAAAAGCCAGTCTGTGTACAGTGTATAGTCCTTTACAGTTGTTCAAGGTTAGCAACTTCGCCGTCTTATCGTCCACAGCCACCTGTGTGTATGCGCGGTTTAAGTCGAGCGTCGTGTAGAATTTACCACCCGCTACTGTAGCAAATACTTCGCTCGCCGTTGGCATGGGGTACGTATCTGATTCTGTAGCTTGGTTGACAGTACTGCGGTAGTCGCCGCAAAGCCGAATCTCACCCGATTTCTTTATGACTGGGACCACTGGAGTTGCCCATTCTGAGAATGCCGTCGGTCGCAATACTCCTTCGCAAACAAGCCGATCGATTTCTCTTTGAACTCGGTCCTTAATAGCGTAAGGAACGGGACGTGCTTTAAGAAATTTTGGTGTGACATCAGGCTTTAAATGTATCATCACAGGATCTCCTCGGTAGGTACCGAGCCCGTCTTTGAAAACTTCCTTATGTTTTGCGATTATGTTTTCCAATGCCACATTGTCACTTTCAGTAATGTGATTTATATTCGTAATATCAATGCCGAAGTCTTTAAACCAATTCCTTCCCAAAAGGTTAGGCCCGTTACCCTTCGCCACCAGTAAAGGTAGTTCAAAATCCATGTCTTTGTATCTCACGGGCAGCACCGTCTGTCCGAGTAAATATACAGGCGCGTTACCCCACGTGCGCAGGTGCAGGGGCATGGCGTCGAGACTGCGCGGTAGGTGAGGTCGCAGCTGACGCCACGTGTACTCGTTCACTAGCGTATAGCCGGCGCCCGAATCCACCTGTAGCGTGGCGGGCAAACCTGCCAACAGCACACGAACAACATAAGGCGGTACTCGGTTCGCAGCCTGCATAGTGTAAATTCCATTCAATCTGTCGAATCCGTCTTCCTCGGTAAAGTTCATTTTGTTAGCGTTCTTCTTTGATATACATATCTTTTCCAAATGTCCTCTTTTATTACAGAACCGGCATATAGTGTTCACGAATCGGCATTCACCACCGTGTCGATCTCCACACCGATAGCATAAACGTGGCGCGGTACGTGGTTGCGGTCGCGGTGCGGCGAAGGCGGTGCGCGGCGCCGGGCGCGGCCGCAACGCGTTGATGTCCATAGGTTCCGGCGACGGCTCAGCTGACGCGGCGCTGCAGCTGGCGCCGGAGTCAGTGTGTATCATGCGAACGTCTTTTCCCGCGCTCTCAGCTGATAACAACGCATCCACTACACTTTGATAGGTTAAATTGTCTCGTTTTAAAAGTTCGTATTGTAACCGTTCATCTCTCATGCCACAAACAAGCCTGTCCCGTAACATCCGTTCCAAATCATTGAAGTTACACCCGGCACTGATTTTCCGAAGTTGCGTTATGTACTCGGCAGCCGATTCGACCTGATGCTGCTCCCGTTTATAGAACTTAAACGACGTAGATATTTCGTTAGGTTTCGGGCTGTAGTGTTTGGTTAGGATTTCGATGATCTCGTTAAATGACACATCAATAGCTTTCCGCGGCGTAATTAGTGCTAATAATGTTTCAAACACTTGTGGGCCGCACACAGTAATGAAATTAGCACGCTTAACATTGTCTATCACGATTCCATTGGCTTCAAAACAAAATTTTAGTCTGTCTATATAACTGTCCCAATTGTCCGTTTGTGAGTTAAATTCACTGAATTTCACAGATTTACGGTCCATTTTCACTTTTTACTCCCTCGTCGCCACTATTATGTTCGTAGACACATTAAAACACGTAATTCGGTAATTGCATGTTTATTGAGCTGCGTAGCAGAAACAATGTGTGTAATACAATCCTACCCTCTACTTAGTAACTCTTGTTAACACAAGAAGAGAAACAAGCACCTACCCACAATAACTATCTCATGTATATGACACTGGTCCTAGTCAATACAGTGTGTGTGTATTTATTAGAGATGAAACGGATATCCGGTAACTGTCAGGTATCCGGCCTATCCGGCGACCTTAATACTATCCGGCCGGATACCGGGTAATTACTATTTGGCCAGATACTCGATAAAAACTGGATAAAAAAAGTATTTTAAAGTAATTATTTGCTTTATTTAGTTAGCTTTAGTATTACATATGAAACAATTAGTTTAAATTTTTAATCACACAATAGCAAAATGAATGTAACACAATGAATTAATTAGTGCTTATACTGCATTAAAGGCAAATTATAACATAACATAAATTCACGCCTTTTGTTACCCGAAGGTGTAGGCAGCGGCAGTTAAGCCTCGTCTCGCCGTTATGTTTACATCCCAAATGGAATAGGTGGCAAACCTATTGCCATACCGGGCACAAAGTTTTCAGTCATCAATATTTATCACATTTGGGGGGTAAGGGGGAACGGTATCCAACAGCTTAGCCGACCCAATTGTCATCCTCACCTGCTCGCGTCTTATGGCGGCGGTAGTCAATAGACTCCGTGGTGCTCCCTGCTAGATAACGAACGAGGCTCTGGCGACCGACCACTGGCGGTATAACCATACACCCACCTGGATCACCGGCGGCCGGATATCCGGCTATTCGGCCACATGGTTGGCCGAAATTCCGGTATCCGGCCAAACTACTATCCGTTACATATCATCTAGTATTTATGTTTCGCCATGTTTTGGTGTCCAATTTTTAATTCCATTATTCTGAAATAATCTAATTTCTAATCTAATCTAAAATCTATTTTGTTTTATTATAACAGCATTTAGGTGCCATTGTTTGTTATAATCTGGGAATCCATTTAGTAGAACTCTCTGATGTCCTGTGTTAAATTATTCTATAAAATAGGTATGGAATAATTAAATACAGGACAACAGACAGACATCCATGATAACATATCATTTGTTATTTGGTTTCACATATAATATACATGGAATCCACCAGAGTCCAGACTCTTCAATTTAATTTATCAGTAACATGTTAATAGCATATGTAATACATATTAAACATAATATAACACCCACCCTTTCCCATCCTACTCCCTTAAAGGTTGGCAACGCAACTGTAACAGTATATGTTGCAGGTGTCCATGGACGGTGCTGGTCACTTAACATCAGGGGGCACGCCTGCTCGTTTGCCCTCCTATCCCATAGTAAAGGTGAAATTTACTAATAATAAAAATTAGCGCAACTTTTTTTTAAATAACATTAAAATTTATGTATTTATCCATAATTCAGCTCATATTTATTATAGCTTTGTTGGGTAGAATTGAAAACAAACAACAAACTGTGCTGAATCAATCAATCAATTTTATATATATTATTTTTTATGTGATAGTAGTTCTAATGAGAACGCGTGGGTCACCTGGTGGTAAATGACCAGAGCCGCCCATAGACACCTGCAAAGCAGATGGTGTTAAAATTACATTACAGCCTCTATTTGGCTGTATGGGAAAGGAGCTTGGACCCGCAGGTCCGAGAGGCGAGATGGCGAGATCCGCAGATCTCGCCATCTCTCACCGACCGAAACGAGTCATGAACCATTTTACGTCGATCATCTGACAGGCAGTAGTATTTTACCGGTTGAGCAGAAGCTTTCATGCAGCGAACTACGTGTCTCTACCACTGTTAATACATCATCATACTATTGCAGTCCACTGCTGGGCATAGGCCTCTCCCAATTTGCGCCAGAACATCTGATGTTAATACATATGCATTATATATAAATTCCTATGGAATAACGGTAAGATACGTTGGAACAAAAACCTTGTGCGATTTCGTATGTATCAGAAATGGAATAGTCCGTAACGACATCGATTTTGACGAATCGATTTTGTTGTTTGACCTGCCGCTCCCTGCCGCACCTACTCGTAAGATAATAAAAATCGACCACCTTACGTCTCCGTTGACATACTGACACTAAACATCCACTTTTTTAATGTTCCAATGTATCCGTAATTATTCCGCTCATTTTTTTTTAAATATTCCTTCGTAGTACAGAGTAATGCGTAACATACATTGGGCGATGAGTTTGTAGAAGCATGTTTTTTTTTACACTCGAATTTGTTTTTTTTTTTAGGAATTCGTCCAAAATCTAGTAGAACCAATTTTGATCTCCATTGTATGTTATTTTTTAATCTAGATTTCAGGTACACAAAATACGGATACGGCCAGCTAAGTAAAACCGTTTTAAAAAAGGTTTTTCACAATAAATTATTTTCTCTTATTGGCCAAGCAAATGGCTTTTGTCTTACATTGGCCGCAAATTTGTTTACTCAATAATGCAAGCGTACACCAGAAGTTTCCATAAATATCCGAGAATATATTGAAATAACTTCGGTTATTTTGAGAATTAGGGTCGTGTAAGTAGCAAGCAAAATGCCCGCTTAAATCCAAAACCAACTGCTTCTCCAACCTGAGACCTCAATTTGCCGAATCATTACATAGTATAAAATAAAGTCGCTTTCCGCTGTCTGTCCCCATAAATGGTTAAATATCTTTGAAACTACGCAACAGATTTTGGTGCGGTTTTTCCTAATAGATAGAGCGTCTCAACGGGGTGGTTTGTATCTATAATTCATGTACAACGTAGTAAAGAAAAAGTGACAAATCCTAAATTTACTTACTTACCTTATTACTATTGACGCGGAACAAAGTTCGCCGAGTCAACTAGCAAATAATATATACATATATACAAGACCCTATACTTTTAGTTGAGTGCGCTTAAATGTTCTAAGTAAAGCTAAGTAACAGTGGAGAGGTTTTGGGTTTTACCAAATATGAAATAATTGTCGTTGATGAAGAGTAGCTTGAAAATGCGTTTTATATGACACTGTATTCGTTTTTATAGTAGTAGCATTATTGGATAATTTAACACAGATATATCCCCTTTTTGCGTGGAAACGATTTTAACCTGCTTATCTCCATGGACAAATGGACGTCATGGACGTCATCACTCCCTTATTTACCCACACTATACAGATTTATCTGATATTATTATTATGTTATTTATAACAAAAAATATTGCATTTCATAAATTGTCTTGTGGTATTTTCCCGTATTGTATTTGTATTTTTTTTTGTATATTATATATATATATATATATAAGTTTTTCTCTTTCCAACTTATTATTCGACAAATTTAAATTGTTAAAGTTATCTAATATCCTGCAATTATCCGGTTATCTAAGAATGTGTAGTATGTATAAAACTAACCTGCCGACTTTGTGCCTTGCTACCGTCATTCTACCTCCGAGGAGTTACTGTCATGCGGTTATTGACTGAGCCAGATAATGTTCCATGTTTCATTTGCTGAGTGAGTGTTCTATATATCTTTAATATATATATACATATGTATTACTAAACTATAATGTATGTATGTGTATTGTGTACACAATCGTCATAATATTGTGATAGCTATTTTTGTAACTGCTTCGTGTTGTGATCTGTTCATATATATATGAGTTATGAGTTTATGGCGCTAATTGTACCATGAGAGAGTTTTAATACATAACTTCTCGCCTTTTCTACCTGAAGGTATAGGCAGTGGCTGTTAAGCCTCGACTCGCCGTTATGTTTACGTCACAAATGGAATAGGTGGCGAACCTAATGCCATTTCGGGCACAAAGTTTTCAGTCATCGATATTTATTACACATAACTTTCGAAAATAATTTCTTCCTTGGGTGTGACAAAGGATTTGAAACCGCGAACTCTTGATTCAGAAGCGGTGTGCTCGACCACTGGACCACCGAGACTGTTTTTAATATTTTCATATATGTAATTACTACTGTTAGCTGTTTGCCGGGATCATCGTTTAAATGTCTCGATGTCTTAGTGGTTTATCACTCTGAGTTTTAATTGAAAGGTCCCGATTTCCAATTTCCGATTTCCAATCTTTACATCAATGACTTTTTAGAAGATTAGATGACCACGTCAAATTTTCCATGATCAAATTGAGGATGGATCCTTGTGGGATGTCAGTAGCCTTAAAAATAGACCAGCGTGTATTACAAGTTAAGAAAATCAAAGAAGAGAGTGAGGCGTGTCATTATAGCGCTCTGTTCTTTGTGCCTACCCCGTTAAGGAGTTGGCGTGAAGTCATGTAATATGTATGTGTAATAAATATCGGTGATTGTCAGACTTACATCCATCTCATGGGGCTTAAAATAATTCCCTAAACGTGTCGAGTTTGAGTATTGAGCGCGTGTCTACAAAACATTAATTATCTAACATACATAACTTTACGCCAAGACCCATGCGGGCAAGCAGAGAGAACAATTATTTCGATACAGTCGTTCAATATACAAACTACCTGTATATATAATAATGTATGTTCTAGACAGAGGTTTCATGTCGCTTTTGAAGACGAGATGCGTTTTGTCAAAACAGCGCCAAGTCAATTGGTCTAATCGGTGGCCGGCTGCGAGCCAATTATTTACTTGACAGCATGGAAGCAATTCCTACATTTGAGGGCGGAAAATGCTTTGCAGGAAGACTTCCTTTTGTCTCACAGTCGGTAATACATTTCGCTCATTTATAACGTTTTGTAAAATGTTTGAATTTATGATAAAACAGGCACGCTCCGATGGTTCGGATATGTAGAAAGAATGGAAGAAAGATGCAAGATGGACTAAGCAGATATACAATGCAAAAGCGGATGTATGTAGGAGTCGAGGACGGCCAAGACACACATTCCACGACCAAATAGAAAGTTTTCTGGAGGATGGTGATGTTAGGAGCCTCAAAAATTGACACGCGTGCATGAAGTCAACAATGAAGAGTTATGGAAGTCAACGAAGCGAGTGAGGTGTGTAAGAATCGTGCCTTATGGCGCTCCGTTCTCTCTGCCTACCCCGCAAGGGATTTGGCGTGAGTTATGTATGTATGTATTATGTAGTAACAGTCACACATCCGGAGATAGTACTAGATTAGCGATATTTATTGCAATAGTCTAAGAAATATTCATAAAAAAATACTATGAAGGCATACCGTTGGCAGATTTCCTATAAATTCATTTGATAAATAAATATATGTATATTCATCGAATACGATAATAATATAATATATATGTATGTAATAATTTGTTATTTAAATTAATAATAATTGTTTGTGTACGCGATAAAACACTTAACTATGTTTATCAAGATATGTTTTAATTGTCTTAACAATAATTATGTGCATTTACTACTTGAGATCAAAGCTGACATTGTCTTGGTATATATATATGATGATGGTCGTACTTATAATATTGGGACAAAGACTCCACAAGTTTTATGAAGAATTGGTTTATCTCAACCTGATACAAGTTAGTGTGGAAGAAACCGGTTGTGCCGACCCCAAATAATGGGAAAAGGGCAGGAAAAAGCCAGTAACAGAGCTATCAGTTTGAGCAGCTTAGCAGCGACAGTGTATGGGGAAATTATTGAATGGAGAATGAGGGTGATATCTGACTGAGTGTTTCAGAAGCGGAAGGGGGGGGGGGATGGTCTAATTTCTTTCACGATGTAACATCGTAGACAAGAAACTGGGTGAGCCGGATAGTTTTCTGCGGTTTTGAGGACCTGGATAAAGAGTTTGACATGGTGTTACGAAAGGCTTGGTGTTACAGGTTGAGCGGCGCACTGCTGCGTGCTGTGCTGTCCACTTATGAGGACGTGGAGTGTGTGTGCGTGTTGACGGTGGGATGTCGCACTGGTTTGATATCAATATCGGCGCCTGACAGGCGCTGTCCACTCGGATGTTCATTATATACCTGAACAATTGTCTCCAGAGAGTGAGATCAACGATTTAGATTTTAGACGAATCGCCGTCGGACCTGCAAACACTAGGCACTATTATGAAAGATGATTGCTTGACGAAAAGCTTACAATTACGGATAATGGTTGATGATGGATACTTGGCTGGAGTAGGTGGATTAAATTGTATATCTTGGATGCGCTTTTAGCAGGGATAATGGTACACTGCAGATGTTGAGAGAAGAGTGTCGTTGTGACAGCGTAAATGGGGCGTTGGGCAGATTCCTGGGCGCAAAGAATGTTAGCAGAAAAGCTATTCACAACGCAGTACTACTAATCCCAACGCTAACTTATGGAAGCGAGAGTTGGGTATGGCAGAGTGTAGTGTCGTCATGAAAGTAGGTTAAACGCGGTCAAAATTAGGGCACTGCGCAAAATTAACCGAATGACTCTTGCTGACCGCGTCCAAAACTAAGTCGTAAGGAAGAAGAATTGAAAGAGAGTGTCGGTATAAAAGTAAGAAAGGGCATGCTCCGATGATTCTGACATGTAGAGAGAATGAATGATGCAAGATTTGCTAAGCTATAACCTGTACAATGCAAAAGCGGATGAATGTAGAAGTAGAGGAAGTAGAGGACGTTACACTTTCCATGAGCAAATAGAACGAGTCTTGGAGAAAGATGATGTCAGAAGCCTTAAAAATCTACTTTGAAATGTATAATTTAACATTTAACTACCTGCCAATCCACCTAGTATCATATTAGAAATAAAATGCATATCAGCTGTATGTATTAAATTAAGCATTATACAAGTTATGAGATCATGTATTTGCATGAGAATATTAAGGTGTTTTAATAAGTTAGGTTAAAAATATATTCAGTGACATTGTGTTTATGTACAATAGTAACTTCAACTGGTATCCAATATACCGTTGAGTTTACTTATTTGTTCTGAATTTTACTGTTTCGGTTACCAATTTGTAACGGCATATATGTTAGGCGTTACAATTTCTTATTACTTACTAATATATTTATGTAACTTTACGCCTTAAAACTCAAATATGTAGTCAGTCAATTTTTGGTCCTACGGTGGTGCGCACTTTGCTAACATCGAACATAATCAGTCATGGATTCTTTATCACATATCCAAGGATTTCCAAAGACTTATTGGTACCTCTGATATCCAAAGCGGATTACTTAACTAGGCCATAACTTTTAGGATTTAGTTTTTAGCATCTAAAGTTAACTAATAATATGTAGTGAATATCTGAACAATTGTACTGGAAAATAGTGTTAATATGTCTACGATTTTCTGTCAAGTTAGGGTCAACGGGTCTATCTACTCCCTTTTGAGTGGGGCACCTTACAAATTTATAAGATCTCAACACAAAAAGAATTATGTACGGTTCTTCTCGACCATAGACCAGGTCATAAAATGCCGAGCCATCCTGTTCTCTATCTATTTGCTGTCAACTGTTTGTTTCTTCGCGTTGCGTGGCTTTGGTCACATAGAACACCGTTTAAGTCTTCTAACCCATGTCGTAAATAAATTCATATGAAAGAGTTTGAAGTGGACTAGTGCACAGACATGGCTCACCATCATCATGTGGGGTAATCAACTGCTGCTGGTTCTGCGTCAAGAACTGACATATACATAGTGTTATGTGTGTGGCATCACAATGTAATTTTTGAGTGTATTTTTGCTGCTAGCATGGTTTTGTTCAAAATAGTATTACATTTTTCGTCAACGTTTTTGGACTGTAAACATAATTGAATTTGCGGAGTCCGAAACCATAATCGGCCTCTAAAATACAAGATGCCACTTTTATTGAACTGCCGTACAATCTATTTGCGGCTATTGATATTGAAGTATTCACATAGATATAAAAACTCAATGTGAAAATATTGAAAAGCCTAAACATACCTCTGACGTACAAATGTAATAATGAGTACAAAAGATCGTCGCTCGTAATGATCACGACGATCGGACCTGAATGCGATAAAAATAGCAAATATTGTATGTATGTATGTATATACGTTTTAGTGTAAGTACGAATCATTTACATTGTGATTCTACGAATAAAATTGTTTTTCTTTCAGACTCTTTTAATGTTGTGGATGTGCCAATACCCTTCTTTTTGAACTTCTATTATGATCGGTATTTTTTTTGGCACTGTAAAACGCCAAAATAGAATGCCTTTTTCTTATAGACTGTAAATTTTTAATTAGTTTTCCACAAAGATGAAACGTTGCGTACATAACAACGGCCTCGTGGTGCATTGGTAATACAACCGACAGCGGAGTAGAGGCGGGTTCGAGCCCCACCTGAGTACAAATAATTGTGATTAGCAATGAAATTTTGTATTGCGTCTGGGTGTTTTTCTATATGCATTAATATCCTACCTATTTTCCATAACACAAGCATTCAGTAGATTAGCTTGGAAATTTAGGTGTTGTGTAAAATTTTTGTTTAACAATTTTTCTTCTGAAACTTAAAGGATGTCTATACTAAGCAAACCATGATAAACCACGATTGCTTTACCATCACTTTAAGACATTTATATTCTTCATAACACTACTGATAATCGTCTGATAAGGGGAATACCTATTTTGTTTCTGGATGTAGTTGATAAATATTTTGTTATTTGCAAACGACACAAGTCTTTCTGACTATGAAAATGTTTTTCCTCTTACTGAAGTTCTATATATGTAAACATATGAATCATAATTAAGTATTATGATTTACTTATGTATGTATAAATATAATACACTAGCTGGTACCCGCGACTTCGTATGCGTACTTTTGGATTATATTAAAGGAACGGTATAGATTTAGGTATAGCATTTGGTTAAAAGAAAGTAGGTATATTTAAAAAAGTTAAAAAATATCTGTTTACAGTAGGTATAAGATACCTAGGCATTCCTTTGCGAAAAAAAGGTATAATATACCTATGTATTCCATTGAGTGGCAGAAAGTACCTAGGAAAATTTATGGGTTCCTCATGTCCAAGAGACACTTACAGGGGCCAGCATCACGTTGTGTAGAAAATTATATTTTAAAAGGACCTATTTTAAAACATTTTTGTACACGTTTGCTTTTTTGTTATTATTGGTTAAAATGTGGAGATTGTTTGGACCTGACACTCGCGAGCAGTCCACGTACAGTTGGCCATGTGAAAAACAGTTTTTCTCTAAATCGAAACCCGATACTTTAAATGTTTGCCCTTGCGCTTTGTTAATGCTCATTGCGAAGGCTGGTTTGAGGGGAAACTGGATTCTTTTATACTGAAAAGGTAACTCTGTAGGGATCATGGGTATGCGGGGAATCAAATCTTCTTCATCTTTAGCCATTCCTGTCATTATAATTGCTTTAATAATATTGCGTCCTAGCTGCGTAATTTGCAATCGAGTCCCGTTGCATAGTCTCGACGCTTCTAGATTTCTCATTAACAAAACTGGAACCCCAACTTTCAGTCTCAGGTTGTGAGACGGCACTCCTGACAGGTCTAAAGAGTTTAGAAACTGTAGGATACGATGCCACCTGTTCACTGTCCATGATAATATCTACTGACAAAAATTCGACAACATCGCCTTGCACATGTAACATCATTCGTTCATTGATCTGTCCCACGATTTCATTGGTCGGTGCTAATATATAGAGATAGGCTATATAGGGCTATATATAGAGAGTGGCTGTGTGAAAAAGCAATTCACACAGCCACTCTCTATTCCTCATATTATATTCCAAACAGGGATAGACGTTGTTTTTAAGATCTTCCAAGTTGTGGAAAGCATTACAAAATTGTTGATTTAATGATTTGATTTAAAAATAATCATTAGACCTTCACCGATTTTGCTATTCCTTTGTCTTTGCGGATTTGGGCAAAAAGTAAATGTAATAGAAAAGTTTTTCCAGTGCCTCCTGGCGCATCTAAGAAAAACAATCCGCCCTCACTACTATCGATTCTTTGTATAACAATATCAAAGACTAATTTTTGTTCAGTGTTCAGTCAAAGAACAGACTCTGATATTTGTTGCTGTAAATAAGATACATTGTACTCCAGTTCTCTTATTAAATCACTACTGACTTCTCCAATTATTTGTGGCCATTTCATTCCAAAATCTGATAATGTCTTCCTCGATATAGCCATTACTTGGTCTTCAATCTTAGTTAGCGTCTCATTATATACTAAAGCATTATACTTAGTCTGGCCATAAATACTGTTACAACTAAAAATAAAAAAATATTACATTTGAATTTGGAATCTGTCATTTTTATACGATTGTTCATTGTGTTTTCTCGTTTTGGCGCCAATACGTTGTACAACATTTTGCGATATTAAAATGGAGTGGGGTGATAAAGCGAACATTTCGGACTTCATTAGAGCTGAAGACTGGCCGTCGTCTAGTCCCGATCTTAATCCACTGGATTATGATTTGTGGTCAGTTTTAGAGAGTACGGCTTGCTCTAAACGTCATAATAATTTAGAGTCCCTAAAACAATCCATACGATTGGCAGTGAAGAATTTTCCCATGGAAAGAGTGCGTGTTTCTGTTGATAACTGGCCTCAACGTTTAAAGGCCTGTATTGCAGCCAATGGAGACCACTTCGAATAAGCTTTTTATATTTTATATCGTTTTATATTTATGTATTAAAGTAACACACTGTAAAAGTAATAAATGTTATTTGCAATTAAAAAAAAATTTTTTTCTTTGTTACAATATTTATGGCATGACTAAGTATGTGACGTTGGGATTATTTTGTTCTAGTCTGTGCAATATATATATCGTCAGACATCATTTTGGTACTTTTCACGTTTCATGGTTTTATCTTTTAAAATTAAGAAATCCCATACAAACTTTCAACCTCTATGTCTACCTCTTAATCCCTTTTTTCGTAATAAAAGGTAGCCTATGTTCTTTCTCAGGGTCTAAAGATTGTCTGTGCCAAATTTCATCAAAATCGGTTAAGGTTTAAGCAGCAAAGCGTAACAGACAGACAGACAGAGTTACTTTCGCATTTATAATATTAGTAGGGATAACATGTACCGACATGTTGCTAATGTCTTGTGCATCTAGAACCAACTTTATATGTTACAATAGTTTTGTATAAACAATGACAGTTTGAAGTGTTTTCATCAGAGAGAGCTTTATAAATCTACGATAAGATAATCAAATCATGTTAGACATTTTTGTTTAGTTAGGTTTAGTTGTTTAGTTTAAATTTAGAATGATTAAATTAAATTATGCATATCAAAGATTGCGAGAATACCTTCTATGGGTTAAGAAGAAAGAAATGAGAGCCATAAGATAAGGTTATTACAAACATCACTCATTTCCTTGATTTTGTATTTGTGGTAGAGCCAAGAAGTTCGCTGCATGAATGGGCCGGCTCGTCCGGAGAAATACCACAACCTCTCAAAAGAACGACGTGCCGTGCCGCGGTACGTTCGGTGAGAGAGCTACACGGAGGCCAACCTCTCTTTCCCATCCTACTCCTTCAAAGGTCGGCAACGCAACTGTAACACTATATGTGGTGCAAGTGTCCATGGGCGGCGCTGGTCACTACCATCAGGTGACACGCCTGCTTGTTTGTCCTCCTATCCCTTAAAAAAACTCATTGCCCGGCTTTTAAGAGGGCGGTAGTAATAAGGAGATAGCATGATGCATGCTGTGTCAGCTGCGTGCCACTAAACCAATTTAGATTAATATAAGCTTAGCGATTAGCAGGAGCGATCCTCGGCGTAATTTGCGGTGGCAACCTGAGGCCCGGTTTGCGCGAATCGAACAGTGACCTACTAAGCGGTGATTAATAAAGTAAGCCATATAAGTTGGTTCTCTTCGTAGATTACTGCATTCGTGCTTTGGAGACCACTATGGAGTTATTTTCGAACTTAAACATCCGAGCGTCTGGTAGATATGTGAAGGGTAGACTTGTGCGGTAACTATTTCAAATTGGGTGGAACACCCGTTGTAGCACTAATAGTCTTCTATATTATACCGTAAACCTATCATCAAACTTCAAGGCATGGAATCCAATAGATTATTTCGTGAGCTAAAAATTTTCCTAAAATCTTGTCCACGTTATTTTGACGTTCTAACTTAAGTCGGTATTAGGTTTACCGTGGCCAGGTTAATTTATTTATTTATTTACCTGCTCATGTTTATGGTGCAGGAGTTTCTAATCACCAGCTCGACCCACTTGGCTCCCTACAAAGGCGAGTTGTACGAAATTACGAATAGTGGATGACCTTAATCTTACGGCTAAGTGGGAGTCGTTAGAGCGACGGACGGAAACCTCGGGTCCTACACTGTGGGACGTTGTCTCTTTCACGAGGAGTGCTCTGAGAATCTGTCATATATACATACATACCTACCTACCCGTATATTGAGTACCTCACGGCGTCTAAATATGATTCATACATATACTATCACCTGAAAATTTATTCGGCCTTCTAGCTCGTTGGAATTTTAATGTTATTTTTTTTTCATGAATACTCCTTGGCTTTGCATCAAACTGCCTACTTGTTGCCATTCACCATCAGATGCATGTGTTAGCTTACTTGGTAAATCTTTCCATGCATCGGTTAAAATGTAAATAATATAGATTCAATACTCTCGGTAGTCCAGTGGTCGGGTCGGTCTTTTCGGCAGTTATGTGTAAAATATCGTTTACTGACAACTTTGTGCCCGGTATAATGGCAATAGGTTCGCCAACTATTACACTTGGGACGTAACAACCACGATTCGGCGAGTCGAGGCTTTAATCAACGCCTTCGGTTAAAAAAAGGCGTGAAGTTACGTTACGTTTTAATATACACACACACTATTCGTGATACTATTACTAATTACTCAAAGTTACAATATTTATATCGGATCTCGAATCGGGTAAATAATATCATCTAAAGATAACTGACCTTGTACAGATGCTTATACATTGCTTATAGGTAGTGCAATAATGGCCACCATCACTTATACTTATAAGTACTTATAAATAACGCCGATTAATTTCTGATAACGGCATTTTTATTGTTACAATCAAATAAAGTGTAGATGACGAATTAATTGATACGAAGTTGTTATTGAGCCTGACACATTGGGTTTCTTTTTGGGATTGAAATGAATTAATTGTATCATTCAATCATAATCATTAATCAATCAATCTACATCTCATCACAATAACTTACTGTATGATCACTAAGACCGTGTAGATTCTTTTTTATTGCCAATCTATAGTGAATTTATATGTTACTAGCTGACCCGGCGAACTTTGTCCCGCGTCAAAAGTATTTTTTACAGCGTTTACAATTAAAGTGCTAAATGTCATGTCGTGAATTATCATTGTTTCTTTACATTATACATACAAACCACCACGTTGACATCCTCTATCTATTAAAAAAAACTGTATCAAAATTCGTTACGTAGTTTCTAAGCACGCAAAAGATCTAAGCATATAAGGGGACAGACAGCAGAAAGCGACTGTGTTTTATACTATGTAATGATATACTTCTTACTAGCTGACCCAATAAGCATTGTCTTGCCAAAAAAATTAAGTTTTTGATAAAAAAACAGGGGTTGAACATAGAAGTTTAAAAATTTAGGTCTCCATGTATTTTTTATGCTTTTACATAAAAAGAAAAAATAAATAAAAAAAACATTAAGGGGTGGACACCTTTGAACATTGAGGGATGAAAAAACTGATGTCTGATACTCTGACCTACCCGATATGCCTAAAAAAATCATGAGAATCGATCCAGCCGTTTCGGAGGAGTTAAATAACGCACACCGTGACACGAGAATTTTTATATATTACAATCATATAAATTAATTTACGTTAAGTTATCAACACAAATAGTTTTCTTGATTGTCCTGGAATATTCCTAATAAGCCCTATCCTATTAATTACATATTAGTAGTTTGTATATACATTTAAGGTAAAAGGTATCCTTATAATTTGCGCTGGGATAGGCTGGCTTGCTAAACGTTGTTGCATTTAAGAAAGCATTAACACATTTTTAAATACGACTACTAATTGCGCTCAAATTTGATTTCGTGGGTTCGTTAAAATAAACATTTTCCTAACATAAAGGTCATTAAGCATATGTAAGAACGTTTTCTTTCTTTGTTGTCAGGTGCGTGTAGCGCTTTGAAGGCACCGGCATGTGGCGCAGCGCGCGGGTGTTCGTACTCGCGGCGCTGAGCCTCTGGGTCGCGCCTTCGCACGCCGCCAAACAGTACAACCTGACCATCGGCTACCTGCCCTGCATCACCGGTGAACTCAGAGATAGACAGGGGCTGACTATTTCTGGAGCTCTCTCCATTGCCCTCGAAGAGGTTGGTTTTGTTGCTAGTTTATCTATCAGTGGCCTACCTATATAAGATTAAGAGTTGACAATTGTTAAGCTCCCTATTGCATCACGACGAAGTTCTACTCTGCTCTCCCTTTTAGAAGACACTCCCTATTAGGAGTACCTACTGGTTTGTTAGTTCTCTACCCATTCTATCACTACCAATTCACCATTTCATCATGCAAAAAAAGACCTTATGTCATCAAAACTTTAAAGTAAGACCCAGACACCGTACAATGGATTCCCATTTATGGTCAATAATATATGTACTCAAATAGTACTGGTCAGTCTAGTTTAGATACATGTATGTTATGATGTATCTCATCGGGAAAGAGCTTATCGCTGTTATATATAGCATCGCCAGGGTAGAGAACAGCCCCGTCTCAAACCGGAACTGTTTTGGATAACACCCCATTAAAATATTTTTGTTTTCATATGGCATAGGGCCTATGGGGCAAAGGAGCAAGCGGGTTATTTGATAGTAAGCTAATAGCACCCATGAATATCTGCTACACAGATGAGAAAGGCATAGGGAGAGGAGTCAGAAACTCACTCTCTCAATGAAGCAAACGTGGCATGAGCCAATTTACATCGATATTCGCAGAGGTCGTGGTTAATACACCGGTCGAGACGGCCCATTCATGCAGAGAACTTGTTGACTCTATAACTTTTAAAACGAAGTTGTGAGTTGTAAATATTGCATAGGATATATCATGTATGCCCTCAATATATTGTATGTATTATATATTGTAAACAATATTTGTGCTGTTGATCAGATTCAAATGCGGCCTAGAACGGTATAGTGGTGTCTCTACCCAGACCCACCGATAGAATTACATTCATAACATTCTAGATATATAAAATATATATAAATATATAAACTAATATATAAAATACATATGTACAGACACATATTATTTCGTTATGAGTTTGTTTGATCAGCACAAAATCGGTATCAACGCTTCCGTAGTTATTTATAGCTCGCGCGACGGCAAATAACAAGACGAGTTTAACTTTTATTAGTATTAAACGTATATAAATAAATGTGATATCTGTGCGTTTGTGTTTGCTTCTACATCACAAATATTATCCTGTTCTATATATATATATATATATACACGTATATATAAATATATTATAAGGCTATGTATGTTTGTCTTGATATTAAAAGAAACTGTTCCAATAATTTTATATAGGACGCGTAATTGTGTTTATTAAATACTAATGCATACATAGTTGTCACTTTACGCCCCTAATAATGGAACGTGTAGACAGCGGCAGTTACGCCCCGAAACGCTTGTTTAATTTTATCGTACCAAATGTGGGTAGGTCGCTATACTTCTGGTAGGATTTTTATCGATATTTGTCATGCTTAAATTCTGGAAAGTCCTTCCTGGGAACCAGAATTCGAACTTAAGACCTTTGATAAGGATTGAGATTTGTCATACGAGATATGGTCCTCGTTAGGTCAAATACCTTAATTGCTACTTACGATAGATAGAGAGAGATAGGAGACTTTCAAACCATTTTAAAAATACATACATAACTTCACCACAAGTCCCTTGCGGAGTAGGCAGAGAGAACCAGGTGCCATATGGCAAAATTCTTACAAACCTCACTCGCTTCTTTGACTTTCAAAACTCTTTTAGTACAAGCTCGTCGGTTTTTAAAGCTCCTGAATTTTCCAGGTTTCGATGGCATTTTACTCTTAGATTTTTGTTTGTTGAGATAGTTGCGGGTTCGAATCTTACATTCTCCTTTATACTTTCAGTTGAACAGCAACACTGACTTATTGCCTGACGTGAGGCTATTGCTCGAATGGCATGACACGAAGTTCGACACGGTGATGGCCACGCGGCTGATCACCGACATGAGTTGCGATGGCGTCGTGGCATTCTTCGGACCAGAGGGTCGATGCCAGACCGAAGCCATTGTGGCCCAGTCAAGGAACTTGCCCATGATCTCTTATGTGAGTATAGTAAATAAAATTGGAATGTCCATGTGTTTTCTTAAAATAACAGCTTTATTTTTAATGTCTGTATTCTGAAAACATGTATTCTATATGTCTAATCTGGCTATATCTCTAACGGGAGTACCAAATTTAATAGGACACTTACTAGATAATATCTGGTATCATTAGTAAACAGAATAATAACTCCATAAATACAGTTGTAAAATGTTAAATAGCTTTTGGATAGGTAAAATTATTTCGGCCCATTTCCTGTCATTAAGGAACCTGTTAAACGTCCTAAACCGGCAGCCGTATATACTTCGTCGAATCTTGTAAACTCGCTTCTTTGACTTACATAACTATTGTTCATCATCACATCATCATTCACATCCCCTCCCTCCCGTCGCCTCCTCGGTAGTAAATTGATTAAAAATGACTAAAATACCCGTCGTTTTAGTGCATTAAACGTATAAGAAACCCAACAATATCATTACATAGTATAAAACAAAGTCACTTTCCGCTGTCTGTCCCCTTATATGCGTATATCTTTAAAACTAAGCAACGGATTTTGATGCGCTTTTTTTAATAGTTAGAAGGTATCAACGGTTTTGATCTATAATTCTATAATCTTCTATAATATTTGATGTAAAGAAAAAATGATAATTTTCGAAATTTAAATCTTTAATGGCAAACGCTGGCTGAACCCTAAGTGATAGATCAAAACAATGTTCTACATTATTTAAAACCTTCAGAATGTCTACAAAAAAGTCCGCGGGGCATATGTCTATCTTTTAGGGATAACCCACAATGACCATTTTTATTTTTTTACTTTTTACGAGAAATTATGGCTTCTTTATGAAGAGATTTTAAACATTACAGTATTAATTTTCATCCAATTAAGTGTCTTAAATAGATTGTGCATGTAGTATGATGATGAGTAGATGATCTTGGCCCTTTATTGCATGCAATTTAAACGAATATTTTGGAAGATATTGCAGTATTAACATAGCGGGACACCAGTTAAAGCCGATAAATAGCACAAATTGAACCTCATGATATCCAAAATTTACTCATTTATTACTTTTGATGCCGAACAAAGGTTGCCGGGTCAGCTAGTATTGTATATTTGTATACGAAAATAGAACTTCACACATAATATATGTCAGAACGTAAAATATATGTGTATTGTATGTATCTATGTATGTATATGTAATAATAATCTACCTAATTGCTGCAAGCACTCTGCGGCAGATATACGAGGCGCGTAACCAAATACCGGCTGATGTGTCTAAAAATAGCATATCAGTGGAGGACGCCACATAATCGTATACAATTTTTAACTATAAACGCTAGAACTGTATGTACATACATATGTTGGTAACCGCACATCGCTCGCGTGAAAGACTGACTGACTTGACTGCAAACAAAATACCCAATTCCTGTTTGGGTCTTTATCTCATCCACTCCATTTAAGATGGAAGGCCGAACTTGTGTTATAATAAAAAAGAGGGATGGGTTTGTTTAAAATTCAGTTCGAGTATTCCGAAGCTTGGATTAGTGCGATGTTAAGAATAAATGTCCTTGAAAAAACTTGGCATTCAATTTATTTAAATGAAATATAGATATTGGTAAGGTCGAAGTTGAGTAAAATTGAAAAGTTTTGGTCCTTCGAAAGTATCCCTGGTCAATATACCAGGATTTAAAATAGAACTGTTGTTGTGATCACATTTTTTAGATAATATTCTGATTATTGATGAATTAATTTAGTGTTACTTCACTTTGTAATAGTTAACGATATAAGTTATAAATATAAATATAGATATAAATTTGTAAACATATTTATTATTTCAATTTCTATAATTGGGATCAGATCCTGAGATATATTTATTTATAATGTAATTTCAATTATTAGATTTTTTTATGGGATAGGAGGGCAAACGAGCAGGCGGGTAACCTGGTGGTAAGCAACCAACGCCGCCCATGGACACCAGCAACACATATAGTGTTACTGTTGCGTTGCCAACCTTTAAGGGGTAGGGGATAGGAAAGGATGGAAAAGGGGTGGGCCTCCGGGTACCTCTCTCACCGAACGAAACGCGGCATGAGCCACTTTACATCGGTCTTCTGAGAGGTCGTGGTATTTCACCGGTCGAGCCGGCCCATTCATGCAGCGAACTGCTTGGCTCTACCACTGTTAAAAGATTTAAAATTATTTACGGCTTGTTATTAAAACTCTCAAAAGCTTCTAATGTAAATAAAAAAATCTTAGTAATAATCTGTCTGTCTTGTTTTAAAATGACTACTTGTTGTTTTTTTACAGAGATGTTCGGATTCTCATACGTCACAACTGCCTAATTTTGCTCGCTTAGAGCCCCCAGGCGCACAGGTTAGTCAGCTACATTTAATATGAGTTGATGTAGATATTGGATTATCACTTTCACTTGAAATTTTTTGATGTTTTTTGATGTCTTAAATTTGGAAGTCAGTAGCATTGTTAAAGCACAAAAAACGGGGCGCGTGGATCAGGACATTCTAGTGTCATAGAGTCATTCTGGCTCCTGCCGTGGGTGTCGTAACAAATGATAAAGCTGTTTTGATTGATGCATACCATCTCTTATCAAAACTTTATAATATTATGTCTTATCAAAACATTATAGTATGTGCCCTTACGCAGAAAATGTGAACAACCTATTTTAAACAAAAGGGACATTCAGGATATGCTCAATACAGTATTAATACTTATTTAAATCATTACATCAAATCACTATAAGTTATTTTAATGAGAAAGAAATGACAATATGTAAAATAAAAAAAAAATATCGTTTTCAGGCGACGAAATCGGTTATATCGCTGTTGCGGTACTACAGATGGAACAAATTCTCCATCCTCTATGAGGAGTCGTGGGTGACGGTAGCCCTGACGTTAGAGAATCACGCCAAGAAGAACAACATGACGGTGAACCACCAGCGACCTGTCATAGACTCGTTCAAATGTTGCGTGGAGAAGATGACATGTTGCGCACCAGGATTTTGGTATCAGTTCATTCAGGACACGAAAAATAGAACGAGAAGTAAGTTCCTAAAATTTTAGTACATAAAATTGTCTTATCGTTTGCAGTGTTAACCGACTTGACGTAAAGACTATGCAGTATAGTTTATATATCATATTTATTTTATTTTTACTAAATTAATGCATATTAATTGTCATTTTTTGTAAATTCGTCTGATTATACTTAAAGACATTATTAATTTAATTACATTGAGGAAAATGAATAATAACTGTAACACCTCAAAGGTTTATGAAATACTTATAATATATACGTAATTGCGTCGTGTCATTGTTGTGCGATTTATTTGTAAAACCTCAAACCTATCAAGGTTGATTTGTGGGAAATATTCTTTGGCTACATTTGAGCTCAACAAATAAAATAAAACTTCTACTGCATTCACTAATGAAGTAGCTGAAGACACTTCAACGTCCTACATCTACTGTTCTTGTTCCAGTTGTTTGAAACGAGTATTTAATCTGGTACCGAGGTCAATAGGTCAATAGATCCTGGTAGTCTGAAAGGTTTTGTTTAGAAAATATGCGTGATAGTTATAGAAAGTTCAACACTGTTTAATTTATGTAAAACTAGCTGACCCGGCGAACTTTGTTCCGCATCGAAATTAATAAGTGCTGTCCTGCTATGTTAACTGCATATCTTCGAAAATATTTCTTTAAATTGCATGCTGTAAAGGGCCAGTATCATCTATATTACATGCACAATCTATTTAAGATACTTAATTGGATGAAAATTAATACTGTAATGTTTAAAATCGCTTCGTAAATAGGCCATTACTTCTTGTAAAAAGTAAAATAATTAAAATGGTCAGTATGGGTTATCCCTAAGAGATAGACATATGCCCTCGCGGACTTTTTTGTAGACCTTTTAAAGGTGTTTAATATTGTAGTACGTTGTTTTGATTTATCACTTAGGGTTCAGGCAGCGTTTGCGATTAAATTCTAAATCTTTAAAATTCTCACTTTTTTACTACACTATACATGAATTATAGATCAAAACCACCCTGTTGACACCCTCTAATTATTAAAAAAAACGGCATCCAAATCCGTTGCGTAGTTTTAAAGATATGCGCATATAAGGGGACAGACAGCGGAAAGTGACTTTGTTTTATACTATGTAATGATTTGCTATTAGCGTATTAGCTAATTTGACGGTAACCGTCATGATAGTATGCAGCTAGTATTTGTATATGAATACTAATAGCTAAGAGTGAATTGTTGCAGCAATTGTGGGCGTTGCATAGATTATAAACTACTAGTGACTCGGTGGACTTTGTTTCGCATTAAAAGTAACTTTTTCAGTGTTTGCAATTAAAGTGCTAAAACCCAAAAAAAAGTTTTTTTTACTGAATACATGAATTACATATGCAAATCACCCCGTGGACAACTGGACACCCTCTATCTATTAAAAAAACGCATAAAAATCCGTTACGCAGTTTCAAAGATCTATGCATATAGAGAGACAGCGCAAGAGACATTGTTTTATTCTATCATCATCATCATTAGCCCTTTTGAGGTCCACTGCTGGACATAGGCCTCCCCCATAGAGCGCCACAACTGGTACAGCACACTCCGTTCAATCATGGGGGTTTTTGCCATAATCGCCACGCTTGGCAGGCGGGTTGGCGATCGCAGTAGGCTGTATTGTCTTGAGAGAGAATACTGCTGCCCATTCTTCTAGCTTATTCTATGTATTGATTAAATTGTTTATTATATTTCCAGCATTCTGGCTCATGTTAAAAGACCTCAGTAGTTTGACCTAAGTTTCCGGCACTAATATAAAATCTTACTTATTCCAGTTTATGTGTTCTTGGGCTCATCATCAGGCCTCATAGAGATGATGACCGCCATGGAGTCACTTCAGTTGTTCGCGAATGGCCAATATATGGTTATATTTGTGGATATGATGACCTACTCGCTCAAGGAGAGCTTGAATTATTTAATAAGTGAGTATTGATGATTTATTTTTTTATGAGAAAACGGGGCTAATATCTATTCATCATCTGATGGTAAGCGGTAAGCCCGTGAGCATCCGACAAAAAAATATTTAACTTAACTACATCAAAAGGATGTTTTCCGTATGTATGTTTGTTTTGGTGCATGCTTGTAAGATTTTGCACGCCCTGTGGTCTAAGTGGCCTCAGATTACATTAATTTTGTTTTGCTAAATTATTTCGGGTTGCGTTATATTGTTCAAATATTTTAATTACATCCTCAGAAACTGAAGATCGTTCAACAAAACTGACATGTCCCAACACGGAGGAGTTCAAGAAGCGTGCCCAGTCCCTGTTGGTGGTGGTGTCCTCGGAGCCGTCCAGCAGCTACGAGACGTTTACAAACAAAGTTCGCAAATACAACACGCTGGAGCCGTTCAATTTTCCCGACGTATTCGGAACTAAGTTTTATAAAGTATGTATTCATTATTCATGTGTTCAAGGCTTGTGCATCGACTTCAAAATAAACCTTTAAAATTATTGATTTAAGAATGAAGGAGACAATGGCAAGTGATGTTAAGAGTTGAGACCTATATTTCAACTTTGATTCAATCTAAATATATTATAATATACGATTTTCATTTTTCATCTCGTATGCTAAATGTGCCTCAAAACTCATTAAAACCGCAAAAAAAAGCAAAGTTATTGATAAAGCCCTAACTAATAAAGCTAGTACAATAAATTGTTATTTATATTCCGAATGATTTTTTTTTTGTAATTGGTTTGTTTGGTACTTTTACATGATTAAATTATGACGTTTAGTAGAAGCTTTTTATACTTATTGATCCATACAATAATTATTTATTTTCCAGTTCGTTTCCATATATGCAGCTTATTTATATGATTCTGTAAAGTTGTACGCTAAAGCATTGGATGAAATAATAAAAGAGGACACTGCTACTGAACAACTCACCTATACGAAGCTGTTGAGCATCGCTAACAACGGAACCAGAATCATCCAGAAAATGATAAAAAGTTCACCTTACAGAAGTAAGTGCTTAAACATTCATGTATACATTATAATACACTGGCTGACCGCGAACTCCATACTGCTATATTATATACTTTGTCCATAAAAAATATTACTGCACCGCTACTGTGGATCTCAGCGTGATGGTATGCAACATAACTTCACGCCTTTTGTTACCCGAAAATGTAGGCAGCGGCTGTTAAGCCTCGTCTCGCCGTTATGTTTACGTCCCAAATGGAATAGGTGGCGAACTTATTGCCATACCGGGCATAAAGTTTCAAGTCATCGATATTATTCACATTTAACTTCCGAAAACAATTTGGAAATGTCATTGGTGTGAGCCAGAGTCAGGATTCGAACCCGGACCACTGTATCAGAAGCCGTGTGCTCGACCACTGGACCACCGAGACTACCAAATTTTCCATCTATACATATAATGTATAGATGGAAAATTTAAGTATAAATAAATAAATATTAGTATTAGTGATGTTACGAATGTTGGATTTTGGACATTCGCAAATGCGAATGCGAATGCGAATATTTCTCAAAAACATTCGCGCACGTGTTCAAATGATGCTCAGAGCTAAAATGCACACAAATTTCATCAAAATCGGTCAAGCCATATTGGTGCAGTTATTTAATATCATGCGTAGAAGAATATTTTGAAAAAGTTTCATACTGAATAAACACGTGTCTTTTCTTGATGTAACGCTCTCGTGTTCAATTTTACGGTTGGAGTTTCATAAAAAAAATGAACTGGAACTTTTAAGTTGGATCAAACAGCATACGGTATGTAAATTTAATTTAAAATCGTTGATTTGAGTTGGGTATGGCAGACTTTGCACGAAAGGATAAACGCAGTCGAAATGATGCGTCGAAAACTAGGTTGTGAGGAAAGAAGAAGTATCGAATGAAAGTGTCGATGTAAAAGTAAGAAATTGCGGTGGTTCGGAAATATAGAACGAAAGGATGATGCCAGATTGACCCAGCAGATGATAGATACAATGGAAAACCGGATGAATGTAGGATACGCAGACCGCCACGACATACAAATAGAACGAGTCCTGGAGGAAGGTGATGCCAGGAGCCTTAAAGGTCGACGACCGTGTATGACAAGAATTATGAAACTCAAAGAAATGAGTGAGGCGTGTATGAATGGTCCCCTATGGCGCTCTGTCCTCTCTGCCTACCCCGCAAGTAACTTGACGTGCAGTTATTTATATAACTGATCCATAATATAATACTTTTTATACTAATCTAGGAGGGTAAAATATTAAACAAAATATAAAACTCACTTTTCGTATCATCTTGCTATATATAATTTCTTTATTTTTTGTTATTAAAAACATTCGCCAAACATTCGCAACATTTCTTGCGAATGCGAACACCCAAAAACATGCGAATATTCCCGAATGCGAATGCGATTATTCGTTACATCACTAATTAGTATAATTAGTACCGCTATATTATAATTATAATTTGTCCAATAAAAATATTACTGCTCTGCTTCTATCGATCCCGGCGTGATGATACCTCTCTAGTCGATCGAAACGCGGCATGAACTACTTTACGTCGATATTGTGAGAGGTTTTGGTATTTTACCGGTCGAGCTATCCCATTGTTTCAGACTGTGTTGCTATATTATTATTTATTATATATTGTTCCAGGTATTTCGGGTATGTCAATTCGGTTGGACGAGAACGCCGACTCTGAAGGTAACTTCTCAGTGCTCGCTTACAAACCCATCAAAGACAATGAGGGTGAAATGAACTGTAACTACAGTATGATACCCGTCGGGCATTTCCAACAGAGCTATAAGGATTTCCCTGTAAGTTTACTTTTTTATATAAATAGCCAAAAATTTTGTCAGTCAAAGGCTAATTTTGATATCCGAAAAGACTTCAAACACTGAGCTTCTCTATCAGAACCCACAGTAGGTTTAAACAGTTTTACAATGAAGATGCCTTGTTGGTTGGATTTTTTTGGACCACTACGAGCTAGTTTCTCAAGAAAGCTAGACAAGTTGAGTTTTTTTTTTTATGGGATAGGAGGGCAAACGAGCAGGCGTGTCACCTGATGTTAAGTGACCAACGTCGCCCATGGACACCTGAAACACATATAGTGTTACAGTTGCGTTGCCAACCTTTAAATGATTAGGATAGGAAGGGATGGGGAAGGGGGATGGGCCTCCGGGTACCTCTCTCACCGAACGAAACGCGGCATGAACCGCTTTACGTCGATCATCTGAGAGGTGGTGGTATTTCACCGGTCGAGCCGGCCCAATCATGCAGCGAACTGCTTGGCTCTACCACTCTAAAAATTAGTAAAAATTCGTCATGCTGATTATAGCCAATCACTATTTTGTTAAAAGTCTACAAACAGTCCAGCGCGCCTATTAAGAGCTCTTAATTCCAGCCATCTACCAACTACTCATCACTGACTACATGGAATTAGTCGTTGGAAATACGAATTTGCAAGGCAGCGCGTAAGCTGTCTGGAATGATGAGTTCATAGTAGGCCACAGGTGCCTAAAGTGACTTGCTAATTTATCAATTTTCTGTGAATTCTGAAGTAATAATTTAGTCTATATAATATTTATATTTTAGGAGTACAAACTAAACCCTCACCTACCAATCGACTGGCCAGACAACGTGAAGCCTGAAGACGAGCCCTCGTGTGGTTTCCTAAACGAGAAGTGTCCAAAAGATGATTCGCAGATAACGTCGCTCGTGGTGGCCGGCACACTAGCTGTCACACTATTCTGCGCTCTCGTGGTCACCATCAGCATATACAGAAAGTGGAAGATAGAACAAGAGATCGAAGGCTTACTGTGGAAGATAGACACGATGGAGATCGACGGCTATATGGGCAGCGGTCTCGTGTGGTCGCCCAGTAAGGTAACCCCTTACCAGAAATGACGCGCAGGCAAGCGCTAGCTTTTGTGTACACAGTGCGGACTGCATGTGCTAGTGGTACCACCAGTGGTGGGAGTGGGGTGTGGTGGTGACTGTAGCGCCCTCTTTGTGTTGCAGCTGAGCCTGGCGAGCGGCATTTCTGGCGAGAGCAAGTGTTGCACGCAGATATTCACCACCACGGCGCAGTACCGCGGGAATGTCGTCAGGATAAAGGAACTTAAATTCTCTAAAAAGAAAGTAAGCAAATATATTAATTAAAATATAATTATGTGGATTCTACTGATATTGACCAATTCAGTATTTTGTGCCGTTTTACTTTTAATGTTAAAATTTAAAAAAGAATACAGATCTTTTGAAAAAGAATCGTGATTCCAAGGTTGTGTTAATTTTTAATATGATCCGGGATCCGCTGTTACTGTTACTCCCTGAGGTCCTGAGATTGAAATATTTAATGACGGAGAATGCTGTATGTCACTAATTATACTGTAATACTATACCTAAACTGAAGAAATAATTAGTATTTATACAGTTTCGGTGATTCGGTGGTCGAGCAGCCCGCTTCTGAATGGCGGATTCGATTCCTAGCTCGCTCGCTAGACTTTTCGAAATGATTTTCGGAAGTTATGTGTGATAACACCGATGACTGAAAACTTTGTGTCCCGTATGGCAATAGGTTCGCCACCAATTGCATTTGGGACGTAAGACGAGCCTTAACAGCCGTTGCCTACACCTTCGGGTAGAAAAAGGCGTGAAGTTATGTTATGTTAATTAGTATTTATTAGCCTAAAATCATAAAATACTAAGTTTTTGCTTAACAACTTTTATTTGTACGTCTGTCAGGACATTCCTCGTGAAATAATGAAGGAGATGCGTTTGCTTCGTGAGCTCCGTCACGACAACCTGAACTCGTTCATCGGCGCCGTGGTCGAGCCGCTGCGTGTGCTGATACTCACTGACTACTGCGCCAAGGGCAGTTTATATGTAAGTGTTGAGAGATAACCCACAAGAGTTGAGAATTCCAACAAAGTCGATGAGTTATTCTTCATTTTGTGGGTTATATAGGACTCTTGAAATAGTCATATTACACAACAAAGATTTATATGCTTGCATGAAAAGAGTTATAAAAGTCAACGAAGCGAGTGAGACGTGTTAGAATCGTGCCTTATGGCGCTCTGTTCTCTTTGCCTACTCCGCAAGGGATTTGACGTGAAGTTATGTATGTATGTATATGCATAAATTCTAATATGTTAAATAGTGTGAGTATTTTGGTCATGTGGAAAAAATGCTGAACTATGACGCAGTTTCCATCAGGGAGCTTCTAAAAACTGACCAACTTGCATAACATGAGTTGAATTAAGGAAGCCACTGAGAGTGTGTATAGAAAGCAATACTGAGAGGATATTAAATATTAAAATTTTATATATTTTTTTTTATCATTTTCAGGACATAATCGAGAATGAAGACATAAAATTGGACAGAATGTTTATATCGTCGTTAGTTCATGATCTCATTAAGGTAATTATCGTGACTGTGTTCACATTTTTTTTATGGTATTGGGAGGCAATCGAGCAGACGTGTCACCTGATGGTGAACAACAATCGCCGCCCATGGACACCTGAACATAAATATGGGATATGGAAGGGGCCGGAAGTGGGATGGGAAGGGGGCGGCCAAAGGGGTTGGGCCTCCGGACACCTCTCTCACGGAGCGAAACGCAGCAAGAGTCACCTTACGTCGATATTATGAGAGGTCGTGGTATTTCACCGGTCGAGCCGGCCCATTCATGCAGCGAACTGCGCGGCTCTAGACTGTAAATATCACTGTAAATATTTTTGCTTGTTAATCCATATATAAGCTTATTATGGTCTGATATAATTAATTTCCCAGGGTATGATATTTATTCATACATCGCCGTTGATTGTTCACGGAAATCTGAAATCTTCGAATTGTGTCGTCACCTCGAGATGGATGCTTCAGGTAACTCGAATTTGCCCAATTTTTTGGCATTTTATTTTAATCAAGGTTTTTCGGGATTTTTTTTTCTGTAATTCCTTAGAGAAGCGATAAACCAAGTGTTTAATAATTTGGCTAAATTTTTTCTTATCATGCTAAGAATTTTATGTTATACTTTGATTCTTATATTAATTGTATATTCTAAATTGATCAATTCCCATATCACGAAACATGTCGACAATTTAATTATTCATTGATGTGTACTTAGATTCGAGCTGAATACTTCGACAGAATTAATAAATTGAAAGTAACAAAACATTATGTTTATCCAGGTTGCAGATTTCGGTCTGCACGAATTACGAGCGTGTGCAGAAAATGATGTTATAGGAGAGCATCAATATTACAGAGGTAAGACAGTAATACTTGTTTGTAATATGTATGCCTTTTATTAGGATAGCAGCCGGAACAAGTGTCATAAATTTGACATACCTCGTATAACTAGATGGCGCAGTGTGTATCATATTATGGAAAAATAAAACTAGAAATAAAATAATAATCATGGACCACTATCACACCGTTATCTACTGACAACACGAGTATTTAAATTAGTAATCTGCATTTAAGTATGTAATTCGTAAGTATGCAATTATCCGGCTCGTAGGACCATATGTTTAAGTCATTATTTAGGTTGGAAAATAAATTTGGCAAATAGATGTCACTTGAAAATATTGTCGCATTTTATTTATTACCTAATATGAAATAACATTTTATCATTGTATTATATTATCTTTATAGGATTGCTATGGAAAGCACCTGAGCTGTTAAGAGAAATGGACAATCCTAATAGCATAGCACGCGGTACACAAAAAGGCGATGTGTATGCGTTTGGAATTATACTTTATGAAATATTAGTCAGAAAAGGCCCCTTCGGAATGGTAGGGACGGAGCCTAAAGGTAAATGTTAGGTAAAAGTTAAGTGTGAACTACATGTTATATGAATAGATTTAATAGCTAACTCCACTGTACATCGTAAGAATAACCACTATCGATTGCTACTAAAGTGTTGTAGCTGAGTTTTAAGTGCAATTCTGCCTTATGACTATTAAGTTATAACATAACTTCACGCCTTTTCTACCCGAAGGTGTAGGCAGCGGCTGTTAAGCCTCGTCTCGCCGTTATGTTTATGTCCCAAACGGCATAGAACCTATACCGGGCACAAAGTTTTGAGTCATTGATTATTTATCACACATAGCTTCCGAAATTAATTTCGAAAAGTCATTGGTGTGAGCCAGGATTCGAACCTGCGACTCCTTGATTCAGACGGGGGTGCTCTTACGACTGTACCACCGAGACCTTATTAAGTTATATGTAAGTTTATTTCCAAAACCTTTGGCTGTATGACACTTTAATCTTCAGCATTCTCTGATAAATGGTAATATTTAACATCCACAAAAAATTTAGGAATGTTGGATCTTTATATGGGATCCCGGCCACTCCCCACTCCCCCCATACCTATTAATAGTCATTATTGGATTTGAAGTATAATTGAATTGTTTTGTTAAAACAAACTTAATCAAATCTTAATGACTATGTATATGATTGCAGACATAATAGAAAGATTGAAAAGGCCTAAAATGGATGGCGAAGAATTATTTCGACCTGACACCAGGCCACTGTTAGATGTTGATGAATATATAGTGAGTGTAATGAAAGACTGCTGGTCTGAAGACCCCAACGTCAGGCCCGATTTTCCTACTATTAGAAGTCGACTTAAGAAAATGAAATCTGGAAGGTGAGTACAGGATGGAGCGGAGGCTACATTTCGCAATTGGAACACATTGACAGTGTGGATCGGATTGTAGACTGAATATTTTCATTTAATTTGAAACCTCATTGACTTGAGTAGCACTTAAAGTTAAATTTCATATTAAGAAATTAATTTTCCTCTCAAAAGCTATAATAATATATCTTCATACTACTACAGTAGATCAGTGAAGTACAGTTGCAGAACATCAGTAATCGTATATTATAGCAAATTGTTCAAAAGCTAATAAGTTTATAGCAGTGATAAATTAACTAAGCCTTAGAATATATTAAAATAATAGTAGTTATTGAAAATTTAGATTTTTTGCAATTTCAGATCAAGAAATATAATGGATCAAATGATGGACATGATGGAGAAGTACGCCAACAATTTGGAAGAGCTAGTCAACGAGAGAACGAGGCTGCTGATAGAGGAGAAACAAAAGACCGAGGACCTATTGCATCGGATGTTACCGAAGTAAGTTACTATAAAAAAAAAACTATATTATTATGTATGGTATAACACAAACTCATCTACTAACCAAGTTTATGTACCAACGCAACAAGCAAGTGAAGAGGAAACTATTTCTATGATACAGTAAACCAGGCAATGAAAATAGCGGACAAGACTATAAACTGATGGGTGACTTTAACGCAAAAATAGGAAAATCTAGACCAGAAGAATACTTAATTATAAAATTAATCAGATATGGATAAAGAACGAAAAGAGATTTCTTGATTTTGCCACCTATCAATCTTAAATACTTTTTTAAAGATGTAATACAAAAGCAAATGGTCACCAGACAATAAATATAAACATGAAATTGACTACATGCTGTCAAATAAGCCACGGTTTTTTTTTCAAAATATAGAGGTGCTAAATATTAATTTTCCTTCTGATCACCGCCCACCATTGAAATGATAACACCAAAAAAGAATAGAATTAAAGTTGGTAATCACGAGTGTACTTCTTTGAAAACCGAAAATGAGATGTCGTCTTTGATAGAATCTTTGAATACTTATTTAACAAATGAACTATGGACACTAACACAGAAAAACATCAGTTCAACGGTATTCACGAAAAAGACAGTAAAAAGTCATAGAATCTTACAAAGAAGACAGGAATTACAGAAAACACCATCTAAAACTCGAGCAATTAGAAATAACAGTACAGTTCAGTGGTAGAGCCAAGCAGTTCGCTGCATGAATGGGCCGGCTCAACCGGTGAAAAACCACGACCTCTTAGAAGATAGACGAAAAGTGGCTCACGCCGCGTTTCGTTTGGTGAGAGAAGTACTCGGAGGCGGGCCACCTTCCTTCCCCATCCTTTCTCATCCTACTCCCTTAAAGGTCAACAACGCAACTGTAACGCTATATGTGTGACACGCAGGCTCGTTTGCATTCCTATCCAATAAAAAAATAGAAATCTCAGCACTCTATAAACTAGAAAGTACTTAAAAAAGAGATAATTCCAACTATAGATATAATAATACTTGAAATACTTGAATAGAAAATGGCGTGGCGGAACCATATGTAGATGGATTGAAAATGAGAATATAAATAAGACATATTATTACAGTTGCAACAGATTTTGTACAGAAAACTTTACAGTATTCAAGAGATCAATGAACTCACTATTACCAAGAAAAAGCAAGCTATTATATTAAAAAAAAAAAATTGCCTATAGAATTAAAAGAGGTTATCAGAGCTGTGGAAAGACTAAAGACTGACCAAATCCCTGGTTCGGACAATATTACCAACGAAAATCTAAAGGTAGCTACTAAAATATTAGCTATACCATTAACAGCGTTGTTTAATTTAGATGATATTAGAAAACCAAACCACAAAACCATGGACAGAATCAAATATCGTTTTAACTAACACTGGTAGAGCCACGCAGCTTGGTGCATGAGCCGGCTCGACCGATGAGATATCACGACCTCTCAGAATATCGACGTAAAGTGGCTCTTGCCGCGTTTCGCTCGGTGAGAGAGGCATCCGGAAGCGTCTGTTGCGACCCAAACGAAATTGAAAACTATAGAACTATAAGCCCATTTTCAAGCATCTTTATGATCTTTTCTTCAATGTTAAATGAAAGACTAAACATTACCGTATAAGTGAAACAATCAATAGAGCAAGCGGGCTTTAGGACACAGCATCGCATTAAGGTATCTGGAAAATTCTAACAGACCAGAATTTAAAGATATAGTACATAAATATTTAAAAAATAACTATGATCGAAGTAGAACCCAACTGGAGGGAGCAGGCTCTTGAGAAGCTTTGAACACAACATTGTGTGTAGAGTCTTGCAATTCGCTGCATGAATGGGCCGGCTTGATCAGTGAAATACCATTACCTCTCGGAATATCGGCGTGAAGTGGCTCGTGCAGCGTTTCGTTCGGTGAAAGAGGTATCCCTTTCCCCCCTTCTTTCCCCCCCTACTCCCTTAAAGGAAGGCAACTCCCCACGCTGTTCATAGGCGGTGAGAAGTTGCCTACCATCAGTTGCCAGTTCATCGACCCACTTGCTTGTTTGCCCTCCTATCCCATAAAAAAAAAACAGGAAACAACAGCAACTATCTAGAAGTAGAGCCTCAAAGAAATATTTGAAAGTAACATGCTGGATATCATAAAAACAAAGGTACTAAACTTTTGCTTATACTCTTGATTTAAGCAAGGCAACCTTGCTTAAATTATGCCTGCCAAACTTGGAAATTTACCAACGAAATAAGAAACGATATACTTACCTGCCAGCGAGGAATAGAGCGCAGTATGTTGAACCGAAAATCAAAAAAATACGATACGCAAAAGACAAGTGATAATAGCATCTGATGGACTAACGCAAGCGCTAGGACTAATATGGATATGGGCTAGATAGGAAAGAAGCTCCCTGTAAAAATCCACAAGGAAAACGCAAGAAAGGTAAACCTCGCACACGATGGGAAGACGAAATCGAAGCTGCGAGCACAATTAGACACATACAGCTCAATCTAGAGACGATTAGACAGCTTTGGATGAGGCCTTCACCAGTCGAGGGGTACATGCAGAAGAAGAAAGTAAAGACTATTAAACTAAGTTATAATATTAACCAAATTAACATATTATTATTAATAAAATAATTAATCTTAATTATTAATCAACATTGTTCTAACAATTAAATCTAACCACTAATTCAACTCGTATTTATGTAATGTTCTCTGCTGAAATGTAAGGCTTTTTTTAATTTTTGTTTTATTTTTTATTTATGTTAACTAATATGTGTATATAAAAAGACGTTTTTCATTTCATTTTCATGGAGACAACTATTATCTATAATGTTACTTGGTAAAATGACTGTTTTTATTCCAGATATTACTGTTTTTGAAAGAAATGCATGTAAATGTAATTAATACGTTCTATGTATATTAAAATCGTTGTAATACGGCAGCTTCAAAGTTACACAATTACTAATTTGCAAAAATTTGTCTTGCGCTGTCGGTGTCATTACTATTTATAGGGTGAAAGTACCCGTTGTTGACACATTGCCAAATGTTGACACCTTAATATAGTTTTTGGGAATACAAAGAAACGTATTCTACGTTTAAACGTATTCTCTATTAATTTTTCTAGATGTCTAGTTAAAATTTGAATGGTTTAAATCGTTGACCTAGTGCGAGTAAAATGTGTCTATTTTCATTCTGTCTCAAAGTAATAAGTTTCGCAGAATTTTCCTAATATTTTCATCCATTTGTTTAAATTTAAATAGATCATTAATATATATATTTTCAATGCAGTATCGTATCAATAATTAAGCAATTGGATCTATTCGCGAATACACACAAACAGTTGTAGTTATACTTACTACTTATATAAAATTTATGTTATATTTTCAAATTTCTTTCAAGATCATTTAACATCTAACATATTATTTTTAAACACTTTTTGGAATTATAAAACCCTACGACGTGTCTGTACTCTATAATTGTGTTATTTTTGCATGATCATCCTTAAGGTGTCAATAATTGGGTGTTTTACCCTACTATGTGAGGACAGTTAAGGAAGACGCAAATACAACAAGCCTGTATCACATGCCTGGAGTCGCAGTTGTGTGCGTACTGGTTTACATTTAGTCCAAGTCTAAGCATCATATCTAAGTAACAATTGTACCATCAAGCTTTTAATGTACAAAGGTGTAGGCAACGTCTCTTTATAATGCATGGAGAGCCTAATGTTATACTTTGGGCAGTCAAGACTTGGTCATCAATAATTATGCCAGATAGCGGAAACACCGCAACTTTTTTAAGATACCTTTTTTGAGTAAAATTTTATTAAAATCGGTTCAGCGGTCGTACAACGTAATGTAACATGTAACTTATAGGGTGAGTGGGGGGAAGATCGAACGATTTTTTTTGAGATGAACAGTTTTGATTTTCTATTAACTTGAGCTAAATTTATTATATCTATATTGGATAAAGTACAAAGACTATATTTTTATGTCATATCAAGTTTATTCGAAGGCAAAAATAAATAAATACAAAGTTGTTAGAGACTAAAAAATCAAGGTGAAAGATGGAAGGGTGGTGGGGTAAGATCGAAGTAGTTTGTATAATCTTTCATACTAATATCAGACTTCATTGACGGTTAGTAGGCTATAAGTTTAACTGACACTTCGGAACTGTAAATAATATCAAAATACCTACAAATGACGTAGATAACACTAATTATTTGTTTTATATATTTTAATCTTGCCCCGCCGGGGAAAGATCGAAGTAGAGGTTCTGAAACTTTTCACTTTAATTGGATAAGATTCTACAGAAAATGAAAGAACTTAAGCATATAAAATATGTAATTTGAAATGCTGAGATTATTTTAAACACAACCAAATTTAAAAGCTATCCAATTATACCAAGATAACCAATTAGATCTAAGAAAAATGCCATAACTAAAAACTTCTAAAAAAAAACAGATACTCCCATTATTTTATTTGTAGAGATTGATGACAAATAAATGTCATCAATCTCTACAAATAAAATAATGTGAGTGTTACTTAATGGCTGCCATGTTTCAACTGGTGAGAGAGAGTTAACTAAGCCCGTTCTTTTTCCTTCTTTGTTAAGGCCACCCTTGTATAATGTTGTTTATTAGATAAACCGATGTGACGATGTATGTTGTAGGAGAGATGGATTTTCGATAGAGTATCTGGTGGTCTTTCTTCTTTCTTTAAGTTCCTACTTCACAATCCTACGAATCCTGTTCCTTCCTTGTACTGTTTCTTCTTTCTACAGGCAGCGATGAAATCACTCACCCATTAGGTGATCCGTTTGCTCTTTTCCCTCTCTTATAATATACAAAAATTAAAAAAAACCTTTAATAATATTGGGTGCGATTGTGCCGCTGTCAATTTATATAATGGCTGTAACAAAACATGAGACCATTAGTATGAATTTTGAAAACGAGGCAAGATGGAAACTTTTACAGGTTTATCTTATCCAAATATTGGCGGGTAAAGACGGAAGATTACCATAAAATCTAAAATGCATATAAAAGCGATATTCCGACTAAGCAACTAAAAATTAAATAACCTATTAAAAACGATACGGATTAGGGATATAAATAAAAACTCGTACCTACCTTATAATGGAAGTTACAATCGACTTGCTCGCATAATTCACTTCGATTTTTCCTTATAACAAACAACATATTCTTCAAAATGATAAGTGTGAAATGAGGTCTTGGACGGAACAACCTTCCGGTCTCAAGTTTGTTGCCTGCATTGGATAATCTATACAAAATCTGTCTTTATTAAAGTCTTTTTGTCTTACCCCGTTTTCCAACTTCCCCCCACTCATCCTAAATGTTAAGAAGATATTTATTATTATATGTAATTGAAATGGCAGCTGAAAAGTTAACATGGCTTAGAATATGCCGCTGTTATGTCATTACATTTCCATTTGCTATTGTAATTGATTTTGCTTGATTTATAATATATGATAATACACTGTTAAGTCGACTGCTGTTAATTTTTTATTTTATATGGATGACTCGAGAGTTGATAACTTGCGACACGGCTGGAATGCCCGCTACCCCTGTAACTTCCCCTCAAGCTCCTGTGTTGTAATGTAGGCAACGCCATTAATTTAACACTTTAGTCTCATACTGGCTTACGACAAAAATATGAAAATATTTTTCGCATTAAAATATTCATGACTCAGTTCTCACGTTCGTAATAGCATAATAAATTTCTAAAATACATATAAGGCGTACAACAATCGTTACATTGAAAAAAATAGCAGAGACAGAGGCGCGGGTGGAAACTTGTTGTGATATTTTTTGTGCACAGAATAAAAATGCACCTGTGACGTCACCGCCCGTCAGTTGAAAGTTGTCAGTCATATCGATACTTATCACACATAACATCCGCAAAGAAGTTTGAAAAATCATTGGTGTGATCCTGGATTCGCGCGACTACTTGATTATACAGCGGGGTGCTCGACCATTGGACCACCGAGACTGTAAATTGTGGAATATATGGATATGTTATGAGAAAAATCATTGCTATAAATGCTAGGCTTCGGATAGATGTGCTTGAATAACTAACTTGAATTGAAACTTAGGAATTGTGATATAAAAACTTCGGTTGCTAGAATGATTAAAATGTTAAAATTTATCAAAAATTTATAAGTTAGTTGGCTTAACATTTTTATAAAAGTTGTCAGATTTTCACAGAACTCATGGGTAGGTCCATAAATAACGTCACGTGTGTATTTTTTTTAATTTTATCTATGGCTGAAATATAGATACGGTACGATATATCTTATCGTTAGTGTTGGTCTATAATAGTATTGAATTATAAGTAGAGATGTGACGGATAGTAGTTTGGCCGGATACCGGATATTCGGCCAACCATGTGGCCGAATAGACGGATATCCGGCCGCCTGATATTCGGCGGAACTTAGCCGTTTGGTGCATTGCACATTTGCGTAGGCGGCGCGCGAACGATCGGGTGGACTCGGTTAGATTCTGGTCTTTTCGTGAAGAAAGAAACGCGATAACCTGTGAGCTGGATTTTTATCTCAAGTCAGTGCGAATTGATCGCAATCGTGACCCTTATTCTTGGTGGGCAGCTAATGGCAAACAATATCCAAATTTAACAAAGTTTGCCAAGATCTATCTTTCAGAATATCAGATATTCTTTCAGCTCAATGCAGAGAAATTAGTATTTATTCACCCTTAGTACAGTATGAGTACTAATTAATTAATTTTCTTTCAATTATATCCATTTTGCAATTGTGTGATTAAAAATTTAAAGCAATTATGTTTCTTATGTTAATTATGTTTCTAAAGCAAATAATTATATTTATTTAAAATATTTTAATCCAGTTTTTTTTAATTCGGCCGGATACCTATCCGGCCAAATAGTAACTATCTGGTATTCGGCCGGATAATATTAAGGCCGCCGGATAGGCGGATACCGGATAGTTACCGGATATCCGTTTCGTCTCTAATTATAAGCTATATATTAATTATAAAGACGCTTTATAGTATACATTCAGATCAATATTTCTTTTTTAATTTGAACAGTGTGCTTTATTCGTGAGCGTCGACATGGACTTGATGTAAAGCAGTAGTGCGTCGTCAAAAAAAAAATACAAAGAAAAAGAAAATAATCTATTCACTTTGTTGTACTTGTGTTCTTTTCCAGATGTGGAGGTTGAATCCAAATTATAGAAATGTCGTGAAAATGTCTTGAGGTAATTAACTCCCTATTGGTGATTGTAGTATAATATGGTTTGCCTCACATATAGGTGCGGGTCCATCCACTCTGGTCCATGTCTGGCCGAGGTGTTTAGCGTAGACATATTTGCTCACCTTATTATTTATCATATTAACAGTTTGAGTATTGTATTTTAGAGCTTGCTTTTGGGTTTCTATAGTGGTCTAGAGAGTGAGGGTTCGCAGTCGGTGATGGTCTTTCTCCCCCCACCCCTCCTGCAAGGTTTTGCTACTTGTGTTTTTTCTTTTTTAGACTTTTGGTATTATCTAATTCCTGTACTCGGGACTCGTGTTATCTTCTTGCACCTTAGACCAGACCAGCATGCTTGAGTATATAGTATTTTAACTAAATCTAATTATATTTGTATTTATATATATATACAACAATATTTGTAGAGCGATTGTAAATTATAATTTTAGCTTTATAGCGAATATATGTAGTTTTAAATAATCAAATTTAGTCTGTAGTTTAGATTTGGTAATTGACGAGCATGTAGCATACCAGTTTTGACTGGATTTTCTTTTTTTATTAATAGAGTTTGCGGATGATGAACATAATTTTGTCGAGTTTATGTATGCAACGTGAACAGCGATTAGGGTAAAATGAATTTGTATGTGATTGTTACAGGTCAGTGGCCCGCCGTTTGACTACGAGTGAGGGTGTGGAGCCGGAATCTTTCGACTCTGTGACTATTTACTTTAGTGACATAGTCGGATTTACCGCTATGTCGGCTGAGAGTACTCCGTTGCAGGTGGTCAACTTTCTCAATGATCTGTACACCGTGTTCGATAGGATAATCAGAGGCTATGATGTTTACAAGGTGGAGACAATCGGTGATGCTTACATGGTGGTAAGTTCATTTGTCAATTATCTTCTTTTCCTCCCCCCCTAGGAAATTTCAGATCACTTTCAATATAATCATTTGAAATTCCATTGCCATGCCTTAAGTCTCAAAAGGTGGTCAACTTCATCTTGCAAAGGTACATTTAAAAAAAAATATTGTTGCATTTTAGGTGTCAGGTCTTCCCATTAGGAATAATGATAGACATGTTGGAGAGATAGCATCAATGGCGTTGGAGCTGTTGAACGCTGTAAAAACACACAAGATCGGTCACAGACCAAATGAAACACTCAAGCTGCGGATAGGGATTCATACAGGTTAGATTTTATTACTATTTGAAATCTGGTACTTTATATATTTGTAATGTTTATTTTTTGTCTGTTTGTGTGATACCGTTGGCATTTGTGTACACATTTTTCGTGATTCCCTTTTAACGATTAGAACCAGGAAGTCCTTAGGAGTGTAAAAATATTGTTGTAGCGTTTCTTTATCTTTATCTCTAGAATGAAAACTTAATTGCAGTTAGGTAATAAAGCAAGCAGTATCTATTTATTGACAAACTTTTTCTCTGTGTTGAGTTATTAATAGCGAATCCAAGTATTAATAATAAGAATACTTGTTATAGTTTAATGTTTAGAATAGTTTGCTTGTAGCTGCTGGGTGGTACGCACGCACTACACGCCGTTGCTCGACTATACTGGGTGTAAATATCCTTCTCCTTAGCGTTTCTTTTTGTAATATTAGTTTGACGCCGAGTAGAGAGTGGTGGAGCCATGCAGTTCGCTGCATAAATGGGCTGGCTCGACTGAAATAAAACGATCTCAGAATATCGGTGTAAAGTGGCTCATGCCGCGTTTCACTCGTTGAAAGAGGTATTTGGAGGCCCACCCCCTTTCTCCGTAATTTCCTATTCTACCCCCTTAAAGGTCGGCAATGCAACTGACCTGTAACACTATATGTGTTGCAGGTGTCCATGGGCCTAATAAAAATATTAGTTTGGTAGTGATATATGTATTTTTGGGCGTAATTGTAGGCGCGGTAGTGGCGGGCGTTGTGGGTCTCACGATGCCACGCTACTGCCTGTTCGGCGACACGGTGAACACCGCCTCGCGCATGGAGTCCAACGGGGAGCCGCTCAAGATACACATATCGCACAGCTGCAAGCAGGCCCTGGACAAGATCGGGGGCTATGTCGTCGAGCCGAGGGGAACTATACCTATTAAAGGGAAAGGACAGGTTGGATATTGAGTTTTCATTGAGACTTAGTATTGAGACTTGTTTCCATTAACTTTGCCATAAAGTTTAGTCCTTATTTTATTGTAATTCTTGCAAAAAAGCAAATACTAATATTGTTCTGACTACAGGTGCAGACCTATTGGTTGGTTAGTGCCACTGAAAAAGCAATTCAGAAAAGGCCTGTCGACGGAGAGGAGCGTCCATTGTTCCGTCGACCCAGAAGGAGCCCTAGATTGACTGACTCTCGGCACCCTTCGTTATCAGGTATATTTATACTAGTTTATTTAATGTTTCTGTACAATGTCTTGCTTTATGGAAAAAAAATGGCTAAAAATATATATGGTCAAATGAATCAGGTTTTTGTTAGTGTTTTGATAGTAATAATAATAATATCTTGGACACAATACACACAGCGCCCTCTAGTTCCAAGCTAAGCAACTAAATGCTTGTGTTATGGATACTAGATAACGGATATTAATACATATATACTTTTCTTTTGTAAATATATACTTATAATACATAGAAAAACACCCAGACACCACACAAATATTCATGTTTGTCACAAATATTTGTGCTCGGGTGGGAATCGAACCCCCGACCTCATTGCTACAACCGGTAGTATTACCAATGCGCCACGAGGCCCGTCGTGGCGCATTGATGTCCAGATCTCCAGAATCTTAATATAATCCACGTTTATGAAATTATTGTAGTTGGTCGTTGCGGTAGATTTGACAATATAGCATAAGTTGTTACAAGTATAGGAGATTAAGTATGAGTTTATCTGTTAATTCAATTTTTTGGTGACAAATTTGGTTTTCGTATTGTGTGTGTAGGTATGGGCGCCGTGAGGCAGCGCGTGTCGAGCGCGGCGCGGGGCTCGGGGGGCAGCGGGGAGAGGGGGTCGCGCTGCAGCCTGCCCGCCGCGCCCGCAGCGGACATCCGGCCCAGGTGAATCTGCTACATTTTTATTCGGTTATCAGTTGTCGCATTTAGTTATTAGTCTTGTGGCCGTCATAATGACGATCACTTTTTATATATATTTTAAATGCCTCCCACAGGATATTCAAGTCATACCTATAGCAATTTTAAATATTAAACAAACGGTGTTACAGACACGCACTGAGTTCTATAGCGTCGTCGACCGCGTGCGAGCACGAAGCGGAGGGCGAGGGAGGGGGCGCGGCGCGCTGGGGGGCGCTGCGGGTGGCGCACTCGCTGGACGTGCTGCCCCCCGCGCAGAGGGACGCGCTGTGCCGGCGGAGCCAGGGGGCGCGGTCGCTGGGGGCCGACGGGCCCGTGACGGTGGCCACGGTGTGCGGCGACACGCTCTTCAACGGGGACATCACCGGCATGGGGGCAGACGAGCCACCTCGCGCTGAAGACAGCCCGCTTTTACGTAAAACCAGCCTTTCCACTAAATTAGAAAAACCGCGACCGAAAGCTCCCGATACGAGCTACATAGAATCCCACAAGAGGTCGCGCTCTCTGGAGAACGTAGCGGAAGGCAAGGCCGAGCGCAGGAGCCCCCGCTTCACGCTGCCCTGGCTGCTGGGCATCTTCGGCGCCCCCCGAGGCAGCTCCTCCTCGCTGCGCCGCGCCCCGCCCCTGCTGGACCGCGAGAGCGCCGTCTGATCGTTTCGTAAGCAGCTTCACGTGTCACACTATATATATGTATATGTTATGGATATCATGTTGTAAATAATACTTGTAAGTAAAACGATGTTACCGTCAATTGTCAAATAAGTTTAATGTTATTAAATAATTTCTATTTGAACGAGGTCTCTTAATAATACTGACGTCGGTCACGATTATTATACTAGCATTCGAACATTTTTTCAGATATACCTGTGCAGAAAATTTTATCGTGTTCAAAATAATAGCGTTTAAATAATAAAGATACGAGAAGCATTCTTTAGCTTTGAAAATTTGCTGCACAGAATTACCTATATTTTACGACTGGCTAAATTAAATACAATACGTTAAAAATCTCGCCCCGTTCATTGTTACAAAATCGCATATAAATACTGCTACAAATCTAGCTTCACATGAACATCTATAGCAATAGAATATTATCTATCGCTGCCGTTGACTAGGATTATAAAGTAAGTACAAAATGCATAATAATATTAAGCATCGGCGAGCAGTGGCACGCCCGCGCCGTCCCTCTCGCTGTACGAGCAGCCGTTGATGACCAGCTTGATGTCGCACTGCTGGTCGGAGCACACGAGGGGGATGTCAGAGGACCTTGCAGGGGGCGCCACTGGGCACTCGGAGTGCTCTATGATGGGACACGAGACGCTCGTGAACTCATGCCGAAGACTGGGCGCTTCGAGCATATCACAGCGTTGTGCCGGCGCGAGTCGTCCTTCACCAACTACCTATTGATAAAAAAAACAACATTTTTTTTTAAGTTTAAAACTAGTAGCGGAAGTCTCGGTGGCGCAGTGGTCGAGCACATGGCTTCTGATCCAGAGGTCCGGGTTCGATTCCAGACACTGGCTCACACCAATGACTTTTCGAAATTGTTTTCGGAAGTTATGTGTGATAAATATCGATTACTGAAAAACTTTGTGCCCGGTATGGCAATAGGTTCGCCACCTATTCCATTTGGGACGTAAACATAACGGCGAGACGAGGCTTAACAGCCGCTGCCTACACCTTCGGGTAACAAAAGGCGTGAAGTTATGTTATGTAAAACTAGTAGCTAGTACTGGTAGCATATAAAACCATCACTGCAATGAATATTTGTGTTGTTCATATTACCGTGCTATTATTCTACTAATAATTTATACGCTTTATACATTTAACTAGCTGACCCGGCGAACTTTGTTCCGCATCAAAAGTAATAAATGAGTAAAATTTGGACATTAAAAAGTTCAATTTGGGATATTTATTGGCACGCGTCACAACTGCTATGCCCCGCTATGTTATTACTGTAATATCTTCGTAAATATTCGTTTAAATTACATAGTGTAAATGGCCATATTGATCTATATTAAAAGCACAATCTATTTAAGATACTTAACTGGCCGAAAATTAATGCTGCAATGTTTAAAATCGCTTCGTAAATAAGCCATTATTTTTCGTAAAAAGGTAAGAAATAAAAATGGTCATTGTGGTTTATTCCTAAGAGATAGACATATGCCCTAAGGCAGCGTTTGGAATTAAAGTTCTAAATCTTTAAAATTATCAGTTTTTTTAGTACACTATACATGAATTATAGATCAAAACCACCCCGTTGACACCCTCTATGTATTAAAAAAACCGCATTAAAATTCGTTGCGTAGTTTCAAAGATATAAGCATATAAGTGGATAGACAGCGGGAAGTGACTTTATTTTATACTATGTAATGATGATTCATACATTGTGGCTTCATACATCTAAAATGTTTGCGAGACTTTTGCGGAATCTTTGTTTCTGTGGAAGTAAAGTTGCGCTGAGAAAAGTCATGAACAATTTTATACTTGTGACCTGGACCAGACTTAATTCCGTTCCGATTTAAGCCGTTATATAATAATCAAGACCCTGGATTGGACTGGACAGGGTATCAACGTGAATGGTGAGTACATCTCGCATCTTCGGTTTGCCGACGACATCGTTGTAATGGCAGAGTCGCTGGAACAGTTAAGCGGAATGCTGCGCAGCCTAGACGAATTCTCCCGGCGTGTCGGTTTGGGCATAAACTTGGACAAGACGAAGGTCATGTTCAATGAACATGTCGTGCCCAGACCGATAAATGTCGGAGGGTCGGTTCTCGAAGTTGTAAACAAATACGTCTACCTGGGCCAAACTATCCAGTTATGTAGATGAAACTTCGAGAAGGAAGCCGACAGGAGGATTCAGCTGGGTTGGGCCGCACTTGGCAAACTGCGTCGAGTTTTCGGTTCGCCTATACCGCAATGCCTGAAGACCAAAGTCTTCAACCAGTGTGTCTTACCAGTTATGACCTACGGTGCCGAAACGTGGACACTTACGGTGGGGCTAGTCCACAAATTTAAAGTCGCTCAACGAGCTATGGAGCGAGCTATGCTCGGGGTATCTCTGAAGGATAAACTCAGAAATGAGTATATCCGACAGAGAACTCGAGTAACCGACATAGCTCGTAGAATAAGCTCGCTGAAGTGGCAATGGGCTGGTCACATTTGCCGAAGGACCGATGGTATATGCACTAAAGTTCAAGATATTGTTGATTCATATAATTGGAAGAAATTCATCAATTGGACTTAGGATCACTGCGCCATGATCACTAATTTAATATTAGTTACTTCGAAATAATTCATAAAATTTTGGATGATATCCAACTACTAAAATGTGCCAGATTGTTTTGATATCAAAGTAAAAGTTCGACCAATATCTATAGGAACTTACTTCCATAAGGTACTCGTCGCTACGATGGTGGAGCACACCATCTGTATGTGATTCCAAATGATTGCCAGATGCGAATCGCAACTTTTTTGGAGATTCTAAACTGCAACATCTGGAACAATACCATCGTGGCCATAAGACATGGATTAAATTTTATAATATGTATTGAATCAATGGTGCTGCTACACTGTTCGCTGCATGAATGGGTCGGCTCGAGCGATGAAATACCACAACCTCTCGGAATATCGGCGTGAAGTGGCTCATACCGCATTTTGTTCGGTGAGAGAGGTATCCGGAGGCTGGACTCCCTTTCCTCCCATTCCCTTCCTACTCCCTTAAAGGATGGCAACGCAACACGGTGTTCATGAGCGGTGAGAAGTTGCTTACCATCAGGTGACCCACTGGCTTGATTGCCCTCATATACCATAAATAAATTAAAGCAAAAACCCTTTTTTAAAGAGGCTTTTATTTAAGCGCTCTAAAAATAAGAAAATAATATTTCCTTAAAAATTTCAAGTATCAACTTAGAGCCTCAGTATGTACATTTTATATAATAATAAAAGCTTGTCGCACGAGTTGTAAATAAACTGTTCTAATTTTATAATGTCAAATCAAAATAGCTTTATTTTCATGGGTTAAATATAGTCCGTAACACACAGTTAAATATAGTCCGTAAATACAGATATTTAACTTATTATTATATTTAAAGCATAACATATTAAAACACGAGCACTTGAGAAAATTGCCTCCTTGGAACAAAAACGCACGGACGATTCTGAGTGTAAGGTTGTCATGAGAAGAAATGGGCAAAACACTCATGTAAAAATCATCTACTAACTTTACTATATTATCTATTGCAATTTAATTACCTACTTGATCATTTTCTTTTTCTTTTCTTTTTCTTGATCACGAGTGATGAATAAAAAAACGGTAGTCGTTTAAAAGCTAAGTTGTTTTAATGTTAGGCATTAATGGTATATAATAGGGAGTGACGGGGAAGATAAAATAGACATACCTGTGCAGTCCGCTCACTTGGTTCTTCCAATTCTTATTCTTGAGTGAACTTCGTTGTCCTTTCTTGTCTGGATGTGTTGGTATCGCGTCTCTTGCCTGTCTGCGCTGCGATCTCGCCGCAGCCGCAGTGGGCTCTTCTCCGCGCAGCCAATACGTGACCTGGTCACGTTTGCCCTTCATGGATACAATACCACGCTCCTCTAAAATATATCCGCCAAGTTTGTCCAATAGCATCTTGCAAGTTGAGCTGCAGTGGATTTTCAATGCTAAAAATATTGGAACCAAAATATAATCGACCTTTAGTTGAATCTAATGAATATAAGAAGCATATTTAATCGTAGTTACTTACGGGCACCTGTAGATTCAAAGCGGCTGGCTGTGTTTACGGTGTCACCAAAAAGGCAGTATCTTGGCATTTTAAGTCCAACAACTCCTGCACAAACTGGACCTGAGAGAAATAGTGACGAAAAGGTCTTAGATAGATAAGTTGTTATATCATCATTTTCCCGTATCCCACTCTAAGTAGGATCGCCACAACAGGTCATTCTTTACCATTCTCTTCTATCACTCATAATCTCTGCACTTACTCTCTTTATACTCATATCATCTTTTATACAGCCCATCCATCTCTTTTTCGATCTTCCTCTACCAGTCATTCTCATCAATCTCCGTGTAACATGACTTGACAAAGGGGAGAATTATATGATAGCTTTAGAAGACATACCTGAATGTATACCGACTCGTAACATAAGTCGATGATCAGGTCGATGCCGCAGTCGGAACGCACGCGTCGCTGATAGCAGAGCCAGAGCCATTGAAGCGACTTCGCCCGCGTGGAGTATACCATTACGTATCGGCAACCCGGATACCTTCAAACAAAAACGTAACGTAACTTCACGCCTTTTTCTACCCGAAGGTGTAGTTAGGCTGCGGCTGTTAAAGCCTTGATTCGCCGAATCGTTATGTTATGTGCTGAATGGAATAGGTGGCGAACCTATTGTCATACATCGGCCACACATGACTTCGGAAAAGAATTCCGAGAAATGATTGGTGTGAATCTGGGAATTGAATCCACGACTCCTGAGTCAAAAGCGGGGAGCTCGACCAATGGACCACCGAGACCTTCAAATACAACTTATCGTTTAAAAAAGATTATAAATAGAACCTATTGAAGTTGGTAAATTAGTTTACTCACAACCATGTAAGCGTCTCCGATAGTCTCGACTTTGTATACGTCAAAGTTTTCTAAAATGGAATCGAAGCACGTGTACAGGTCGTTCAAAAAATCGACCACCTGCAAAAAATAAGACATATATACTCAATTATGTTGGCAATACGTTAGTTTTTATAGTTTTTTTATTGGGGGACAAACGGGCAAGCGGTCACCTGGTGATAAGTGACCAGGGCCGCCCATGGAGAATGAAAAATTGAAATGAAGAGTATGAGCGTCACTGGGATGCAGCAGATAAGCTGAAAGAAGATTAGTGTCCTGGTTAGATGTGTTACCTGTAAAGGTGTGCTCTCAGCAGACATCGCTGTGAACCCAACGATATCACTAAAGTATATTGTGACGGAATCATAACTCTCCGGCATGACGCGGCGGCCTCTTTTCAATTGTTCCGCGACAGGGGCCGGCAACATTTCTTCTAATAATGCCTCTGAAATATTAATAAAATGACAGAAAATATGGTATGTATGGCAAACGAGCAGGCGTCTCACCTGATGGTGAGCAACAATTCTGCCCAAGGGCACCTGCACATATAGTGTTACAATTGCGTTGCCGGCGCTTACAATAGGATATGGACGGGTCGGGAGTGAGATAGGAAGGGAGAGAGGGAAAGGGAGGCCCAATGTCTCCGTATACCTCTCACCGTGCGAAACGCGGCAAAACCACTCTCCGTCGTTATTTTGAAATGTCGTGGTATTTCACCGGTCGAGCCGGCCCATTCGTGCAGCGGTGAACTGCGTGACTCTACTTCTGTTAATATGTTATGCAGTTAGAGTATCCGTGAAGAGCGTGAAGCCTACCAGTCTTTTTTTTCTCTTCCTGTAATTGATCTGTTCTCTCGTCCACTAAAGCCTCAAGATTGTTTGCATACTTCTCCATAATTGCAATCATGTTGTCAAATATATTAGGTTTCCTGCAAGTAACATTATTTTTATTTAATAATCTGTCTCTGGTCTAAATCAATAGAAAGTTAATTAACAGCTGGAAGTTACATACATTCCTTTACGCAGTGGTCTTAATCTAGTCCGTATAGCTTTAAAATCGGGGCGAGCTAAAGAGTCTTCCAGCCAACATTCCGAACAGCATTCACGGACGCAATCAAAACGACCAGCTAGGGCTTCTAAAGGTGGCCTGGAAGAGACAATGAAATTTAATACATTAAACATTACTATAATATCTTGAACTCAAAAAACATGGAAATGTATTTAAAAAAAAAATATTGTAGGCCCTACTAAGTCTGATAATAATAGGGGATTAATCACCCAAGATTCAATTATCTAACGAAAACCTCGCTTTTGAATCATAAGTCTCGCGTTGGAACTGGGCTCACGGGCTCACGGGCTCACGATGGATGTGATAAACTTTGATTGAGAAAAATAATTCATCGAGTCAAGGCATAACTGTCTCTGTCTACAATTTTAAGTATATAAAGTCATGAAGTTACAAAACAAAAACTAATCAAACATAGGACATACCTACCTGAATGGCGCGGGATGTGGTGCTGCAACTCTGTGCAGTAGTGACGGTGTGGGTGGTGCGTCTTCACCAAACGGCCCACGTCTTGTGTGCATCTCGTACAAGACTAGTGCAAACGCGTACACGTCAGACTGTGGCGACCCCTCGCGAGCGTCGTCCGTACTGCTAGTATTCTCTTTACCCCATCCAGCGGAACGGAGTAATTCCGGTGATAAATATAATAAACCTGAACCAAAATGTAAATATATATTAAAAGCTATTCATTTCTGGCAAAGCTCAAACGCCACTTGTTTGGACAGGTAACTAAGCAGAGGTTCTGTCTAAATTGAGCTGTCAACAGTCAATCAATTAATCAAATCAACCGTGGTAGAGCCAAGTAGTTTGCTGCATGAATGGGCCGGCTCGACCGGTGAAATACCAGGACCTCTTAAAAGATAGACGTAAAGTGGCTCATGCCGCGTTTCGTTCGGTGAGAGAGGTACCCGGAGGCCCACCCCCCTTTCCCATCCTTTCCTTTCCCGCTCTTAAAGGTCGGCAAAGCAACAGTAACACTATGTGTTGCTGGTGTTCATGGGCGGCGTTGGTTGCTTACCATCAGGTGAAACGCCTGCTCGTTTGTCCTCCTATCCCATAAAAAAAAATATCTAATATCGAAATGAACTAACCATTTCTGCTGTTCTTTATCCCAATTGCTCTAAGGGATAGCTATCGCTATAAGGATTTAGCTGTAGTTATACGCTGAATGGGCCCGCTCGACCGGTGACATACCACGACCTCTCTGAATATTGACGTAATGTGGCACATGTTGCGTTTCGTTCGGTGAGAGAGGTATTCGGAGGTACACCCCTTCCCCTACCCGTCACATCTCACTCCCTCAAAGACTATGGACGCTTCTGGTGTCTATGGATGGCGCTGGGTGAACACCATCAAGTGACCCACTAGCTCTTTTTCCCCCTATTCGATTAAAAAAAGTATCTTAAAGAGTCACAGGTGAAATTTCAAACAGCTCTTTCAATGTGGACTATAAACAATTTTTGTCAGTTATATTAAATTGAACTTCTGAAAGGAGTGAAAATCATGATGGGTCTTACTTTCTATATGAGATCTCAGTGCATTCGGTTCTGTGGGTGGGAGTTCTCCTTTTCTAAACTCTTTCAGTCCAAAATCGGCTAACTTGACCACCCATCGTGCGTCTACTAAACAATTTGACGGTCGCAACGCACCGTGATACTGTAGGGGTGACTCGTGGATGAATATCATTCCCTACAACAAGAAAATTATTACGATATCAAATTATGACCGGTTCATAAAATTTCTTAAAGGAAGAGGGAATATTTCGTAGAGATTTTTTTACTACTAATTTAACTATATGCACAATTTATATAGATATATTTAGATAGATATATTTAGGGACATAGATTTACTTCTAATATTTAATAGATCTCGTTTCAAACTCCGTTCGGCAATATATTCGTGAGATATTTAAGAGTTTAGAAACTTCAGTCTATAAAAATCCACAGGTTTATATCTCTTATTCCTTAGGTTCTCCTAAATACGTCAGCTGCCAATAAAAGTCCCGACAAAATCGCTCCAGACATTTCAGAGATTAGCCGCAACTAACAGACAGACGGAGAGACAGACAAATACTGTAAAAAATATTATTTTACATTTTTTCCGTACATATATTCATATGAATGTAGTAGAAAACAGTTATTTCGATATTACAAACAGACACTTCAATATTTTTTCTATAATTATGAATAAATATGTGCGTTTAGTTAAACATTTTCTCTGGTATTACAATTAATAGCTTACCAGTTAAAAGTAAACATTCATCTTACAGTCACAAATAAACACATTTAATATAATAGTGGTGGTCGTGGTGGAGGGGTAAAACTACGGACTGCAGAATCGAGGTTGGCGGGTTCGATCCCCACCGGAGAACAAATATTTATGACAAGCAAGAAATGGCGTATGGGTGTGTATCTATAAGTATGTATTTTTATAAAAAAAGTATATAAGTATTAATATCCGTTATTTAGTATCCATATCACAAAGTATGTACATATTTACAAAAAAGGTATATAAGTATCAATATCCGTTATCTAGTATCCATATCACAAGCATTTAGTTGCTTAGCTTGGAACTATAGGGCTCTGCGTGTTATGTGTCCAAGATATATTACTATTAAAATAAATTATATTCAATACTTACTCTAATAATGTCTCCAACCAGAGATGCTATGAACATGTTGTCCAGTTTGATATCTTCATTCTCGAGAATATCCTGACAGAGAAAGAAACAATAAAAATATGGAATTAATCTAGTCAATAGGTTTATATGAAAATATTATGATAATTAAGTCAGGTTATAAATCTCTTTTTACATACATTTGTACGTATAACATCACGCCAATTTCGGCAGCGGCTCTTAAGCCTTGACTCAGCGAATTACCTATTACATCTCAAATGCAATAGCTGGCGCACAATGTTGTCAGTCATTGATGTTTATCACACATAACTTACGAAAAGAATTCTGAGAAGTTATTGGTGTGAGCCCCGAATCGATCCCGCAACTTATTCATTCAGAAACGGGAAGCTTGAGCACTGGACCACTTGGGCTTTCTCTTCGTCTTTTGTCCTTACCTTAAGGCTGCCCCTGGTGCAGTATTCGGAGAGGGCGCAAACGTTTGGTGGTTCTATACAAGCGCCAACAAACCCGTTCACGTTGTCGTGCTGTAAATCTCGCATCTGACAACAAATATAGTTTATTTAACTTATCATAACTCTACGCCTTTACTACCCGAAGGTGTAAGCAGCGTTACGTTTACGTCCTAAATGGAGAAGGTAGCGAACCTATTGCCATACCGGGCACAAAGTTTTCAGTCATCGATATTCATCACACATAACTTCCGAACACAACTTCGAAAGGTCATTGGTGTGAGCCAGGATTCGAACCCGCGACCTCTTGATTCAGAAGCGGGGTGCTCGACCACCGAGACCGTAGTTTATTTCACATATGAATTTACAGTTTAACGATACAATATAGAAGAAATTGTTTTATTGATTTTCGTCGTACTGAGTAATTGATAATAGTGCAATACTATAAAGGCTTATGGCTTTTTATATAGATCTTCATTGTAAATAATAGCTTTCTTTAAAGTAAATGTATGGAACGGAATTGTCTATTGGCTCGTAAATGTAAGAAAAATGGATGCAAGATTGACTAAGCAGATATACTTATAGTGCAAAAGTGGAAGGATGCAGTAGTCAATTTGGCCACGTTACGATACACTTTCCGCTCCCAAATTAACTGTGTCAACGGTCCTTAAATACTGATGAACGTTTATGACAAGAGTTATGAAAGTCGAATAATATATGAAGTAAATAAGTATGAATTATCTTTGTATGAAAATAACGCGCGAAAGAAATAAATGACATGCGTCCTCGCATCAAATCGAGTTCGTTGAAGATCGCAATAAAAGTGAACTAAGCTAATAAGCAGTGAGATGGATTACTCAGATTTGATTGAGACCTATAGATGGCAGTTTTTGCCGCCAGTAATAAATATCATCGCATAACTTAACGCCTTTTTCTACCCGAACGGGTAACAAAGGCGTGAAGTTATATAATCTTAAGGCGTAGGCAGCGGCTGTTAAGCTTCAACTCGCCGTTATGTTTATGTCCCAAATGGAATAGGTGGCGTACCCATTGCCATACCGGGCACAAAGGTTTCAGTCATCGATATTTATCACACACAACTTCCGAAAATAATTTCCAAAGGTAATTGGTGTGAGCCAGGATTCGAACCCGCGACTTCTTGATTCAGAAGCTCGGCTACTGGACCACCGAGACTTAATAATACCTTATAGAGATTAAAAATACACCTTATGTTTGAAATGTGAAAGGTGTCAGTTGCGGGGGAGTGTCGCGGCCGAGTGCGTCATACGCCCTTTCAAGAGACACTCAAGTACCATATTTCGAAACTCGTTACGGCGTACATTAACATCAAATAACCCTTGGTCATTATTTCCAAGTAATTAAGCAGACATTTACTCAGAATTCGTATTGATGTAATTGTTAAATGAACAGCTCGAGTCCTATGGGTATACCTATTTCACAGGACCCGGTATTCAGCGAATACAAAGAAGATGGGAAGGCTTTTGGTGTGGGACGCTACTACACTACACTCTTGCTCCATCACACCTGCCAAGCACAATAGAGGTGTCCGGTGCTGCTGTTGCTTTAGCAGAAAATATCAAGCGGCACAAATACAGAAACCTTGCTGGTGATTTTAAATTGAGCCGTTTGGGGTTGAGACTCTAGGGACATGGGATCCGAGTGTTCGTGCACTCTATAAAGATCTAGCAAAGAGGCTGATCGAGGCCTCTCGCGCCCAGAGGTCTGGTCTGTTCTTCGCACAGAGTATTGGCATTGCCATTCAGCGTGGCAATGCGGCCTGTCTTCTGGGCAAGCTGCCAGTAGACCGAGATGCGGAGAAATTTGATTTCATTTATTTTTTTATTTATTTTTTTATTTATTTATTTATAATTATTGTATTGAATATTAAACTTAAACAATAGCAAATTTTGAATATTCTTTTGTGATCTGTGGAAATTGCAATTGTTCAGTTATTACTGTTGACGATAAGAGACAGTCTAGTTACAGGCAGACTGAAGGAAATTAGAGTCTAGTAGTACCTAGGTCCCATATTTACCCTTTGGATACGGATCACTAAAAAAGAGTAGGTATTTATTCAGAAATATTCGAACGTATATCAAGTAGAAACAGCTGTGTCTGAGTGTTCATACGCACCTGTTACTACACTTCAATTTCCAATTTATCTACGTTGTTACATTCTACAATTTACACAACAGATTCTCAGTGTTCAAAGAAAGATTTTGTGCAATTATTAACCATTTAAGTAATAAAATATGTACCCAAGTTTTTAAACATGTTTAGATATTTTATTAAAAGGGTTTCACCAACCAAATAAAAAATGACTCTGATTTAAAAATGAATTTCATTGTCAGATTGCTGATATAAGAAGTAACACAAGCCACATTTATTTAGGATTCGAACCCGAGACTTCTTAAATCAGAAGCGAGTGTGCTTGCTTGTATTCTTTTGAATTAATTTACTTACATAATTCTTTCTTATTAATAATTTAATTTTAAATACGTCCAAAGGCCTCGAGATAAATGAGAAAATTCTTTAAAATCTTAATAACATTACATATAAAGTATTATATAAGTCTTAACATAACATAACTTCACGCCTTTTACTACCCGAAAGTGTAGGCAGCGGCTGTTAAACCTCGTCTCGCCATTATTTTTACGTCCCAAATGGAATAGGCGGCGTACCGAGCACAAAATTTTCAGTCATGTCAGTTATCACACATAACTTCCGAAAATAATTACGAAAAGTCATAGGTGTGAGCCAGAATGAGGATTCGAACCCGTGGCTTCTAGATTCAGAAGCGGGGTGCTGGACCGCTACACCACCGAAACCTCAAATAGTCATTTCAGATGTAATAATATCAAACCTTCGCAGCTCTGTATATTACCTACTTAACCTTAAATATATTGAAGCGATTTCTCTCAGTCAGCAACACTGGAATTACAACTGATTTGTTTCTTTGTTCCTCGAGGTTAGGCTGTGATTACCTCAACTGTCGAGTTATAATAATAAGTGTGCACCAACAATATATGTATGTATGTGCATACTTAATAATTTGCCATAATTTATGGGACAACACCGGGATATATGAGAAGGCTTAAATGCAAAATTATAACAAAATTTTGGTTTATATAACTGAAACTTTATTAAATATTTTAAGGTTAATTTTAAGGAATTATGTGTTTGTTTCTTATTAATAATTAGCCGACCCGGCAAACTTTGTTCCGCATCAAAAGTAATAAATGAGCAAATTTTGCATTTGTGTTATTTATCGGCTTTAACTACTGTGCCGCTATGTTAATACTGCAATATCTTAGAAAATATTCGTCGGAATTGCATGCTATAAAGGGCCAGGATCATCTATTTAAGACAATCTATTTAAGACACTTAATGGGATGAAAATTGATGCTGTAATGTTAAAAATCGATTCGTAAATAATCCATTATTTCTCGTAAAAAGTAAAAAAATAAAAATAGTCAGTGTGAACATTGTTTTGAACTATCACTTGGGGTTCAGCCAGCGTTGGCAATTAAAGTGCTAAATCTTGAAAATTATCATTTTTTCTTTACAACATCATATAGGAATTATAGATCAAAACCACCCCGTTGATACCCTTTAACTATTAAAAGAAACCACATCAAAATCCGTTGCGTAGTTTTAAAGATATAAGCATATAAGGTGATAGACAGCGGAAAGCGACTTATTTTATACTATGTAATGATGATATCATCTTGATGTTTTGGACAAGTGGAATGTTAGATCTGGTGATTTGTTTTAACATACGGTACAGCATTTTTAAACCTCTAATGAGGAGAAAACTTGTCAATTAAATAACATTTTCTAGCTCAAAAAGTTAAAGATCGTTCAGATAGACAATTTCGACTGCTTTTAATTTTTATGCTGGATCCATAATAATAGTATCGGTGGTCCTGTGGTCAAGCACACGGCTTCTGAATCCAGAGGTCGCAGGTTCGAATCCTCGCACTGGCACACATCAATGACTTTTCGAAATTAATTTCGAAAGTTATGTGTGATAAATATCGATGACTGAAACCTTGGTGCCCGCTATAGCAATAGGTTCGCCACCTATTCCATTTAGGACGTATACATAACGGCGAATCGAGGCTTAACAGCCACTGCCTACACCTTCGGGTAGAAAAGGGCTGTTGTTATGTTATCCATAATAATAAATAAATATAGCCTACGAGACTTACATATAACATGACATTCAGTTGCTAAAAGATGTAACAAAACCATACAAACTTTATCTCTTTGTAATATTGATATAAATACGAGAATTGGGGTATTCGTTCTGAAATTCAATAGCCAAAAGTTTATATTCAATATTAGCTAGAAATGCTAACTCAAAATGGATGTCATTTGACTGCGAAAGTTAGACGAAGCCGCTCGATATAGTTTTAAAAAGCATGTTTCAATTCAATCTGGATTTATTACCAATCTAGCAGCCCTCACAATGTGAAACAAAAAAAAAACGATAGTGTCAAAGTCTATTGTACTCTTTATTTGCTTTGTCGCAGTGAATATTAGTCGTGATATTTTTCGTTTGCAAAATTTTATATCACCAATGAAATGTTATTGGCCAAATATATTTTTATTTGCGCTATTTCGACTAATATAAACAGTTAGTGTATTTTACAAAGTTTCAATGTTTCGAGTGCAATGTTATTTTAACTGCACATTAAACATATATTTTGGAGTTTGTAAACCGGGTATGGATTGATGTTATTAACTGAACACTAGATTGCCAAATATTTAACCGGTTGTTGTGAAAAGTAATTGTAAAAATGTATACATACATACATAACTTCACGACTAATTCCTTGCGGGGTAGGCAGAGAGAACAGACCGCCATAAGGCACGATTCCTATACGCCTCACTCGCTTCTTTGACTTTCATAAACTCAAACTATTTTTAAGGCTCCTAACATCACCTTCCTCCAGAACACGTTCTATTTGGTCATGGAATGTGTGTCTTGGCTGTCCTCGACTCCTACATCCATCCGCTTTTGCATTTTATATCTGCTTAGTCAATCTTGCATCATCCATTCTTTCTATATGCCCGAACCAAAATCTAAAAATTGTATCACATTATAATTCCCGACTATTACATTTCAGACGAATTAAAACTATGTAGGTATCCATAAGTTAAGCGAATTTATAATGTTAATTTATAAAGAAAAAATACTACTTACAATTTTAAGCTCTTTCTTTATTTCTCTATTTATGTCAATATGGTGTCTTCGTACTCTTTTCACGGCCAGCAATCGTCCTCGGTAGAATGCTACTTCGGTGAAAATGGCAGAGTAGCGGAAATCCAGATCAGGATTCGAACTCAGTGACACTTGACTGGAACGTACACCACCTGTACTCCCTCCCTCCTTCTTCTCGGTATTGGCCACAGCGTTAGCCGACGAGTTAACGTTACTGCCCGCATTGCTATCTTGCTGGAAAAAATCAGCTCTGATCAACTTGTAAAGCGAAATAAATCTGCTTTATTTCAATAATGTTATGACAATTTTTTTTGATCGAATAATTCAGATCGACGTGAATCACCATTTTCGCTTTGTACATCGCCAACCATTAAAGCTCGCCTTTCTTAGAAAACAACTCTTCATAAAAAGTTATTTTGAACGCAGTCTGCAAAGGATTTACTCCGTAGATTTCCTGAACACTCGTAAAGAGAGTAGAAATGTCCACGTTTATTCTGATTTTATGCTCATTCTAGCATATCAACCTCTTATTTAAAAACGTTAGCATAGTATTCAGCACACCTTCATGGCTCAGAGTTTTAGATCCCAGATTTATCTAACATTCCATTCTTTTCCATTCTTTCTACAGCACTCACGCTTCTTTCTAAACCACATGTCTACTTTCCATCGCTCATAAAACTAAGTTAGGTATGTTATTTTATAGTATAATAGCTATAAAGTTGTAAACGGAATGTGACATTTCATATTGTATAAATTATTTAATAATACGTTAATAAATGTAAATAAGCAACCAAGCATGGAATTAAAATAAAAAACGAAATCGTTATAAAACTTCATTCTAGCTGCATACAAAAGTAATAAATTAAGAAGAAGAAAAGAAAATTAAAAAGCAATTTAAATCAAAGTTGCTGTGCGTATTTCAAGATGAAATAAAATTGCGTGCATGCATACAACATATATAAATTCGGTTTACCTACTCATTTTGTTGGCACTTTGATCATCGTCGGGTAAGTGTAACTCCCGAAAATCGATTTTCCAAAGCAACGAGTCCAATTCTTGCTCGTATCTCCATCCTCGATACAATGCTAGAGCGGCTAATGCGAGTAATGCCAGAGTGCCTCCCGATGCGCCCAGTGCCCATGCTCCAATGTGACCTGAGTAAAAAAAAAACATGTTTCATTGGACATATAAAATAGATAATAAAATCAATAAACGTCATAAATATAAACAAGCTAATCTGTTTCATAAATTTGAAATAGTACATTACGTGCCAAGGGAGGAAAGTAGGACATTTCAACCCGCGCGATATTGTCACCCGAGCCGAAGGCGAGGGTGACAAAAGCGTGGGTCGAAAAGTCCTGCTATCTTCCCGTGGCGCGTATACTATTTTTCATCATACCAGGACCGAAAGTTTAATGACATTGTATATAAGAAAAACGAATGTAGTTCAAATTATTCATTGAGGGGGTCCGGGGCGAAGCCCCGATGGGGTCCGGGGCGAAGCCCCGGTGGGGGGTTGGGGGGGCGAACCCCCCCCAAACGAAAAAAAAAAATTAATAGTTTTAATTATCTTAAACTTAATAGATATTATTAATAATATTCGACATAATTAAATATTCAATTTTTTTAGTGAGAAAAATAGTATTTATTATCGAACGCAAACAAAAAACATTGAATATTGAATAGGAAATAACAATATGTACATAAAATAAGTAATTAAAACAGTAAATAATACTGTATTATAAATGTGTCATTTAATAATTATATTTCAATTTTCATTATCTCCATGATAATGTATAATAATATGGGCTTGAAATAACAACTGCACGGTTACCATGGTAATAAGTTATTTCAAATAGATAACGGGAAGAAAATTAAAACAAAAATAGACTAAATTTTAAACTGTCACTAATTGTGAGCAGTCTGAAATATGCATCTTTCTTCCCGCAAACAAAAGAAGAAATTCAAACTTTCGGCCTCGGAATGATGAAAAAAGAGTTTCTTGCTAGCTAATCTGTTACATAAATTTGAAAAAGGAACTTCTTGCTAGCTAATTTGTTTCATAAATTTAAAATAATAATTTCTTGCTGGCTAACTTTTTTTGCGTAGTAGATAAGTTTTCTATGGAGTTTCCTTGACTGGAACATTTATTAGACTAACAGTGCTCGACCGTTATAAATTCAACACAGAATATCACTGGAATACGACAAATTTTGAAATTGTTTCTTGAATTCCCTAATCTGTAGGTAGAGGTTCCTCAACTCCGATGTAGACAAATTGCTAAGCCAGCTCGCAAATTTTATGAAGGCAATACTGTTCCAGTTTAATGGGGTGTCTATGTATTCCTGGAGTCGATAATGCGAAGTATTATTTATGTTGTCTACGGCGACAGAGGAAACAATTCATGCGATGCTTAAACATTATTAAAATGGTTATGTATTATTAGTACTTATCAGCCTATCCTGCATGAGACTTGGTGTAAAGATATATATATATATAATCAGTACAGAGGCTAAACCTTACTACTAGTTACTACGCTGACAGTTAAGCTTTATTCGGGATCATTTAACGTATCTTTTTTCCCAGAGACTGCGTACCTAAGTAGTGTGTTTTGACGTGATTTAGAATTTTACGACATAGGTCGGTCGGATACTTCAAGACTACGGAATTACGGTCCACTTTATGGGATAGTTAAAGACATGGTTTGAGACGACACACATACATAATGTTTACTAAAGAGTCTGTATACTATTATTTAGTTGCCAAATGTACTGTTTAAGTACTTAGACAACAGATTCAAAGCAATGTATTGTTTTCAAAATTTACGATTCGCAATCGGCGTTGCTTTGTTTTATTATATTACATCAACTATATAATAAGTAGGTAGGTAGTTGGACTGGCTCAACATTATATAAGACCTAGTTTGTTACATTATTACATACAAAAGCACACGCCTTTATCCCATAGGGGTAGGCAGAGAAAAAGCTAAGCTAAGCTAACGCCTCATCATGCATTGACGTCGGTTTCGGGTCCTACCCATTTGTCTTTTTTTTAAACAGACGAGTTAATTGATTATTGTAACTTCATCTTGGTCTCCCGATCCCGACATTGTTTGTTAATAAAAAATGTTGCCGTACGGTAGCAGCAAATAATAAAAACTGATAGATTGGGTCAATTTTCATATGTTTTCATACATTTACATGTGTTTTGGAAGAAGTTTAATAATTATTAAATTATCCCCTAAATAAAATAAACTTCGAAGCATACAATAGAACTTGTCGACTTTAGGCGACAGCAGGAGTCGCGTGCAGCCAATCGCCCGCTGCCTCGTATAGCTGGACATCGCTTTTACGACCTTTCCCACTGAACCCTGAATTTAATGTCCGGCCAGTATTTAACTGTACTCACATTTTATTTGTTAAAACACTTATAAACGAAACACTACTTACAGATTTGTAAAATTTTAACAGAAAAAATGGTAATGGAGTGCAGTGAACATTATTCGTGTAATTAAGGGAGATAATTGAATATTTAATACAGAGATTATAGAAATTCCTATTACATATAGATTTTCCCCCTTATTTTATAGAATATTTAAATAATATTTCGGCAATAGATGTCATATTAATCAAATTCACAATAAATTTTAAAAGACTCTTAACTTGTACTCAATTCGGGCGAATTAGACCTATTAAATAGAAGAGAAATAAAAACAACGTAATTAGGCTCAATTATTTATAAATCAGATAATCGATTACTTACTGACGCATTTTTCTCCCCTAAATCCACATGGTGGCTCGGACAGGGGAACCTGACCACCCGGCCATTTCATTTCTCGTAGAAATCTGACTTCCTGTATAAGAAAGTAATTATTTTACTTATTGCAAGTCTTTGTCATTTTTCCAGTGGAGACTAACCTAAAATAACTTGTGTAATTAAAATGGATACAGGCATATGAAATAGAGTGGGTACCAAAGATATATTTATTCGATAAACATTACTGGCAAAGCCAGGTAAGAAGATAATTGCATGGAATATTTTTAGAATGATATTACTGTTCAAATGTAAAATAGTCCAGGTGTAAACTCAGTGGAAAATTGTTTACAATAACATGAAAAATATTATAAATACCAACAAAATACGCAGAATTCGACTGAACGATCAAAGAGTTGGTTGTTTTAGTTAAGAAATGGAGCAACTATATAAATTATGACCGCACATAAATATCTTGTAGTAGATAGGCTTAGTATACGTAGGTACCAGTTGTAAGGACTTTAGGTTCTTAGGATTTGGAACGGTGCGTATGTTGGCACAGAAGTGCATCTTTCGCGCCAAAATGTGACGTAAAAAGGTTATAATACAGTGTTAGTTATTCCCGGCACATCAAAATACGTCGTTGTCAAGAATTGTTGTTAGCGAAACCGTTTTAAATGTAAATTAGCTAGTTTGTGAATATTTATATGTTTCTTTTTATAGTTCTTATTACAATATAGGCAAACACTATGGAATGCAAATATTTGTATGGCGTTCATGTTTTTTAATAACACCATTGATGTCATTCATTCATGGCAACTAAGAACTTTTTATCTTCACTTATTATAAAACCAGGTCGTTTTCCGCTGTCTGTTTCCTTATACGCTATAAAGCTGTCTTTAAAGCTACGCAACGGATCTCGATGCGGTTTTTTTTAATAGGTAGAGGGTGACAACGGGGTGGTTTTTATCAATAATTCATGTATAATGTAGTAAAGAAAAGGGATAAATCAATGCGGAACAAAGTTCGCCGGGTCAACTAGTTACCACATTTTTTTTTTTATTAAAACAACTTTTCAGGATTATATCGCGTTTATTTCCTATTTATTTCCCGGCGTTTTTTTTTAATTTTTTTTTATGGGATAGGAGGGGAAACGAGCAGGCGTGTCACCTGATGGTAAGCAACCAACGCCGCCCATGGACACCAGCAACACATATAGTGTTACTGTTGCGTTGCCAACATTTAAGAGATAGGGGATAGGCAAGGATGGGGAAGGGGGGTGGGCCTCCGGGTACCTCTCTCACCGAACGAAACGCGGCATGAGCCACTTTACGTTGGTCTTCTGAGAGGTCGTGGTATTTCACCGGTCGAGCCGGCCCATTCATGCAGCGAACTGCTTGGCTCTACCACTGACGAATATAAAACCACATAAATTAAAAACATGTTAAAAAGTTTATTTGTATATCAATAAGCTACAGAGGTATGCCGTGTGGCGTGCGGCGAAGAATACCGCCACCCCATTTCTTCTCGTGGGTGTCGTAAAAGGCGACTAAGAGAAAAGCAAGAAAAATGGGCAGCAGCGTTTTTCTCTCCTCATAACATAGCAAACAAACATAGCTTACTGCGATCGCCAACCCGCCTGCCAAGCGTGGCGATTACGGCAAATACCCCCCAAATGAACGACGTAACATGGACGGCCCCTAGTCACGGCGACTCCGCTATTCCATTGACCTATGGTAGCGGGTCTGGTAACGGCGGAGTGAGGGGTGCTAAGAATCCCCGGTCGCGATACGGCTACCACAAAAAACGACCCTTGGCCCTGGTAACACACAACATCCGCACACTTAGGACCGACGAGAAGATTGCCGAGCTGGAAGAAGAATTGAGCAAGATGCGATGGGACATCGTGGGATTATCAGAAGTCCGAAGACAGGGGGAGGACACTATAATCCTACGGTCTGGCAATCTGCTATACTACCGGGAAGGCGACAAAACCTCTCAGGGTGGTGTCGGGTTTATCGTTCACAAATCTCTTGTAGCTAACGTGGACAGGGTTACGAGTGTGTCGACAAGGGTAGCGTACCTTATACTCAGAATATCCAAGCGATATTCGTTGAAGGTCATACAGGTTTACGCACCGACCTCGACACACCCAGACGAAGAGGTGGAGGTTTTATACGAGGATATCTCGAAGGCCATCCACTCCTTCAAAACCGAGTTCACGGTGGTTATGGGAGATTTTAATGCAAAACTAGGCAGACGGAAAGACGATGAGCTGAGGGTAGGGCAATATGGAATTGGACAGAGAAACCAAAGAGGGCAGAAACTGGCTGATTTCCTGGAGAGGGAAGACCTCTACATGATGAATTCGTTCTTCAGGAAACCGCCTCAAAGGAAATGGACCTGGATAAGCCCCGATGGTTCTACAAGGAACGAAATAGATTTCATCTTAGCGAACAAACGGCATATATTTAGTGATGTCACAGTGATCAACAGAGTAAAAACTGGGAGCGATCACCGACTTGTCCGTGGCATGCTGAATATTTGTATTAAGGCCGAACGTTCGCGACGGATGAGATCTATACTCCGGCCTACACCTGTCCAGTACCAGAACCCGGAAAACTTTCAGCTTGAACTTCATAATCGCTTCGAATGCCTAGACCAATGCGAAACAGTGAACGATATGAACAACAGGTTTGTGGAAGCAGTCCACACAGTTGGTACCAAATATTTCAAGAACCAACGTGCTCATAGAACCAAAAAACTTTCTGAACACACTCTCGGGCTCATGGAGAAAAGACAGAAGTTGTCGGTGCAGTCCTCAGCTGATTGGTCCGACCTCAGGCTACTGAATAGGCAGATCTCCAAGAGTATTCGACGCGATACTCGCCAGTACAATGCAGTACGCATCAAAGAGACCATTGAGCGTAATCAAGGCACCAAAGTATTCGCAAGAGATCTGTCTATTGGGCAGAGTCAATTGACCAAGCTGAAGGCAGACAACGGCATCGTCATTTCTTCTAAAGATGAGATCCTGAGAGAGGTTCAAAGGTTCTATGGACAGCTATACCAATCTTCACAGATTCCTGTTGTCGGCTTGGCTCCAGATCCCAGATCCAAGCTAACTCGACACTTTACTGAAGATATCCCGGACGTCAGTCTGTACGAGATCCAAATGGCTCTTAAACAGTTAAAGAACGGGAAGGCACCGGGTGACGATGGAATTACTTCCGAGCTACTGAAGGCAGGCGGCAAGCCGGTTCTAAGAGCCCTTCAGAGGCTTTTCAATTCTGTCGTGCTCGGGGGCGACGTTCCAGAGGCATGGACCAGGAGTATGGTGGTGCTGTTTTTTAAGAAGGGTGACAGGACCCGCTTGAAAAACTATAGGCCAATCTCGCTCCTGAGCCATGTCTACAAACTGTTCTCCAGAGTCATTACAAATCGACTCTCGCGCAAACTCGACGACTTCCAGCCTCCCGAACAAGCCGGTTTCCGAAGAGGCTTTAGTACCATAGACCACATCCACACTCTACGCCAGATCATAGAGAAGACCGAGGAATATAATCGACCTCTATGCTTGGCGTTTGTGGACTATGAGAAAGCCTTCGATTCCGTCGAGACTTGGGCGGTGCTGCAGTCTCTTCAGCGGTGCCAAATTGACTATCGATACATCGAAGTGCTGAAGTGTTTGTATAGAAACGCCAATATGTCAGTTCGAATCCAAGATGGGAGTACAGAGCCTATTCCACTGCAGAAAGGTGTCAGACAAGGAGATGTTATATCTCCGAAGCTGTTCACCGCTGCATTGGAGGACGTCTTCAAGCTCCTAGATTGGACCGGGCTAGGCATCAATATCAACGGCGAATACATCACTCACCTTCGATTTGCCGATGATATCGTGGTCTTGGCAGAGTCGCTGGAGGATCTGGGTGCAATGCTCAAGGATCTTAACAAGTTATCCCAACAAGTGGGTCTACGAATGAATATGGACAAGACAAAAGTCATGTCCAATGTCCATGTCATTCAAGTACCGGTAACTGTTGGAGATGCGATCCTCGAAGTTGTCGATCACTATGTTTACCTAGGACAAACTATTCAACTAGGTAGAGCGAACTTCGAGAAAGAGATCAACCGACGGATCCAACTCGGCTGGGCAGCGTTCGGGAAGCTTAGGCATATCTTCTCGTCCAAAATTCCTCGGTGCCTTAAATCCAAGGTCTATGACCAGTGTGTGTTACCAGCGATGACATATGGTTCTGAGACATGGTCTCTTAATGCTGGCCGTATTAAGAAGCTCAAAGTCGCTCAGCGTGCTATGGAGAGGGCTATGCTCGGTGTATCTCTACGGGATAAGATCCGAAATACGGAGATCCGTAGACGTACGAGAATAACTGACATAGCCCATAAAGTTAGCACGCTGAAGTGGAGGTGGGCAGGCCACATCACTCGAAGAACTGACGACCGATGGGGAAAAAAAGTTCTTGAGTGGCGACCACGGGTTGGTATGCGTAGCGTAGGCCGTCCCCCCACTAGATGGACAGACGACCTCATAAAAACAGCCGGGAGTCGCTGGATGCAGCTGGCACAAGATAGGGAGTTATGGCGCGCTAAGGGGGAGGCCTACGTTCAGCAGTGGACTAATCTGGGCTCATGATGATGATGATGATGATGATGATGACAGAGGTATGTAGGTACTTTAGTTTTGCTTGCAGTAGCTTGGTACAAATTTGTACGGTGCATCGTCGAGGTAGGTTCGAGTGCCATCTGAGAAATATTTTGTAAATTTCTAAATGTAACTTATATTAGTACTACGCAAAAAGTATGACAAATTTGTAATACAGATAACCAACGTTATCAAGTAGAATGCGATTAATTCGTATGCTTATATATGTATCTGTTCAGAATTAAATGAGCAATTTGCATATTCTGTCAGTTTTTATTTTTTTTAAAACTCGTCTTGTTTTCAATAAAATGTGATATATTATTATAGTGACTTATATTATTTGTTTAAGTACCTATTATATATATTTATTTCTTAGATTTTCGCGAATCACATTCATAACATTAAAACAACTTTTTATGGATCTAGGTTTAGGAAGAGATCATTTTCACGAGTGATGAACAAAAAGATGGTAGTCGTTCAGAAGCTATTTTCATTTCATTCGCAAGTTCACAAATTCACATTTCATTCACAAATTAAATAAAAATAAGTTCTAAATAAACGCGATATAATCCATACAAAGTTGTTTTAATGTTAAACCTATTATATATTTCATGATATATAGTCCGGTCAATTTAGACAATTGAAATAAAGAAAATTCCGACAAAGCCAAATTTTCGTAGAGACCTTAGGTTTACCACAAGGAATAAAATGTCAAAAGTCCCCATCAGTCCCATGTGAGCTTAGGGACTTATTCGGGCCCCAAGGTCAAAATTTTAGGTTTTTTGGATTTTTCTCGAAAACGGTAAGTTTTATCGAAAAAGTACCTCAGAGCAAGTTGTAGATCTTAAAATTCTCTATAAAAATGGTTCCTATGATTTTTTCTCTAAGACCCACTATTTCCCAGATATTGCGCTTGTAAGAATCATGTTCTACATAGTATATGTTCTACTATTGAAGTTAGTGCTGATTAATATTTGAAAAAAAATGTCACAATTTTGCTTTATTTGTAATAAACTTTTGACTGAAGATGAAACTGTTGTGGTCAGTCGTGGAATGCCAACTTTAATCGATGCAAGTGTCGCGAGAAGTGATAAGTTTGCTAATTATTTAAGAAGCCAAAAGTCCGTTACAATTCACGCGGATTGCAGAAAATCATACACCCGGAAAACTTCAATCTCTGCATCAAAAAGACAACGTGAGGAAGAACAGGCCAGTACTTCAAAAGTAAGTCCACCTCATACTAAAGCGCGAATAAGTGAATCCAGCTTTTGTTTTAAAAACCACTGCTTATTTTGTGGCGATGAAGCGGATGAAGACGAAAGGAACGAAAGGATGAAAAGAAGAAACATACATACATAACATAACTTCACGCCTTTTGTTACCCGAAGGTGTAGGCAGCGGCTGTTAAGCCTCGTCTCGCCGTTATGTTTACGTCCCAAATGGAATAGGTGGCGAACCTATTGCCATACCGGGCACAAAGTTAAGAAGCCAGTTCCAGAAGCCTGGAAAATTAACATTTATTTGTTTTGTGGTGTGGAAATGTGTGCATATTATGTAGAACTTGATTCTTACAAGCGCAATATCTGGGAAATAGTGGGTCTTAGAGAAAAATCACAGGAACCATTTTTATAGAGAATTTTAAGATCTACAACTTGCTCTCAGGTACTTTTTCGATAAAACTTACCGTTTTCGAGAAAAATCCAAAAAACCTAAAATTTTGACCTTGGGCCCCGAATAAGTCCTTAAGCTCACATGGGACTGATGGGGACTTTTGACATTTGATTCCTTGTGGTAAACCTAAGGTCTCTACGAAAATTTGGCTTTGTCGGAATTTTCTTTATTTGATCACTATTTTTATGTCTAAAATGACCGGACTAATATTGTATTTAGTAGATTTTAAACAGTCTTGTGACGACCTATGTTTTTTTTTTTGTTTAGACAGCCTACAGTTTTCTGTAAATTTTGTTTCGAAATGTGGATGTTATTCGGATTTTGGATAAGTATAGTTCATAGTGAAATATTTTCTATATATTTAAATTAATATTTATTACCGGTGATGTTTTATGGAGTACGGCAAGTGGGTAGAGTCCTGGAGGCCGAGATGGGTCTATGGACAGCAGTGTATAGTTGCCTTCAGCGTCACCATGTTCATCCATGTGTACCCAGTACCTGGACATGAGTAATGGTAAATTTAATACATGTTATATTGCAATACTTTAATTTAATTACTAGACGTTAACTTGAAATGTTTACAGGTCCTTCAGGTCAATGATTGTTTTTCATAGAGCGGCGCAAGATATGGCCAAATATCGTTATTCTGGTGTATTTTAGTATTTTGCTATCATAAATGCATCCGGAGGTGAGATGAGAAAGGTAGTAAGTTTTAGTGTAGTATGACAAAGACACGATACCTACTATATTAACTGCTACTGCAATAACTACATATCATCATTTCACATCATTAGCCTTTTGGAGGTCCACTGCTGGACATAGGCCTCCCCCATAGAGTGCCACAACTGCCGGTCAGTTCACTCATGGGGGGTTTTTGCCATAATCGCCACGCTTGGCAGGCGGGTTGGCGATCGCAGTAGGCTGTATTTTGTTGAGAGAGAATGTTGCTGCTCATTCTTCTAGCCTCTCCCTTAGTCGCCTTTTACGACACCCACGGGAAGAGATGGGGTGGCGGTATTCTAAGCCGGCGCCACACAGCAATTAATTAATTACAACTACATATGTAATTAATTAATTATGAATAATTTATATGTTTTTGTATTTAATCTTCTTATTTTCAGTTATCCCCGAGTTAAGATGTCGTGGAATCTAATTCGAAGTCACCGCAATGAGTTCTCGGTATTCTTTTGGGAAGTTATGCGTGTTAAATATTTAGACTGACAGCATTGTGCCCGGTATATGACAATAGGTTACACCATCTATTTGGAATGTGGCGATTCGAGTCGATGCTTAACAGCCGCAGTCTTTAGGCAAAAAAAGGCTTGTAGTTATTAAAATAAAAAATGAAAGTTTTACATAAATAAGCGAAAAGTGGAATCAGCAAATAATCCTTGTATTATTTGACGAGGAAACGATATCGTCGAGATTTGAACAAATAATAATTTAGTTCGAGGTATTGAAGCAAATGGACCAAACTTACGCTTGAACTAAACACACGATACATGTATCCGCACTTTCGTGAACGCGGTACATTAACCCCGTATATATTGTGTTTCAAACTAAATAGTATTATATCAATATACTGTTTACTTACTTATACTATAAGTTACAATACTACTTGTACTTTAGTACGTTTATAAATACATAGATAACTTCACGGTCAGTCCCTTGCGATGTAGGCAGAGAGAACTAAGCGCCATAACGCACGATTCTTACACACACCTCACTCGCTTCTTTGATTTTCATAACTCTTGTCACACACTCTCGTCAATTTTCATAACAGTGATAACAGCCAAGCAGTTTGCTGCAGGAATGGGCCGTGGGTGAAACCACGACCTCTCAGAAGATCAACGTAATGTGGCTGATGCCGCGATTCATTCGGTGAGAGAGATAACCGGAGGCCCATCCCCCTACCCCATTCTTTCCTAACCTATTCGCTTAAAGGTCGGCAACGCAACTGTAACTCTATATGTGTTGCTGGTGTCCATGGGCGGCGCTGGTCACTTACCATCAGGTGACACGCCTGCTCGTTTGCCCTCCTTTCCCATAAAAAAAATATCTACAAGTTAAGACCCTTGCGGTGTAGACAGAGAGAACTGAGCGTCATAACGCACGATCCTTACACACCTCACTAGCTTTGTTGATTTTCATAACTCATGTCACATACTCTTTAATTTTCAAGACTTGCATGCATCTGCTTTTTCACTGTAAATCTGCTTAGTCAATCTTGCATCATCCATTCGTTCTACATGCTCGAACTATCGGACACTTCCTTAATTTAACAACCTTACAACCTTGTTTGAGACGTTTTTTTTTTCGTAAGTATTATATTAGGAATAAAATAGCTTCTCCTTTAGAATTCTTGATACAATACATTTTTTTTTAATGTTGGTGGCGAATTAGAGATCTGCTAAACAGATGCAGGGAGATTACTGAAACACTTTATGAGCCAGATTTTCAGAACTGTCTGGATATTTCACCGGTCGATATGGCACAAAAATTTGTTTGATACGTAATTATACATATTTATTTCTAAAAATATAACAAATCTTTGTGACAGTTCGTGCTTAAGTAACATTTTTTTGTATTAACATTGCATACTGTTGTATTTTTATGTATTTCACCATTAACTCAATACATAAAGCTGGCATATAGAAAACACAATTTTATCACGGAAAGCAATACTTTGTTTATTAGATCATTTGGATGAGAGAAGGAAGACACACAGAGAGAGAAAGCTTTGCAATAACCCAGTGAGTAGCAGATAATCTCTTAAGGCCCTTTCCTATATACGCTGTACATATAAAATAATTTCTCGGCGGTCCTATAAAACATTTAAAGTCTCGGTGGTCCAGTGGTCGAGCACCCCGCTTCTGAATCAAAAGATCGCGACATTTCGAAATTTATTTCGAAAGTTATGTGTGAATGTATCACACATAACTTTCGAAATAAATTTGTGACTGTATACTTTGTGTCCGGTATAGCAATAGGTTCGCCGCCTATTCCATTTGGGACGTTAACATAAGGGCAAGTCGAGGCTTGCCAGCCACTGCCTACACCTTTGGGTAGAAAAAGGCGTGAAGTTATTTCTACGACTTTCCTTCTTCGACTTATGGCTTAATTGTTTTGTTGTTTTTTTTTTAATTAATTAATTTTTAATTTATCTTTTTTTAATTAATGTAGATTTATGATAATATGTTCTAAGCCACCTATTTAAAATTAATGTTACATTAGTTTGAGCCAGGATTCGAATCCGAGATCTCTTGATACAGAAGCGGGGTCCTCCATCCAGATCCACTCCATTCAGATCACCGAAACATCAACATAAATAAAAAGGCACGTACGTTGTTAGAATTTATCAAGGCTATGATTTGGTTTATTTCATTCATCCTATTCGTAAATATAGATAGTTTTATATAACATAACTTCACGCCTTTTCTACCTGAAGGTAGGCCTCTACTCGCCGTTATATTTACGTCCCAAATGGAATAGGAGGCGAACCTATTGCCATAACGGGCACAAAGTTTTTAGTCATTGATATTTATCACACATAAATTTCGAAAAGTCATTGGTCAGGTTGGTTGGTGAGTCAGGATTCGAGCCCGCGATCTCTGGATTCAGAAAGCCGTGTGCTAGACCAGTGGACTACCGAGACTAGTTTTATATAAGCTCCGTTAATTAAAACGTTGCCTGAAAGAGATCTCAACAGACGATAGACCCTATTGAGGAGAGAGCCTATTCTTGATATGAGGGGAATGGAAAATATTCTGACATGAATTCTATCTTTGGTATACAATCATAAGCATTCCATTTTAAAAGATATTTCCAGTTCCAAATAATAAAAATATTGTTTTATATTCCCGGGTATTTGAGTCTTCTTTCGATTTAATATTATTATTTTATGTCGTAAATGTATTTGTACGTATTTAATATCTCGGGTGTCCAGCGGTCGAGCACCCCGCTTCTGAATCAAGAGGTCGCGGGTTCGAATCCTGGCTCATACCAATGACATTTCGAAATTAATTTCGAAAGTTATGTGTGATAAATATCGATGACTAAAAACTTTGTGCCCGGTGTACGGCAATAGGTTCGCCACCTATTTCATTTGGGACGTAAACATAACGCTGCTTACATCTTCGGGTAGAAAAGGGTTCGGGTGAAGTTATGTAAATGTTTAAGTATGTACTTATTACTCATTATAACTCTATATATAATTACCCATATTATTATTAACACTTACTATCTTATAAACATTATTTCTACATTATCTTTTTTCTTTAATGCAATAACAGTTGGAGGGGAAATCCTTCACTTACCCTAGATTGCTACCACTTGGACTTAAAAGTATCCAATATCACGAATTAAATAGTTTCAAAGAAGAAATAAATTATCTACGATAGTCTGCATTCAATTGCAACGTTTATAGTAAGTAGATCGAATTCCTAAAGGTTACCTAGTTATATACATAACTTCACGCCAAATCCCTTGCGGGGTAGGCAGAGAGAACACCGCGCGTCAGGGTTCTTACACGTCTCACTCGCTTTGTTGACTTTCATAACTCTTTACAGGCACGCGCGTCGGTCAACTTCCTTCGGTACAGCTTTGTTTTCCACGCGGTCAGCGAGAGTCACTCCGCAGATTTTGCGCAGTGCCCTCATTTCAACCGCGTTTATTCTAATTTCGTGCACACTCTGCCATACCCAACTCTTGCTTCCAAAAGTTAGCATTGGCATTAGTACCGCATTGTGAATTGCTAGTTGCTAACTTTAACTTTTCTGCTAACGTTATTTCCGCCCAGGTATTTGCCAAACGCTCCATTTACGCTGTTTCCTAACGCCACTCTTATTTCTACAGTTAGGATTCTAAAAGAAGCTTATTTCTAACTGACATATGATTTAAAAAAAAACAAATTACCCCATAACACTATAATAGGTGGTATTCCGCATTCGAGCTGCGATTGCTCTGCCGTCCCTGGGTGCTTCACCAGCTGTTAGAGCTTCCGCCAAGGCACGAGCGTACACCCACACAGCATCATGCAACCAGGCCGCTTCTACTGGGATCTGTACATCATACTTATATCAAACAATAGTAGTCTAAAGTACTCATTGCCTAGTTTTATCGAAGCGGAATAACGTCAAATCAATATGGTACCTATAATGTTTGCATATAGGTATAGTATCTACTTCTATCTCGGGAAGTTCTTCTGTCTTCCAACCTATCTTTGTCTAAAGCAAAGTAAAAGAAACTTGAGATTAGTAAATGAATATGTAATATAAAAAAGTAGTTGATTATATGCATCCCTGCTACTATATAAATGTGAATGTAAGTTTGTTTGTTACGCTTTCACGCGATAACTACTCATCCGATAATCATGAAACTTAGTACACATATTCTTGGAGGTATTAGAAGTAACATAGGATACTTTTTTTCTGCTTGCTTTAATACTATGCATTTATCATTATTACATAGTATAAAACATAGTCGCTTTCCGCTGTCTGTCCCCTTATATGCTTAGATCTTTGAAACTACGAAACGGATATTGATGCAGTTTTTTTAATAGATAGAGGGTGTCAACGGGGTGGTTTTTATGTATAATTCATGTATAATGTAATAAAGAACAAGTGATAATTTTCGATGCGGAACAAAGTACGACGGGTCAGCTAGAATGCAATAAATTCCATACGAGGTTTAGTTAAAATTTAAGAATTATGTCATTTAAAGATATGTCATAATTCTTAAATTTTAACTAAACCAGTTTGAGCATAAAAAGTAACAAACAGACAGACAGTCACTTTTACAGTAACAAAATTAGTAAAACATATTTATTCCAAGCAGCCTCTCTTTATTATTGACGCCAAATAAACAGAACAGTGACACATTAGGCAGCGCCAATTACATTACGGAAGAAAAAAAAAGTAATTTGGCGGGCTCTCAACGTTCACTCCTATAGTCTATGGGTGTTAGAATTATAGATACCATAATTTCCTTCATTTTATCCCAATCACTAAGGGTTCGTAATTTTGTACTCCTCAAAATTGGAAAATGAAATCTGTACTAATCTATCCTCCCTTCTACACACAACCTCTTTTGTTTTCCTACTAAATTCGTTAATTGGGTATATTAAAAAAAGAATTGAACGCAGTTTAACGCGGAAGAAAATTTTAAAATCCGAACGATCTTAATTACTGAACAAAGTCATAATTAATGCTGCTGGATTATACTAACTTCGGTTTTTAATCAAACTTAATGAAAGGACCAGAGATTTTTGTGTGTCCACGACTAAAGCTTGGAAAACCAATAAGCTTGGTGTCAACTTTGCGAGAATTCATTTAAGGGGTCGAATAGGCGTTCTAAAAGGTAGTCAAATAATGAAAACTCGTTTAGAGGGTCAGATAACTTGGCCGGGGTTTTAGTGACATGGGTAGGTACCTACCTGTGTACCTAGTCAGGTTTTATTACTTACGCATATAATGTTGGGTCAGTCGTGTATTTATTTTCTCTAATGGCAATTTACTACCAGTTTAATAGTTAATTACAAATTTATTCGACTGCGTCAGAAACAGTTTTGTTTTTCAAGTGTGCTTGTATAATTTTATATATCAATCTTCCCCTTGTTTATAAATTTTCTACTTAGCATAAACAATGACCTTTATTATAATTTTGTGAATATATCTTTGTTTAAACAGCAGCAGCAGTTTTCTGCCTGTTTTCTTGACAAAGGACATTCTTTGAGAACATAAAAATATAGCTAATAAAAAAAAAAGACCAATTCCCGCCAAGCAAAACTTTTTTTTTATGTATCATCATTATTTTAATAAAACGCGGGGTTTCGTTCTGCCCCTTTTTAATAATTTAAAAGCAGCTTTATTCTAAACGTCGGGATTTGCGACTAACGTTTATGAAAGAACTGCTGGAATTAGGTTTCTATTCCTAATGAGTCAAACTTAAAAAAAAAGATAAAATTTGAATTAAACTATTTTTGTCAAATTGAATTCATCGGGCTTTGTTTCCTATTTATAATGGGTACTAGTAACTGCTGTAACTGGACTCAATTTTGCTAATATCCTATTCTGATTATCATCTCATCTTGTTATTAAGTAGTCGTAGTTGACATTTGTAATCGAACTAGCTGCTTAATTGATGCCAATTAGTAATATGAAGCAAGTACATAATTGTAAAGATCAAATACTGTTTGTGAACGAGTATATAATAAATTTTAAAATTATTCAAAAAAATCTTGAGCAAAGACTGGTCTGTTTTTCAATCAATTTATAGTACAAATTTTGAATTTCTTTTAGACGTCTAAAATATAATATGACCTATACTTGAGTATGAGGAATATTTTTTATAGAGACGGAAGCTAAAACAAATGTTTTCAGAAGTTTTAACTGTCCGTCTGTATGCTTGTTCGCGCAATAAATGGCTGTATCGACTTTAATATAGTTTATGCCGTCATAAGCTGGGACCATTTTACCATAGGAATTTCATTTTACTCCCACAGAAATGTCGGGGATTTCCAAAACTACCCAATAGATTTTCGTACGGTTTTCACTTCGATTAAACTTTTCCCGAAGGCGACTCAACTTTGTTTCATTAAATTCTTGGTCCGTGGTAAAACTAAATATACATTAATAGAAAGGGCAAGCGGGTGGAGCTGCCGCAAAAATAGTATAAGTATTAACAATTTCAAGTTCAACTATCGTATTAAAATCTTTTTAATTTATAACTCTCGTTGGCGGGTTGCGATTGCAATATATTTTTTATTCAATATCTTGGCCTTAAGAAAGTACTGTGCACATATGCACTTTAGTTCCAGCAGTTGTTCCATTTGTCACAAAATGCTGAATAATGAGTCGCTGATCTTTTTTCCAATTGAAAATTCAAAAGGCGCATCTTCGCATCATTCAATTTGGTGTCAAAAAAAACACGTAGACTACAATTGTTTGAAATAATTTTGTTAGTTCTCCAAGTCCTATTCTATTACTGATATGAGGGAATTAAATTTATACATAATATCCAAACTTATAAATAAAATCGGAGTGTCTATTTGTAATATTAAAATTGCTGCTTTTTATTACATGCACATGAATAAATAATATATACGGTATTTACACCAAAATTACATTTTTAAAGCATTTTTGTGTGTCTATGTGTTTGTTTCGGCTAATGTGTGAATTGGCTGGACTAATTTGGCAGATGGCTGATGTAATAAAGAGTGATTTAGGCTACGTTTAATTTAGAAAAATCATTTATTTATTCATTTATTGGATCTAAGGCGAAACAATATTATCCAGGTAATTAGTAACTATATAATATAATGAATATTAATTTGAAGAGAGTCAAAGTCAAAGTCAAAATAAGTTTTATTTTCATAGGTCTTCACAGACACTTAAAAATAGTCAACAAGTACAATTTAACTTTATTATTTTAAATTAACTACTTAACACGAGCGCTTGAGGAAAGTGCGTCCGTGGAACAAGAAAACACGGACGCAATCGCCACGAGCGGCCCGATTCCGAGTGTAGGGGCTATCATGAGAAGAATCGGGCAAGAAACTCATGTGCCAAATACTCTTTTCAAACTATTAAACATAAATAACAATAATAATATTAATATCGCTACTGAAAACAAAGCAGTAGACTCGTGCATAAAAGGTGTAGCAGCCAGAATACTCGACCATCGAGAAAATGTAATGTAATAAACTTACCACTTTCTCACCCCCATAAGCGATCAACGGATTGTTGAAATTAAAAGGCGGCATTTCCAATCGTCTGTTTATTTCTGTCGCGAAGACTGGATAGGATCGGGAAGGTGACGGCGATACTGCCATGAAAGAGCGGAACGCTCGTAGAGTTCTGGCACCAGGTTCCTTCTGCAGAGGTCCAGCTAGATATTTGACGGCCTCTTCTGTCTCATACTTTTCCACGTCTACTCCAATAGCTGCATATTCTCCTATATGAGTGAAAGATTAACAAGCAAAGTTAAAGTTGAGAATACATTATTTTTTGGTACTTTCTAGTGTCCGACCGAAGGTCTATTTTTGGCAGAAGCCGAAGCCGATTAATCGGCAATCTCCACAAACTTCGGCTGAAGCAGGAGCCGAAGGTTTATAAACTCTTAGTAATTTAATAATTTTCTTCAATATTATCCACAGTTAAAGAAGGATATCCGCGTAAAGTGGCTCATGCCGCTTTTCTCTCGGTGAAAGAGGTATCCGTACTGAACTAAGTGCAATTCGGTCCGTCAGGCACTCACGCTTTCGTAACAGTTCGTTTAATTCTGACTGTTCTCCGACCTTCGGCGGGACCTCGCCGAAGATCTCACCGAACATGGATTTTTGGCCGAAGGTGGCCGAAGCCGAAGCTTTGCTCGGACACTAGTATTTTCATTATTTTAAAGGATTTCAAAGTTCATGGAGCTTAAAGTTTAAAAGAATCACAAATAATCCTAGAAGAAAATCCTAAATAATAGGGATCTGGTGTCGAGCTTGCAAAAGAAAATCCAGACATATACTTGTGTCTAAATCATATAGATACATGAACATCAGACACGTACACACATTACTATTATGAAGCTTGTAACTACTCTTTTATATTTATAATACTTTAGAGACCATATTTATCTCTAAGACTATCGTGCATCACGTTCATGACATTAAAACAACTTTTAGGATTTTTTGATTTTTATTTCCAAAAAGTGGGTGCTCTCTGTATCAATGAGAATAGCTTTTGAACAGATACCATCTTTTGTTCATCATTCGTGAAAATGATCTCTGTAAAGAGTTCGAAACGTCGGGAAATAAATAAAATTAGTAATAAATATCCTAAAAGTTGTTTTAATGTCACTTTAGAGACCGCTAATAAAAATCAAATAAAAGTGTTATTACGAGAATATATACATAATAAAAAACAGTGGTAGAGCCAAGCAATTCGCTGCATGAATAGGCCGGCTCGACCGGTGAAATACAACGACCTATCAGAAGATCGACGTAAAGTGGCTCATGCCGCATTTCGTTTGGTGAGATCGTGGTCGTCCTTTCATATCCTACTCCCTTAAAGGTCGGCAGCGCAACAGTAACTCTATATGTGTTACTGGTGTCCATGGGCGGCGCAGCTTGCTTACCATCAGGTGACACGCTTGGTCGTTTGCCTTCCTATCCCATAAAAAAAATTAGGTATTAATTAAAATAAAAGCAATTCTTTGAATTATTAAAATTATTTGTCTTAATTTAACTACTAACATTGTGAATTTATGTTTACTGTTTAATTACTGTTGAGCATCCGGAAAAGTCGAAATAGATATTAAATAATCTCAATGAAATTAGTTTTAGGTATTTAGTAATTTACGTATTAATTTATTATTTAAAGATATACATATAATCTCTCGGTAGTCTAGTGGTCGAGCACCCCGCTGCTGAACTAAGAAGACGCGGGTTCGCATCCTGGCTCACACCAACGACTTTTCGATTTTATTTTCGGAAGTAATGTGTGATAAATATCTATGATTGAAAACTTTGTGCCCGGTATGGTAATAGGTTCACGTCCCAATTTCTATCAAAAGCTCCAGCTCAGCTTAACTTTGTTACGAAACATAACAATAATCGATTTCTAATCTCTCTTGAAAACAATCGAATGGAATTAATAGGAATAGTATTGTTGGATCATAAAGCTCACCAGAATCCAGAAGCTGCAGAGCATCTAATGCTAACATTAATCCAATATGATCGTGGTAATATCCCACTGACACGTATACTGAAACAAAACAAAATATTAGTTCTTGATAGCCTAGTGCGAGTGCCTTCTGTGATTAGATTAGCCTAGTGGTTTTGCAGGCGAATATCTATTCAAATAATTGACATATGTACATTAAAATTCCTAAGCAGATATACAATGCAAAAGCGGATGGATGTAGGAGTCGAGGACGGCCAAGACACACATTCCATGACCAAATAGAACGTGTTCTGGAGGAAGGTGATGTTAGGAGCCTCAAAAACCGACGCGCGTGCATGAAAAGAGTTATGAAAGTCAACGAAGCGAGTGAGGCGTGTAAGAATCGTGCCTTATGGCGGCTCTGTTCTCTCTGCCTACCCCGCAAGGGATTTGGCGTGAAGTTATGTATGTATGTATGTGAACAGATTTCATAAAAAGAAGATAAAAAAAGGTGTCGGTGTCAGTAAACAGTTACACCGTATTGTATTTTTCCGTGTGGCTTTGACAACTGCGCATATTATGCAACACAGCTGGCTACGTTACTTGGCTGGCACCGACTCCAATAAGGACTGACAATTGTAAACATTTTTATAGGCAAGTACGGCTTTGTTAAAGTATTATGTTTTGTATGTATTAAGTAGATAAATTCGTTGGGTTATTTATCGCTTTTTAGTTACGTAAGTAGGTACCTTTTGTGTTCTTGAAGTCGGTTTAACTTTTTTTTAACTAATTTTATTATGAAATCTGGATATTCTAGAACTTAGATGCTGTTTAATTTCTCTCACGTTTCCTTGTGTTAAATCCTTTTTTATAGATACATTTAGCCTGTGTCAAGATTTTTCATTTATTTCAAATATTTATTTATTCCCTTTCTTTTCATTTAAATAAATGTAAAGATTAATTAATTAACTAATATTATTCATTCAGTGTACACTTAAAATCGCTTTTATCAGTGCATTACAAGCTAAAACTCGCGTCTCTGGCTATTTAAAATTATTAGCATTCTAAAGGAAATTTAGAAGTATACACTTTTGTAAAATCTTTTATTCATGTCGTCATACGAATGTTTTGGTTAAATATATTATAAAAGTAAGTTATAAAACTCACCTCTGGTCTCCTTGTAAGTTTCCCGAACTATGTCGAGGAACGGGTTACGAGAAAAGTTCTCCTTTCTATTCTCATAATAAAACGGCTGCCTGTACACTTGGACGGTGCGTACAGATATTTGTTTTTCTCTTGCCGCTGCTATTATTGCTAGTGCTAAACGTGAAAAGTCGTGGTTCGGTGCCTTCAGATACACGAACGCCACCTATACAACATGTAGATAAGAATAGAATACACTTTATTAACGGCCCTCGTGGTGCATTGGTAAAACCACCGACTCTTAATCGAGGTTGGAAGGTCAGGTCCCCACCCGAGTACACATAATATATATGACATGCGTGAATATTTGTATAGCGTCTGGGTGTTTTTCTATGTATTTTAAGTATGTATTTATAAAGACTATTGTGTAATATGTATATATAATAGCTTGGTACTAGAGGGTGCTAAGTGTATAGCGCCCTCTATTTCCAAGCTAAGCACCCGTAGTACCCGGGTGGGATCGAACCACGGACCTAGATTCCGCGCTCGATTGTTTTTGCCACTACATTACGAAGCCAGTTATATCTCAAATGTTCTTCGTCGATTTTAAGACTTCCATGAAGCCTTCTATTAAGTCACAGTCAATTTAGTCATGAGACATGAGTCACGCGTCGTGGCCTCCATTGGCTCCTACATCCTTCCGGTTTTGTGTTGTATATATCTGCTTGGTTATTCTTTATATGCTCTTATTTCCTCGTTTACAAATGAATTATGTAATTGACTTAATTAACTCTGTATCTCTCTTTATCTATCTATTGTCTTTCCTTAACATTCTAAATGAATATGAAATACGACTAATTTAATTTAGGACAATGGAAAACTGCTAACAGGTTTTTTTTAATAAAGGCTGGTTTTGTATTTGAGTAATGTCTATTGTAATTAAATTGAAAAGTTACACAAAGAGTATGAAACAGTGAAATGGAGATTGAGTTGGATTTTTTTTTGAAACAGTCAAATAACTGTCATTAGATGACGACGAATATTAATTGTACTTTCGAAATTTTTTAATAATCTATTTTATTACCAATTAATTGTTGATAGGTAAATTCAATTTATTTCTTTATTATATTGACGGGCCTCGTGGAGCATTGGTAAAAACTACCGGCTGCAGCAATGAGGTCGGGGATTCGATTCCCACCCGAGCACAAATATTTGTGACAAACGTGAATATTTGTGTGGCGTCTGAGTGTTTTTCTATGTATTATAATAGGGGATAGGGAAGGATGGCGAATGGGGGTGGGCCTCCGGGTACCACTCTCACCGAACGAAACGCAGCATGAGCCACTTTACGTCGATCTTCTGAGAGGTCGTGGTATTTCACCGGTCGAGTCGGCCCATTAATGCAGCGAACTGCTTGGCTCTACCACTATCAAAAGTGACTATTTTTATTTATTTTTATCTGTCTATGCATTGGTTTTGCGTTATCTCCTAAACTGCTGGATGAATTTTGACAACACTACTACCAGAAGACAGGTGTTAAGGACAAACGGTTTTAAATTTTATTAAAGCGGTTGTCGAGTGAAAATCATTTTAAGAAAAAATCTCCAAATATTATATTTACAACGTGAACGAAGTCGCGTGCAACAGTTAGTGACAAAATAAATTAACACTATGAAAACTGTTCAATAACTTATGATTAATATAAGATCAAGCTGTTGAAGATCTGGATAGAAGTAACTCATCTTGCGCAGCTGTTCTGCATCTGCGTACATTTTGATGACACGAACACGTCTCGACATAAAATTAACTTGGATATTATCTTTAGATGCCAAAAGACTCTGATCTATCCCAACAAAACAGTATGAATAGAAAACCAATATTGCGGGCTATTACATAACTTCGTTGATTGAGCTGTCACGATTTATATTGTATCTAAGATAGGTTGTACATACATGTCTTAATTGCAGCAATATTAAAAATAGATTATTATTGAAAATATTAATCATGGTGAATTGATTTACTTTTATTTGTAATAGATACGTCGTGGCGCATAGTCTCTGTGGCGCAGTGGTCGAGCACACGGCTTCTGATCCAGAGGTCCGGGTTCGATTCCAGACACTGGCTCACACTAATGACTTTTCGAAATTGTTTTCGGAAGTTATGTGTGATAAATATCGATGACTGAAAAACTTTGTGTCCGGTATGGCAATAGGTTCGCGACCTATTCCATTTGGGTCGTAAACATAACGGCGAGACGAGGCTTAACAGCCGCTGCCTACACCTTCGGGTAACAAAAGGCGTGAAGTTATGTTATTGTATGTTATGTAATAGATATATTCTTACACTATCATATACAGATTAAACTAATCGGCATTAGTATAATGTAAATAAAAAAATAAATATAAAGAATTGTCTACCATATTTCTAAGAATCTTGACAGTATTTAAAAAAACACACAAATATATGTTGGATAAAATTATTTTAAAATATTTCTTCGAATAATAAATAAATAAATATCTTGGACATAATACACACAGCGTCCTCTAGTTCCAAGCTAAGCAACTAAATGCTTGTGTTATGGATACTAGTTAACGGATATTAATACATATATTATATACTTTTCTTTTGTAAATACAAGCAGTTCGCTGCATGAATGGGCCGACTCGACCGGTGAAATACCACGACCTCTCAGAAGATCGACGTAAAGTGGCTCATGCTGCGTTTCGTTCGGTGAGAGTGGTACCCGGAGGCCCACCCCCATTCCCCATCCTTCCCTATCCCCTATTCCTTAGAGGTCGACAACGCAACAGTAACACTATGTACCATATCAGTGTAAAAACAATGCGATCCAATGCCTTATTAGATAAAAGCCAAAAGTTTTCTTTGCAATAACTTATTTTATCTCCTTTGTTTCTTGGTATTTATTATATCAAATTGTGTAATGTATTGAATATATATTTTATTGTTTACATGCATGAATTTGAAATGGGTGAGCACCGCGACCACCGCCCGCGATATGTCGATATCCGACGGTCTGGTGCGCGCGAACGTCGAGTAAACCCTCTTGTTTGAGCTGGCCACGTCGCGACAGTACTGTGAACAAATAATAAATATTATGTACAAATTATTATTGTTTAACATCATTTTAACCGACTGAACCCACTATACTATTATTTCTATATATATATTATATATATATAAGGGTGCTTTTTTTTTTGGAACTATTTTTTTTTTTTCGGCCTCATAGTGAAATTTTGTTGGAAGTACCATAAAAAAAATTCCCTGAAAGTTTGAGCCCTTAATATTAATATTAAGTACTAGACCAAGGCGTGTAAAGATTTCCCATATAAAATACACGTAAATCTTGATTTTTTTTCTTTTAAATTTTATAACTCAGAGGCATTTAATGGGATTATCTCGCCCATGAATAGGTCTTTCTCAGAATTGAACGCTCTACAAAAGTCTCCATTACAGTTAAGTCATAACTTTCACCTACGGGGTAGTACGGGCCCCTAAACCTAATTTTTCCATAAAATTTGCGTTTTTTTGGATTTATCTCGTATAAAACACTAGCTACAGAAAAAGTGTAAATGACAAACTTGTAGGAAATTTAATTTCCTACAAAAAAGTCTTTGGCACCAAATCGTGAATATTGATACTTTTTGAGATACAGACATTTTGAGTAGAAGTGGTATAAAATTCTCAAGTTACCACCACATACACATACGTACATACCACTTCTAGTTTGTTATTTACACTTTTTCTGTAGCTAGTGTTTTATACGAGATAAATCCAAAAAAACGCAAATTTTATGGAAAAATGAGGTTTAGGGGCCCGTACTACCCCGTAGGTGAAAGTTATGACTTAACTGTAATGGAGACTTTTGTAGAGCGTTCAATTCTGAGAAAGACCTATTCATGGGCGAGATAATCCCATTAAATGCCTCTGAGTTATAAAAATTAAAAGAAAAAAAATCAAGATTTACGTGTATTTTATATGGGAAATCTTTACACGCCTTGGTCTAGTACTTAATATTAATATTAAGGGCTCAAACTTTCAGGGTATTTTTTTTATGGTACTTCCAACAAAATTTCACTATGGGGCCGAAAAAAAAAAAAAAGTTCCAAAAAAAAAAGCACCCAATACTTTAGCTATATACATTGTCATGATTTAAATTGATAATATACAAAACAAGATTTAAATTACCGCGCAGTTAGGCTTTCTTGTAACTGTAAATTCACTCCCTCAATATCCGTTAAGCTATAGGCAGCGGTAATTATGCAACGACACGCCGGATCGATAATTGCTCAGTTCAAAAATGTTGTGAAATGTGGACCAAGAGGGCACAATTTTGTTAGCCTTTTCCTTTATTACACGTAACTTCCGGAAAGTTGTTGGAGATGAGAGCGATTTGAACTCGGAACTGCTGAACTAGAAGTTGGAGAGCCGAATAACTAGGACATCGAAAATTATGATAAAAGAGATAGTCAGCTACAGATCAAATCCTTTAAGTCACAAGTTCCTTCTTACCACACTCACGTACGAGATAGGGCTGCAATATTCTCTAGAACGATGTCACATGCAACTATGTGTTGTCATGTTCAAAAAAAATACACTCAAGTTAAATAATAAGGTTTATATCTATAATTTAAAAAAAAAACTTATTTGAGTTTGATTCGGTTTTTGAAATTGTTAACTTTTTTCTAAATTATACGTTAAAATTTGCAAAAATAAACTCACCAAGAAATTCGTGAATTGAAATTCTGTACGGGTCGCTAATATGCAATAAAGATCAATTCGCGTATTTTCCAAGCGCACCCAAAATGTTAATACACACTCATCTGTGTATTTATTACTTTCGCTTGGTGAATACAAAAACAGGTTTTTTATACATTCACGCCTTTACTACCCGAAGGTGTAAGCAGCGGCTGTTAAGCCTCTACTCGCTGAATGTATACGCCCCAAATGGCGTTTTTAACTTCTTTTTAACTTCAGAAAGTAATCGCGAAAACGCATTCGTATGACCCAGATTCGATCCTAAAACTTCTGGATTCAGAAGCAAGGTACTCGACTTATAGATAATCACTGAGAAAAATACCATTTTCAACCAAATTGGCAAAGCAGATTATATTACACACCAACCGAATTACGGATTTTTATGGGATAGGCGGGCAAACGAGCAAGCGTGGACACCAGCAACACATATAGTGTTACCGTCGCGTTGCCGACCTTTAAGGGAGTAGGATAGGAAAGGATGGGGGAGGGGGGTGGGCCTCCGGGTACCTCTCTCACCGAACGAAACGCGGCATGAGCTTTACGTCGATCTTCTGAAAGGTCGTGATATTTCACCGGTCGAGGCGGCCCATTCATGTAGCGAACTGCTTGGCTCTACCACTTGTGAAACGGTAAGTTTCAACAAAATCATTCTATTGCATCTGATGTTAACATGCAAATTGTCTACAATATTAATTCAGTGTACAGGATGTTTCGTTTTTCAATTAAGTTGCTTGTTCTTGGCAGTTTGCCAGCGGGAAACTCGAGTTGTATAGTAACTATATCCATAGATACAAATGCTGTAAAGTAGATGACTTCAAGCCGAATCCTTTGCGGAGTAGGCAGAGAGAACAGAGCGCCATTACCAGTGCGTTCTATCGATTAGAAAATCATTGTAATAAATATGTACCTTACCACGTTATAAATTTATACATAGGTACGGTACACTTTAAATATAGGTTTTTTGAAAATATTTATAGGTTTTATGACCATATTTTTTTCTCGTTGCTACTTGACCGATTAAAAAACGTTTTATTAGCATTTAAATTATGGTCTATCACCTGATGTTAAGTGACCAGCGCCGCCCATGGACACCTGCATCACATATAGTGTTACAGTTGCGTTGCCGACCTTTAAGGGATAGGAAGGGATGGGGAAGGGGAGTGGCCCTCCGGGTACCTCTCTCACCGAATGAAACGTGGTATGAGCCACTTTACGTCGATCTGAGAGGTCGTGGTATTTCACCGATCGAGCCGGCCTACTATGCAGCGTACTGCTTGGCTCTACCACTGTTACTCTACCATTGTTTGTAAAAATAATGCTTTCTTGTTTTATTTGGATAACTTATGTTGATTATTGAAAAACAGGAAAGAATGCATAATTTTATAACATATATAAAAATAAAATAAATTTTCAGTTCCTAACGATGCAGATGGAGAAAACTAATATTGAATTATATGATGTATCAAGTTTTCTGGTCATATAGTCGACCAAAAGCTATGCCAATGTTCTCTTCAAAATTTTGCGGGTAGAAAAAGTCCTTTTCTGCGTCGTGTGTATTAACGACGACACAAAGTGTTAACCCGCCTTTTCGTAATCCATTTGGTGAATACGAAATAACTCTGCCTTTATTTATGTATATCAAAGACGTGAACGTACAATAAAGTGTTGTCAGCGTAAACTTTTGTTTCATCTTTCATTTTATTATATAGGTATTCGCCATAACTTTTCATAAAATAACGGTTTTTAATTGGAAATAAAATACAAATTGTAAAAAAAGGCAAACAAAATATGTACCACGATAGAAAATTGGTTTTTGTACCTTTCTTCTTGGTATTATTATCATTTAATGATATTAATAATAATAAGTAGTAAGTCTCGGTGGTCGAGTCGTCGAGCACACGGTTTCTGAAACCAGAGGTCGCGGGTTCGAATTCAGGCACACACCAATGACTTTCGAAATTAATTTCGAAAGTTATGTGTGATAAATATCGATGACTAAAAACTTTGTGCCCGGTATGGCAATAGGTTCGCCAGCTATTCCATTTGGGACGTAAACATAACGGCGAGTCGAGGCTTAACAGCCACTGCCTACACCTTAGGGAAGAAAAAGACGTGAAGTTATGTATGTCAGTAGTAAGTCTTGTATGTGAAAGGAACAAAAGTAATTTGGAGTTTTTAACCTTTATGGCTACTTAAAAAAAATATAACCTCACAATATTTTTTTGATCGTTCCATATTTGAAACGATTAGGTTAAATGGCACATTGACAGCTAATCGATTAGCGTCAACAATATTGATGTATGAGCGATACGAATATTGACGTACCATCGAAGGACATTACCCTAGTGATAAATAATATCGATACTTGTTATACAGAATATACAAGAGAATAATTTGACGGTAAGAATCCTGCGGAACTTAGGTACCCATACTTCCCACGTTGTTAATAGTTATTAAGCAAATATCTTCAAAAGCAATCGACACTTTTCACTATACAAATAAATAATAATAGAGTGTATAATTACAATAAAATATTTTATTAAGTTATTTCAATTAATATGAGGGTGTTTTTTTATATAAGTATATATCAGTGGTAGATATGTCAGTATATGTCAGGTGTATATGTCAGTGGTAGAGTCACGCAGTTTGCGGCATGAATGGGCCGGCTCGACCGGTGAAATACCACGACCTCACAAAAGATCGACGTAAAGTGGCTCATGCCGCGTTTCGTTCGGTGAGAGAGGTGCCCGGAGGCCCACCCCCCTTTCCCATCCTTCCCTATCCCCTATCCCTTAAAGGTCGGCAACGCAACAGTAACACTATATGTGTTGCTGGTGTCCATGGGCGGCGTTGGTTGCTTACCATCAGGTGACACGCCTGCTCGTTTGCCCTCCTATCCCATAAAATAAAATAAATATGTACAAAATAAAGGTATATATGTATTAATATCCGTTATCTAGTATCCATAACACAAGCATTTAGTTGCTTAGCTTGGAACTAGAGGGCGCTGTGTGTATTGTGTCCAAAATATTGTTTATTTAATATAACCTCTTTATAAACACTTTTCACTTTATACATAAGTTCAGTTTTTAATTCACTCAAATTAATTTAATAAACTTTAACCATGCTTTCATGCTTTTTGCCATCTTTGCATATTAGAAACCGCGAAGATAAAAATAAATGTGCTTATATTAATTAAAATAAACACTAAAATGTCTTGTGCGCATGAGAGTCTATATATAATACATACATATATAACTTCACGCCAAATCCCTTGCGGGGTAGACAGAGAGAACAGAGCCCCATAACGCACGATTCTTACACGCCTCAATGGCTTCGTTGACTTTCTCAACTCTTTTCATGCACGCGCGTCGATTTTTAAGGCTCCTAAAATCAGCTTCCTCCAGAACAAGTTCTATTTGTTGTTCTATGGATTGCATTTTATATTATGTTTGAATACACCAAAATAATTTTATTTTTAATGTGTTTCGAGTTGTTTAATAAACGGGAGAGCCAGATTTGACACGACTTAAATTGAACTCTGTTTCTTTTTATATTAAATTCAAAAGGAGTTTTGGCGGGAAAGTAAAAGAGTCGTCATGTTCGTTCTTTCCATTATTGTCTAAAATTTGTGTAAATGTGGAAAATGGACCTAATAACCTCCTTAAGACATCGGGACAGCCCAGCTTGAGAAAAGAAATAACAATTCCTTTGGGGCACAACACATACATATATAATAACTTCACGCCTTTTGTTACCCGAAGGTGTAGGCAGCGGCTGTTAAGCCTCGTCTCGCCGTTATGTTTACGTCCCAAATGGAATAGGTGGCGAACCTATTGCCATACCGGGCACAAAGTTGGTCAGTCATCGGTATTTATCACACATAACTTCCGAAAACAATTTCTAAAAGTCATTGGTGTGAGCCAGTGTCTGGAATCGAACCCCGGACCTCTGGATCAGAGGTCGTGCGCTCGCCTACTGCGCCACCGAGACTTTTTTTGGGCACAAAGTTTTTGTAAATTTATTTTCATCTATAAAACAACTTGACGTACTTAGTGCATATGCAATTAAAATTGTTACATAACTCAATATTGGAAAGCTGTTATCTCTTTGGGTCATATGTTTTAAGACCATAAGCCTTTAAGCAGTTAATAATAACGTTATACTCCGAACCGTCATAGTAAAATTTATTATATTTATCTGATATTTATTATTACATAAACTAAATCCAGACGCGATTGTGCCTTCGAGGTATTCGCAGGTCCAGTGGTAAAGTACCTACTCTCATTCTGAATTAATAGTTCGTGGGATTGAATCCGGACTCACACCAATTACTTTTATGTGTAATAAATATCGATAACTGACGATATTATAGCGATAACGATTATAACGATATCACAATATGGTGACATATGGTTTTGCCATCTATTCCATTTAGGACGTAAAATTCGGCGAGTCTAAGATGCCTACCAGCTTTAACAGCCACTGCCTACACCTTCCAGTAGAAACAAGAGTGAAGATTGAAAAAAATATAATAGGCATTAATTAAATGAAACACAACTTACGTAGCTGACCATGGGTAGATTGAATGCGGCAGCCATTCGCCCTTCGTGTACGCAAGTCTCTTGCGGTCCAATGAACGCTGACACATTGGCTGCCCATAAAGCAGCAACCTGTTTGAAGTGCATACAGTCTATTTATTATGGAAATAATATACTCATCTATACATATAAAGAAAATTGCAGTGTCTGTTTGTAATACTGAAAAAGTTTTTTTTTTACGAAATGCAATTACGATATGAATATAGATACGCCAAAAATAACATTTTGTACAATTTTTGCCTGTATGTCTATCTGTTTGTGCCGGCTAATCGGACTTTGACAGGACTTTTCTGTATATCAGCTACCTATGTATGTAATAGGGAGTACTCGTAACTTCGGCTACTTTTAATTTATAAAAGATATTTTTCCTTATTTATTGCTTTTGAGGCGAAACAGTCAATCAGCTATCATATCAGCTAGTATACAATATACCTACATAACTCTTAAAGTCAAGTTATGATTGAATAGTTAAAACCTTTTTTTTGACGCGAGGAAATGCTTTATGCACTCTCCCCGCCTGGGGACGGCAGGGGGTAATGTGGGACTCCCAAAGCAGTAAACTGCAATCCGATCCTAGGGCTACCCACTAAAACCACGCGGTGGCCTTCCTCCGGCGTTGGGCTGGTCCAGAATACGCGTGCGGCCGGCCGCGCCCTCGACGACCCTCCCCGGCTGAACCGGGGGGTCATCCTTCCCGGGCCACGACCCGGGCGCACTTGCGGGCGGTGCGCCCTTGCGGCCCGCAGAAGGAGGCCACGGCCCTCCACTTCTCCTCGCCCGTGCGTCGCCGCGATCAACGTCGGCGAGGACAAGTCTCGCCCGATCCCGTCGACCAGGACTTCACGCTCGGCCGCCCATGCCGGGCAGACCTCCAGCGTGTGCTGGGCCGAGTCCAGCTCGGATGTGCAATGGTGGCAACTCGCCGTCTCATCTCTTTTTATTCGACTCAGATACTCACCGAAGCACCCTTGCCCGGTGAGTATCTGAGTCAGAATAGCTAAACCCTACCAAAGTTGAATGTTGATAATGTTGGCCAATGGATTCCACAATTTGCATATTCTAATATTAATATTTTGCCCAACCTCGCGATTCTTCACAACTCTTTAATGTATCACATCTTACACTTATAATTTTAATTCTCTCAGAGCATATAATAAAATAAGAAACATTGTAGTCTAGTAGTAAATTTAACAGAAGAATTAAAATATTCTTATTTCTAATTTTTGTTTAAAAGACAAAGGACCATTCGCACGGCACTCAACTTGAAGAATCTGAAAATTTTATATCCCGCAAGTTTACGAGCGGTACTGTGACAAAACGCGATAGAGATTTAATACAAAATAGAATTATTTTCTTCGCCATTACTGCAGTTTTGTAAGCAGAAAATTTCAGTAGATATTTCATAGTAAGAAACAAGTAAACTAGATGGTTACTTTCTTGGTAGATCTCTTGTCTCATGTTTCCTAAGACTATTAATTTAACAAAGCTAATCTGGTTAAAAGCTAGTTTATAACTTAGTTAAAGATACACAAAGAACATTTGAAAAAAGCAATTGGCGAAAGCAACATGATGAATTATTTGAATACATAATTCTAAACATTCCAAATTCAAAAGTTATGAGAAACACTTTTTTTTTTATGGGATAGGAGGTCAAACGAGCAGGCGTGTCACCTGATGGTAAGCAACTAACGCCGCCCAAGGACACCAGCAGCACATATAGTGTTACTGTTGCGTTGCCGACCTTTAAGGGAAGGGGATAGGAAAGGATGGGGAAGGGGGTGGGCCTCCGGGTACCTCTCTCACCGAACGAAACGTGGCATGGGCCACTTTACGTCGGTCTTCTGAGAGGTCGTAGTATTTCACCGGTCGAGCCGGCCCATTTATGCAGTAAACTGCTTGGCTCTACCACTCCTACACTTATTTTTTTTTTAAATTGCTTTTGTAATTTTACCTTAAAACTTGGGAACGTTTGTGACCAGTTCAAAAATGGAATGATAGATAGGTAAAAAAAGAGGTTATTTTATCTTTTTAATTTGTGAATGTTACGAATCATATAATGCCATATTAACTTATCTACTTCACTTTATATTTCATATATACGTAAACATAAAACCTTTTCCTTTTGCGACGTCACTTAGGTAAATAAAGAACAGGTACTTGAAAATGGCTTCAAAATAGTTTACTTTATTTTACAGCTTAAATATCACCATTGGGGCAGGAGCAGGAACATCGATAGATTTTAATTATTATTTAAAAAAAAACAGTTTGACATAAATAGTGATAGGGCATTTTTTATTTAATAAATGTATTCTGTTACCAAGACAGTTGTTCTATATTGAACAGCTCAGGTTCTAAATTTATTACGTATTTATGTAACTGGAAGCTTGCTAGAGGAAAGCGAACATTATTACTTGTTGAAAGTTTGTAACAAAGGAAGAGGAATATTTATTGCTTGAGGAAATATACTACTAATAGCAACTATTTGCGAAAGAACGAGCTGATATATATACATTTCTTATTTTATCGGTCGTTTTTTCAACATTTCACAAGATTTATAAAGACAATTCGTTAGAGGAATAATAAAAAAACGTGTCTTTAGTTTTATTACAACAGCATTTTACGAAATAAAAAACATATGACGGAGCACATGTACGAAATTATCAACGCCTCATAAAATCTGTTACTGAAACTAACATTAACACATCAGCGGTCCCAATTTTTTGACATTTGGATAGAAAATATTTGATTCCATTTTCAAAAAAATGCTGATTTTTAATCCATACGGTGCTCGGTTTATTATATCTACCCCGAAAGAGACTGGACGTGAAGTTGTACTGGTGTTTGCTAATTTAACTGTAAATATTGATAAAGTATAGAAAGACAGGAGACCACACGTAATTTTGAATGAATGGTCTGGTCTCTATTTAGGGGGAATAAGTTTCGCCATTCTTCGAGAAACATTCAAATCCTTACGCGGGAAGTTTTGTCGCCGTTGACAGCTCTGTTCGATACTAAACACGATGTAAATACGTAATCATCGGTGCGTCCAAAATTTTAGCGCAGTCAGTGGCCGAAAAGAGAACTAAGATCCTGCACATAATTGTATTATTTTGTATGTTTGGATATTATTTTGTACGTATTAGTATTGTTAAATTATCATGTTCTTATTAATGTATATGTCGGCTATACTGTGGCAGATTTAAAGTATAAATCAGCTAAAACTGTTGCTGGCAGCGATTGATGTTTTTATTTTTTGCCATAACTTCCGGTTCCCGCCTCTTGTATGTCTACTTTACATACTTTACTCAACAGCATTAATTCCGCCCAATTCCTTATAATAGATATAACTTTATCAAGATTTTTCCTCTTACTAGATTTATTGCCAATGTTTTCTTTCTATAAATCTATCTAAATAGATGAATAGATAAATACAAAAGTTATTTTTTTCAATGGTTGTCTATCTCTGTATCTGACTGTTTCAACTATTGATCAGTAATTAGAAAGAAAATTTGATTTAATGAAATTACTTCTGAACTCGAAGTAGTTAAACATTTTACTTCCATCTTCATTTAGCTTTCATAAAATTCCCGTTATTAGAATTTTTAAACGAATTCCTCTCCAATTATTTTATATTTCAGACAATGGCAATCTCGCTTGTCATTCCGAGTTTCTCCAAAAAGTATTGGAAAACAAATACAAACTCGTTTGTTCAACTTGTACAAAAAAAATACGTAACAAAAAGTCTTTAATTTCGTATCGAAAAAGGAATCTATAGTAATTACCGTTTTATGCGTTAGGTTGGTACGTCAAGCTGGCGCACAGAGGGTGGTGTTAATGTGGACCTGATGTGTTTTACTTGTTACTTGCAAAAGCTTTTGTTGCTACAATATGGTGTTACTATGTGTGATATATAATTAAATTAAATATTGCTCGGGTTGATGACTCCATTTAAAAATCTTTTCCATCACGCTACAAGTACGTATCGAAATTTTCTTGAAAAAAAAAATAGTAATATGGCTTTCATGTTCATGTATTTATTTATGGTATGTTATAAAACAAACGGGCAAATATTGAAAACAAGCATCTTGGTAAAGAAACTTTTTAAATTATAACTTTTAGTCTCCTCTTATCTAAGGTAATTAGGTGTAATAGTTTTGTTTGTTCCGAGATTTTATGAATTTAAGTTCAGGTACTTATTGCCGTACGTTCACAACAAAAGAAAAATAAACGGAAAGTGTATCTAAAAACATTAGCAGAAAAGCCCAGCTAGCAATCCACAATGCAGTCCTGCTCCCAACGCTAACTTATGGAAGCGAGAGCTGGGTATGGCAGAGTGTGCATGAAAGTAGAATAAACGCGGTAAAAATGAGGGCACTGCGCAAAATCTGCGGAGTGACTCTCGCTGACCGCGTAGAAAACAAGGTTGTAAGGAAGGAAGTTTGAAAGAGTGTGTCGGTGTGGGTGTAAAAGTAAGAAAGGGCATTCTCCGATGGTTCGGACATGTAGAAAGAATGGATGATGCAAGACTGACTAAGCAGATATACAATGCAAAAGCGGATGGATGTAGGAGTCGAGGACGGCCAAGACACACATTCCTTGACCAAATAGAACGTGTTCTGGAGGAAAGTGATGTTAGGAGCCTCAAAAACCGACGCGCGTGCGTGAAAAGAGTTATGAAAGTCAACGAAGCGAGTGAGGCGTGTAAGAATCGTGCCTTATGGCGCTCTGTTATCTCTGCCTACCCCGCAAGGGATTTGGCGTGAAGTTATGTATGTATGTATGTATGTATCTACTTATTTATACGTTCAAGACTCTATAGCTTATGAAGCGATTTCATAAAGTTTTCACACAATATACAAAATATTTTATGTTCGATTATCAATTTAAAAAAAAAAAAATGTATATGTGATGACATTTTTGATACGAACTTTTTGAGTATTTTTGATATTTATCACACATAATTTCCAAAAAGGATTCCGAGAAATCATTGGTGTGAGCCCGGAATCGATCTCATGACTTCTGAATCAGAAGAGGTCGACCACAGGACTACCAGGACAGATGCGGTTATAAGTATGATAAATATCGATGACTGATAACTTTGTGCCCGGTACAAGAGAATAGGTTCGCCACCTGTTTGGAATGTAACATAAAGATTCGAAGAAAATGCGTGAAATGATGTTTCAGGATTGTTAAAGAATTTACAAGACAAAACTGTGGAAAACTAGTAATTGATTCTTGACCAACACCATAATGTAAAAAAAGATACCAAAGATTTAGAGTTTACGACAGTTGCATTTTATCAGTGAATTAATTATCTTGTAGTTCATTTTTCCTTATTTATATTTTTAAAGCTGTAGATTCAGGTCCATGGCGGACGTTCGTAATTTAAATATGTTCTGTTGTTGCCACAGAGTAGCTAAGCCGATTTACCAAGAATTCACGGCGGATTGAACTGTGACAAATGTGTGTTGTGACATTTAATGTAGCTAAATATGAAATAGAAATTCTTTCATCTCTCGTGCGTGCTAATACTTACAGATCAAAGGTGCGAGCACGGTAATTATCATACAGTATTCCAATTTTCTAAAAACCCCGATCCCCTTTCTCCTTCCTTTCTTCCCTCCTACTCCCTTAAAGCACGCAACGCACCACGGTGTTCATGGGCGGTTACCATCACGTGACCCACTTGCTCGTTTGCCCTTCTATCCCATACAGGGCGCATACCGAGAATAAGGCGCGAAGGCATATCTCGCGGTTAGTCAGTAAGGAATTGGAATACTGTATCATAATATTACCGTGGTTTGTGGTCGGTTTATATATTTTTTAATAATCATATAAACTTAATACGTTCGTCTCATTTCCATTTTCACGGAAACAAAGGTTAATGTTATAAATATCTATCATACAAATTGTTAAATAAAGTATTTATGAGGCAAGTATTTATGACGTAAATGGATATAATAGTATCAAGCGATGCGAATACTAAGAGCGAAATTAATTAGATTGTAAATCATGTAATATCGTTTAAGATTCAGAACATATATTGTTTTATTTAATTCCCCTATGAGGCTATTTTTTACTTCGTTTCTTATTTTTATTCCTTACTGTTTTAATCAGAGATGGCGTGGTAAATAAGTAAGAATTGATTGAAACTTTAATTCAACGTTATGCCACACAGTTCGCGGCATGAATGGGTCGGCTCGGTCCGTAAAATACAAAAACCTCTCAGAATATCGACGTTAAGTGGCTCATGCCGCGTTTAGCGCGATAAAAGAGGTATCCTGAGGTACAACTTTTATTGTCAATCATTTACAGTTCAAGCTGTACTGCTGTGGAACCAATTACCCGTAGAAATCAGAAAAGCGCAATCCTTTACCATTTTTTTAAATCACGGCTCACACAGCATTATTTAGCACTACAGTAGCATTGTTAGCCCTACTATATTTGTATAAGTATATCTTATCTTATATCTTTAAACGAGCAATTCTTGTATATATATATATATGTATATATGTATATGTATAATTGGAATCTCGGAATCGGCTCCAACGATTTTCATGAAATTTAGTATATAGGGGGTTTCGGGGGCGATAAATCGATCTAGCTAGGAATCATTTTTAGAAAATTTCATTTTATCGTGTTTTATCGATAATCAACTTAAACATCAACTTACTTTTTGGAATTCCTGACATCTATTGGCGAATGCTATAATTATTTTAAATTGTGAGCAACTAACTTGCTTTAACGACAACAACACTAAAGCTATTCCAGCAGATGGCGTTGTTTATAAAAAAAAAGAAAATACCGAGCAAAGCTCGGTCATCCAGATATTATTTTTTATGTATTTATTATATATATATGTATATATATATATATGTATTTTTATTTTATTATTATTTTTTGTATCAATACGTATGTTAATGTCGTATTGTACAAATGTAGTTTGAGAATGTATTTATGTAAGTCTATGTATGTGTATTTAATTTAAATATGTATTAAGGATATGTTTATTGTTGTTATATATATTTTTGTTTAATTCACCGACAACCATTTATCTACTTTCTTTCTTTGCATGAAATGGTTGTCCGGAAGAAATTGCCTTGAGCGTTAGGACCGCCAATTGTATAAATTTGTGTTGTTTATAATTTGATTGTTAATATCACTATTTTAAGTACAATAAAGAGTATTCTATTCTATGTTATTCTACAACGCTTCCCCTCTCCCTTCCTATCTCCCCTCCCCATTCCATATCCCACCCCTTCCCTATCACATTTTAAAGGCCGGCAACGCAACTGTATATAATATTTGTTGCATGTACCTATGGGAGACGTTAGGTGCTTACCATCAGCTGACACGCCAGCTCTTTGCCTACTTATCGCATAAAAAACCCATCATTATTTAAAATTTCACAAAAATATTTACGACAGCAAAAAAATAAAATCTTTTTGAGCACAGGTGTGATTAATGATGTACTGTTTTGTACTGGCTTCGATCCACCAAAACAAAGAGCCTTATTGTTTGTTCAGGTGCCTCGAAAACACGAAGAGGGTGGCAGAGATAGAGCACCAACGGTATATTGACAAATAGACGTTAATATATTAAATATTAGAGAAAATCCGTTGCCAAATAACAGCTTAATGGTGATGTTCTACCTGTATACGAGTAATATTTGAGGGCTCCAAGAAGATTTACTATGTCGGTTACAGGAGATTGAGAGAGTGTTATTTCAGCTGCTAATGCTCAGCTGCTTTCATTTCTGTTTTGAAAGTCTCTAATTTGAATCAACGCGCCAATGAGTGCTTTATAAGAATGGGTTTCGGTCGTCCAGTGGTCGAGCATTTTTATTTCCATTTGGTAAACATAACGGAGAGTCGAGGCTTAACAGCCACAGCCTACACCTTCGAGTAAAAAAGGGCGTGAAGTTATGTTATTATAAGAATGGGTTCTAACGCATGGATATCTGTAATACCAATAGGGTTGCGTTGCCGGCTTTTAGGTTGGTTAAGTGGGATATGGGGATTCTTTCTGATACCTACCACGCCGAACGAAATCCTGCCATATAGTAGAAGATCCGAACCTACATCGACCTTCACCGAGCTGATAATAGAATAAAATTTATTTTATAATAAATTTAGTATATTAAAAAATATATTAAAATAGGGTTGTCAAAAAAAATCCTGGACAGTATATTATTAAATTAAAATTAAAATTTTTAAAATTCGCAAACCCTTATTAGGACCAAATTTTTTGCAGACAACCCTATATCAACGTGTTCGTAATAAAACAGCGATTATACTGATATAATTTTTTTTTTATTATCATAACAAGTGAAAGTAACTAGTATCGATATACCTGTTTATACCTGGCAACCTATTAGCTTGTCCAGGTAAGTTATAGACAACCCTACGTCTGCACATTCTATATGTATACTTTAAGTCCAGCATAAAATTTTCTTATTATCTTGATGTTGCAACATTTCATGAAAAATCATTTTTTAAAAAATAATTAAAAATATACTGTCCAGGATTTTTTTTGACAACCCTATTTTAATATATTTTTTAATATACTAAATTTATTATAAAATAAATTTTATTCTATTATCAGCTCGGTGAAGGTCGATGTAGGTTCGGATCTTAGACCAATATGGAGGGTATAGGTTGGACACCTAGGAACTAAAAAAAACCCATAGTCCATCAGGTACTTAGGGCGTGGAATTAATCTACACATTACTAAGCGTATACTGAGTACCAAATGATAGACTTGTATGGAAATAAAATGGTAAGAAGAAAAAAATCTTTTGTTCTTTTTTGCAACATATCTATAATTCCCTTACATCAATAATTTACTTTTACCTACTTTATAAGTTATTTTATCACCAATGTGGGGCAGTTATCACATTACTTATCTACTTTCAGCGATTCCGTAACGAAAAAAGTTTTGTGGTGAATTATGATGACAGTTCTCTTTACATAAAAACAAACTATACTTTCAGAGGAAAACCCACAGAAAACTTCAAGTGATAAGTTTTTGATATTGTACTATAAATAGAAAGAAATACATATTATACGATCATGCCACCATTCTCATGGGGGTATGCACAGACTACTTATTTCCATAAATATCGATGACTGAAAACAAACAATTCCATTTGGGACATAAACATAACGGCGAGACGAGGCTTAACAGCCGCTGCCTACACTATCGGGTAACGAAGGCGTGAAGCTATGTTATGTGACTTCTTTTCGTTTGCTACGATCCTGACATACATTTCTCGCTTCCTCCACTCTAATTTTTTTATGGGATTGGAGGGCAAACGAGCATGGGTGTCACCTGGTGGTAAGTGACTAGCGCCGCCCATGAACACCTGCAACACACGTACTGTTACAGTTGCGCTGCCGACCTTTAAGGGAATAGGAAGGGATGGGGAAGGGAGGTGGGCTTCTGGTTACTTTACGTCGATCTTCTGAGGGGGTAGTATTTTACCGGTCGAGCCGGCCCATTCATCCAGCGAACTGCTTGGCTCTACCACTCCTAAAATTACACTTCCATAGACATTCTAAATGCTCTTGACTTGCCCTTTCTCTAATATTGCATGAGTTTGAAGGTAATAAGTTGAGGTAATAAGCTGAGGTCGAACTTTACCGACCTGCTCTTTCACACTTATGGTGTATAAGTACCTTAAATATTGTTATATGTACAATATTGTAAAGTAGGAAAATTAGAGAGAATATCGTTTAAAAAGAAAGCACATTGTTCGATGTTTCAGGCATGTAGAATGGAAGATGGGCGACAGACTAAGCAGATATATAGCACAACAGGGAAAGGTCCAATCTGTAGGTGACGTCACAAGCCTAAAAACCGACGAATTATGAATGTCGACGAAGCGAGTGACGTATTTAAGAATCATATCTTATGGAGCTCTGTTCTTCCTACCTAGCCCGTAAGTGATTTGGCGTGAAATTATGTAAGTGTACATATTATGTGATGAGTAAACTTTGCACATTATGGCGCGAAAAAAAATGTCTTCGGGAATATTACCAATAATGTGAAATTTCTCGAGAGTAATCTGTGTTCAGGACCTGTGAAAGAATAATGGACTTGGAGTGAGTCCACGCTTCCAATGATTTATAGAGAAATTTTGCCAACCGATTGGAAAAATGGCTCATGAGATGCCTCTAATATTCTATAAGTAATTTTAAGCTATTTAACTGTACACACTAAATGTTTCGAAGGTGTTGTTGGATGTTTGTTTACGAGATTACCGGGTTCGGATCGTGACATTTTAATTAATTTTCCGGCTAAGTAAAACAATGTCTTATGGTTTATTAATAATTCCTATCTTCTATGTCGCGGAAAATAAATATTTTAACAGATATAATAAATAATACGGCCTTATATTGATCACAAACAGTTCAACAATCGATAATTATATCATAGACTAGCAGACCGCGCGAATTTCGTACCGCCATATTTTATACATTTTCCACTAAAAAGATTACTGCCGAAATCATATTAATACCCCAAAGCTTTCATCATAAATGGACTATCTAACACTAATATTAATTTCAATTCAGGTTATTGATACATACATACATAACTTCAGGCCAGATCCCTTGCGGGGTAGGTAGAGAGAACAAAGGGCCATAAGGTACGATTATTACACACCTCACTTGCTTAGCTGTTGATATTAGCGACTAACAACCAAGATATATTATGGTGATAATATTATCAATTTCAATCAACACTATAAGTAATAGTAGTCCGATGCTTTTTGTCAACTTTTAGTTTTTTTTTAATACTACTTGAACAACCTTTTTTTTTCTTTGTTCATTGTCTTTCTACAAAAAAAAGACCGGGTCACCACATGTTTTAACCAGCATGTGTTTTTTATAATTTAAATGGTGTCGATTTGGCACCTTGGTATTACTCTTATCAAAATAAATTCACTACATTTTAAAAGAGATCACGATATTAAAAATACTAATAGATGGGCAACTCTATTTGGTATGATGAAGACCGTAAAGTCTTTATATTTTAGCAAAATACGCCAAGTCGAGGTGTGTGGGTATATCTTGCGCTTCGTCCATTTATATGAAGTTGCAATATTGTAGAGAATTAAAAATAATAGATATTATCATATCTGCTTAGAGAAGTAACTGTGAACTAACGCTAACTTTGACAAAGGACTTTGGATACATAGATAAAATATTTTTAAAAAGTACGTTCGTTTTAGATATTTAGATCACATTAAAGGAATTAGGTACCCTTAAATAGACAGTGGTAGAACCAAGCAGTTCGCTGCATGTATGGGCCGGCTCAACCGGTGAAATACCACGACCTCTCCGAAGATCGACGTAAAGTGGCTCATGCCGCGTTTCGTTCGGTGAGAGAGGTACCCGGAGGCCCCCATCCCCCTTTCCCCATCCTTTCCTTTCCCCTATCCCTTAAACGTCGGCAACGCAACAGTAACATTATATGTGTTGCTGGTGTACATGGGCGGCGTTGATTGCTTACCATCAGGTGACATGGCTGCTCGTTTGCCCTTCTATCTCATAAAAAAATGCAATTTTTAGGCTATCGCGTATGCATATTACATAAATATAATGAACGGGAAATAACGCCACACGTTTAGGTAAACAAAAAATCCAAAATTAAATAAAAATCTAATTTACGTGTCTTATTAGACTCGGAAATCATCATCATTTAGCAGACCGCGCGAACTATGCACCGCCATATTATATACATTTATAACTAAAATTTATTGTCCCACTCTAATTAATAACTTAAACTTTTCTCAATAAATGGGCTCTCTAAAACTAATATTTTTTTCAATCCAAACCAGTAGTTCCTGATACATACATACATAAATTCTCGCCAAATTCCTTACGGGGTAGGCAGAGAGAACAAAGTGCCATAAGGCACGATTCGGCCATACGGCCTCACTCGCTTAGCTGGTATCTATTAGCGTACTGACAATCAAGACATTGATAATATTTACAACTTCAAAGAAAGCTTTATTAGCAATGCCACATAAGAACAATGAATATCAATGAACTTGTCCCAAGTTTTTTTTCAACCTTTAGTTTTTTTAATACTACTTCTTTTGACTTCAAGGAAAAAACGGTACACCATATGTTCAAACCGGGGTAGCTAACTCACAGTGAATGTTTTTTTTTATAAGTCAAATGATGTCTGTTTTGCGATTATGCTTATCGAAATAAATTTACTACATTTTAAAAGAGATCACGATCTTAATAATGTAAAGTTTATTACATATATATTATCTAGAATGTATTATAAATCAGTCAAAATGTTGTTGGTTTTTTAAACGACATTGTATGTAATAATTTTAAAAATTAATAATTCCAGCTAGGCAATAAATCAGAGTTATCATATTAATTAACTTCTATAGTAATGATCTTTGATACCTATTTAATGGATTTAATGCGAGCGAAGCCGCGGGTTAAAGCTAGTAACTTTTATAAATAAAAATACCACAAAATAGGATTAAATACTACGAATTTTAAATTCTAATTAAAGTATTGAGCGATATGATGACAAAGAGAGAAACGACAACACAACTTCACGCCTTTTCTACTCGAAGATGTAGGCAGCGGCTGTTAAACCTCGTTTCGCCACTATGTTTTCATCCCAAATGGAATAGGTGGCGAACTTATTGCCATACCATTCACAAAGTTTATAGTCATCGATATCTAAATACATATAACTTCCGAAAACAATTTCAAAAAGTCATTGGTGTGAGCCAGAATTCGAACCCGCGACTACTTTATTCAGAAATGGGGTTCTCGACAATTGGACCACCGATACCTTTTAGCAAGAAACGAACGTAAAAAAATCTACCTGATAGCTGTCGCGGTCCGAGCTGTCCGAGTCGGATACATCTTCCGTAGTGTAACTAAATATTTCCGTATGAAATGAATACTTACATTTTGTATTTTGCGATATCTTTTGAATTAAATGTCCGAATTGAATTATTCAAAAAGTTCTAGAAAGGTATTGAAACTGTCTTTTTATTGAAGTAATTTATTTTAAGGAGAATTAATACCAAGGTACAAAATAAACCATTTTTATAACGACATCAATTTAATTATTTTAAAATATTCAAAAAACACTTATTGTGAGATAACTACAATAGTTAGACATATGGCATCGCGGACTTTTTTATAGACAAATTTATGTTCTATAAAAGTGTAGTACATTTTATTGTTCTAGAATCTATAGTTTTCGCAGCGTTCACGATGTAAGAATTATTTTCGAGTCATTTTCTTACACCTTGGGTTACATTACTGGACTTATAGTAAGGATCCCTAATTAATTTGAAAATATAATATATCCTAAAGCCTTCCTCAATAAATGGACTATATACCACTGAAAGAATTTTTAAAATCGGACCAGTGGTTTCTGAGATTAGCGCGTTCAAACAAACAAACAAACAAACAAACAAACTCTTCCGCTTTATAATATAAGTATAGATTAGAACTTCCAACATTCTAAAGATACGTTTCAATATTAAAACATAACACAACTTCACACTTTTTTCTACCCAAAGGTGTAAGGCAGTGGCTGTTAAGCCTCGACTCGCCGTTATGTTTACGTCCCAAATGGAATAGGTGGCGAACCTATTGCCATACCGGGCACAAGATTTTAAATTAAAAATAAAACAAAAATTTTATATTAAAAATTACGATAAAATTGTACCGTGCAATGTTTTTCCTTTCCTTGATATTGAAGATTTAACTATTTAATGGCGTAGTTAATAGACTTTTACAGGACAGCGCTCTTCTGCGCCACCACGTTTTCACCTACCATCAGGTGAAGACGACTGGTAAGGAGAAAAAAAAATGAAGTGTAACTAACCTGTTTTATAGAGACCTCTTCCTGTCCATAAGTTTCTGCAACGACGAAGTCCAAAGAGTGGCCCATCGGCCCTAAGAGTTTCTCGTTCACTTCATCCACAGCCATGGATATTGCACCTGTTAATAACATCACATTTAATCATAGACATTATTTCAGAATTTAAAAACATACATACATAACTTCACGCCAAATCTCTTGTGGGATAGGCGGAAAGAACAGAGCGCATAAGGCACGATTATTGCACACCTTACTTGCTTCGTTGACTTTCAAAACTCTTTTCATGCACGCGCGTCGATTTTTGTTTATATCAAAATTTACCAGATGTATAGGAAAGTCGACATATATAGAACATGTTCTATAAATATTTTTTTAAACATTGAAGTTATAAACAGTTTCTAAAAAGAAATTTTGAAAATTTTATAAATGCCTATTCTCATTAGACAAGAATATGCAAATGTCACTGTCTAATAAAACAATTCAGCAGTGGTAGAGTCACGCAGTTCGCTGTACGAATGGGCCGGCTCGACCGGTGAAATACCAGGACCTCTCAGAATATTCGACGTAAAGTGGCTTTTGTCGCGTTTCGCTCTGTAAGAGAGGTATCCGGAGGCCACCCCTTTCCGGCCCACTCCCGACCCCGTCCATATCCTATTGCAACGACCGGAAACGCAACTGTAACACTATATGTGTTCAGGTGTCAATGCTCGGCGTTTGTTGCTCACCATCACGTGACACGCCTGCTCGTTTGCCCCCATCTTGATTTCCATTCCGTACAATGTTACTTACCTACTCAGGATGCTTTAAAGAATATTTAAATTGTATAGTTTCAAAAATTAATCTTCAGCTTATATCATCAGGACTTTTAAATTAATTACTCTATGATCAAAACAACTTTTAGGATTATATCACGTTTATTTATTATTTATTTATATTTATTTCCCGACGTTTCGAACTCTTTACAGAGATCATTTTCACGAGATTCGCGAAAATCTTAGAAATAAATATATATATATATATATATTATTATATATATATATAAAAAAATTACTCTATTCATACAGTTCATATACACAAATAAACCCGCTCTGAATATTTTAAAATATGTTGTATACTGTTGATTATAATCCTAGCTAAGTATAATAAAACAATGACTGACATGGGAAAGCTTTTAAGACCGCTTACAGAAAATTAAGTGACATTTTACATGACTTATTATAATATCTAGAGCTAAATATGTCTCGAATCTTCCATAGATTAAAACTTTAAATTTGAGTGATACAATATATATATATATTTATAGTGATATACATTCCATAACAAAATAGAACGTGTTCTGGAGGTTGGTGATGTTAGGAGCCTTAAAAATCGACGCTCGTGCATGAAAAGAGTTTGACTTTATCAAAGAGCGAGTGAGGTATGTAAAAATCGTGCATTATTGGGCTCTGTTCTCTCTGCCTTCCCCGCAAGGAATTTGGCTTGAAGTTATGTATGTATATATATACAATATTCAATGCTCTTTAGAAATGGCAAAAATTCTTTAAATCTACGTTAATAATAATAATAATCTCTCGTTTCACGCGTTTGTTTTTTTTTCTTTATTATATTTGTTAATGATTTTTAACGTTTTGACCTATGAAATTAAATATGTTCTATTTGAGAAAACTCATAATCTTTATAATTACCTGAAATGACTCGACCCGGTCTTTGGTAGCTATAATCGCCTGGCCGTCGCTGTGAACCCGTCAGGTAACCGAGTGTGAACTTTTCACAATTTCCGTTCTTGAGTAAAACTAGAAGTCCCCAGCACGAATGCCACTGAAAAGCAAATGCTATATTTAAAAAGCATACATATAGGTTATTTCCATCTATTTATAGACTATTCATAGATTTAAAATAATATAAATCACAACTTTACGCGTTTACCTACTGGAAGGTGTAGCAGGAGCCATACACCGGGCATTAAGTTGCCGGTCATCGATATTTATCACACATAACTTCCAAAAATAATTTCAAAAAGTTATTGCTGTGAGCCCAGACTCCATCCCACGACTTCTTGAATAGGAACCGGGGTACTTGCCACTGAACCGCCGAGACATAAATAGGTATTATAGTTAGTCCGCATTGATACATTACGTGACTTACCGGCCGCACAATACTTTAGGGTTTTACGAATAACGTAACATAACATAACTTCACGCCTTTTCTACTCGAAGGCGTAGGGCAGCGGCTTTTAAGCCTCGTCTCGCTATGTTTAAATAATTCTGAAACCCACAAATATTTCTCTTCTCCTTTGTTACAGATCCTTCTTTAAATAACTGCTTAACTTCCTTTTGTTGTTCATTTATATATCCTTTTGTAATTTAGTTTAATATTTCCCTTTTTCAAAATCACAAATCATTTAATTATTATTAAATATGGTGAATTTAAAAATTATGCTGCCTAAAATAACTGCCACTTTATTCTACAATCAGTATTTGCGTGTAAAAATAAGTATAAATGCGCGTTTTTAGATCATTCAACTTTACTCTCCATTCCGGTCAAATGGGTTTCGTGTTGCTAGCAATACATACGTACACAAAATAAACTATAACACGGAAATAGTTTATGGATTCATAAATATATATGGGTATGCCTACATAATAATATATGTTACTTACAGAAATAATTTAAAATCAATACTAAAATTACGACGAGGAAATATTTGTTTGTAACCGACAAACTCTGAAAATTATTTACCGATTTTAATAATCTTATTATATTTTGCCATTAGAACTATTGGCGACTATAACTATAAATATTTGTTTGTTATTTGTATTAAAATAACTTTAAAATCTTACTTTCGTACTTATATCTAGATGATCTAATTATTTTGTTTCACGTTCTGCGCAGGAAGAACCTTTTAGGCAATAAACTGATAGTTTAAGCCAACTACTTTACTGGATTAACAGTGGTAGAGCCAAGCAGTTCGCTGCATGAATCGGCCGGCTCGACCGGTGAAATATCACGACCTCTCAGAAGATCGACGTAAAGTGGCTCATGCCGCGTTTCGTTCGCTAAGAGAGGTACCCGGAGGCCCTTTCCCCATCCTTTCTTTTCCCCTATCCTTTAAAGGACAGCAACGCAACAGTAACACTATATGTGTCGCTGGTGTCCATAGGCGGCTTTGGTTGCTTACCATCAGGTGACACGCCTGCTCGTTTGCCCTCCTATTCCATAAAAAATTTATAATAATCATAATTTTTCTCATTTATCATTATTTCTTAGCAAAATTTATTCGATGCCTTAATAAATTATAGCTTTTGTGTTTTTTTTTAATATGTTAGTGTAAACTTTCATTAAAAATCCCATAAGTAGTATCTTTACCTACGAGAACAACTTGATGCAAGCATACATAAAAAATGGGTAGTTACAGTAATTTATTCAAAAAATACTATTTCAAGACCACATTTGTGTAATTGTAATGAATATGTATATGAATAGAGTAACATGTGTGTCTGTAAGTCGACACCGACTATGTTTAACGCATTTGTTTGGCTGTTATTGCAAAATAGTGCACCCACGATTAACTTAAGAAATCAAAATCAATCACTATAATCACAAATATAATATGGTGAAGTTGATCATCTATTAAATTACAGAATAAACTTTATTCCTCGATCCAGCACAATTTAAGCATGTGGAAGTCAAGGACTGACACTTTCCATGACCAAATTGAACGTGTCCTTGCGATGGTGATATTGGAAATATAGAAACCGACAAGAGTGCATGAAAAGTATTATGAAAGACGGTGTGTAAGTCGTTCCGTCCTTTCTGCCTGTTCTCTTCTTCTGCAATCTCTGATGATTGTGATATTTTCTGAAGCCTCTTGCCCTGTTCTCTTTCCCTTTCTCACGAGCTCTACATAGAACGTAGGTACAGGATACAAGGCGGCTGAGCTTCGAGTCCTGGTCGACGGGTTCGGGCGAGACCTGTCCCCGCCGGCGTTAACCGCGGCAATGCTGACGGGCGAAGAGGAGTTGAGAGCTGTGGTCTCCTTCTGCGAAGCTGTGATGCTCCAGAAGGAGGCCGGCGAGCGGGATCGGGAGAGAACCGGTCCCGCCCGGTTAACCGTATACTGGTCCACCCTAACGCCGGAGGAAGGCCGCCGCGAGGTTTTAGTGGGTAGCCCTAGGATCGGATTGCAGTTTACTGCTTTGGGAGCCCCACACTACCCCGTGCCATCCGCAGGCGGGGCTGTATATAAAGCATTTACTCGCATAAAAAAGGTACAGGATAGGCACATACCGCACTAAAATAAAATACCTTAAAACAGTCTATATAACTTCAAAAGTAAAACAGGTCAGAGATGAAATGATATAAAAATCTAATTTTAAACACTCAAATAGTTCACACATTATAAACAGATGTAAAAATTCTATCTAAGAAATTATCTGTTTCCTATGTAGATTATTAAGTTTATTTTTTTTTATTAGCTTCATTTCACTGTTTCTTCGAATTCATCTGCAATTCGTAAATGATGATAATATTTAGTTTTGAAAATACAAAATAATAACATAACATAATAACTTCACGCCTTTTGTTACCCGAAGGTGTAGGCAGCGGCTGTTAGCCTCGGCTCGCCGTTATGTTTACGTACCAAATGGAATAAGCCATCGATAGCCATACCAAAGTTTTCAGTCATCGATATTTATCACACTTAACTTCCGAAAACAATTTCAAAAAGTCATTGGTGTGAGCCAGTCGAACAGATTGGTCGCACCCGGACCTCTGGATCAGAAGCCGTGTGCTCTCCCACTGGACCACCGTGACTTTTCCAAGATTATAAAGCAACTTTTAAGAGCCATAAACTGAATATAATGAAATAAGAAATTTAACACAGCATTTTCACAGCAATTATCTTAGTTTGTTGAATTACTATTTTATAATATCGAAATTAAAAATATACACTGAATTTCCGTCCTTACGCTGATTCGCCAGCGTGGTGTCAAAATAAGTTCAAATTAAAAAAAAATACTGTCAAATTGGGAAACCTTTACAAGCTCGACTATTTAATTTTTTTTTCTAAAGGCTTTTAAAAAAGAATCTAACATTGAGTTGTAATACTCCTTATAATGTGGCAGGCTGACCAGGCGAACTTTGTTCCGCATCAAAAGTAATAAATGAGAAAAATTTGGATATGTTGATGCTGTAATACGAAAATATAAGAAAATAGTATTTACGAAAATTCATAAATATTTGTTTAAATTACATACATATTGATCTTTGTAAAAAGCAAAATATATTAAAGACACCTAACCGGATGAAAATTAATGGTGTAATATTTAAAATCGCTTCGTAAATAAGACATTGTTTTACGTAAAAAGGTAAGAAATAAAAATATAATTGTGGGTTATCCCTAAAAACCCGCATCAGAATCTGTTGCGTAGTTTTAAAGATATAAGCATATAAGGGGACAGGTAGCGACTTTGTTTTTTAATGTGTAATGATAAAGATCTCTCTATCTAGATCTCCAAACAAAACATGCCAAGTGTCAAATAAGCGGAAAAAAATATTTTGGCAATATACAGAAGTTTTTAAAAGACTCGTTGTCTGGAGGCATTTAAAAGTAGGATAAATTTAAATTTAAACATAATAATTTAGCAAAAAAAAAAGAATTTGACAGTCCTGTCAGTTGATTATTAAAAGATGCGTTCAAACAGTAGTCGAAACTCATTTAGTGTACAATGTTGGTATAAATAGAGCTAGTAAGAGATATTTACGTAACAGTAACCGGGTTAATACGTGACTGTCATGCATTACTTAATTATTTTGATGCACTTCAATGATGCTAAATATACATGAATAGCCTGGAACAATCCCAGAAATAATAAATATTCCACCATCTACGTTAATATGGAAGACCCAATTGCAGCTATTTAAGTGCGGTCTCCAATATATCTACTTGCATTATCAATAGATAATTTTAGTTTAAATATTAACTATTATCTAAAGAAATAATGCTTAAAGAATTAGAGAAAGAATGGATGATGCAAGATTGACTAAGCAGATATACAACGGAAAAGCGGATGGATGTAGGAGTCTAAGACGGCCAAGACACACATTCCGTGAGCAAATAGAACGTGTTCTGGAGGAAGCTGATGTTAGGAGCCTCAAAAATCGACCCGCGTGGATGAAAAGAATTATGAGAGTCAACGAGGCGAGTGAGGTGCGTAAGAAACGTGCCTTATGGCGTTCTGTTTTCCCTACCTAGCCCGCAACGGATTTGGCGTGAAGTTATGTATGTATGTATTATAATAGGTTGGGGAAAAAGTATTTTCGTATTTTTGTATGAAAAGTCAAGACATTTTTTTCAAAGTTTATTTACATTTATTTACAATATATATGTACCGTTTTGTTGAATAACTTTCTGCCATTTTGTGGGCAGAGACATTATCCCGTTACTGTAGAAACTTTGGGACTTCTGATCAAAAAAACGGGACAAATAGTTTTGGCAGTCCTCTCTTGAGGTCAACCTTACAGAACCTAAAGAATTCTGAAGAGACCGAAACAGGTGAAAATCTGAAGGCGCAAGGTCAGGGCTATATGGTGGATGCACTAGGACCTCCCAGTCGAACTCTCTTAATTTTTGCTGAGTGGCTAAAGATGTGTGTGGTCTAGCGTTATCGTGATGAAAGACCACACCCTTCCTGTTGATCAATTCCGGCCGTTTTCTCTCGACTGCTTCCTTTAATCTCATCAGTTGCTGGCAGTAAAGATCAGAATCGATGGTTTTGCCGGACGGTAAAAGCTGATAATGAACAATGCCCTTCCAATCCCACCATACACACAGCATCACCTTATTTCGTGTTAGGCCAGGTTTGGCCACAGTCTGTGAAGCCTGGCCAACTTTTGACCACGACCTTTTTCGCACGTTCTTGTCGTACGTGATCCACTTTTCATCGCCAGTTATCAATCTCTTCAAAAACGGCTCGGTTTCATTACGTCTCAATAATGAATCGCAAATGAGTACACGGTTCATTAAGTTTCTTTGAGTGAGCTCGTGTGGCACCCAAATATCGAGCTTTTTTGTATAACCAGCTTTCTTCAAATGGGTCAAAACTGTTTTGTGGTCAATTCCCAGTTCTTCAGCTACATCGTAACTACTAATATGCCGATCTTGCTCCACTCTTTCAAAAATGGCGTCCATTTTATTCGTAACAGGGCGACCAGAGCGAGGTGCATCTTTAACAGCAAAATTTCCGGACTGAAAACGTTTGAACCAAATTTGTGCTACTCTTACTGACACTGCATCAGGTCCATAAACATCACAAATTTTTTTCACTGCTTGAGTTGCATTTTTGCCTTTTTTATAATAAAATTTTAAAATGTATCGAATTTCTTCATTAGATTCACTCATTTTTAGGGAGAGAAAAACAAATGAAAAATAGCGGGAAACAACTTTTTTTTATTTTTTTCTTTTCTTTATAATGTAACCTTTTTAATGTTACCAAAACCAGCCAGACACAAATAGTACAGTCAAAGAAATTTTATAATAAGTTTATACCTACGAGTACGTTATGCGAAAAGACTTTTTCCCCGACCTAATATATAGACTCTCATGCGCACAAGACATTTTAGTGTTTATTTTAATTAATATAAGCACATTTATTTTTTATCTTCGCGGTTTCTAACATGCAAAAATGGCAAAAAGCATGCTTAAAGTTTATTAAATTAATTTGAGTGAATTAAAAACTTCAGCATCATTAAACAAAATAATGAAACAGCTAGTAAATTATTATTTACGAAGACGATAATGAAATTTATATAACTTTCTTTGTACCTAACTAACTAACGAATGTTCAAAGTGCATCTAACATTAACAATAACTGCGTAGATAGTAATTGTGATTCCACTTTGAATGGTTTCAACTGTAATTGTTTATTAAAATCAGTTGATTAAGTATAAGTTTCATGTCAGCGCGGTGGTCATTGACCTATATGATATAGACTTGTAGTAACCTTCTCAAAGTGTGACCACTGGCCATAAGCCTACAGGCTTATGCGAAGCTTATGTCAATTCAGTCATCTGTCAGACGCGAACCGAATAACAATAGGTACAAAATGGGTAAATGCGTAGTAAAAGAGTGCGATTCAAGATCGGAAACCCATAAGAAATTAACCGGAATTACTTTCCACACGTAAGATTAATGTTTACATTAATATTAAAATACAGTAAAATAGATAAAATGTTGAATTTTCATAATTAGCTTCAGTGATACCACTAAAAACTTAGTTTTAGTTTCCCACATTTGTGGGAGAGTTATTAATTTATGGAAAAGGAGATTTTAAATATTTTTTGTTATAATAATAACGCTGGGTGCCTAAAGATGCAGCACGCCGTGACAAGTGGGTGAAAATTATCCGATTGCTGAGAAAAGAAACTGACTGGCTACCTGCACCCGGGAGATCATTTATCGTCAATTCAAGTTGATCATTCGCTTTTATTAATAAATGCCATAATTAATAAATACTTAAAAATAAGATTGTATCACGAAAGCAAATTATTCACTCAGCTCTGGCTACCTGCACCCGGGAGATCATTTATCGTCAATTCAAGTTGATCATTCGCTTTTATTAATAAATGCCATAATTAATAAATACTTAAAAATAAGATTGTATCACGAAAGCAAATTATTCACTCAGACTTATAAAAAAGAGACTAAAAGGCAATTTTATACAAAACTTATGTTACACAGCGGTGTATGATCAATAATTCATCTGCCTAGCTTTTTCCCAATTATGTTGGGGTCGGCTTGCAGTCTAACCGGGTGCAGCCGAGTACTAGTGTTTTACATGGAGCGACTGCCTATTTGACCTCCACAACCCAGTTGCGTGGGCAACACAATCCCCCTTGGTAAGTCTGGTCGTTAGACTTTCTGGCTTCTGACTACACGTAACGACTACCAAAGATGTTCAAATGACAGCCGGGACCCACCAATTTAACGTGCCTTCCGAAACACGGAGGAACTCGTCCTGATAAGATGGTCACCCATCCACGGACCGACCACGCCAAGCGTTGCTTAACTTTAGGGACCGTACCCATACTACGTGACACGTTTAGGGGGGGGGGAACGGAGTCTTTAAAATACTACGGTTAGTCACAGGAGCGGGGGGGTGGCTCAGGTTTTTGTCACGTAGTCGATTTTAATGAGAGAAATCTCGTATTTTTTCGACCTAGATGAATATTAATGTGATTAAACAGAAAATAATTGTTGTGTTCGTAAATTAAGTTACTGTAAGTTACATACTGTACAGAAATATGTTTTCACAATTAAAGTTGTTCTTTTTCATAATACATAATTCACTAGTAATTTAAGTATGCATGCAGTCTTATCCAATAAAGACGAGCATGAGCCAAATTATTTTTTTTTTTCGATTTTTGCCTGTGAAATGATTAAAAATCATATACTACGAGTGGTCACTGATGGGAGGGAGGGGTCGAAAAATCTTAAAAAATAGGTCACGTAGTATGGGTATGTTCCCTTATGATCGATCGAGCCGTGCGGCTGTTAGGCCCTGTCCACGTTAAATACAATAATTCCCTTTCAATATAATGAATGTAAGTACATTATTTTACTACTCAAGCGTTTTCACTATTTTGTGTATCTGTACCTAATTGTGTACACCTTACCTACAGCGCTTTAAATCGCTGCTCTAAGGCAGGTGTACACAATTAGGTACAGATGAGTGTGATCCAATTTTTTTCGGAACAGCCGATCTAGTACGGAGTACACAGAGATCGTTGATCCATTCATTATTTCAGTTATCTTGTAATACATCTGATAAGAAATTAATAAGTAATAGTAAAATATTGAATTTATATTTATTAAATATTTTTACGAGTACATGGCTTGAAAAAGTTGGGTAAAATTTCGCATGGGCTGGCAACCCCACACCGCCATTGCAAATTTATATTGCCATCTTTGTCTAATCAAAGTGACGGCAATGTATTTGCGATTTGTGTGACTGAGATAGATATATGTTTAATTTTAAATGTCTAGTGGTTTCAAAGCTACGTCATTGCATCTAAAAAGTGGACACACATTTTTTGACGCATTTGTATGAGGTTTGCTCCTCTTGTATATTGAACTCAGTGGCGGTGGTTCAGAGATCGAACTAAGCTCAGAATCAAAAAGCCTTGGGGTCGATTCCGGATTCATACCGATGACTTCTGGGAATTCTTTCCCAAATTTATGTGTGGTAAATATTATTGACTGACAACATTGTGCCAGGTGTATGGCAATAAATATAATATCTTGGACACAATACACACAGCGCCCTCCAGTTTCAAACTAAGAAACTAAATTCTTGTGCTATGGATACTAGTCGGATGCGTGTCGTAGCTTAACACTGCCACTGCCTACTCCTTCGGGTTGAAGTTTATAAAAATATTTAATTTCTGATTACTTACTTATATTGGTGGTATAAGTTTGAAGTCGAGATATGTAAGCACCTTTTCGCACGCGATCGATCGATCTCTAAGACCTTCAAGTTTTTATTTGCAATCTATACTTAAATACTAATTAATGAAACAGATAATCACAATTTCATAAATAAACCCGATATCGAAATACTGTCAAAGTTGTTTGAAAATAAATTACCTTGTTTTACCTACTAGGCACACGTCCAAGTTTAATGATGTTTTTAAACGAGCCGATTACTAAAGCACTATACAAAGGTGTTTTGAAATATTGTCTGCAATACTTAAGATTAATTAGACAAATCAGTCATGCTTAGATATTTGAGACTTTAGGATAATAGAATTAAAATACATACATACAAAAGTAAATCTTATGTTATATTGTTCGTCAATTTTTGTTTAGACGTTGTCCTGAATTCTTTTCAAGACTGCTTTCATAATAGGTCGGGGAAAAAGTCTTTTCGCATAACGTAGGTATAAACTTATTATAAAATTTCTTTGACTGTACTATTTGTGTCTGGCTGGTTTTGGTAACATTAAAAAGGTTACATTATAAAGAAAAGAAAAAAATAAAAAAAAGTTGTTTCCCGCTATTTTACATTTGTTTTTCTCTCCGTAAAAATGAGTGAATCTAATGAAGAAATTCGATACATTTTAAAATTTTATTATAAAAAAGGCAAAAATGCAACTCAAGCAGTGAAAAAAATTTGTGATGTTTATGGACCTGATGCAGTGTCAGTAAGAGTAGCACAAATTTGGTTCAAACGTTTTCAGTCCGGAAATTTTGATGTTAAAGATGCACCTCGCTCTGGTCGCCCTGTTACGAATAAAATGGACGCCATTTTTGAAAGAGTGGAGCAAGATCGGCATATTAGTAGTTACGATGTAGCTGAAGAACTGGGAATTGACCACAAAACAGTTTTGACCCATTTGAAGAAAGCTGGTTATACAAAAAAGCTCGACATTTGGGTGCCACACGAGCTCACTCAAAGAAACTTAATGAACCGTGTACTCATTTGCGATTCATTATTGAGACGTAATGAAACCGAGCCGTTTTTGAAGAGATTGATAACTGGCGATGAAAAGTGGATCACGTACGACAAGAACGTGCGAAAAAGGTCGTGGTCGAAAGTTGGCCAGGCTTCACAGACTGTGGCCAAACCTGGCCTAACACGAAATAAGGTGATGCTGTGTGTATGGTGGGATTGGAAGGGCATTGTTCATTATGAGCTTTTACCGTCCGGCAAAACCATCGATTCTGATCTTTACTGCCAGCAACTGATGAGATTAAAGGAAGCAGTCGAGAGAAAACGGCCGGAATTGATCAACAGGAAGGGTGTGGTCTTTCATCACGATAACGCTAGACCACACACATCTTTAGCCACTCAGCAAAAATTAAGAGAGTTCGACTGGGAGGTCCTAGTGCATCCACCATATAGCCCTGACCTTGCGCCTTCAGATTTTCACCTGTTTCGGTCTCTTCAGAATTCTTTAGGTTCTGTAAGGTTGACCTCAAGAGAGGACTGCCAAAACTATTTGTCCCGTTTTTTTGATCAGAAGTCCCAAAGTTTCTACAGTAACGGGATAATGTCTCTGCCCACAAAATGGCAGAAAGTTATTCAACAAAACGGTACATATATATTGTAAATAAATGTAAATAAACTTTGAAAAAAATGTCTTGACTTTTCATACAAAAATACGAAAATACTTTTTCCCCAACCTATTATTTGCTTTGAAGATGGTAACGGTGCATTCATAGTGATATATTATTTCATGTTCTTTGAGTCGCACGTTTTCATACATGTGACCTAGAAAAAAAAGCTTTAAATTGCCGCTTTTGTGTTACATTTAAATTATATACGTAGATCAAAACGAGCGTTGAATAAAATGTTCTAAATCCTGTTAAATCCTATGTATGTATATAAATCTCGGACTGTCTGGATTTAACTATGAAAGGGATAACGCAATAGATTTAAAAGGTTTACTGCAAGAGACCTCTCTTAAAGTTTTATGGTGAGGTTTTGCGATTGTGACAGTGAAAAGGAACGTTCTGTTAATTTGATACTGCAGCCATTGCATATTGTTCAAATAGGTCACAGAGACATTTTAGTAAAGTCGCAAATGTTTTTGTGATATAATTATAGTAGCTAATATTATTAAACACAAGATTGCTTCAGTTTGACTCGACGTCTTGATGGCATAATCGTTTAACAATTTGAATTCTAGTTTCCAGAGTCGGGTCCTGTTTTACACCGAAGTCTTACAGTAGGTTCCTCATCATCTTCCTGCCCGGTTCCCATATCAAGGGTCGGGACAATTGGTTTTTCTTTTCCACGCTTCCCTATCATTTGCATCTTCCACACTAACACCCTTCTTAATCATGTAGTCTTTCACACTATCGATTCTTTTTAGGTCTTCCTCTTCTTTATTTCCTACCTCCTTCAGGTTTATCAGGCACTTAATCTTATAACAGGTTATGTGCGATAAATAAATAACAAAATTGTACCAGATTTTTGAAACTACTTTCCGTCCACCTTGGACATCACATTTGGAAATATGTATTGCATACTGTCCGCTATTCACATCTTCGGATATAAAAAGCGTCAAGTTATAGTATATGTATGTAAGTAATGTAATGAAATTTATTTTATTTTAAATAATATATTGTTATTGGTACTTCTGAGTAGCAATGTATTATGCGAATTCGTATTTCCCAGAAGAAACGTGACGTGACATGTCAGAACAGGTACGAGTGCAGCCGAGATGGATTTCCACTTATTTGACGTGAATTGGAACAATTGTCTCGAAGGATTCTGTCACAAATCAAAGGACCAAGTGTTATATGATTATAGTGCTTGTTCTATCATTATAACTAACATTATAGTTTCTTTAACAAGAGCCCATTATATTATCCAGTCCAAGGCGGAAATATAATTGCCCCTTTTCAGGGTTCGGTAAACAAAATCGCAAAAAAACAAGTAACTAACTAACTAACAACACGATATATATCGAAAACGAAAATACATGATGATCTTTTTCGTTGGTGAAAATAGAAAACAGTCTCCTCAATTACATCGACTCTATGCCGGCCGTGGAACTGCTCTACAGAATTGGGCCCATCCCCATCCCCACCCTATCTCATTTTACGCGGGCTTCGTAAAAGGAGAGATTCAACCTAACATGAAACATAACTTGTATTGTCTTGATGGCTTAGTAGCATAGAAATCCTCCTTCTGTTTCGGAGGTCTCTAATTGGAAACTTGGCTAAACACCATTAAACCTAAAAGTAGGTTCAAAATTACATGTGATGTGTGGTGTATCGAATAATAATTACATTATTGTCCCTGCTTACACTTGCGGATATTACGGGCGTGAAGTTATAGTTACATTGTATCGACCACTAATGTTTTCTAATTGTGTAGTCATCTTGTTTTCCAATGCGTCGAATAGTTCGATAAGAACTATGCGATAGTGGAGCCGTCACGCGGGCTCGACATTGACATACTTGCCGCGTCACCTCAACGTCAAGCGCCGGCCACAATTTGTGCGACGAGAAACTCACGCGCACATGAACACTAACATATCGCACACCGAGACGTTACACTGGCAAAATTGTAACAACTAACAACAGAAGCCAAAGAAACGTTATTTTTATAAATTCAAATTTGACAAGTTCAAAGAACAATTTATTTTAAAAAAGAATTTGAACAATCTCTGAGCTATTTAATTACGTCTGTATCAGACATTGAACTTTATAGATTGCTAAAGTAAAAGCTTCTAGTTTAATTAAATTCCTTTTACAAGAAAAGCCAACATGAGATACGTAAATCTTTCATATAGATTGTAAGAAAATACTAATTAGTGCCAGATTTGTCTAATCGTACGCTGTTCAAAGGTCACCAAACTCCGGTTTACTAAGGGTGTGAACAGAGTAGTTTGAGAGTGTAAGTAATATCGATTTTATGATAGCTTATGATTTGTAACTAATCGGAAATCATAAAAAGTAAATTTCAAACACGTTGTTAAGTAAATATTGTATGTATATTTATGTATATATGTATGTGAAATGTGATTTGTATGCAGGTCAGAGTGGTATTACGGACTATCGATTGTGCCCGCATCATTGAAAAGCAATGTCGATCCCGATCACGGAACGGACGCCTGCGCAGCCTTCTGGGTGGATACGACCATTTTGTACATATTGGTGACCGTTCCCAAGACTTCATTGGAACAACCGATTACCAAGAACCACTTCATCAATACTTGAAGAAATTTTTTAACCCTTTTTCACACTTCTTCCACCTTTATATTCATATTTGTAACATAACATAACATAATATAAATTCGCGCCATTGTTACCCGACGGTGGAGGCAGCGACTGTTAAGCCTCGTCTCGTCGTTATGTTTACGTCCCAAATGGAATAGGTGGCGAACCTATTGCCATAGCCGGCACAAAGTTTTCAGTCATCGGTGTTTAACACACCTAACTTTCCGAAAACAACTTCGAAAATTCATTGGTGTGAGCCAGGGTTAGGATTCGAACGACGACCTCTGGATACAGAAACCGTGTACTCGACCACTAGACCACCGAGACTTGTATTTCTAAAATAATTCGAATCCTTACAAAAATAGAGATAATTAAATTTTTCGACGATCTTTTTTTTATGGGATTGGAGGACAAACGAGCACGTCGTGTCGAACGGCGTGTCACCTGATGGTAAGCAACCAACGCCGCCCATGGGCACCAGCAACACATATAGTGTTACTGTTGCGTTGCCGACCTTTAAGGGATAGGGGAAAGGGGGGTGGGCCTCCGGGTACCTCTCTCACCGAACGAAACGCGGCATGTGCCACTTTACGTCGATCTTCTGAGAGGTCGTGGTATTTCATCGATCGAGCCGGCCCAATAATGCAGCGAACTGCTTGGCTCTACCACTGCTATATTTCTATTAATATTTCACTGAGACACGACTGGAGATTATCTTTACTTTTTGCGCAGGAAAAGTTGCTTAAAAATATTAAAGTTGGTTTTCTCGAAAATCAATTTGTCAAAAAAAAAACCAAAGTTTTTTCCATTTAAATAAAGTAAAGAACCACTAAGAGAACAAACATATTACCACTTAAAGAACGAAAATATTACTCGTAATAAATCAAATCGTATTCAGGTAAATAGGTGAGCAAACCCATACGTCTGTAACTATTTAAAAATAGTGAATGTTAAGTAAACATCGTAATAACATATTTATATATTTACGAGGTGTTAAAAACTAGTTTAAATAATAGTAAATATTATTGTTAAATTGTTAAAGATGTACATTTTTTTAACGTCTAAATGATGCGTTCCAAATAGATTTTGTAAATGAAACACATGTTGAAAAGTTCGAGATTGGTTTGTTTTGTTTTTATTGAAAACAATTATGTTCCCTGTAAAATTTTAGATTATCAGAAACTTACATACAGTACTACATATCGTAAACATAACGGAGAGACGAGGTTTAACAGCCGCTGCCTACACCTTTAGTTAGAAAAATGTGTGAAGTAATGTTATGTTACTAATTACCTATATAACAAGGTCTTCATTTTTTTGCCTTTATCCCACTTTAGGTGGAGTAGGCACAACGTCATCCTTTTTTTATCCATGTTCTCAAAAGATTTGGCTGTGGTTTTATGACCGGTCGACTGCCTGACGTCAACCCTCCTTGGGAATGTTTTCGTTGGAGGGATAGGGATGAAAGTGAGATGGGGAGGAGACAGGGGAAGGTTTTGGGCCTCCAGATACCGCCCTCACCGAGCGAAACGCGGTATTTTACACCGATATTCTGAGAGGTCGTGATATTTCACAGGGCGAGGAGGTTTATTCATGTAGCGAACTGCGTGGCTCTATCACTGAACACTGAACAGCTCTACCTATTTAACAGAGTATAAAATGAGTTTTTTTAGTGCCAGTACTAATTAGTGCCAGATTTGTCTAATCGTACGCTGTTCAAAGGTCACCAAACTCCGGTTTACTAAGGGTGTGAACAGAGTAGTTTGAGAGTGTAAGTAATATCGATTTTATGATAGCTTATGATTTGTAACTAATCGGAAATCATAAAAAGTAAATTTCAAACACGTTGTTAAGTAAATATTGTATGTATATTTATGTATATATGTATGTGAAATGTGATTTGTATGCAGGTCAGAGTGGTATTACGGACTATCGATTGTGCCCGCATCATTGAAAAGCAATGTCGATCCCGATCACGGAACGGACGCCTGCGCAGCCTTCTGGGTGGATACGACCATTTTGTACATATTGGTGACCGTTCCCAAGACTTCATTGGAACAACCGATTACCAAGAACCACTTCATCAATACTTGAAGAAATTTTTTAACCCTTTTTCACACTTCTTCCACCTTTATATTCATATTTGTAACATAACATAACATAATATAAATTCGCGCCATTGTTACCCGACGGTGGAGGCAGCGACTGTTAAGCCTCGTCTCGTCGTTATGTTTACGTCCCAAATGGAATAGGTGGCGAACCTATTGCCATAGCCGGCACAAAGTTTTCAGTCATCGGTGTTTAACACACCTAACTTTCCGAAAACAACTTCGAAAATTCATTGGTGTGAGCCAGGGTTAGGATTCGAACGACGACCTCTGGATACAGAAACCGTGTACTCGACCACTAGACCACCGAGACTTGTATTTCTAAAATAATTCGAATCCTTACAAAAATAGAGATAATTAAATTTTTCGACGATCTTTTTTTTATGGGATTGGAGGACAAACGAGCACGTCGTGTCGAACGGCGTGTCACCTGATGGTAAGCAACCAACGCCGCCCATGGGCACCAGCAACACATATAGTGTTACTGTTGCGTTGCCGACCTTTAAGGGATAGGGGAAAGGGGGGTGGGCCTCCGGGTACCTCTCTCACCGAACGAAACGCGGCATGTGCCACTTTACGTCGATCTTCTGAGAGGTCGTGGTATTTCATCGATCGAGCCGGCCCAATAATGCAGCGAACTGCTTGGCTCTACCACTGCTATATTTCTATTAATATTTCACTGAGACACGACTGGAGATTATCTTTACTTTTTGCGCAGGAAAAGTTGCTTAAAAATATTAAAGTTGGTTTTCTCGAAAATCAATTTGTCAAAAAAAAAACCAAAGTTTTTTCCATTTAAATAAAGTAAAGAACCACTAAGAGAACAAACATATTACCACTTAAAGAACGAAAATATTACTCGTAATAAATCAAATCGTATTCAGGTAAATAGGTGAGCAAACCCATACGTCTGTAACTATTTAAAAATAGTGAATGTTAAGTAAACATCGTAATAACATATTTATATATTTACGAGGTGTTAAAAACTAGTTTAAATAATAGTAAATATTATTGTTAAATTGTTAAAGATGTACATTTTTTTAACGTCTAAATGATGCGTTCCAAATAGATTTTGTAAATGAAACACATGTTGAAAAGTTCGAGATTGGTTTGTTTTGTTTTTATTGAAAACAATTATGTTCCCTGTAAAATTTTAGATTATCAGAAACTTACATACAGTACTACATATCGTAAACATAACGGAGAGACGAGGTTTAACAGCCGCTGCCTACACCTTTAGTTAGAAAAATGTGTGAAGTAATGTTATGTTACTAATTACCTATATAACAAGGTCTTCATTTTTTTGCCTTTATCCCACTTTAGGTGGAGTAGGCACAACGTCATCCTTTTTTTATCCATGTTCTCAAAAGATTTGGCTGTGGTTTTATGACCGGTCGACTGCCTGACGTCAACCCTCCTTGGGAATGTTTTCGTTGGAGGGATAGGGATGAAAGTGAGATGGGGAGGAGACAGGGGAAGGTTTTGGGCCTCCAGATACCGCCCTCACCGAGCGAAACGCGGTATTTTACACCGATATTCTGAGAGGTCGTGATATTTCACAGGGCGAGGAGGTTTATTCATGTAGCGAACTGCGTGGCTCTATCACTGAACACTGAACAGCTCTACCTATTTAACAGAGTATAAAATGAGTTTTTTTATTGAAGCTCAGATAATTAATTTTCGACTTACGATAATATGCAATTTATTAGTCTATATTAAAGCATAATAGGGCATGCTCTGCTGGTTTAAGCGTTTAGAAATAATGATATATAGTGCGATAGCGGTAGGACCCAGGCATCCTGAAATGTTACGACTGAGTCTCCATGATTTAAAGTGCCTTTGACCTGAACTGACCATGGTAAAGACATGACAAGAGTTATAAAAGTCAAGGAAACGAGTGTAGTATGTAAGATTCTTATTCTGTTGCACTCATTTCTTCCTGCCAATCCGGCAGGGAACATAGCGTGAAGATATGTAGTTTGTTTATATTTGTAAACGTAAAACAAGAAATACATAATTGCGTAAACCATCTAAAAATAAACACACGTACGGGCAGTAAAGGTACCCGTATGATAGCATTGAATAGAACACTGTTAGCGTGCAACACTATCAGATACCATCGCCTATCAACTTTTAGCCTACATATTATTATCTAGATGATATGACATTTGAACCTTTAGCAGGGCAACAAAAAGTCGTGTAGTATACTGTATCGTTACGTAACGCGTTGCGTCGTCAGACTGTCTCTCCCTATCCATATCTCTTCCGCATACGACTGCTTTAAAAAAGGTACTCCTTACTCTTTCTAAGCCGGCCGTATTTTGAACAGGCGCTTATCCCTTTTAATTCCGCTTAAGCCATCGACTTATAAATGTCTTAACAATTTTAAATGAGTTAATAGGTTCTAATTTCATAACGATCAACTGATTTTTTGACACTTGTATACATTTAATATACGTTCCCAACTCTAATAGTATACGGAAACTGCACAATATATTTGTGTGACACCTCAATATTCGAGCTGACAGTTTTGTCGATAAAATTCTAAAATATATATCAAATATATTTATATGATATAATTTAAAAGTATGAAGAGTATGAAGAGAAGTAAGTTCAAGTCGTTCAGCAAAGATTGTACACTGTGCACATTTATTCAAGCCAAGTACCTTGCGTGGTAGGCAGAGTCATAAGGCATGATTTATTCGCTTCTTTGACTTTCACAACTCTTGTCCTACATGCACCTTCGTCGTGATCAAATGTGTGTGGTGTGTCGACTGCTACAACCTTCCACTTTTGCACTGAATATCTGCTTTGTACTCGACTAAGCAACTGCAAGTTCTAATGTACGCAGCATCCGAGATTACCCTTTCTATCTTACACCGATACTCTTCCAATCGAACTTCCTTCCTTACAACCAGAAAATGACATTATAAAATGTATTTAATACAAATGAAATAATGACTAATACGCTTTAGTGAGTAACTAGGACTCATGGTTGTTGTGGTATTCTCATTAGTCACGTATAGTCACATATTTATTCCTTGCGTTGTCCGTTTATGTCAAAGAACATTGTAAAGTAAATAAATAAGTTCTTGCACACGTGCAAAGTGAAGTTTCCTTGTGAACTAAACTCTGAACCGCTGGCATACTGAAAGCCGAAAACTTAGATACTGGTATTTCGACTCTCACTTGGACTCGTATCTTGGCTTACACGGATACCTGGACTCGCACTCTTCAATCCACAACACACCACCAGATGTTCAATTTTCATATCTTTATTTCTGTATAAAATGCCGAGAACTAGACACAGGTCCCAATTTTATCACAAATTTTTAAAATGCAATGATTCACTTTTGAATATGTCGATATAAACTAATTTCAAAATCTCATTATAGTATTCTAAAGCTTAAAATTTATGGATAGGCAATCAAATCAAATTGAAACTTAAATTATATCTTACTGTTAATCAAATTAAAGACTGGAAATCTATGGTAATATTTTAGACAAGATATTCAGACTAGACATAGCAATGATTGCATGCAACGTAATTGGCAATTCTTCCTCATCATCAATCGTAGACCTGTACATATAAAATATCTATAAAAAATCATGGTGTACAGCAATCATGAGTAGCAGAGTTTATCAGACCATAAAAAGCCGGTCCAGTACGAGCCAGACTCGTAAACGAATGGTTCCGTAAGAAACGACAAAAAATCAACACATCGAAATAGAAGCCACTTTTAAGTATTTATTTCATTACTCGTTATAATAGTAACACTCGTTTCAAGTGTATAGTTATCAGCATTCACGAGATACGACCAGAATATAGACATGCCATAAACGGACGGACGGTCTCAGCAATAAGTTCCCCGGTCTAGTGTTTTCATAATGAATCCCCAAAAAGATCTATCTCTCTGTCTGTATTTTTGTATGCACCCGCTAAGCTCCTGAACTATTGATTTGAATTCATTCTATGACTGATTTTGACTGGGAACTTGTAGGCTTTGTTTATTATCAAATCTCGTTCTTATACCATTTATTTTACCTTCTATTTTAAGTTCTTAAAGTACATCGAAACAAGCGAAATAGCTGTGTATTTTGGCAATACCCGATATATATACTGCATGAACAATTTTGCAGTCTACATGCTGCTCCGCTAACGATCGTGGCACACTATCAGAAAGATATTTGGTATGCCATACTGCGCCGCCAACAAATTGCTGAGACCGTTAAAGAGTCGGTATTCCACCAAGAATCTTGATTCCAAGCTAATGTTTAAAATATTTTGAACTGATTTTCGTGAGAAGCTATAATAAAATCAAAATGGAACAGCGTTATCTAGCCTATTTGGACTCGCATTTCACTTATGATTCAGCAGAGGTCTCGAGGGACAATCCGAATACACTTTTTATGGGATAGGTGGGGAAACGATCAAGCGAGTCACCCGCAACACAGATAGTGTTACAGTTGCGTTGGCACCCTTTAAAGGAGTTGGATGGGAAATGAAGGGTAGGTGGTGGGCCTCCGGATACCTCGTTCCCCGACTCATACGGCAAACTGCGACACTACCACTCCACTACCATGATTTTATGGAAATCTGTCTGTCTGTCAGCAATACACATACAAAGGTGTAGGCAGCGGCCGTTGTACTGATCAGCGCCGAATTAGTTTTATGGTTAAAAGCGTATATTTATCCCCAAACATCGGGGAAATCATTGATCCAAGTCAGAATTCATAACATTAAAACAACTTTTTTATAGATTATATCGCATTTACTTAGAACCTATTTTCTATTTATTTCCCGACGTTTCGAACTCTTTACAGAGATCATTTTCATTGTATCAATGAAAATAGCTTCTGAACGTCTACTATCTTTTTGTTCATCACTTGTGTTGTTGTTCACAATGATGTTAGTTGTTATGAATGTGATTCGCGAACATCTAAGAAATAAATAACCCAGAATTCCTACTGTGTAATTACAGAAGACTTGCCTGGCTCACCTATTCCATAAAAGCCAAAAAAAAAAAACAAGACGTGTCAAAGTACTAGTGCCCGGACTTTGTAACGTCTTGTCTTCTCTTTTAGTGTACGCAACAGTGGTAGAGCGCAGTTCGCTGCATGAATTGGTTGGCTCGCCTGGTGAAATACCGCGACCTCTCAGAATATCGACGTAGTGTCTTATGCTACGTTTTGCTCGCTGAGAGAGGTATCCCGAGGCCCAATCAAACCCTTCCCTTCTTCCCTTCCCATTACACTTCCAACCCATTCCCTATCCCATTTTAAAGATCAGCAACGCAGGTGTAACCACAGAAATAGATCAAGATAGAACGGCGAATAGGCGTGGCAAGCGTGCCAAAACCCTGCACTATATTGCATGCTTTTCGAAACTCGCTCTCATTACGCAACGAGCGTTCCTGCCATGCGTTCAGGACGTAAAAAAATAGATAAAACGTCACATATATGCCTTATTATGCTGTGAAAAATTGTAAAAACAAAAGTAGTGAATCAAATATGAAAAAAGGAAATATTTCGTATGATCAGTAAGTACAGAAAATCAGTAGAAAGTATTTTTTTGAGATTATAAATTATTGTTTTACTTTTACTATGTTCAATAATTACGATCACAAGTTGTATATTTTTTCGTTATGATAAATATCCATTGCTGTCCGCATTCAACGCTCGTATACAAAAACATTGCGCGTATAAATTATACGCGTAATGTACGTCGAATCGAACGAAATACACAATACACCTGCCAGTTGATCGCTGTGTCTGTTAATCGCTGTGATTCGAATGTTAGAGATGGGCACTCCATGTATCGTTGAGTCTTAGGACTTATCGATAAATTAATTCAATAATAATTTGAGTATCAGCTCATATCTTGCTTTGTCCCTACTTTATTCTAACACTACAAATTTCAACCAAAGTGTTTTGTAATTACATTGGCAGCAGTTTATTTGACAGTATAAGTTTTCACCAATTTGACCAATCGCCGATGGAAAATCATCTCGTTCTTCTCAAATGGGCAGTAACCGAGGTATATGTAGGTTCGGCTTCGTTATTTAACCAGGACTGTGAGGCCAACCCTTACAAAAAGGCAAATATTTAATAAATATGTATAGTTTCAAGGACAGTAAAATATTTATAATTAAATTTTATATACTGTTGGAAAAATATGTTTTAGGTTTTAATATGTCGGATTGAAGTATTTAACATGTTTTACTTTCTATGATTATCGTTACAGAAAATCAATAAAGTTAGTAAAATATAAAAATAAAATAAAATTATCACACGTTGCCGATATTAACATCGATAATCTAATGTGAGTGTCTCCTAACTAGTCGCCGCGCTCACAATGAAAATGACGTCACGCTGAGGGCGTGGTTTTTCAAAAAAGTGACACGCTCGAAATGTATGGAAATATGCCATCGCGGCCGTTCTATCTTGATTTATTTCTGTGGGTGTAACACTATCTTTGTTGCAGGTGTCAATGGAGGGCGTTGGTTGACTACCATCGCGTAACACGCATGGTCGTTTGCCCCTCTACCCCATTAAAAATAAACATATGCTTACATATCTAGATCTACCTATACAATTGGTATATCTACAATTATATAATCTTTACAACTGAACTAATCTACTTTATCTCACTTTAAATTCTAGGTGGATTTCACTTATCTACATCAATTAAGATATTGAGATTATTCAGATGAGACACGGCCAATAATTGTCATGTATCTCTCTTTCGTATATTTGACTATAGAAGATACGAGATTGGTTTCGTGCTGGCTCCGTCGTCTATCATAAAAAGGTGGTTTTAAATCGGCGCTGTATACTGATTAAAGGCCAAAGGCCTATGCTTTTTGGAGATCTGAACCTGTTTGATTTGACAAAATTCGACGTAATCGCAGACACCCCTAGATTGATCGTAAACAACAAACAAAAAACTGTCCAAAAGACTTATTCGTCCGATTCGAATTCTGTTTTCTTACTCAAAAGTTGTAATAATAACCTTATTTTTTAAACTTTAACTACAGTTAATAAGCACTAACATTTTTCCAATTCCTCCAATACCAAACTTGTCATTTTGGCAAAGAACATTTTATGACTTGAACTATAACTATAACTTATAACTCCAAAAGTGAGTAATGTCAGTTGAGGCATTCAAAAGTAAAAGTTACAACAAAAATGGAACAAGTATGGTCATATGACCATTTTTGAAATCTCAAGGTGAAGATATAATTTATTGTTCCGCTGTGGTTTTGTGTGATTTTGATTGGATGTTAATTTGAGGGTAAATGTTTAATATCTATTCATAGTGAACGACAAATATGTTGTTCTGCTTTCGGCTATGTTTACCTACACAAATATTTGCGTTCAGGTAGCCGGTGCTTTTATGAATGCTCACGAAAATTGATCAGATATGCCTGGCAAGCTAAAAAGTTTCCGGAGCAGAGTAAAACACTGCAATAAGCTAGTTTACAAAATTTTTAAAACAGGTTAATTATGTACCTTTATTTTTATATCATTCCGAAACACTTAAATTTAAAAAAAAAAACCTTAAATTAACTATAAGTATTTTGCACTTTCAAAAATCAAACCAATTTCCGCACAAAAACGCTCCGACTGTCATGGTTTCTTGAATGACGTCTCACCGTGGCAAATTATGTGTTTGTCTAAGGACGTTGTCAATGTTTTTGTGACGTTTAGCATGGCGTGACGTCATTCAAGACATCAAATTCTGATTGCCGTTCACCGTCACCGAATTTCTTTTCTGTAAATCCTTAGTTATTTAGATAAGCTGTGTTATTTTTCAAAATCTGTACATCATAATCAATAGTTAGAAACTCAAACAAATCCATCCGTTTCGTTCTTAGTGGAAACGAGCCTATAGTTTTTAATGAAAAGACATTTCTTTCATTTACGTCATGTAATCGATAAAAACAATTTTAGTTTTGAATCGAATTTTATTATAGTGTCCACATTAGAAAAGTATTGTATTGTATATTTGTTTTAAATATGTAATGTATAGATATGATTCCACACAAAATATTAAAAGTTCTTGCTTGTAAAGTAAGTACAATATCACCTTTTAACTGACTGACTTATAAATATTCAAAAGAGAATATTATTATAATATTTCAATTACAGAGACTTGGTTTAAGCAGCAAGCAGCCAGCTTACAATGCAGGTATGTGTAACAACAGCATTGTTGCCTCACTATTGGCCTGAATACTCTTTGTTTTTATATCTGTGGCCTTAAGTTACCAGCTATTTACGCTCAGAAGAATCTAGCTGTCAGATATTGTGGATATTTTATGTGAAAATAAAAGTATCTGTTTGTAATATTGCAATACTGCTTTCTACTGCATTCATGTATATATATATACATTGTATAAAATAAAGTCACTTTCCGCTGTCTGTCCCCTTATATGCTTATATCTTTAAAACTACGCAACAGATTTTGATGCGGTTTTTTTTATTAGTTAGAGGTGGTTTTGATCTATAATTCATATATGATGTTGTAAAGAAAAAATGATAATTTTCGAGATTTAGTACTTTAATTGCAAACGCTGGCTGAATCCTAAGTGATAGATCAAAACAAATGTTCTACATTATTAAACACCTTTAGAAGGTCTACAAAAAAGTCCGCGTATGTCTATCTCTTAGGCATAATTCACAGTGACCATTTTTATTTTTTTACTTTTTATGAGAAATAATGGCTTATTTACGAAGCGATTTTAAACATTACAGCATTAATTTTCATCTAACTAAGTGCCTTAAATAGATTGTGCATGTAATATAGATGATCCTGGCCCTTTACAGCATGCAATTAAAATGAATATTTTCGATGATATTGCAGTATTAACATAGCGGGACAGCAGTTAAAGCCGATAAATAGCACAAATTGAACCACATGATATCAAAAATTTACTCATTTATTTCTTTTGATGAGGAACAAAGTTCGCCGGGTCAGCTAGTTTATAATAAAATGCTATTTAAGTATTCTTAATTCACTGTAACTATTTTGGCGGCTTATATTTGTGGTTTTTTTTTAAGGGTTTTAATGACCTGGTAATATTTGTGGTTCTGGTAGACTTTATTTGGAACGTTACGGTTTCAAATCCAAACCGTATATACCGTCATTTTAAGGTGGAGAATGCCGTGCCGGCTGTCAATGCCATCAATGACGATCTCAGCAGCATCAGTAGGTGGGCCAAATCTTACGGATTACTTGTTAACCCAACCAAGTCACAGGCACTCATTATCGGCGGAAGACGCATGCTTGATAGGCTGGACATCAATTCTCTTCCTCCTATTCTATACGACGATGTGCCTATTGCTCTATCCAAAAGTGCAAAGAACCTTGGCATTCATATGGACTGTAATCTCTCATGGGATGTTCACATTGCAGAGGTAAGCAGGAAGATGTTCGGCGCCTTTCAGTCTCTCAAACGTCTTCAAAAATTCTTACCGTTTCCGACTAAAGTTACTCTTGCCCAGTCCCTTCTACTCCCTATCCTAGACTATGCAGATGTCGCATTTCTTGATGCTAAGGACGAACATCTAAATAAGCTCGAACGCCTTCAGAATTTAGGTATCCGATTTATCTTTGGTCTTCGGAAATACGACCATGTCTCCGAGCTACGCTTGCAACTTAAGTGGTTACCTATTCGACAGCGTCGCGAAACTCATATTCTTAACCTTCTGTTTTCTATCCTTCATAACCCAAACTCTCCTTCTTACTTACGTGAGCGCTTTGAATATCTTGTCCCTAGAAACAAGCCCTGTCGCACTACATCTTCTCTCCTTCTTCGTGTACCTGCTCACACCTCCAGCTGTTATGATTCCTCCTTCACTTCTCGCGCAGTTCGCTTATGGAATTCTCTGCCTCACTCCGTCAGAGATGCCTCTTCTCTGGACATCTTTAAAATGAGAACAAAGGAATATCTCCTTTCTAAAGACTAATTATTAATTTATATGTCTACGTATATATATCGAATTGTATGTATGTATGTATGTATGAGTATAGTGTATGTATTTATATTGTATGTATTTATATATATACATATATATGTATTTATATATATATATTCGAATTATGTGTGTATTTAACCATTTATTTTATTCTGTTTGTTGTACACGTTCTATTACCCTGCAAACTCAAATATTCCTCTCTCGCTCAAAGGGTTTGCTGGTGGAAAACTCAATAGTGAGTTAAGCTCGCCTTTGTACATAAATTTATTATATATTTGTATATTTCTGTAATGTTGTTCTTTTTGTGTGCAATAAAGTAATAATAATAATAATAATAGTACATCAATGACATTTCGAAAATTATTTAAGATAATTGTCGATGACTGAACAACATTATTATTGATGCCATATTTTCAAACTATTAAAATATATTTTTTAATGTCTATGCGGTCCAGTGGTCGAGCACTACGCATCTAATTCAGATGTTCGTGGGTTCCATTCCGGGCTTACACCAATGAGATCTCGGAATTATTTTCGGAAGTTATGTGATAAATATCGATGAATTTGTGCCCGGTGTATGGCAATGGGTTCGCCACCTATTCCATTTGGGGCACGAAACATAACGTTACGGCGAGTGGAGGCTTAATAACCGATAGCGATTCGGAGAGTCTACGCTTAACAGCCGCTGCCTACTTTCGGGTAGAAAAAGGCGTGAAGCTATGTTATGTTATTTTATGTGGAGAGATAGTATGAGATAAAAAAAATATATTTAAAACTTAATTCTGACGGCCAGAAATAATTATTGTTAGAAGCGGACTCTGTTGGAGTTTTAAACAGGTGCACAATTTATCTTAGTAAGTTCACACTGAAGCTCTGTCCACTTATTTAGTTTCCAGACTCCATAAAGACTGAGGTAAATTAATTCAACTGATAAATGCATATTTATTTAATGCAACCATTGCTAAGAAACAATAGCGCTTGCTAGCATTTTAATAATATGACTATAGAGGGGAAACAAACATATAGGTTCGTTGTAAAATACTGCTGTACAAACCATATAACATAACACAACTTCACGCCATTTTCTACCCGAAGGTGTAGACAGCGGCTGTTAAGCCTCGTCTCGCAGTTATGTTAACGGCCCAAGTAGAATAGATGGCGAACCTATTGCCATACCGGGCACAAAGTTTTCTGTCATCGATATTTATCACACATAACTTGCGAAAATAGGTAATTTCAAAAAGTCATTGGTTTGAGCCAGGATTCGAACCCGCGACTTCTTGATTCAGAATATAACAAAACCGGTATACGATATATAGGATATTGTATATACGTATGAACATGGTAAGTACAATAATTTAATGAAATGGTGAGATTCCGTGCTACAGAAAAAAAAAACTAAAGGTTATTTACAACATCTTATAACGCTTTCTGTATAAATAAAATATAATATATACCCAAACTTCTTAAAGAGATAACTTCGCGCCAAATCCCTTTCTGGGTAGGCAGAGAGAACAGTGTGCCATATTTTACTATGTTAATTTATACGTAATAAATAATTTAATATTGTGACAACATGATAGGAACACGTCCCGACGTATTTTAAGTTACCTAATTATAAACTCTACAAATCATTATAAATTTCACAGAACAGAGGTCTGTGTGTGGAAAATACCCGCGTTGTATGGGGGATGGTCTTGAATTGGTCTTGAATTGAAATCGCGTATTAAGTAATGTGTTTTAAGAGTACTTCACACACACATACATAACTTCACGCCAAATCCCTTGCGGGGTAGGCAGAGAGAACAGAGCGCCATAAGGCACGATTCTTACACGCCACACTCGCTTCGTTGACTTTCATAACTCTTTTCATGCACGCGCGTCGGTTTTTGAGGCTCCTAACATCACCTTCCTCCAGAACACGTTCTATTTGGTCGTGTAGAAGAAGAGTACTTCATTATGGGGGGAATTGATGTATCTTTATATTACTTATTCACCCTTCTTTGGGAAATATTTTGTATGGGAAATATTTTGTTTTTCTGAAAATCCATATATTTACCGCTAAAGGGACGGTATCCCCCGTTGTCAATATAGTGATTTATAAGCCTACTAAGGGTGCCATGGTTCTAAAAAATGTATTTTTAGTTTAAAGGTTATGATGTAGATAATATTTTAAAAAAACAAAAGAAATAATAAAATTAATAATCATTACATAGTATAAAACAAATGGCGCTTTCCGCTGTCTGTCTTCTTAAATGCTTCAAATCTTTAAAACTACGCAACGGATTGTCATGCGGTTTTTTAAAAGATAAAAGGGTGTCAACAGGATGATTTTTATGAAATAAGTGTGTTGTAATTCATGTAGGATGTAGTAAAGAAAAAATCTCAAATTTACTACTTTATTATCTTCTTTATTTTTAAATCTATATATCGGTATTTTTGATGCGGAACAAAGTTCGCCGGGTCAACCGGCTCAACTAGTAGTAAAAACAATAATTGAAAGCCATAATAATAAAACAATAAGCCGGCGCTGCTGCTGGATACGCAGAGACCCTCAAGCGTCAAAAATACAATAATCTTGTGGGTGATTATGTGTTCGAGCCATTTGGAGTCGAAACACTTGGTCCATGGGGGCCAAGTGCACACAAATTGTATAAAGATCTCGCGAAGCGGCTGGTAGAGGTTACACGTGACCAGAAGGCTGGCTTGTTCTTTGTACAGAGAATAAGTATTGCCATTCAACGTGGCAATGCTGCCAGTCTTCTGGGCACGTTACCCGTTGACAACGATGCGGAAGAATTTTTCGATGCCTTTTACTAATACTTTTGTTTTTATCATTTTTTTTTATAAGATTTGTGTTATAAATGAATATTTGTAATTGGATTTAGTATTATATAGAATATATCTAATGGAATACAAACTATTGTTACTACTTCTTCTTTCCAGCGACTTCATAGATATACCTTCACGCCCTTAATACTCGAAGGTTTAGGCAGCGGCTTCTCGGCTCGTTTTGCCGAATAAAATAATCGGTCTAGGTAGGGAACAATATGACTACACATCAGGCATATTTTTTTTAGTAAAAAAGGGTTTTGGAAAAATCTCTTCCGCGTTTACGAATTTAAGCATTTGAGGGATTAGCAGTTCGCTGCATGAATGGGCCGGCTCGACCGGTGAAATACCACGACCTCTCATAAGACCGACGTAAAGTGGCTAATGCCGCGTTTCGTTCGGTGAGAGAGGTACCCGGAGGCCCACCCCCCTTCCCCGTCCTTTCCTATCCCCTATCCCTTAAAGGTCGGCAACGCAACAGTAACACTATATGTGTTCCTGGTGTCCATGGGCGGCGTTGGTTGCTTACCATCAGGTGACATGCGTGCTCGTTTGCCCTCCTATCCCATAAAAATAATAATAATATTTTGAATAAAATATATTAACTATTTATCTCCGAGCGGGTGGTGTTATATTTCTATATCTAGTTTTAAATTATACACTATAAATTAAACTACTTCGAACTAATGAAAAATGTTTATCAATAAACTACTCTACTTCCTTTTGCAATGTAGGCTACGTCTGATAACTGTTAGTTAAACTTATAGAATCAGTTAACAGTTATCGAAGCATTTAACACAATTCGCCATTAATTTTAAAATACTCGGTTTGATAATTTCGGTGAAATGCCGCTAAGCAAAAAATTAAATTTATGAAATTATTTCTAGCCAGAAATGTCAGAAAAAATTATCTATATACTACTCGACCCGAAATCTGAGTATTTATCCGTTACACTAACGAGACGACAAAACATAATTTCAAAGGTAAAAACAAACTTAGCATAATTACGCGAACTCAAAAAATCTCACCATTATCCAGGTCGAAAACTTCATGGTGTCCATGCTAACAAAACAGTTCGTAATATATTTTTAATCATCACTCAATACACGACCACAGATAATCATAGTTTATTGAAATATTAGTAATCCTCTTACTTTCCCGCCATAACGTAAAGTTAATACGCGAATATCGAAATACACACGACTCGTCTAATTTACACGTCTACTCATAACCGCTGACGGTTAGCGACTGGCTGACTGACATCAGCCTCAATGTAGCATGGCATGAGCATTATTGGGCATCCGTCAAACTGGCTGAAATGTTGGATTGCAATTGTCGATGAATAAATAATAATATTTAAGCCTGGTTATTCACTGGTGAAATTGAAGTGACGTTTATACAAAGTCATATCACCAAGTCTCGAACTTAACGAAACGTGTTTATGTCAGTCAAAATTTAAATCTAAATAGTCATAAATTTAACGTCAGAAGTCAGAATGTACGATTTTATTGTAATTTCAAATGTTAAATAGAGATTATTATCTACTTTTTAACTACTTGCAAAACATTTTTTTTTTCTTTCTACCAATAACATTTCGTAAATTATATGTCAAGAATAGCGATGAATGACAGATTTTGACAGACGTATGGCAAACACCGATTTAAAAATATAAAATATGGAAACAAATTTTTCATTTACCGCCATCTGAACCTTTAGGTGAGGTTGTGAAGATAAAAAAAACATCAATTGAAATACACTACTCATTAAATGATATATGAATTTAATATACGTTTGTGTTTATTTATAAATATAAACACACGACTTCCGTTTGTGAAGCCAATTTGTAAAATTGCCAAAACATTACGAATACAATTATCATCGATGTGACATTATGAATAAAACATAACTACATATAAGCGGCGGTCGGTCAAGGCGAGCATGCTTGTTGCACTACATGTCGATATAATGTACCTGCTTACCATATATTGATACTAAGTATGTACTTACATAATACTCATAAATAAATAGTACCTAATAATAAAGTTATTAAACAGGTTCTAAACACCAGTAATAATTTAAGATCATGGGCGTCTCTATGTAGAGATAGGTACAGGGACCCTGTATATTTCGTGTGCTTCTGTTTGACCTAAATCGCATATGCTTTTCTGTCATGTCAGACTCACAGTAATGCAGTACGTAAGTCATGAATAAAATACTTTTCCATCTTCCTCGTCAGCTGCAGGTACCTATCGGGGATGATTTACAGTTTTCTAAGTCCATATATAGAAGTAGACTTACCTACATACATAACGAACTTCATTTTTATGAGAAAAGAGGGCTAGCAGGCGTGTCAACTGCCTCAGGATACCTCTCTCGCCGAACAAACGAGGCTTGAATCACTCTACTTTGATTTTCTGTGAGGTCGTGGTATTTTACCGGTCGAGCCGGCACATTCGTTCAATAAACGGCGTGGCTCTACCATACTTATACCATACCATACTTATCTTTATCTTATGAATACTAAAGTATACATCCACATTCCACATAGCTACATAGCCACTTCAATACTTTTTGACAAGTTACTTCTACTAATAATCATAACAGTGGTAGAGCCAAGCAGTTCGCTGCATGAATAGGCCGGCTCGACCGGTGAAATACCACAGCCTCTCAGAAGATCGACGTGATATAGTAGTATAGTATAGAGTAATTACTCTATACTATATATTACTCTATACTATATTGCTAAAAACTGTATAGATATTGCCTTAAAATCTGCTGAGTAGTTTGAAAAAACTACGGCATCTGTCTGTAGCTACAGATATAAACAAATTAAAGAACCAAAAAGGAATAATTATGAAATGATGACAAAAGTTATGAAATAATATATTTTGGCAGGACATCTCCAAGGAGGCCAGGGATGCACCACTTTTCCGAGGAAGTTTCAAGCTTTTTTTATGGGATAAGAGGGCAAACGAGCAAGTGGTGGTGGTGGGTGTTAAGCAACTAGCCTACTCACCGCGCATGAACACCGACGTGCGTTGCCATCCTTTAAGGGAGTAGAAGAGCAAAGGAAGGGGAAAGGGGATCGGCCCTCCAGATACCTCAATCACCGAACGAAACGCGGCACGAGCCACTTCACGCCGATATTCCGAGATGTCGTGGTATTTCACCGGTCGAGCCGGTCCATTCATGCAGCGAACTGCAAGACTCTATTATAGCTGCACTCAACTGCACTTTACAATTCTCAACTCTCTCTCTTCTTTCTTCAACCTTTTATCTCCCAACTATGAGTTTTTGTCTTCTATGTAATCATGTTTAGACATTTTAATAAATTCAATTCTAATTAAATATTATCGCTACATAAACCTTGAAATTGATGACTAATTGAAAATTAATATTGTAGGTATTGTAATAGACAGTAATTGAATACCTAAGTAAAGGTAAATATTATTACACGGAATAAGGTACAACATACCGTTCTGACTCAGTTTTTTTTTATGGAACCAAAGCGACATATCTCAATATTAGTCAAATCATCTTCATCTGGGTATAGGCAAATACTATAGGTAATTATGTTGAGCATAATTCTTCCTGTAATATTCTGAACGAAATATCAGATCACAAAGATGGCGATCATTTTCAAAGAAACTTCGTGCCGGTACGCCATCTACTACATCGTATAAAACAAAGTCGCTTACTCTATCCCTGTATCCCTATGTATGCGTTTTTTTAATAGATAGAGGGTATCAACGGGGTGGTTTATATGTATAATGTAGTAAAAAGAGATAAATACAAAATTTACTTATTTATTACTTTTGACAAATTAAATTATGCGGGACAAATTTCTCCAATTCAACTAGTATTACATAACATAACTTGACGCCTTCTTCTACCCGAAGGTGTAGGCAGGAGTTTGAGTTGCGTTGAGTTTACCTCCCAAATGGAATAATAAAAAATAGGTGGCAAACCTATTGCCATACCGGGCACAAGGTTTTCAGTCATCGATATTTTTCAAACATAACTTTCGAAAACAGTATCGAAATTAATTTGTAAAAGTCATTAGTATGAGCCAAGATTCGAACCCGCGACAACCGAAGTGCTCGACCACTGGACTACCGAGACTTTAAAGTCTCAACTAGCATTAAATATTTGCTTTAGATTGCATTAACAAATAAAGTTTTCGGCTTCATAATATTAATAACGACATAGGTGGTACAAGCTCTAGGCTTATTGAGGCGAAGGTACATTCTACGCAGCCCTCTGATTGTGAAATAAAAAGTTTATAATAATAGGTTGTTCGGAAAGTCATTTCGTTTTTTCCCGTCAGAGGACTTAATTACGTTTTTTCGAAACCAACTTCACACTCAAGCCGCATAACCATTATATGTCTTGAGAGCTGATATTGCAAGGCTTGTGTGTGAAAAAGTTCTATTAATTCTACACAGTAGTTTTTGGTTGGTGCCCTTTTAAATATGTAGAGCAATAAGCAGCATTTTCGTCATATTTTACTTCAGAAAAGGTAAAAATGCTGTCCAAGCGAGAAAAAAATTGACGGATGTGTATGGAGAAGGCGTGTTAACAGTACGCCAGTGCCAGAACTGGTTTGCAAAATTTCGATCCTCCAATTTTGATGTCGAAGATGCACCACGGTCTGGAAGCTGACAAAGATGCGATAAAGGCATTAGTTGATGCAAATCGGCGAATAACCACACGAGAGATCGGTGAGAGATTAATATTTATTAAAATAATTAAAATATTTATTCATTATACGAAAACTGTCTTTCATGTTCCCCAAAAAAAACGAAATGACTTTCCGAACAACCCAATATTTTTCATACTTGTTTTGACTGTTGGGCGTGATGCCCTTTGCTTCGCCTTTGAATCTAAGAAGATAAAAGGGAGAGATTTACGGACCGTAAAGATGTTCCCTATTTTTGTTCAAGGCCTCGTTCATCACCATTATATCAATATGTATTAATTACAGAACTAATAATTGTTGTCTAGTAAAAACTAAGTATTAAAATGAAATTTTGAAAATTCCAATTACAAAAACTGATTTTACTCGTAAATATTATAACAAACGTACTTTTTTTAAAATAATAATTGTACAGTTGGCTTGTATAGTTTATGTTGGGTATTAAATATACGTAACAGTTAGTCATTATGATATAAAAAAAAATATTTCAACAAAACAGGCAATTATACAATTATTTATTATTGCGTTTAGACGAATAAAATTGTGACGTAATTTATATTTTCTTGAGTATCATCCGTGTTGCATCACCTCCTAACTTACCCAAAGGTATAGGCAGAGTTTCCTTAAAGCACTTGTAAACAATATTGAGGCCCACGGTATTGGTCTGACAAAGTGTGGTTTCGGGAACAATCTGTTAGTCATAATTAACAATTCGCACTAAACCTTTTATAACTGACTGGTGTGTAGGTACCCGAATTCGAACCCGAGACTTTATACATGCAGCAAAATTAAACGATAAGTAGATCTGTGCTAGGATATTCATCTTCTCTTTATGACTTACGAAGATCTATAGCTTAGTGGCTTGTTTAAAATACATACATACATAACTACATAACTTCACGCCAAATCCCTTGCGGGGTAGGCAGAGAGAACAGAGCGTCATAAGGCACGATTCTTACACACCTAACTCGCTTCGTTGACTTTCATAACTTTTCATGCGCGCGCGTCGATTTATAATGCTCCTAACATTATCTGCCTTCAGAACACGTAGTTTAAAGTAGGTATCTGAAACGCCTTTTTACAGCGGTCGGAGCCGCCCCGCCCTGGGGAGCCGAGGCTCCCCGAGGATGGGCGCCCCTCGTGACAGGGGGGCGACGGCGGGGTGGACCAGAGGGCTGACGTACTGTCCTGGGCCACCCCAACGCCGGAGGAAGGCCGCCGCGAGGTTTTAGTGGGTAACCCTAGGATCGCATTGCAGTTTAATGTTTTGGGAGTCCCACACTACCCCCTGCCGTTCCCAGGCGGGGGGTGTGCATAAAGCGATTCCTATAAAAAAAGGTATCTGAAATTGTCCTCTCTCAAAATTTTCTCCCGTATTTATCTTCTAGAGTAGAAGTTTAACGGATATCGTATCATCAATTTCTGTTCTAGCATTGAAACTACACGCAGTCACAATCATTAACAGTAGGTACCACAAGTTGCCAAGTTACTTAAGAATTGGCTTCAACTTAATGACAAACATTATCAACCAAGAAGTTTAAACAAAGAGATTCATTTCAAAATGCTCATTAATCATGTTTCTATCGGAATTGAGATCTGGAAGATGTTTGGAGCCGTGACTTCATTAACTAGACGAGAAAATGTCAAGATTAAACTACTTAGATAGTAGGAGTTGTTTAAAAAAATTTGTTTTGCACATTCACACTGAAAAAATATTTTCAGAAATTGCTCCTTTATTATTTTTATTACGAGTAAGTGTTTTTTTATGACATAGGAAGGCAAACGAGCAAGTGGGTAACCAGATGGTAAGTAATTTCTCAACGCCCATGAACACCGTGGTGCGTTGCCGTCCTTTACGTGAGTAGGAAGGGAATGGAAAGGGAAAGGGGGTCGGACCTCCAGACACCTCTCTTACCCATATTAGCCCAATAGCCCGTGAATGTGATGGCTAACGTGATTTCTAGTAACAGCCTGAAGGCATCCAGATATGAAGCTTTATATTTTGACGATCTAATATCGTTTACTTATAATTTCACTAACATTAAAGTGTGTAGGTCCGGCAAGGGATTGCAGCCATGCTAAGTGCTTAGCAATTAAAACCGTGGTTTATAACAATATTCTGAAGGTATCAAAAACTCAACCTATATTAAATTAAGAAATTAGTTTTGTTTTTATGCAAAGCAACTATGATCCAAACTTCATAATTGGCCATCGTTTTTTACCAGTGTTGGGGTTTTATGAGCTGACACACTTTAGCCTTTATAAAATGAACGCAAGACCTTGCGTTTACGGGTTCTTATTCTATATATTTCTTTGTCCTTTATCGACTTATATTGTAAATAGCAATAACAATGTGTCGGAAAGGTTATGGTTAAATTGGTCTCAATTTAGAATATAAGTTGCTGGCTTTTTATTGATGAATATTTTTATACCTTCATTCTAAATACATTTTAAAAGATCGGTAGCTAATTTTTTGCAAGAAACTCGATCGAATATATACTTTCTTTCACTAAAATCTGATAAAAGAAAGAAAAGTTATCACCAAAACGCAGAATCACGCAGAATCAGATGACGGCAATACGTAATTTACGACTGAAAAACCTAAAAGTTTATTTTAAGTTACTCAATTATAATAGTGTATCTACCAATGACCATGAAAAGCTAAATCTATATGTCTTGTATTCTAAAAGCGTAAGGGTATAGGTAGGTTTAAAACTAGACAGATATTCAAATTAACTACGCACGTAGAATACAAAAAAGCAACATATCATCTTGTAACCGTGCGGAAATGTGAATTTACACTCACGTATCCATATGTAAAATAGCGTTATAAATATAAATACGAATCGATATATTTAAAGGTGAATCGATAAATATGAATATCGATGGGCTGGGAGGATGAAAAGCTTCTAATTTTAAAAAGTGAGTTTGTGTTCTCACTAGAGAGAAGTATAAAAAATATGGGTGCGTGTACTTATGTACGCGCGTGAGAAGTTATACTTCTTTGGCATCATTAAAATATATATATATATATATATATAATTATTAAAAACAAAATTTAGAGAACAATAAATATATAAGACATTATTTTGTAAATATTAAATAACCAATAATAAGTATTTAACATTAATAATTTAATAATATTTAGTGTTACATACATAACATAACTTCACGCCTTTTGTTACCCGAAGGTGTAGGCAGCGGCTGTTAAGCCTCGTCTCGCCGTTATGTTTACGTCCCAAATGGAATAGGTGGCGAACCTATTGCCATACCGGGCACAAAGTTTGTCAGTCATCGGTATTTATCACACATAACTTCCGAAAACAATTTCGAAAAGTCATTGGTGTGAGCCAGTGTCTGGAATCGGACCCCGGACCTCTGGATCAGAGGCCGTGCGCTCGCCCACTGCGCCACCGGGACTGTTTTATTTAGTGTTTATATTTAGTGTTAATTATATTAAATAAAAGTATTTTAATTTATATCAATAAATAATACATACGGATAGTTAACCTCAATTATATTGGAGCACTTGAAAAAGTATATAAGCACATTTTTTTTCACTAATATTCACAAATAGTAAGTAATATCAATCAAAATATTCAATTTAAATCACTACTGAATATAATTTATTAGCACATATATAATTCGCACTTGTATGAAACTAAAACTTCATACTGTTAATTTTGTGTCACAGATGCGCGCGCATCTTAAAATTTCACTCTCATCATTTTTTCATAACGCGCCTAAAGAAGTATAACTTCAAAAAATGTTTTTTTTGTTGCGCTAAATGTGGCAAACGGGTTTTCTGCAGGTAAGCTACTAATGCCATAGATGGACATCTGCTCAGGGGGTCCCGTCTGTTGCCGGCCTTTACAGGGGATTAGCATCAGGATACTTTTACCGAATGTAATGCCACATAAGCCACTTTAATTCGACTTTTTGAGAAGTCCTTCTATTTCAATAAACGAGACGGCGAACTGCATTGCACTACCATATTTATGCTGACTCTAACGTTATAATAATTTCATTCATATATAGGTACATATATTTTGTTTTGAATTCCAATTTCAAGTTCTACAATTTAAATATCATGACATGTATACGATGTTTAAAAAAAGTTAAGTTTTGGTCGTGACTTAGATCGGAGACATTGATATCAGTAATTCTCGTCTATTCAGACAATATATGACATGTTTTCTGTCTATGTATGTGGCTCTATGTATTTTATTTTACCAGCGAAACACTTCGAACAACTTCGTAACCATGTCTCAGCTCGTTTACGTCGCGCTGACTTTATGACCTAACAGCGTCCAAAATATTTTTGCTGTTAGACAGTTTTCAAAATTAGTTTTTAAATTCTTTAAGTAAGCTAGCGATAGCTGTGGGTTCGGTCTTAAGAATATTTATGTAATAAATGAACATGTATGTTTTTATGGGCTTTGCTACGTGATACAGGGCAATTATCTTGAAAAGCGCGAGGATGGAAAACTCCCAAATTAGTAGCAAAACGTCACAAGTTGACTTTAATATAAATTATAGTAATAAACAATTATAATTAAAGACAAATCTTTGTACCCTAATTACAGTCATCAAACGCATGATGTATTATAATATAGAGTTTCTTTTGATTTCCATCCGACTGCGGAAGAAGGAAGGTTATAATTTTAGATTCGTTTGTATTTAGGTAGATTTATCTCGCTCGCTTTTAGGATTCCGTGGAGAATAAGTCGTTAGAATTGACAGGGGCAAGTACCAGTATTTTAACCTCCCTTTAGTTACTAATACAGTGCTTTTGATGCAGAAGTTTCCTGTAGAAATCTATATAAATATCTATTGGCTCGCCACCTATTTAGTCCCACATATCCGGCGTGATAAACGCTGACTACACCTATGATTATTAAGGGTTTGATGTTACATAATACTGACACTATCTACTAACTAATTTACATATAAATCGATATTTTGATACATTCGTTCCCAACGATTTCTTGTCACTGCGTCCGCGTGAACAAGACAGCTTGTCAGTTCGTTGTCACCATTTATAAATAGTTTTGGTTTTCACAATATTAGAAATGGAATGGACAGTATAACTATGGTGATCTAATTAGTTATGAGTAGTGAGAGACAGAATTCCCTATTGCGTAATATAGTAAATACTTATGTGCCTACTTGACTTTAAATACATACGTAACGGATAATATTCTGTTATTTAATTTGCTTTTCTATAAATTTTATTTTTTTATTAATTCTCTTTTCTTCTTAATTGGTACTTCTAAGCCAGAAGCCAGAATGATTTTGTCGAGTAAATAATATATACAATAAATAAATATTTCCCGGGCAGATTTATTGGTTGCCTTCCTATAACTAAACATCTCGACTATTGAATTCATTTAATTACTATTAAATTTTGCTTTATACATACATAACTTCACGCCTTGGGGGGTTTGAGGGGTTTCAGGCTCCTAACATCACCTTCCTCCAGAACATTCGCTTTATCTTTCCCACAGACAAATTGTTTGTGCAGTTTTGTGGGACAGTGAATAATAATATCATGTATACATGTATCTTCTAATAAAAATAAATAAATGTTATGCTTAGAAATACAGCTTATTACTTCACTGGTAAAAATATTAAAACATTCAGCTAGGTAGGTACTTATTTTTAATTTAAAATCTGTCAGATGTTGATCCAGTGCAGTACATTTTATTGTGGTAATGCCACGCAGTTTGCTGTATGAATACGGGCTCGACCGGTGAAATACCACTACCTCTCAGAATAGCGCCGTAAAGTGGCTCATGCCGCGTTTCGTTCAGTGAGAAAGGTACCCGGAGGCCCACCTCCCTTCCCCATCCTTTCCTATCCTACTCCCTTAAAGGTCCGCAGCGCAACTGTGACGCTATGTATGTTGCAGATGTCTATGGTCGGCGCTGATCACTTGCCATCAGGTGACACGCTTGCTCGTTTGCTCTCCAATCCCATAAAAAAAGATAAATCAATCACTTCTTCTTGTTGATGATGATGAATCTGGTATTAGAGATCAGGTAGTAGAGTAACATTTAATACCGATTTAACACTGCAGCAATCAATCCAGTACTGAGGTATTCGAGTAAAATTATACTTGAATTACTCAGAACAGTACTCATCACTAAATATTAGGTGAATTATGACGAAGTCTATGTTTAGTTTTGGATGCGAACACATGTTAGGTTATTTCAAACTATTTTTGGTTCGGTCTTGATAGGAACGTGAGAATATATACGAGTATATGTTTAATATAAATACACCCATATGTTTTTACAACTATCAAACGCTTTGTATCAAAAGCGACAGGATAATTAGTTTTGCGTGAGTCATCCCGGTTTTCTTGCTATTCAATATGGAACTGCTTTTGTACAACTCAATAATAGCACTTCAACTCTTTGTAAATAGTTTGTCTATTCAAGTCCATTGTAATGTCTATGTATCCTTTAGTGGCTCTGTTAAGTTAAATTCATGCCACTCGTAAATATAGCATTTAAAAGATATTTCTTTTCTTTTCTTTAATTTTATTATAATACACTGAGTTATTTACAAACACGTTAATGATTAGGTAGATAAGAATTAATAAAATGATTATAACATTTAAATTTTCAATAATATGTATATTTTTAAAATCACAGGCTTTGCTTATAACATAGTAAATAACGTTCTCATTGTTTAATATAAACATTTTGTTTTCGCAACTACCTTCCGTCGAGCACTTAGTTGCGAATAATTTAATTATCATTGCACTTTCTGTAACAAAAATAAACATAGGTCACATAAAAATATTCTATGTGAAAAACAACACCGTACCGAATAATTAATTAAAGTAACTAAAATATGGCAGTAATAAATGATAGGCAATTTATAGACCATTATTGGATCATTTAAGCTTAAACCTGAGCAAACAAAAAAATCATTTGTTATGGAGTCGAGGCTAAAACAAGAGATAATAGCTTTATATGTTTTGCCTAGTGACACGAATTAATAAATAAATTAAACATCAACGGATCGAAGAGAACACCAGATCGGCGAAATATAGAAGCCGTATGTTTTTGCCTTGGCCACAAATGTTACAATCCTTTTTTCAGCAGTACCAGAAAATATATCGTATATGATTGATTGCAAATAAAAAAGAATAACTCACCATAGTGATTTCTGGAAATATTGTACTCAGATTGAAGTTGGCCCTAGACGTAACTGGGAAACTTGCTAACGATCGATCGACATTGTGCCCCACGGTCTGCATATTGCCTGGCATTAGGTGGCTGTTGAAAAACTCGCTCTGATATTGCGTCGGCATCTGATTGCCCACGTAATTTGGGAATGACAATTCGTCTGCCACTAAATTTGTATGTTTTCTAGACGACGTTTTGTTTTGCCACAACGCATGGGACGGATCGTGCCATTCCTCAATTTCATTACTGATTTTAGCTTTTTTACTTTGATACTTTTTATTGGATTCCTTTTTGTTGCATTCCAATTTATGTTTCGATGCTGACTCACGTCTATTGCTTTTATAATTTGCTGGTACTTTCTCTGCTTGGAACATGTTTGGGTTGTTTCTTATTTTCAATTCTTCATATTTGTGATTGCCGTAATTACATTCGGCCGTTTGATTGTAATCGATAAAATCGCCAGTGAACGAGCCGCTGGTATAATTACTGGACATCAAATTGCTGCCACCAGGCATAAAGTTTGAATAAAACGAATTCGAAATTGTGTTTGTTGTTGTGTTGTATAACGTTGTACCCGAGTGTTGCTGACCACCGTATCCATTGTCGGAGTAATCTATGATCGGAGGGAAATGTGAGACTTGTGCAACAGCAGTTTCTTGGGGGGTGCTGTAATCATTATACTTCTGCGGTGGCATCATATATTTAGAACTGTTGATCTCCTGAATTTTTTGTGTACAGTTTGCACCTCTCAATAAAGCTTCAGTCGAGTAATTATTCTTGTGAGTTTTAGACGGTTTTTCAATTTTGCTTTTTGTATTTGTTTTATTTTGTACGAACTGTGGCGTGGTGTTGTTGAAAGAATTCGCCGATTTCGGATCGTTAAACGCGTAATAAGATTGTGACATATTATTTTCCAATTGAGTGATGCCTTTGTGATGGATCTCATTACTAAAATTGTTAATGTGTGTTTTGGCAGTAAGAGCTTTGGATGCGTCAATATTAGGCACTTGAAACCGTGAATGCATATTATCTGTTGAACGATTCATTAGCTGTGTTACAGAGAGAAAATTGCCGCAGTTCTGTATATCGGGAGGCATTAATCGATTAACATCTGCTTTTTTGCTCTTATCGTGTGGGCCCAATGCCAAATCACCAACTAAAGTAGGCAAGTTAATAGGGGGTGGATCAATACTTACTTCTGTGGTTCCTAAAGGTCTAGCAGATCCAGGCCATACTTGGAACTCGTCTTGAGCTGTCTGTGCCGTGTAATTATGCATCGATATAGGAAAATAATTGCCTTCATTTTGGTCTTGTTTTTTAACTGATTGCTCAACGTGATTGTATGAAGGTTTATGTGTTTCTTTGATTTCGGCATGAGGTATGGCGGTACAATTCTGTGCAGGCCTTATTTCCGAAGTCATCCAGTTAATATGAGTTTTGCTGGGTATTTTTTTTATATACTTTTCGGAGTTCTGTTGACTCACAACATTGTTGCTTGTTTTGATTACAGGCGCAATATTCGGTTCAGTCATTTTTACATCGTAGTGTTTGTTGGTATTAACTTTCATATGCGCATTTACGTTTTGCATGTGATCTAACACTGGATAATTTTGAGATTTCGTTGTGAAAGCTTTGGATATATTGGTATTTGTATAAAAAGGAACATCATCAGTCCACAAATTTGTTGATTGGGAATAAAAACTGGTTATTGTATCCGCAAAAGAGCTAGGAACTTTATTAGAACTATCTTTTTTGTTAGACGTGTGTGTTAATGGTACATGAAAGTCAGGGTTAAACGGGTTGTATGAAGATGTATAAGGTGCTGAAGTGGTTGTCAATAAAGTATCTTTATTGAAGGTACTAGCATTCGTTGTGCAATTGACAAAATCTAAACCTTTGTGAGACCAGCCCAAGTCTATGTCGTAGGTTAATCTGGATGAGCCAATTTTCATAATATTGTCATCAACACTGGAATAGTCGGCCTTGTTCTTAGAGGTATATTTCTCCACGGCGCATGGATAGAGGCCAAGGCTATTAAAATCGTGACCAGAAGTAATACTGCTTGTACTATAAATAGTGTTTTTGACTGTACCGAATGGATCACTTTTGTAGAAAAAATTATTACCGCTTGCATAACTAGTTGACTGACTTGATATAGTTTTGTGGTTGTTGCAATCGAAGTCCAATCCGAAAGTTGAGTCCGCCAACGTACACGCGGTTGATATTAATGAAGGCATTGATAAATTTAAAAAGGGATTGTCACTGGACAAACTGGAACTGGGCATTGTGACAGCATTTGAAGTCTTATGCAAAATATTATTACTATTAGAGTCTTTAACTGCGCTATTGACACATTTTTGCTGTTCGATATCTTTAGTTTCACTAACAGATTGTTTGCTGATCGATTTAAGTTTTCCATCATCAATAGGTTTATCAAAGTGATGCGCAGTTGTTGGAATCATTTCAATCCTTCTCTGATTTTCTTTAGAAGTGCTCTGTGTCGTGTGATTGTGTTCCTCAGCAGGGCTGTCTGCTCTATTGCCACTGACTAAAGGAAATGACATAAGAAAAGCGGCGGTAGGAGATGTGGCTAAAAATTCCTCTGCTAGTTCTAGACGTGCGTTACCCCCATCCACAGCATTGTCACACAGTGGCGTGACTAAAGGCATTATATTTGGTAATTTATTTTCTTTATCCTCAGGCATGTCTTTTTTACAGGATTTATTTTCATCTAAAGACTTAGTGCTATCACAACTTTCCACTGTTGTTGACGAATTATTGTTTAGTGCTGATGCCGATGATAACTGTTTATCAGTAGATTCCGAAGACTTGAGTTTCTCTGGAACTGTAGGAGTTTCATTTTCTTTGTTTTTATCACCTTTAATTTTAATGTTTTTATCATCTGAAACACTGTCGCGAATTTTATCATTTGCATGGATGATCTCTTTCTGCAAATTTTTATCTTTACTAATTGATGTAGTCGCTTCTTCTGCTATTAACTGATTTTCATTATCTTTTTTATGAACTTCCTGTAAATCTTTGTTGGTGGCATCACTTTCTTTACTTGAACATTCTAAGACTTCATTTAGCTTAGACGTGGTGGTAGTGTTATTTTTGATTGAATCATGTTTATTCCTAGAATCCTTACCTAGAGCAACTACTGTTTTGGACTTTTTCTTTACTTTCTTATTGACATCAGTCTTTAATTTTATATTGTTTTTTTTACTTTTCACTGCAGATAATGGATGTGAATATGCAGATATTGGCAAAATATTGACCATTGTAGTTTTTGTGATATCACCATTATTTCTACCAACTATAGGAACAGAAGCTTTGTTTACGGGTTGTAAATTTTGATCTACTAGTACAAATGCGGGTGGTACAGTTGGAAATATTAATGGTCTAGGAGGAAATATATATGGCGCCGCTGGTAATACAACTATTGTATTTTCAGGACCTGAAAGAATAATTAAATTTTAGCTACAGTAGAGTCTGGTTTCTTATATTTTGATTTGAAACATGCTTGTATGTTAAGGGTTGTGTCTAGTATTCTATACAAAAATTTATCTTTCTGATCTACAGCTAGTCTACCTACTTGCAAAACAAGAAATTTCAAGTTCAAATCTTGGCTCAAACTGATGACTTATTGGAAATTATGAAGGATGAGTATTGATGCATAAAAAAATATGCCCAGTCCATGTTTTTGCCACATTTGGAATGCGAAAACTGGCAAGTGAATGCATAGTAAAACTTATTGATAAGTTCTTAGTATACCTTTTTTATTGTTTGTCCTAGGTAAGAGCACTGGCAGCTTTTTTGTGGGTGAAATCTGTGGTTTTGGCTTATCTTCTTTGTTTTTACAGTTTGGTTTTTTTACCATTAGTAACTTAACATATTTACCATCTGAAAAAAAGAAATTATCCATGAAATAATTCATTATATAACAGGAGAACATATGTAAAACTTATGTATAACAAATGAAAATATATATTACACATACATAATTTCACATCAAGTCCCTTGCATAGTAGGCAGAAAAACCGAGTGCCATAGGGCACGATTTTTACAAACCACACTCACAGCTTTGACTCTCATAACTCTTGTCATACACACTAATTTATTAAAACTATAATATGATAAAATAGTGTAAACTGACTTTTCTGTTTTTTAGTAACACCACAATAAACTTGAGTAGCTGCATCTTTCAAATCTACTTTTTTAGATTTGTCAGTGTCAAGCTGGACCTGTATGGCAAGAATTTCTGCTTCTGAAAACAAAAAAAATCATAATCACATTTTTTTTACAAGTTTGGTGTCTTTAAAGTCAACGTAAAAAAATATTTTGTCATCAGTCATCAGTTTTAACCCCAGTCTGTCATTGGCAATATCACATCTAGCTGAGATATGAGATTGCCAATGACACGACTAGAATAATAATAAATGTGTGCATAGTACATAAATATATATATATATATAATATGATGGTAAGCAACCAACGCCGCCCATGGACACCAGCAACACATATAGTGTTACTGTCGCATTGCCAACCTTTAAGGGATAGGGCATGAGCCACTTTATGTCGGTCTTCTGAGAGGTCTTGTTATTTCACCGGTCAAACCGGCCCATTCACACAGCGAACTGCTTGGTTCTACCACTGGATCATGAGTCATTATAGTTAGACATTAAGTCTTTCTATAATGAGACATTTTTGATATATATATGCCTATAAGTATGATTGTATCTCTGCCTACCCCGCAAGGGATTTGGCGTGAAGTTATGTATGTATAACCATACCAGCTTGCTTAGTTGTTGTAATAATCATACTTATACATACAAGTATGATTATTACAACAACTAAGCAAGCTGGTTATCGATGTATATTGATGTAGCAAATAGCACTGAACATGTGAATCTAGTCCATAATCAGGCACAGCACTATTTAATAACAATATTTTATAATTATTGTCATCTATAAAACTTACTTAAGTGCGTGATCTGTTTTGAACAATTTGTCAAGCAAATAATAGCTTTTTGGATTATTTCCACTTTGGGACACTGTGTATCATCAACATCTTCTTGTGGAAATATTGCTTTATTTACTTCTTTTGCAACTTCTCCAAGCTTTGTTATAGTATCATTAAATTTATTACGCCTCAAACGTTCCCATTCTCGACATCGACTGTAAAATCAAAATGAAATAATAAAAAATAATTAATTTCTACACTTTAAAATGCCACTTTACATATTAGTAGTGATCCCAGATTGTACCTATTATACTCTATTGTGATCATAGCCTATAAAACATTTATAAAGTCCACAAAACCATGTTAAATGGATTAAATAAGTTACATGAATGGATCATAACTTGCGTCGAAGGGCGCTATTAGATAAAATCCTGTAAGGGTTTTAATATGTGAAAAGCCACACTAATTTAATATGGATAAGCGTATAGACCTGGGGAAGACGATAATAAACAAGTCTTTGGAAAGTAACTTGGAATCTATTATGGAAACTAGAGAACCGATTAACTTTTAATATTAATGCATACCTTGGTTTACGCTTTTGAGAGGACGCTTCCATTTTACGTTTAGATAAATAACTTATATAATGATTTAGTACAGTAAGTCACAGATACAACATGTATACGTAAAAGAAAACAATATCCATTTTTCATAGCTGCAAATGTAATCCTCAAACAAAATCCACATTGCAAGACATTTAAGCTGTCAAGTGTCAGTGTCATCTGTCAGCTGTGACAGCGGGCCAATAATCAATGAGTACGTTCCACTTAAAGCCCACCAAGACCGCGACAATTGCCGTTCCACTAACGAAAAAACGCCGCGGGCGTTGTGGGCGAATGTTATATGTGGAACGCAAAACTTGAGCGCTGTGTGGTAGCAATATGGCGGCTCGGAAAAATCATCAAGTTCTGATGACATATGGCATTTTTTATTGAAAGCCCACCAAGACCTACCAATATTTTGCGGGCGAAGTGGGCGCGAAGCGGTCGCGAACAGTGACGTCATCTATGCCGTCGAGCGATCGTTCGCAACGACCGCGGGCTTTATGTGGAGCGCTACTGTGGGCGTTGCGGTCGCCGCGGTCGCTTAGTGGAACTTGCCCATTGAAGTACCTAGGAAACCTATTGAAGTGGCATGTGGACACAAAATTGAAGAAGGGTGTGACGTCATTTGGCCGCATAAAATGGCGATTTAGTGCTTGGCAAAAGAATTCTATTTATCGATAAACGTTCTTGGCTAATGTTATTAAAAACGTTATTTAGTATTAATTATTTTTAGAATGAAATTAAATATGTGGTTTTGGATGATAAAGAGTACATGTTTTTCTTAGACTACTTACCTCTATTTTACAAACTATTTTAATTAAGTTGTTGACTCTAAAGTAAGTAAATCACTACTGCAACATACCTCTGGATAGGTGCGCCCCACAGTGAATAAGAATGATTCAAGTTTTAAACTTACTAAGGGACCGCGTGATATACAAAACGAAACATCTTCAGAACATATTTTTAGTTACAACTGCATCTCTTATGACTTTCAGTCTAAGATCAGTTAATTATTACATATTTTGTGAATTTATAATAGGTTTTTACTCGTTAAGAAATAAAACTAATTTGTTTAAAATATGTCGCGTCCATATATACAAGTCAATGCCAATGATTAACTTAACAAAATCATTGACTTGTATATGGACAAGACATATTCTTCTATACGAACAATTGCTTAGATAAATATTAGGCATTTCGACGGCGCACACATAAACAAATATCTGTCTCGTTCTTACTCAGCGCTGTCACTCGCATGAAAACAGTATAACAGTATTTCAGTGCGTACATATAGTTAATGAATACGGAAATAGGATAACCCGATAATACTGACTGACGCCAAATTTCTCGCAAAGTATGGCGGATTTTTTGTCAGTTCAGCCAGTAAAAATGTGTTGGGAAAAATTTTACCGACAAAATTCCTTTGCGGAATTTTCTAAATAAATTAGTTTTATTTCGTAAAGAGTAAAAACCTATTGTAAATTTGCTAAATATGTAATAATTAACTGATCTTAGACTGAAAGTCATGAGAAATGCATTTTAACTAAAACAATGTCCCTTAGTAAATTTAAAATTTTACTCATTCTTATTTACTGAGAGGGGGCACCTATCTAGAGGTATGTTGCAGTAGTGGTTTATTTACTTTAGAGTCAGCAACTTAATTAAAATAGTTTGTAAAATAGAGACAAGTAGTCTACGAAAAACATGTACTTTTATTTGGACATCCAAAACAGAATATTTAGCATAGCAATATACTTACTTCCTATTTAAGTATTAATTCTACAAATAATAAATATTCAATTATATTTAAAATAAAATTAAGAAAGTAAGTAGTTTAAGGAAACATGTACTCTTATTTTAACACCCAAAACCACATATTTAATTTAATTCTAAAAATAATCAATAACGTTTTTAATAACATTAGCCAAGAACGTTTACCGATAAATAGAATTCTCCTGCGCAGCACTAAGCCGCCATCTTATGCGGTCAAATGACGTCACACCCTGCTTCAATTTTGTGTCGACATGCCACTTCCATAGGTTTCCTACTTCATTGAACAAAATATATTTTTTGTAGTAGAATGGGTACGTTACACTAAACGCCCGCAATTATTGTAACACCCTCTGTATATACATAACTTAACACTTAACTAACAACACAACAACACTTCACGCCTTTTGTTACCCGAAGTGTAGGTAGCGGCTGTTAAGCCTCGTCTCGCCATTATGTTTACGTCCCAAACGGCATAGGTGGCGAACCTATTGCCATACCGGGCACAAAGTTTGTCAGTCATCGATATTTATCACACATAACTTCCGAAAACAATTTCGAAAAGTCATTGGTGTGAGCCAGTGTCTGGAATCGAACCCGGACCTCTGGATCAGAAGCCATGTGCTCGACCACTGCGCCACCGAAACTGCCCTCTGTATCGTTCCGCATAATGCCCGTGGACGCAACGAGCCATTGCTCGACGTCATAGATGACCTCACTGTCTACGACCACATCGCACCCACTACCACCAACCACCGCAAAATAATGGTAAGTCCGAGTGGGCTTTCAATAGAACGTAGCGGGAATCTGTGTTTGAAAGAGAGGAATCCAGAACGGATGTAAGGATAATGATGATGATGATGTGATGTTGTAGTGTTTGAACAGGTGAATGCAATTGTATATCTTGGATGCGCTTTTCGCAGGGATGGAAGGTACACCCTGGACGTAGAAAGAAGAGTGGCGTTCGAAAATAGCGTAAATGGGCAGATTCCTAGGCGCCAAAAACATTAGCAAAAAAGCCCTGCTAGCAATCCACAACGTGATACTGATCCCAACGCTAACTTATGGTAGCATGAGATGGGTATGGCGGAGTGTGCATTAAAATAGGATAAACGCGGTTGAAATGAGGACACTGCGCAAAATCTGCGGAGTGCGCTGTCCGCGTTGAGAATAAGGTTGTAAGGACGGAAGTTGCATTGAAAGAAAGTGTCGTTGTAAAAATAAAAAATGAAAAGAAAGAACGGATGAAGCAAAATTGACTGGGCAGATATACAATGCAAAAGCGGATGGTTGTAGGAGTCGAGGGCGGTCAAGACACACATGCCATGACTTGCTAACAGCGAAGTAGGAAACTTAAGGAAATGACATGTCAACATAAAATTGAAGCCACTGTGATTTATATTTATTGATAAACCTTTTTGTTTAATTTTATTTTAAATATTATTGAGTATTAATTAATAGTATAGTGAATATATTAATAGAAATTAAGTATATTTTTATGCTAGCTATGCTGTTATATATAAAAATAAGAGTAGGTGCATATTTTCCTTACACTACTTACCTCTATTTTACAAACTATTTAATTATGTTGCTGACTCTAAAGTACATAACACACTACTGCAATATGCCTCAAGATAGGTGCGCCGCACAGTGGACGAGAATGACTCAAAATTTAAACCTAGCAAGTGACCGCGTGACAAAAAAATTTTTCAGATTTTTTTTTATAAAATTCCGACCACAAGATTGAATACGAGCGCGTTACATCAGGAAAAAGACACGCTTATCACGTATGAAACTTTTTAAAAATATTCCTCTTGGCATGGTATTAATTATTACCAATAAAAAACGGCTTGACCGATTTTGATGAATTGTTGTGTGCATTGTAAAAGAAATATTCGCATCCGCAAATGTAACAATGAAATATTCAGTTTCTTTCGAATTCGCGAATGTCCAAGATCTAAAATTCGTAACATTACCGATGGTGCGCGCGGTGACGAGCATGGTGAATACCAAGAGACCTTAGTATTATATGCTTCATTGTGTATGTACCATATAGCCTCTTTGTATTCGGAAGAGGTCTTTTTACTACCAGTATATAGAATTGATAATCGATATTCAATAAACAGAGACATAATAATCGTTTTCATAAATTCGCGTAGCTCAGCACTAGTTGAATCTTGAATAGTGATGTGCCAACTCGGAAAAATCCTAACTCGAGTTGACTCGAGTTAAAATACACGTAAAATACACGTTTGGGTCATTTTGAAGTTATTAAAAAAAATCCGTTTGCCAACATTGGACAGTCTAAAGCCTAAATTAAAAAAAAAGCTCAAACATTTTTATTATTATCTTTTTACGTGATAGGAGGGCAAACGAGCCAGTGAGTCATCTGATGGTAAGCAACTACTCACCGCCCAAGAACACTGTGGTGCGTTGCCGTCTTTTAAGGAAGTAGGAGGGGAAAGGGGATCGGGCCTCCGGATACCTCTCTCACCGAACCAAATTCGGCACGAACCATTTCATGCCGATATTCCCACAAGTCGTGGTATTTCACCGGTCAAGCCGGCCCATTCAGGCGGCGAACTGCAAGACTCTACCACTGTTAAATTGTCTTATTAAATGTGAGAATAGAACACTATCTGGCCTCTTGGTCACTTAATGATAAGTGACTAGACGCGCGCTAGTCTCTCGAGGAGACTACGACAGGCTGGCTTAGAGGATCTTATCTAGTTATTTTCTTTCGTTCTTTCTTCACAGTTCAGTTATTTCGTTAGTCGCTTTTGGCTTTTAATAAGCGGTTTACTTAGTGATACTGCTTAAGAAAGTGTCCAGATCCCATCTTGATGATGAGTAAGTATTTATGGCTAAAATTATCTATATATGAACTAAAAAAAATTCTACATGTCCGATGGTTCAGACAATTGGACATGTAGGATGATGCAAGATTGTCTAAGCAGATATGCAATGCATGAGCGGATAGATGTAGGAGTCGAGGACAGCCATGATACGTCTTCTCTGACCAAATAGAATGAGTCCTGGAGGAAGGTGTCATCAGAAGACATAAAAATTGAAGAGCGTGTATAACAAGACCGTTATAAAAGTCAAAGAAGAAAGTGAGGCTTGTAAGAATCGTGTCTTGTGGCGCTGTGTTGTCTCTGCAAGGGACTTAGCGTGATGTTATATTATATATGAACTAAAATTTTATAATTTCTTTTTGTTTAGGAAATAAATTGTACATAAAAGATAATTATCTTTTATGACCAATTTATAACATCACGCTAAGTTCCTTGAAGAGACAACACAGCGCCACAAGACACGATTCTTACAAGCCTCACTTTCTTCTTTGACTTTTATAACGGTCTTGTTAAACACGCAAATTGACAGAAATACATCACAAAATAGGTTAATTTCAATCTACATAAATATGCGCTTTGTTTGTTAAAAACAAAGCCATGATTATTTATGACTAAATACTCATGGCTCAATTAGAGGTCTCACTAACTCCGTTCCATGTCGGTTTAATTAAGTATTTGAACTCGAGTTGGAGGTAATTAACTCGTGTTGACTCGAGTTAAGTCAAGCCCAACTCGAGTTGACCATAACTAATCTTGCATGCTAATTGTTTGAATTGGGGTTAATAGAATTTGATTGGGAATCCCTATTCTTGTATGATTCATTCTGCTCACAAACTCACAATTTCTGTGCGTATTTTAGTTGCTGCTTGCATATCATCGCAGTGTTTATCCGTATACTAGTTTATTCACAGACAAACTGGTTGCTTGTATTTTAATGACTCATACATAATTTCACAATTCTTGTTTTCTTAGTTTTATTAGTGTCTATTTAGCAAACGTTGAAGGCGACGGTTGTAATAACAGATTCTGAGTTATATTTCAAAATGTCTTTATACCCATCTTTGGAAGATATGAAGCTCGACAACATGGTGAGGGCTCAGATGGCTCAACGTCAGGCCCCACCGCCCTATAGCCTGCCGCCAGCTGCTCCTGCACCAAGTGCCCCATCAGCTCAAGTGTATCCTGCACTCGGAAACTACATGGGACTAGAACTATCTTCGGATGTTATTGCATTGAATATGCCTGAATACCAAGTTCAAACCGTAAGTAGCTTTTAAATTTGTATTCAAATAATTTAATAATATTTCTATCGTATTATTTGCCTCTGGTATACTCATTAATATACATACAAACATAACTTTAAGCCAAGTCCATTGCAGGGTAGGCAGTGAGAACACATTATTTAAGATTGTGACTAACATTCCACAATGTCTTAATAAGGCTGTAAATACTGAAAAAGAGTACTCTTTCCGAGAATAGACATCCTTCCATAATCAAAAAGTTGCAATCAGTTGTTTGTAATATGAATATATATCCTGGTATGCTATATTTAGAGTTTATTACCATTGTTCCACAATGCTTGTGGAAAATTTTGTTTTAGTAAAGGATATGTTGCACTGTATTGATACTGTTATCATACTTTATTCTGATTAGTATATAACATAATTTATTTCAGGTAAATTCAGCAGTTACTCCAAATAATTTGATTGCTCCAATATCATCCCAATCGACCACATTATCCAAAGCCATAGTTACACAAGCTATAAGACAAGTGATACTTTGCAAGGATAGAGATGGCAAATGTGGTGTAAGGTTGCATTCTGTAAATGATGGTGTGTTTGTTTGCTATGTGGCTGCTAACAGCCCCGCTGCTCTAGTTGGCCTAAGATTTGGGGACCAGATATTAGAAATTAATAACGTGGCATTGGCTGGAATGACTATGGACCAATGTCATGGGCTGTTAAAGAAAGCTCCAGTTAACGGGATTAATATGGCGGTCCGTGATAGGTATGAATTTTTGACTTTATTTTTTTATTTAAATTAATGTAGCTATTTCGGTGCTCTAGAAATTTAATTTCTAGAGCACCAAAGTAGCTACATTAATTTAATAGTATTGTTTATACAAAGAAGTGGACAGCATATTTAATCCATGTGCATTTTTTCGTAATTACAACTGATAATGTGTAGAAAAATCCCTAGATACCTACTACAAACACAAATGTTTTATTCTGTTGGGGATGAAATCTGCCAAATAAGGCATTAAAATACTTCTTAAATGTACATTTACTGTTGGATTAGTGTACATAATCAATTTTACTGTATTTTTCCTTTTATTTTAGACCATTTGAGAGGACAATAACTCTTCACAAAAATTCTCTCGGCCATATCGGTTTTCATTTCAAGAATGGCAAGATTGTTGGCTTGGTGAAAGACTCTTCTGCAGCTCGTAATGGTTTGTTGACTGATCACCAGATATTGGAAATTAATACAATTAATGTTGTGGGCATGAAAGATAAGGAGATATCTAAAGTTATGGATGACAGTCCGTCTGTTGTAAACATAACTATTATACCGTGCTACATATATCAACATATGATAAGCAAGTAAGTATGCCTTTTCAATAATTTATGTTATATTGTCAATTGCAATCTGTACATAACATATTGCTTTCAACTATAAATGGTTTTCATTATACTTTTTGCTTTTTAATGAATTGTATTTGGGATATAGTCAACAGTATTCCTAATTATTTATTATTACTAATCTTAATTATGTCTGGTGGAAATGATAAAAATTTCTAAATTAAAAAAAAAATGTACATGTGGCCTAATTATTATAGGGAAATAATAGTCTTTATTCATTATTTAAAACAAAGAAGTGACATAGATAAATAACTACAAATTGACTCATGCTTTTTCTCATATATTTGTATAATGCTTCATAGGATTGCTTGTTTTGTTTATATAATTGGATCTGGTCTCACATTTCTGTTCTGAAAGAATCTTATAGCACATTATGATTTGTTCCATTATAATATGTTCCCAATAGAATTTGATATCATGAAATGTAATATTTTATCTGTCCAATGGCCAGACATTAGTCATTAGAAGTGTAATAAACAATTACATTGTTTTTGTTTTGTTGATTTAACTTATTGTAATTTTTGCAGGATGTCCTCATCGTTGTTTAAAGAATTGGATCGCACTCCTGCTGTATAAATAACTTTTTCATATTGCAAAGTCCACATTACACTGGTTTCTGATAAGGATAAGTACATTTAATGCATACATTGAACATAATACCCATCTGTACACAATCATTTTGTTCTAATTTGTTTACATGATTAAAATTGGTTAGTTCTCCAAGATTTCTTTTGCATAATTGTTTATTGAAATCCCTTATTTTTTTTAAGTACTTTGCTTTAACACGGTTACTATTAAAAAATATCAGTTGGGAAAAAAGTGACTGCATAATAGGGCTTAATCAACTTTATGAAACAGTGGAAATTTCCTTCAACTGTTCTTTGTTTTGTTACAAGAATCCTTAGTTCTTTACTTGGAAAATAGATGGCACTGTGTGAAGCTAATTTTAACCCAACTTTGGGTTCAAATTATGAGTAATAAATTAAATATGTATGTATAGTTGTTAAAATATCTATAGTCTTGTTTAATATTTTATATTTTTATAGACTCATTGTATAGACTGTCATTAGTACTCATTAAAGTCAGAAATTAGACAAAAAAAATAATTGAGATGTTATTGAAGATGTAGCTAATATATCCAATACATTTATCATACCTTAACACATGATTTAGTATATTGCAAAACTAAATTAAAAAATAATTTTCCCATTACACATTTTCCCCTTGTTTATTGATCAAAGTTTACACAAATTGGCACAGTATATTAATATTATATAGACACAATGACACACATAAAAAAATATTTATAGATAATTTTTATTACAGTAGACTTATGTACCAATTACTGTATTATATATTGTTATATTATTAAGTGCTTTATAGATAGTAAGGGCTGTGAATGATGCCAATGCTGGAATTATTTAGTATGAGTGCTATGTGGTTGGCAAGATGGTCAAATCATAGGATTGTAAATGGCATTTTTGATGGCAATTTGAATGTTGATTTAATTTCTAAGAAGGTTTTGTAAAAGCATTTATTCTATTTCTTGCTACATTATTTGTTTCATATATATTTTTTTTTCATGACATTTTTTATTATTTTATTATTTACATGACATTTATGTTGCCTACATTCCTTTGTTTATTTAACTTTTCATTTATATTTTTTTTTATATTTCTTTAATTGCTGATTAATATATAATTAGTTAAGTTACATATTATTATTACTGTAGTTAGCAATTTTAAGTGATATATTGAAGAAGTTATATTTAGAGTTAAGTTTATACGAGATTGATTTAAATTATTTTGTACTACAAAATTTGCGTGGCCATATTTATGATTGTTTTGGAATATAATTTCATTTATTGTTAGTAATATTTAGTAGTTAGTTTAGTTAGTATTTACTTTATTAATCTTTATAAGCACTCTCAAAAACTTAAAAATGTTCTCTCATAGTGTTTCTGGGGATCATAGAGTATGAAGCAATTATAAGGCACTGCCAACTATAAACGTCAAATTTTAATAAATATATTTAGAAAATAAATTATTACATATTATATACCTATATACATTTATATATTGATGCGAATTACATATTTACTGTTTAATTTCATTTCACATTTATTATTTACTGTACTGAAAAAATTATAGCTAACTCAATTGTAATTTAATACTTTTTATACAATATTACCTATTCAATAAAACTTTTTCAAAATTTGTTTGGTTTTTGTGTTCAAAACAAATTTGCTTTTAAGACCAATGAATAATATAATAAAAACGTCAGAAATGAGGAAAGGGTTTCAGTCAAATTGGAATACAATAAATTGAATACTTTTTCCTATAAACTAAAATAAATCGTAGAGACACGTAATTCGCTGCAAGAATGGTCCGACCAGACGGGTTCAATGCCACGGCCTCTCAGAATATCAACGAAAAGTAGCTCATGCAGTGTTTCGATCGGTGAGAAAAGAATCCGGGGGCCCACTCCCCTTCCTCTACCTTTCCCATTTTACTCCGTTAAAGGCCGGCAAGGAAATTAACACAATCTGTGTTGCAGGGGTCGATTGACGGTTTGGCGGTGGTAGTTGCTTACCATCAGGTGACTCGCCTGCGCGTTTGCCCTCCTATTCCTTAAAAAAAGCATATTCATGGCTTGTTACGGTTGGTTGGTTGGTTTTATTATAGCTTCTTATATAAAAAGGCTTTCAATTGATTCAAGTTGATTTCCTAAGAGAAAATTCACTACCAGAAATCGACGCGCGTGCATGAAAAGAGTTATGAAACTTTCACACAGAATCGTGCCTTATGGCGCTCCGTTTTCTCTGCCTACCCTGCAAGGGATTTAGCGTGAAGCTTTGTATTTATGTGAAATTCTCTATATTTCTCGAGTTTGAATGTTTATATTTATTTAACAGTGGTTATTGCCGGTAACAAGTTTCTCGAATAGAAGTAACCATCCAACAATTCTGGAGTTTGTTAAGTTTGACGAGATCTCAAAAACTAGACCTTTGATATTTGGAAAATTCTTTCTTTCTAGGGATGGTCGAGACGGCTATTAAACAAGTATTTAAAAAAACAGATTTAGGTGGAGTTATTTTCGCCGGGAGAGGGCGCCATCCTTAAAGAAGTATGAGAAAAGTTTTGTCGCCGTTGACAGCTCTGTTTAATACTAAACGCGACGTGGTGCGTTTTGATGAGGGTATCATACTGTAACTGAATAAGTCTCCTAATACCGATCAAGCCTTCATAATACCGATCAAGCTCTTTCAGTCACCGTCATTGGCAAGATCGAATCTCTGAGGATACGGGCCATAACTGCAAAAGAAGAAGAAGACGTGGTGCGTTCGAAATTATTGCGCAGGCCGCAGGGAGTGGCAGAAAAGAGAACTGAGATGTCAGTTTAGTATTGTGTAAATATTTAGCTTGGAACTATGAAAAAGCCTAACCCCGTTCGGACTCCTTTGTTTGTATACTTCGTGTCAAAACTATCATCATACTAACATGGAACCATTAAAAATATTGTTTGATGTTTATATAAATTAGCTCCGAATGTATCCTCAACCTCCATAAAATAAAACAAGTAAAATTCAAGTATGGTTCTATTTTAATCATCAGTAAAATTTGAATAATACATGATTATTACATTAACAATTCTTCATAATATTATGGATTTATATAATCCGCGTTTAATCCGCAAATATTTATAAATTATATTATATTTTTCTACAAAATATTCTAATTTCTTTTCTAAATAATCTTTAATGAAAAAGTAGCATTAAGCGAAGTTGCTTCAGAAAAAAAGATTTAAGAAACTACAAAAAAATACCCTCTAAATACTTATAAACCTCTAAGGTTGGTTTCGACATTAAACAGGTACACTTGCAGTAGGTATAGGCAGACGCCTTTTACACAAAACATCTTATAAGCTTCAGACAGGTTTATATAAATTAGGTGGAAGAAATAAATCGACCCTTTAGCCCAGAAAGCAAAAAAGAAACAGGTCGTATCAAAAATTAGACTATTTTGTAATTGAGCTGCAGTAGCTATGAACATTGAACAACCCAATATTAACATAGAATATTTTCATGTAATACTTAGGAATATATGTTTCAAGTAATACTTAGGTACTAACTTTTATTATCTTTTTGCTTTGAATCTCGTCTTATAAATGTATATTTAGTTTATTAAATATTGTTGACAAGCTAGATACACTACACTATTTATTTCGCTAATGAAATCAGAAAAAAATACGTAGAGGATTTTGGAAGCTCCAGTCTGGTTTTAGAATAACTTCAGGACACGACCACGATTTTGGTATGAAATAACTATCGTTTGCCGATGGTGGGCAGTTCTGTCGTGCGAAATATTCCATGGGATATAAACTCCATAGAATCCCTGGAAAAAAAAAACCATGATATTAAGTCAAAATTAACACACTTTAAAACGCATACCTAACTATACGCACACATATCATAACTTCACGCCTTTTTCTACCCGAAGGTGTAGGCAGTGGCTGTTAAGCCTCGACACGCCGTTATGTTTACGCCCCAAATGGGTATAATGGCCCCTGGTGGCGAACCTATTACTGTACCGGGCACAACGTAATCAGTGATCGATAGTTATCCCAAATCTTAGTAGGTATATATACCTCTCTCTAATTTAATCGTAATAGTTATCAGTACACCAGACTAATATTCATTTCTTTAATAACAATAATTGCCTTTCCATGCCTGTGTCAATTTTGACACTTTTATATAGACCGTGCTATTTGCTGGTGAAAATTTAAAATGGATTTAAACTGACTATTACAGGTGAAAAGACCCAGTTTCCTTGTTAAATAATTACGTATAATCCTTAGTATAAACAAAATTAATCCTTTACCGTTTCCTATGAAGAATCCCAGCCACATGAACAAGTTAAAGGCATTCGGGTAACGCCGTCCGTAGGTTGCTGTTAGCGGGACCATTAATACGCCTAAAATTCCAAATTCTACCAGCAAAACCGGATAGAAAAACCCAAACGATAACCAAAGTATGACCTCATGTGCTATCGACGACACCTGGAACAAACAAAAGGAAATATGGGCATATATAATCGTTATAAAAACCGATTTTTAGTTCATACACATTTAATTTTAAATTAGATTTATCCGCATTCACTCAAAATTTTCAACACGAAATTAAATGTATTCAATACACTTGTAGTATCATTACATAGTATATAATGAAGTCGCTTTCCGCTGTCTGTTCCCTTTATGCTTATATCTTTGAAACTACGTAACAGATTTTGCTGCGTTTTTTTTATATATAGAGGGTATCAGCGGGGAGGTTTTTATCAATAAATCATGTATGATGTAGTAAAGAAAAAATGGTAAATCCAAAATGTATTTATTTATTACTTTTGTTGCGGGACAAAGTTCGCCGGGTCAACTAGTTGATAATAATATTATAATCGTGAAAATGATCTCTGTAAAGAGTTCGAAACGTCGGGAAATAAATAAAATTAGTAATAAATAAACGCGATATAATCCTGAAAGTTGTTTTAATGTCATGAACGTGATACGCGAAAATCTTAGAGATAACTATTCTATATCTTATATTCGATATCTTTACCTATATCATATTTCGTATAGTTAACCGGTGGAATATAGCCATGAAGTTGGTGGGGGTTATTTGCATGTATTTTAATGACAACCTGAGTAAATGATGTGATGATCGAACGTAACAAGGAAAACGATGTCACATTTGTATTCATATTATTGGTGACGTCTTTTAATTTGTATAAAGCTGTTTTTTTAGTAGCTGGGTAGGTGATTAGAATGAATCATTTAATTGGTGTGGTTTTTGTTATTAATAATATTAGTTATAAGCCTATAGTACCTATAGGTGGGCCTATAGACCTATAGATTATGTAATTTATGTCGAAATGAGGCAAATAAGGACAATTTTTATCCAATTATTATTACTCAAAATTGTCATACCGGCGATGTCAAATGTTTAAAAAATAAATCAATCATTTACCTGCTTAGAATATAAATTAAAATTGAAAATGATTCATATAAAAAAAATGATAACATTACGAAATATCCGTTTATTTTTTACATCAGCCCGCCATTATTTTCACGCTGACGCGCGATAAGGGGGGATTCTTTTGACGTAAATTGAAACAATTAACGTACCTACTGACGCACCTTCTTTGTTGAGGAAAAAATATAAAAAAATCCTACGAAGTTATTCAAAAAGAGAATTTGACTTGAAAATATCCTGTAAAAAAGTTGATTTCAATCAAACGACTCCGACAATTATTGATTTAAATTACTAATTAGATGGTAACATCAGCAGAATTGAATAATGAATTATATATTTAATGATATATTTATCAATGATATTAATTCAATGCTTCATTTCATGCTTCTAGCCGAATCGCCGTTGTACCTGCAAACACTAGTATGAAAGATGCATGATGAAAGGCTTACAATTGAATGCGACAAAAGCCAAAGTTATGGTGTTTGAAAGGAAGGAATCCAAAACGGATGCAAGGATGGTCTATGATGTAGTGCTGGAACAGTTGAATGAAATTGTATATCTTGATTGAGCTTTTAGCAGGGATAGAAGGCACACGGCAGATGTTGAAAGAAGAGTCCAAGCGAGTGAGGCGTGTAAGAATCGTGCTTTATGGCGCTCTGTTCTCTCTGCCTTCACCGCAAGGGATTTGGCGTGAAGTTATGTATGGAAATTATTTCAAAAGTACATCTCAAAAATTTATCTCATATATTGACATATGTATTATATTTGGTGGGGAAGAGAAAGGAATATCATCATTAATAGTTAGAGGGTGTCAACGGGGTGGTTTTGATCTATAATTCATAAACAGTGTAGTGAAAAAAAATTATAATTTTCAAGATTTAAAACTTTATTCGAAAACGCTGCCTGAACCCTAAGTGATAAATCAAAACAATGTACTACATTATTATAAACCTTTAAAAGGCCTATAAAAAAGTCCGTGAGGGCATATGTCTATGTCTTAGGGATAACCCACAATGACCATTATTATTTTTTTACTTTTTACGAGAAATAATGGCTTATTTACGAAGCAATTTTAAACATTACAGCATTAATTTTCATCCAATTAAGTGTCTTAAATAGATTGTGCTTTTAATATAGACTAATATAGCCATTTACAGCATGTAATTTAAACTAATATTTACGAAGATATTACAGTATTAACATAGCGGTACATAGTAGTTGCGTTGCGCGCCAAAACGCGTGCCGATAAATAGCACAAATTGAACTTTTTAAGATCCAAATATTACTAATTTATTTCTTTTGATGCGGAACGAAGTTCGCCGGGTCAACTAGTTACATAGTATAAAACAAAGTCACTTTCCGCTGTCTGTCCCCTTGTATGCGTATATCTTTAAAACTACGCAACGGATTTTGATGCGGTTTTTTTTAATAGTTAGAGGGTGTCAACGGGGTGGTTTTGATCTATAATTCATGTATAGTGTAATAAAAAAAAGTGATAATTTTCAAGATTTAGAACTTTAATCGCAAACGCTGCCTGAACCCTAAGTGATAAATCAAAACAATGTACTACATTATTATACACCTTGAAAAGGTCTACAAAAAGTCCTCGAGGGCATATGTCTATTCCTTAGGGATACCATTTTTATTTTTTTTACTTTTTACGAGAAAATATGGCCTATTTACGAAGCGCTTTTAAACATTACAACATTAATGTTCATCCAATTAAGGGTTTTTAATAGATTGTGCATGTAATACAGATGATCCTGGCCCTTTACAGCATGCAATTTAAACAAATATTTTCAAAGATATTGCAGTATTAACATAGCGGGACAGCAGTTATTATTTTTGATGCGGAACAAAGTTCGCCGGGTCAACTAGTACAATATATAGGAATCTCAGGAAGAAGCACCCTGGTGAAGAAGAAGCACCTTATTTGCGGTACAGAGAATTGGACGGTGTGATATTGGCGGTTTGCTCTGGCTTTAATTAAATGGGATCTAAAGTGCAAAGCGATTGCGACATCGACCGTGACATATTGGGTCCAATTAACGGTGGATGGATGAAGTGGCGACAGGTAACGGAAACAATTTGCGACCTCCGAATGCCTCTCAAGTTTAAAACCATTATCAGTTCTGTCGTCAGATATAGATCAGAATATTGGATAATGAAAGGGATGGATATGGACTATGCTATGCTATGGAGATGCGTTTGTTGAGATGGATATGTAGTGACGAAAATAAAATGAGTATGGAGTATGTAAGAGGAAGTCAAAGTCAAAGAAGCTTTGTTTTAATAGGCCTTCACAGACACTTAAAAATAGTCAACAAGTACAGATTTAACATATTATTTAAAATGAAATACTAAATACGAGCGCTTGAGGAAAGTGCTTCCGTGGAACAAAACAGAAAAACATGGTCGCAATCACCACGAGCGGCCTGATTGTAGGGGCTATCATGAGAAGAATCCGGCAAGAAACTCATGTGCCAAATATTCTTTTCAAACTATTTGAAATAAATAACAATATCATTATAAAAATTAGAAGTTTGAAAGTTGCAAGGATGAGAGGAAATCGCCTTGCATGATATGAGTGTAACGGGTAGGTTACTGGTGATTCTTCTTGTTGCTGGAATTGTTATATCGTGAGGTGGTCGTTCGATAATGTGGGATGAGTGGCTGATTAATAAAAGTCACCGTCACCGTCACCCGTTACATGAGCATGAAATGAGGAGGTATATATAGATTATACACATGTTGAGAAGAATGATAAACCTGAATGCATAAGGAAATAAGAGAAGAGGAAGACCTAAAAACATGGACAGTCGCAAAGTTTAACAGTGGTAGAGCCAAGCAGTTCGCTGCATGAATGGGCCGGCTCGACCGGTGAAATACCACGACCTCTCAGAAGACCGACGTAAAGTGGCTCATGCCGCGTTTCGTTCGGTGAGAGAGGTACCCGGAGGCCCACTCCCCTTCCCCATCCTTTCCTATCCCCTATCCCTTAAAGGTCGGCAACACAACAGTAACACTATATGTGTTGCTGGTGTCCATAGGCGGCGTTGGTTGCTTACCATCAGGTGACACGCCTGCTCGTTTGCCCTCCTATCCCATAAAAAATAAACATGGACGAATTGTGTGAAAGATGACATGATAAGGAAGTGTGAAATGGAAAAACCTGCACCGAACCCAAATTATGGAAACAGGCAGGATGTATTGAAGTATTTAGCTTTTTTTACAATATCAAAGTCAAAAAATACAATATCCAACAGTGGTTAAGGCAGTCCTATTTCTGCATGAATGGCCAGGCTCAACCGGTGATATAAGTAATGTGGTTCAAGACCCGTTTTATGTTTTCCGCTATTGAGGGTGTGAAGTAACGAATTATAAATACCTACTGATTATTTAATAAATGTGAAGAAGAAGCTATAAGAATAGTTTAATAAGTTATCATCATACCCACACTACTCTAGGGAGCGGAGCAGAAAACATTTTTTTTTTTAAATTAGGAAAATCTTCATGATCTAAGTTCGACGCTCAACTAGTTACGAACAAAAAATAACAAATTTATTATAACAATACAGATGGAAGAAATATATAGAAGAAATAATAATACTTTTTTTTTCTATAATTCAGCTGATAATTTTGGTAATTACTGCCGGTGTCAAGTGAAGGTAGAATTCGTCTTATGTTCTCACAATAGCAGACATGCGGTTCACAAAATAAACAAATCATTATTTTACATTCACTGAATGTGGTACGCTCGTATTGTTCTGTCGGCAAAAGTCAGGCATAATATAAAGTAGAGCTAATGTCTTTCAGTTCAGGCAACCCTCTTATCTTGTCATACGCACAAGTGCTTGTGTCCGACGTCAGACTGGATTTTTGTTTATCTTGGAGAATGCTTCCAGGATTTTGGCTTATCCCGTTTTTACTTTACATGACAGGTGGCGGTATTTAATGTTATATTTTAATAAACGCCGACAATGGCAGAACAGGGGATTAATAAATTGGACATGTTTATGACATGGTTGTGCAATTATTTACGTATTATTATCTACTAACAGACATTTAATATCTTGATTCGCGATATGAAATAATCGGTGGTATGGAGCAGGGTATCATGGCGAGCCCAGTGACCAGACGTTGAGCACAATTAGTAACAATTAGATAACTTCTGAAAAGTCATTACTCTGATTTGAATTTGGGACCAAGAATTGGGAGGACTAACTTGTTAGGTACCTTACCGGTTTAATCGTATCGTCCGCAGTTATGAATTTATAATTAGAGTCCATTACCGATTGAAATAATGACAAATTGATCTTGGATGTAGAAATAGGCCGTTTCTGCCACTAAAGAGTTGCTTGCGGTTTGTTGATGTTGCGAAAATAAATTTAATAATAGTAATTAATGATGTCTATTCATACCAGAAATACGATGAATGTTGCCAAGGGGCGTCCCATAGATGGCGCCACCGGGTAATATATATGGTCACGGAGCCAAGAATATACTACGCGGTTCCAACGACGATAGTACCTTGAGAATCGCGATGTAGTCCACCAATCCTGAAAATCATTAAATTACTTACTTTGACTTACGCCAAGTTCTTCGTGGGGTAGGGACAAAAAGTACAGAACATCATCATTTAAGGCCACTGATTTCACGTTCCGAGGACAGGTTAAATTTGGCCATGGAGGGTGTATCGATCTTGCAACATTCGTTTTATTAACATGTCCTATCAAAGTACGCTCTTTCTGAATTTAACGCCGACACCGGTCTGGTTTCAGTCTTCCTGTCTTACACCTTCCCGTTTTATTAAATTAGATTTATCTATTGCTAATGTATTTAGGAACAAGTTAGAACAGTCAGGAGCGGAGGAAGTTGGTACATACATATATAAATGTTTAATCTTACAACTGGTCTGTCCATAACTAAATGCCAAAATCAATAAGCTCGTTTTGTCAAGGTATTGGTAATTGGCGGTAATTATTCCTCTATAAAGAGCCTATTGCCATATAGCACAATTACTCCCGTCCTCATTTTGCTTGCTCATTTTGCTTACAAAATATCATTAGATTCGAACTTGGTATCTCGCAATGAGATGTCGGATTTCAAAACCTGTTACAACTTTTATAAAAAGTAAATCGTTCAAACTTAATCATGCCGCGAAATTATTTATCTAAGATTCAATATAAAAATTCTCACAAAAGAGAATTGATCAAAGATCAGAAAGTCCATGAATACATTACCTCGTAAAATAGACGATCGCCAAATTTCAATACCTCTGCCCAGGCATTCAACCAGGCGTGAAGGACGCAGTAGAAGCCGCACAGGAACGATATCACACCAGGGAGGACACATGCAAATATACCACGTACCAGTCTACCAGCCTCCACCTAGAAATATCGTACAGACTTTGCTTTGGGATAAAATAATAATAATTACATAACATAAACACAACTTCACGCCTTCTTCCTTTGGAATTTTCTACATATAGGCAGCGGCTGTTAAGCCTCGACTCGCCGACTCTCCATTGCACCGGGTCTTTCATCCGGGAATTTCATCGATATTTAGCAGTCCGAACTTCCGAAAATAATTTCGAGAAATCAAAGTCTGAGCCCGGAATCGAATCCACGACTTTTGAATTAATGCTCGAATAATATAATCAACGGATTAGGACTAAGTCGTAACTATATATAATAGTTACTGTAACTTCACGCCAGTGCTGTAATAGTCATGTTTTGGCACAGTGGTAGAGCCAAGCAGTTCGCTGCGGGAATGGGTCGGCTCGACTGGTGAAATACCACGACCTCTGAGAAGATCGATGGAATGCCGCGTTTTGTTCGGTGAGAGAGGTACACGGAGGCCCACCCCCCTTCCCCATTCTGCCCTATCCCTTAAAGGTCGGCAACGCAACAGTAACGGGCGGCGTTGGTTGCTTACCATCAGGTGACACGTCTGCTCGTTTGCCCTCCTATCCCATCAAAAAAAACCAGGAATAAATTAATGTATGTGCCACAATTTTTGTTGTGTCATGAATATAAAAGTATATACATACACATACATACATAACTTCACGCCAAATCCCTTGCGGGGTGGGCAGAGAGAACGGAGCGCCATAGGGCATGATTTTTACACACCTCACTCGCTTCGTTGACTTTCATAACTCTTTTCATGCACGCGCGTCGATTTTTGAGGCTTCTAACATCACCTTTCTCCAGAACACGATCTATTCGGTCATGGAATGTGTGTCTAGGCAGTCCTCGACTCCTACATCCATCCGCTTTTGCATTTTATATCTGCTTAGTCAATCTTGAATCAAAAAACCATCGGAGCATGCCCTTTCTTACTTTTACACCGACACTCTCTTTCAATCCGACTTCCTTCCTTATAACCTTGTACATATAGATATAAATATGTAACATACTTCTGGAACACAATTCTGGAAAGTTTTATTTATTTAATTGTTTACTTGGAATCGGATTTATATGATTGAAGGTTGAAAATAATTTCAATAACTTTTCTTTGATTGCAATAAAAAATTACCTACGTACACACAAACAAAGACGCTCTTGAAATGAATTTTACTCAAACAAATATGTTCTTGTTACTAATACACGTAGAAATAAATATTAATGATAAAATAATTGTATAATAAATGTACTTACTCTGCTCTCCTTGCCGTAGTCGGACCAGTAAGGCAATATGAATCTCTCCCAAAGAAAACTGTTGTAAAATATTATCGCAGCGACCTCTAACAAGTGAAAGAGGATTTTGCCCCATCTAATCTTCTTTGTTCTGTTTAATAGAATGCAATAAAAGATTAAAAGTATTTCTACTTTATCCCGTGCAATAAAATATAACAAAAAGAAACAAACAAGATGCAGTTCAGTGAAGAAAAACTCGCGCTGTAAAATGATTGAAATTTGCAAAGGAGCTTATAAATACATTATTCAAGCTCATTTCAATAGTGAACTTGACCTTTGTTCGTTCAGATTTACATTTTTATTTTTTTATAACGGGGCCTTCTCATATTTTACAGAGATTTCAGTATTTACCTACTTCAAATATTATTATGATGTTTTTATGATAACGAAATATTATTTTTAACATTTCATTTTCCTTGTAATTTTGTATGTTCGCGCCTTTAAATATGCTAAAATGTCGTTAGCAATTACTGTCGTAATTAGTGCACAGTTGCACGCTTTATAAACTATATTCATCACATAACCGTTTTTGCAAATCGATGAAAGTATCGCTTGAAAATTTTGCAATTAAAAAAAATATATATTTCAAAATAAACAGAAAAACATTTATTTCAATACGAAATGTACATTGAAAAGAAATCACTACAATAGATTGCTTTACTATTAAATCCTGTGCCCTATTTGAATCGCCAAAAACATCAAAATGGTTTAGCTATTCACTAGCCCGAAATAGGAAAATGTCTGACCAAGTGAATTTGCACCCGAAAATACCAAATCAAATACCGGAACGAAACTATGTGGTACTAATCCCGTCGTAATTAGAACAGGCATCATTTCTTGATAGCGATTTATGCAATACTTCGGTGTTGGAATATTTGGGGTTTAGGGTCTGATGGATACCATAATTAGAAGTAACATGTTTAAAATAATAAAAAATATGTAAGTATGAAGACAATACGTCAATCAGCTCTATATATGTAAATTAAAGTTATTACAGGAAAATCTGAAGGTGTAGGCAGTGGCTGTTAAGCCTCGACTCGCCGTTACTTTACGTCCCAAAATTTAATAGGTGTCGAACCTATGCCATACGCCGGGCACAAAGTTGTCAGTCATCATTAATTATCACACATAACTTCCCAAAAGAATTTCGAGAAATCATTGTTGTGATCATGAGTCAATCTCTGAAATCTGAATTTTTTTACCAATTATTAAAAATTTTAATAAAACAGAGTTAAGAGAGAACTTGAGAACACTTCTGACAATGAAAAACTAGGAAAAAATCGGGTAAAATCTTCTGTCTAAAGTAAAAGAGGATAGTATTATTTACCTGGGATATTGATCTCTGTATAGAAGTGTCGGAGCAAACAGGAAGTACACGTAGTGGGTTAATGAAGGCAGTGGAACATCTCCATTAAGACATCGAGGTCCACACGCTACAGCCACTGATATCACTTTCATCATAAGACGAAACTAGAAGTAAATATAGTTTGACTATAATTAGTGCTTATTATGTATATATTTATCACTAAAAAGGTTAGGGTTTCTTTTATATTAGCAGTAGCGTGATGATATATAAAACAGCTAAAAGCATTTGTTTGCAAAAAAAAAATTTAAGATTGGACCAATTAGTGACGTTTTGTCACAAAATTTTGGCCGCCATTTTTCAGTTCTTTAGAGTATACAAATCCGAAAAATCTTATATCATTGGAACTTTCTAAATTTTAGCTGTCCACAATTTCAACTTTTGGCTTTGAGTTCATCAATCAGTTGGTCACATACATAAAATAGTTGATTTTCGACAGTTCAAATTCTGGTTCATAGCAATCATCCACTTTTGTTACGGCATTTCGCTCATTTTATAAATCATACGAGCTTTGCCACCCACAAACGGAGATACATATTTTGTAATACATGTAATACAATACATATTTTGTAATACAAAATATGTATCTACTAAAGACTATTAATGATAAATTATTGTTTCGAATTCCTTTAATAGAGATTATTTACGGCATATAAATACAGAGGTAACTTTGTGTAAATAATAAGGAGCTTGTTTGTTTGCGCACTGAAAGTTTCACAGACATGTTCTTGCATAAACCAGATTCAACATTAAAGTGTGATTTATATATTGTTACAAATACAATTTATTGTTTATTTATTATTATTTGTTGTTGTTCACAAATTTGCCCGCCACATGCATCATTCTGATCCAGTGGTCGAACTCACCACTTCTCATTCAGAAGTCGTGGAATCAATTCCGAACTCACACCAATGATTTCTCTAAACTGTTTTCGGAAATTATGTGTGATAATTATCGATGACTAACTATTTATTATTATTTGTTGTTGTTCACAAATTTGCCCGCCATATGCATTATTCTGATCCAGTGGTCGAACTCCCCACTTCTCATTCAGAAGTCGTGGAATCAATTCCGAACTCACACCAATGATTTCTCTAAACTGTTTTCGGAAATTATGTGTGATAATTATCGATGACTAACAATATTGTGCCCCGTGTATGGCAATAGGTTCGCCGCGTATTCCATTTGGGATGTAACATAACGATTCGGTGAGTCAAGGCTAACAGCCGCTGCGTATATGTTGTTTCGTAAATAGCACTGAAGTGAAATATGCTCCGAGCTAAGTACTAACAATTGCTTAAAGATCATGGAATCAAGCCTTAGAATTCGTAGTCAACAGGAACTGGACTACTAGTCAAAAAGGACTGCACCACAAGGATAGCTATATTTTGCTTGTGCATATTATCAAATATATATTGTTACTTAAACTTCTTCGGATTATTATTTTCCTACCCTTACCCCACTCTAAGTGGGGTCGGTACAACATGTCTTCCTTTCCAACTATCCATGTTGTTAAAAGTTATGTCCGTGGTTTATAGACCGGCCGTCTGACGTCAACTGTCCTTGGGTATGTTTTGGGTTGGTGGTTCATCTTCCACATAGTAAAATGCACCAATAGATGATTTTGGCTTCTAATTTTTTTTGACCTCGTTTTCCTAATTTTTGATATTATATTTTGAATAATTTAATCATTTCAATAACTTATACATAAACTTCTTCATATCTTCAAAAGATACCCTTTAATAGGTTTTGAATTACATTTTGGCAACAATAAGCGATGAAGCTTTCCGAAGTTGATATTTTTTTCTCATTTGTCTTATTTGTTATTTCTGGGGGAATATTACAAGGAAACAGCCTGGTGTTGTGAGTTTATCCAGTTAAGCATATTGTCACATACTTTATTAAGCTTAACCATTCATAAACAATGATGCTTATTAAGGTCAGGTAATTAGATTAATACCAGACTGTTATACTGCGATACTAAAATTATAAATTAAAATCATTATTAGGAAAGTAATCAACCTATTTTAATGACTTCATTACGATATTCAAAAAGGAATTAAGTTGAGGGAATAAATGCTTAAAATTAAATATGATTTTTAAGACTTTCTTTAAGGATCTAAGTACTACTACAGACGGTTTGGAAGAAACTTCTGTTTTACATTAACTAGTAAATTATTGGGCTAGGAAATGAATTCTTCTTTCTATATTGCTGATAGAACAGAATAGATACATATTATTCAAGAGTTATTTCTATCAGTATATCATAACGTATATTGGCCCGGTTATAAGTTATAACGAACCTAGAACCCCATGTCAAGTTGTGTACGTCCTAGTTTGGCACCGAAACTGTTGTACGAACACAATTTCATTTATGACCTAGATATCGCTGTACATATATTGGGTAGATAATATATCTGTACTAACTTGCTTCCAAGCAGAACATATCAAAATGAAGATGGAGTGTGACATTGTTTCAATTTGTAATATTATGTACTGTTTAGTCTGTAATGGTAGTTAATGTTTTGTAATATAATAGACCATATAAATATATATTTTTACTAGTTGACCCGGCGAACTTTGTTCTGCATCAAACGTAATTTTTACTGCGTTTACTGTTGATTTTTTCTACATTATTCATCATTTGTACCTAAAAACAACCGTGTGAGAGGGTGTCAGTCTGTCTAATAAAGAAAACCGCATCTAAATCCGTTGCGTAGTTTCAAAGATCAGTATATAAGGGGACAGATAGCGGAAATCGACGTTATTTTTACTATGTAATTATAAAAATGTAATATGTAATTATAGCTTCACGCCTCTTATAACCGCAAGTGTACACAGCGTGTAGAAAGAGGAAATGGTGTCACCCAGGATACAAATCTTAGCCTTATTTATTTTAAAGCGAAATGCCAAAGCTCCAAGTCATCGAGACAAGATGAAAAAAATAAAAGTACCTACAAGAATTACTTGCAAATATTACTTAAAAAAGATAATAGTTTATTTTATGTAAATTACACCTTACCAGCTGTATCAAGCCCTGCCATTAAAACGTAAAAATGGCAACGCCATTAAAACCTAACACCTGCTAAGTGTATAATTTTCAAGTAACTAAACATAATAATAAATATGAACACACTTACCATTTCACAAGTTACCGTTGCAGATGAGGCCACGGCTAGATGTTTTCGGAAAAGTTCGTACACTGGCACCACGGTTAATGCGAGTTGAGTGGCTATTACTCCAGCCAAACCGAGTACAATCATTGCAGGGCGTAATACTAAAACAAAATTAATGTCTTATTAAATACACGCAAAAAGCATTCTTTTGTAATGGAGATAGAATACATTAGATATGTAGTGTGTACTTTAAATAAAGAACTTTGTATCAAGACTTAAAAAAAGAAATAGAAGAGTCTTAAAAAAATGGAACTATACTTTAAGCGATAATATATACCTATGTAATGTAATGTATTGTGCAAATTGTATGAAATAATAAAGTGAAAAGTACATACATTATATAACTTCACGCCAAGTCCCTTGCAGAGTAGGCAGAGAGAAAAAATATATATCAATAATAATTATAATGGCCCGACTAGACCGGTGACTCTCGGAATATCGGGATGAAGTGGCTCATGCCACGTTTCGTTCGGTGAGAGAAGTATCAGGAGGCCTGATCCCCTCTACCCTCCCTTTTCCCTCCTACTCCCTTAAAAGACCGCAAGGCACCATGGTGTTCATAGGCGGTGAGAAGTTACTTTCAATCAGGTCACCCACTTGCTTGTTTGCCCTCCTATCTCATAGAAAAAATCAAGGAGACAAGTGAAAGCAAAGATATTGTCATATAATGTCTCGATGGTCTAGAGCTCCAGCACACCTCTTCTGAAACAAGATGTTGTGGGATCGAATTTGGGCTCACACCAGTGGCTTCTCGGAATCCCATTTGGCTGTTATGTGTGATAAATATCGATGACTGACAACTTTGGGGTCCGGTGTATGGCAATAGGTTCCACCACTTATACCATTTGCAATGTGAAAATTCGGAGAGTTCAGGCTTAAAAGCCGGCACACAAAAAATTGGCGCGAAGATTTACAAAGAAATATAATATAACAGGTTTTTTATAAATAGATACCTGGTAACAAAATAGACTAAGGCCCGTAAGATCAATAATAGTTAAAACTGTCGATTTTCTAAACTATAGTCAATTTTAATCTAGAGTTTAAACCTGCCTCGTAAGATCAACAGCGAAATGGACATAGATTACGTAAACTAAGTTTAGTTTTCGACAGATGGCAACATTTGGTTATTTAATGTCCATATTTCGCTCATCATTCACTCTTTTGTACATTGTCTGTGGCATATTGCGTGAAAAAAAACTCTTTTTCTCTTTCTTTTATGAAGTTTTATAGTGTGACCATAGATTTAAGAAAAATAGATCGGCAATAGTCACCCAAACAACGTGACCAAAAATGGGTTGTTAGTGTGTGAGTGACTTACGGGGCTCGTGGCGCATTGGTAAAACAACCGGCTGCAGCACTGAGGTCGGGGGTTCGATTTTCGCCCGAGTACATATATTTATGACAAACATTAATATTTGTGCGGCGTCTGGGTGTTTTTCTATGTATTATAAGTATGTATTTACAAAAGAAAAGTATATATGTATTAGTATCCGTTCTCTAGTAACCATAGCACAAGCATTTAGTTGCTTAGTTTGGAACTGGCCCTGTGTGATTTGTGTCCAAGATATTATTATTATTATCAATGTGTTCGTAAAAAGCGCTTCAAAACGTTAACTTTTACAAAGTTAATGTTCATGTGTGGAAATGTAAATAAAATATACGCGGTTCCCAAAATCTAATATAAGCGGTTGCGCTGTCAGTGATTCGATGCTATTAGTAAATTTTTCCTGACATGTGCCATCTATTGTAGTCTATGCTAAATCTATGTATGAACCCACAATCGTTGTGTCAGATGTCAGCTGATAAACGACCGCCATTTTTAAACTAGGCAGAACCATAGTTTAAACGGCAAAATCTCCTGGTGTAAGCTAAACTATAGTTTAAACTGTTATTGGAGGTTTATCTAGCATTGATCTTACAAAATAAACGACAGATGAGGTTTAAACTAGGCAAAATAGTTTAAACTGTGATTGATCTTACGGGCCTAAGAATTCCAAAGACCAAAACGTTCAAAAGTCTGGTAGGTAACTGTGTGATATTAGAGTAGATTGGAGCTACAGATGAGGCTCTATATAGCAGTTAATTAGAGGTGTTCACAAGCAACCAAGATTCTAATCATTAATCGATGAATATGAAACATGCTCTTAATAGTATCGTGGATGACGTTTAAATTTAAATTTTCTGTTTCACTATCAAATATAATTAGAAGTTCCTGATATTCTTGACACATAATAAACCATCTCAATTGATAAGAGAATAGAATAGAATATACTTTATTGTACACCATATAAAGAACAAATTACAGTAGATAGTTAGAATAAAATAGTTATAATGTTAAATTAGATATATTGAGTAGATACGATTATATTGTAATGTTCTAGTTATTAGTGATGATAAGATTAAACATAACATAACATAACTTCACGCCTTTTATTACCTGAAGGTGTAGGCAACGGCTGTTAAGCCTCGTCTCGCCGTTATGTTTACATCCCAAATGGAATACGTGATGAACCTATTGCCATACCGGGAACAAAGTTTTCAGTCATCGATATTTATCACACTTAACTTCCGAAAACAATTTCGAAAAGTCATTGGTGTGAGCCAGTGTCAGGATTCGAATCCAGACCTCTAGATCAAAAGCCGTGTGCTCTACCACTGGACCACCGAGACTACTATATAAACGAACTATGATAAGAGTAACTATCCACAATTCGGTACTGTGGGCCTATTATGAGCTCTTTATTCCAGCCAGCTTACGCGCTACCATGGAAATTCGCATTTCCAACTATTATTTCCAGCTGCAATTGGAAGTCGTTGGAAATGCGAATTTCCGAACAAAGAACCTTATATTTCTTCTAAACTTTTTAAACGACCGCTATATTTATTAAAATATGTTATTTATAAGGTGAGCGACAAAACGTACCATAAGCTTCGTATAAAAGTAAAAAAAATCGTAGCGGGTATTCTATATATTTTTTTATAACAACGATCCAACGAACCTTGTCTCGCCCCAGAATAAATAAATAAGAAAATTGTGGATTTTATTAAGTTCAATTGGCGGACGGTACCGGTACAGTCCTTAATCTCGAAGATTATAACTTTTTCTTTAAGATACTATACATGTAGTATAGAACCAAAAAAACACCGTTGACACCCTCTATCTGTTAAAAAAATTGTTGCGTAGTTTCAAAGATCTAAGCAAATAAGGGGACAGACAACAGAAAGCGACTTTATTTTATACTATGTAATGATAATAAAAAATATTTTCAATGGACTCTCCCACAAAAATAACAAAATAAGCAACAGCCTACAATATAAACCCAAAGAAACTAAAGTTCAAAACATTTTCGATACAAAACTTTATAAATTACGAATAAATTTTATAATCGCATCTCATCATTGATCAAACAGTAGACAAGGTATCTAATTAAAACTTTCCAAAATATTATAATTATAAGTCTTGGTGATCAATACTTTATACAATTAGGTACGCTCTATTGTTTGTTTTACTCAGAAATTATAAAAGCCTAATCAAATAATGTCGAGGTAAAGCGCTTTGATAATAATCAAAATTTTTATTAAGGATATTGATTTTTAAACGACATTTATCAAGTTATAATAAAAAACGAGATTATATGATTCCATCAAGAGTATTAGTACTATTATAAATCTTACTGGTTCTTGACTTAAAAGCCCTAAAAAGCAAGTGATAAAAAAACAATACAAGTCTCAACCAGCTAAGATAATATCAATATACTGGAATAAACTTTCAATAAGGCTAGTGGTTTTTTCATACAACGTTATCGTAGTAATGGTTACAATATATCTTGAACACAACATACACAGCGCCCTCTAGTTCCAAGCTAAGAAACTGCATGCTTTTGTTATTGAAACTAGATAACGCATATAATACACGTATACTTTTCTTTAGTAAATACATCTTATAATACACATAGAAAAACACCCAGACGCCATACATACATTTATGCTTGTCATAAATATTTGTACTCGGGTGGGGATCGAATCCACCAAATTGCAACACAGCTTATTTACTAGTAGGTTTGTTGTAGTTTTAAAAGAAAATCTCGCTATTATAAAAAAGTATATATTATTATGCTTTATCAGTAATTTGATTTTTTTTTGTAAGTTTTATTTCACCATTAAATTTATAGAATACTAGCTGTTGCCCGCTACTTCGTTCGCGTAGACGCCATAAAGCAGCAAACTGTGCCTGTGCCATTATAAGGGTTCATTACTCACCCCCAATTATTGATAGAGTGATATATTTAGACTTTGTATTGACCCGACCTCTTGGCTAGATTTATGCAAAATTAGACGTAAAAGCATGCAGCACTTTTAGAGTTTATCCTTAACAAACATACAGATCGTTTGTAGATAATGTCCCAAGTATACAAAAAAAATATTCAATGTACAGTTTCAACTTTCCTACAATTTTATTATATATATATATATATATATATATATATATATATATATACACATAATTTTGAGAGAAGTCAGTCCGTGAATATAATAAAGTGTACTCATAAGACGAATCTTTTTCTTCGACGTAATTCACCTCGTAACATATCTATATAATAGGTATACATTTTCAATAATAATCTCGGGAAATGTCATATTTAAAGGATCAACGTTCTCGGAATCGCAAAATATATGTGTGTTGGAAAAAATAGAAATTGACATTTCCAAGATCCACCTACCTATCGCAGAAAAACTTTGAATGGCGGCAAATTGAGGGGTTGAACGGAGATTTAATGATTACAGAAATTTCCACGATTGATCCTGTGAAAGTGTAAGCCGGGCGATTTTGTGTGGCGTGACATATTTTACTTTTTTTTTTGCGTGTTAATATGTCTACATATGAGTTTTAATTTTTAATTCAGGTCACGTGTACCTATACGAGGTTTCCCGAAGTTATGCTTAATTCTGGCTGAACCTATTTATATTTTAGTTAGTATTAAGGTTATGATTTCACTTTCATTTGCTGTTTGTTTTCCGGGTGTTTGTATTTAAATTTGATTTCATCTAGATCTTAATTTAGTCTTGGGGCAGTCAAAATATCGAGTCAGATATGTAAGAAATGTGTCTTGTGGAACTGAGTGCTTTCTGTCTATTCCCAAAGAAGAGAAGCATGAATTTGTTTTAGTGTTGTTACTACGAAATTTCACACCAATGACTTTTCGAAATGGTTTTCGGAAGTTATGTGTAATAAATATCGATGACTGAAAAACTTTGTGCCCGGTATGGCAATAGGTTCGCCACCTATTCCATTTGGGACGTAAACATAACGTCGAGACGAGGCTTAACTAGCCGCTGGCTACACCTTCGGGTAACAAAAGGCGTGAAGTTATGTTATGTTTACTACGAAATTACTGTAAACTGAAAGTTTTTCATATCGGGCTTGGTCTAGCTAATAGACCTCGACCACTATATAGAACAAATATTAACTTGCAAAACAGACTCCAAACCCTGATAGAGTTAAATTTTAAAACATCGTGGGTGTCAGAAAATACTTCACAGTTAATCGTGAAATTTTCATTAATCAGTGAAGTTTTAGTACGAATACACAAATAAATGTCTGCTAATTTTCGTCACTAGAAATGCCGTACGAGCGAAACTGCTTGAATTATAAGGATGATAAAGACTTATTTATTGATTTAAAATCTAAACTTGTGCCCCCGTCTATTTAGATAACAATAATTTTATTATTTGTTGACGTTATATAGATATCATGAACAGACCTTGGCGAGTACAAATTGTGACATGAACTTGTAGAAAAACATAAATAAAGTAGGTACCACTATCTACATTTAACTATATTTCGCTTCATAACATAACATAACATAACTTCACGCCTTTTGTTACCCGAAGGTGTAGGCAGCGGCTGTTAAGCCTCGTCTCGCCGTTATGTTTACGTCCCAAATGGAATAGGTGGCGAACCTATTGCCATACCGGGCACAAAGTTTTTCAGTCATCGATATTTATCACACATAACTTCCGAAAAGAATTTCGAAAAGTCATTGGTGTGAGCCAGTGTCTGGAATCGAACCCGGAACTCTGGATCAGAATCCGTGTGCTCGACCACTGCGCCACCGAGACAGTTTCGCTTCATATATGATTGAAATATAATATTTGTATATTTATTTATCATTTCAGGGAAACCTATCATGAATAATTTCGAAGAACTTACGGTTTACGAAATAATATTTCTTTTTCTTATTTTTGTTCATCACTCGTGAAAATGATCTCTGTAAAGAGTTCGAAACGTCGGGAAATAAATAAAAATAAGTAATAAATAAACGCGATATAATCCTAAAGGTTGTTTTAATGTTATGAGTGTGATTCGCGAAAACCTGAAAACTTAATATTTCTGTGCCAAAGTCATGATTAAGCCAGATTTTTAAATTGAAATTCAGGTTCTACATAAATGAAAACTACATTGCAAACGAACTACAAAATTGTATGCTATACGAGTACAAAGTTAAAGTCAATAAGACATAATAAAAATTTCATTTTCCAGCACAATGTTCAATCGATCAAACAATCGATATTTTGTAAGTCATTGGTATTTATCACACACAACTGCCGGAAAGTTATTAGTGTGAACCAGGATTCAAAGCCACGAGTTCTTGGTTCAGAAACGGGGTGCTTGACCTCCACACTACCCAGCCGATTACAATGTTATATGTAAATTTACAGTGGCGTTGTAAATATTTACTATTTTTGCATTTGTCATGTCGTTTTCGCACTATCAATATTTAAGTATATATACCCATCTGAGGTTTTAGAATTCCAGTTATATCCTAACTAACTAAAAAAAAGCTTTATGTAAATTAGTATCAATTATTTTCATAGATTTTAGAAAATTAGAAACGTCGGGAAATAAATAGAAAATAAGTTCTAAATAAACGCGATATAATCCTTAAAAAGTTGTTTCAATGTTATAAATTAGTATCTGATTAATTTACATGACTAAACGTCTATTATTATAGTGATTTTAACTACAGAAAACTTCAGAGTCTACCCAAAAATCTTGATCAAACTCACAGCACTATGAATCTTTCAAAACTCAATTTCGCCCAACTTACTCTGGGGAGGGTATCTCCAAGCGAAACGTGATTGAAACATAGATATATATACCAAGGACGACAAGCTTTGGAATTTATCGAATTGTATTGTTGTAGAACGAAATAATTTAATGAAGAAATAGTTTCTAGGTCATCAGGTTCTTAGGTCTCGGTCCAGTGTTCGAGCATCCCGCTTCTGAATCAAGAGGTCGTGGGTTCGAATCCTGGCTCACACCAATGATTTTTCGAAATTAATTTCGAAAGTTATTTTTGATAAATATCAATAACTGAAAACTTTGTGGGCAGTATGGCATTTAGGACGTAAACATAGCGACAGGTCGAGGCTTAACAGCCACTGCCTACACCTTCGGGTAGAAAAAGGCGTGAAGTTTTGTTACGTTATGTTATAATTAAATATACTAATAATACGATACTGAATAATGTTTAAGGTCTCGGTGGTCTAGAAACTGCGCTTCTAAAGTAAAAAGTGGGATCGATTACGGGCTCACATCTCGGTCTTTTTGGAAGTTGTAGGAAAAATATTGATAACTGACAGAATTGTGTCCGTGTATGGCCATAGGTTCTGTCACCTGTTCTGTACCTCAAACTCTTAATATCTGAAGGTGTGACCAGGTTGAAGTAATGCCTCATCAAGACAAAAGTAATATCGGATACCATAGATTAAGAGAATAATTCAGAGAGATTATATCACACTTATGGAACTTTACATTCTGGGTTCAAACTAGGAACTGTCTATAGGAAATAGACGCACTAACTACTAAGCCATTGAGCGACAATATAATTAAATAATAATGAAAAATTATTAATTACCTGCGTATTTCCTCGTTAATTTTCCAAGCGATGCATATATTAATAAGAGAGGATAAAATCCCAAAGCCACCAACTGGTCGTACATCCACAACTTAAATCCGCGTGATATGTCACCAAAGCCATACACCACAGCATTCAGACCCACATTTATCCTGAAATAATTGCATGAATACTTAAATATTCAGTCGTTTTTAGTGATTACAATGATAATTATGACAACATCATACATTTTTAAAAATATTTTAATTGTTACTTAACGCGTTTTTTTACCCGAATGGATAGGCAGCGGCTGTTAAGCCTGGACTCATTTATTTTTTATGTCCCGAGAGGAATTGGTGACAGAACCTATTGCCGTATTCCATACATATTTATCTCAGATAATTTCCGAAAAGACCTAGGTGCCTTTGGAGTACGAAAATAACGTCCCGTTGCCTTACTCCTCTATGTGTTGGAATTGGTTCAGACTGCTGGTTCTGTATACAGCGTCTGCAGCGTCATACATACTTTCAACACCTGGACGTATCGCCAATCGATTTGGCACCTCTGCAAGACCTCCAGAACATCTCAGGTATACACAAATGATACACGGAATATATAACAGTAATCAATATCAAATATTTTTCTATTCTTTCAAAAAATTTTCAGTGGCGTAAAACATTTTGTTCAAAACAATGCAGACGCAAAGCAAAAAAAATAACACCATTAAATCACTGTCGGAAAGAGGCAGATAAGAATCTGACATCTGAAATTTAAATTACCCGGAGCACATATTTTGAACAATGTCTCGTAATCGCGCTATAATTTTTATATACAGCGTTTTTTTTCAGCCAGACCTCAGGCTTTTATTATATTTGAGAATACAATATTCAACAGTCTCGGTGGTCCATTGGTCGAGCTCAGGCTTTTGACTAGTCTAGTCGTCGAATCGGTTCTGGGCTCCTTTTTTTTACGCAAGGAAATGCTTTATGCACATCCTCGGCCTGGGAACGGCAGAGGGTAATGTGGGACTCCCAAAACAGTAAACTGCAATCCGATCCTAGGGCCTAGAGCCTAGCTTCCCCGCCTCATTCAGCAGGCATATCGGCCGGAACGACGACGGTGCGTCTCCGGTCCTCCCTTGCTTCCTGATGAGTACCAGTCTCGTGGACTTCCAGTCGAGGGGGAACACCCCGCGGCGGAAGCTGTTGGTGAACAACTGCCTCGCCTTGCTCCCCTGGACACCCAGAGCGAGCGGAATTCACGCCACGTCCACCGTCACCTCCCGCTCGTCGGACAACGGCGTTCGGTCCGACTGTGACGGAGGATCTGAGGGACCGCCCTGGACCCTAGGGAAGAGCGCATCCACCACTCCTCCCACGACTTCCGGTTCCAGGGACTCCGTCAATGGAGGGACCCACGGGGTCAGCTTACTCAGTAGCATTTTGGGGTTCTGGGCCCCTAGGTCCTTCTCCTCCAAAGGCACCGAGGGCTTTTGCGGTAATTATGTGAGATAAATATGTACGGTGTACGGCAATAGGTTCTGTCACCTATTCAGTACATACAAATTCAGTGAGTCAAGGCTCGAGCCCCACATTCGGGTAAAAAAGGCGGAAAGTTATAAAAAAAATATATATTCAAGAAATTTTAATACACAATGTCTGTATTGTTAAATTGATTATTTTTACGACACAGATAAATTAATTAGGCTGGGATTTGATTATTAATTCAGCAGTGAAATAAAAATTTTGTAATAAAAGAGATGTATGAATCGTATGTACATTTAACAAAATGGATTTAGTAAAAACAAGCTATTTCATAATGTAAGAAAAACAATTTGTAGCAACAAAACGATTGACTTCTAATATATTATCCAGATCACTTAAAAAGTAACTGTTATTCAAATATCAATTATGCCTAGTATGTTGGCTGCTAGTAGGTACAAGGTGTTACCAACCTCACCGAAATGAGTTAGCACCATCTCACAGTCACCACGCGTGCCTCATTAGTCAAATCAAATAGAGCGCGCTACACAAGTTTCATGTTACTTTTATCCGTCTTTTCACGAAATCACTTTCAACAACCGAGACAATAGATTTTATATTAGAAAATACAATTTTATATTTTAACATACAATTTATACAATTTTATATAGTCTCGGTAGCCCAGTGGTCGAGCACACGACTTCTGATCCAGAGGTCCGGGTTCGATTCCTGACACGGGCTCACACCAATGACTTTTCGAAATTGTTTTCGGAAGTTATTTGTGATGAATATCGATGTCTGAAAACTTTGTGCCCGGTATGGCAATAGGTTCGCCACCAATATTCCATTTGGGACGTAAACATAAGTCCACCACCAAATTTCCGTCTACATATACAGCAGGAAATTGCTATCGCCATACCAGTCGGGATTCAGACGAGGCCATAGCACATCAACGGCTCTGTTAAAAGTTACTGAAGATATAAGAGCAGGCATGGAGGGTTCGAGGCTAACAGTGTTAGTCTTAATCGATTTCTCCAACGCCTTCAACACTGTTGACCACGATATCGTACTTGCCACACTATCACAAATTGGACTGACATCGTCAGCACGGGATTGGTTCTCATCATATCTTCGTGGACGCCAACAAGCTGTACGTGTTACACAAGAGTCTTCGGACTGGTGTACCCTGGCTACTGGGGTTCCACAAGGCGGTATTATTTCACCATTATTATTTTCATTATTTATTAATTCAATCACGAAAATTCTTCATTGCTCTTACCATTTATACGCTGACGACCTGCAAATATATGCTCAAGGGGACATAGAGAACTTAGATGATTCTATTACTTGTATTAACGCTGACCTGGCAGCAGTCGCGGACTGGTCACGCAAATTTGGGGTAGAAGTCAATGTAAGTAAATGTCAAGCTATACTGGTAGGTAGCTGGTATTACATAAAAACGATTTCATCTGATCGCCTTAAACCCTTACTGTACGACACTACAGCTATACCGTTATCTCCCCATGTGAAAGACTTGGGGTTATACATTGATGACACACTTAGATGGAACAAACAAATTACACACATCAGTCAGAGTGTCACGTCCACACTGCGAGCCCTCTACAGATTCAAACACTTTCTTCCATCATCAACTAAAACCCTACTTGTCCAGTCCCTTGTGCTCCCCATTATTGATTATGCAGATGTTTGTAGTCCGGATTTATCTCAGGAATCTCTAAACAAATTGGATCGACTTCTCAACAACACTATCCGCTTCATTTTTGGTTTGCGCAAATACGACCATATTTCCTTTTTGCGTTCCAAGCTCAATTGGCTTCCTATACGCCAGAGGAGATCTCTGAGATCACTTTGCCTTCTATTTTCAATTCTTAATGATCCAGATTCTCCTGAATACTTAAAATCTTATTTTCGCATCCTAGGCAACTCCCACAGTCTCAATCTTCGCTCTTCTGCAAATCTACTTCTTGAATGTCCTTTGCATCACTCTGGCTTCTTATCTCATTCTTTCGTCGTATCAACTATTAAACTCTGGAACGCGCTTCCCCTTAACATCAAAAAGTCGCCTAGCAAGTTCTCGTTTAAACGCAGTGTCAAAAAATTTTATCTGGCATCTCCGCCCGAGTAACGTCTTATTTTTGCGTATTGATGTATGGGTGTGTATGTTTATGTATTTATATATGTATTAGTATGTAATTTTATGTACGTCTTGTACTAGTACCTATATTTATTGCGTGTAATGTATGTATATTAGTGATTGGTTACGCAGTATATTGATATATTTCCTGTATATGTATAGTACATATGTATTTATTCATTATAGTATATTTTGTTTATTTATCTCTAGTTTTATCTATCTACCGAAAATTTATTCTGTTTGTTTTTTTTTTGTGTAACCCATTAACCCTAAGGTCAACTGGCAGAAAATGCCTCATGGCATTAAGTTCGCCTTATGTACTGCTTTTAAGTGCATGAAGAATAAATAAATAAAATAAATAAATAACGGCGAGACGAGGCTTAACAGCCGCTGCCTACACCTTCGGGTAACAAAAGGCGTGAAGTTATGTTTATGTTTATATGTTAACTATTTCGATTATTTTGGTAGACTGAAAGAATTAAGGAAATTATTAAAATTATTCCCGAAAAAATAATCATGTTTACTTGCTTTCCACGGTCTATGAAGTCGAATATGAGGGTCTCACAGAAGAGTATCAGCAGGATAACGACAAAAATATGGTATATCGCTCTCAGATGCAAAGATGATTCAATGAGGTCTGTGAGTGGAGATTCACGTATTACAAATTCCCCATCGTCTTGTTCCTTATCGATCTCCTTTTTTCTCTCGCCGTTGCCTGCCTTTTCTTTCTGTCCGTTGCTCTTCCCTCTATATCTCGCTTTATTTCCATTCATTATTATTGTTTATTCTGTAACACAGATAGATTGAATACATTAATTGTCACTAAAAACTAAAGAGTATTTTAAATGAAAAGTAAAAGTTATTTTTGTATACTGGAGACAGATTAGTATACTTTAAAAGCTCTTGCCACGTTTTGTACAAATAAAGAATAATTGCAAAAGCTAAAAGCTAAATGCGTAACATATTTTTAAAAACCTAGAGCTGGAGGAATTTATTGCCAGTACAGTAGAGAGAACTAGAGAGTACAGTAGAGTAAAGGAGTAGTTTGTACTCTTTTGCGATGTAATATCTATACGTTATTCCTTCAAAACTTTAATTATAGTTTGGTGGAGCGCCAAAAGCTAGGCCATCGTGACTAAGAGTGATGCATCAGGTCAAATCTCTTAAGACATCCACATGAAGAGATGGGTTAGCACTATTCGTACACTACTCTCCGTACACATTGAAGAGGAATTGTATTGTACAATTGGTGAACCAGTTACTATTCTGAGCGAGCAGTCCTGGGTACTATATTATTCAATGATAACTAATCTAGAATTTTTTAAGTCTTTACTTTAATTTGATTCGTACCCCCATGGGAAAAAGGCGTGATTGTATGTATGTATGTATGTAATAATGATCGTACTAGAGCGTCGATATCCTTAGCAATCGAGCCGCTAACTTAAGAACTCATCCAGAAATAATACCATCTATAATAATGTTTATTTACTTGCTTGAATGAAATTTAGTTGATCACAAAACGTAAAATAATATCTTTACAAACACTCACACAGAATCACAAAACAAAATGATTATTTAAAACATTAATTTTATTAAATTTACGTTATTTTTATTATTTGTAACAGCGACTGTGATATATTACATTGAAATATCGACTGCACTGATATAATATTAGGTAAGTGATAAATATTAATTATCTTCTAGTTTACGAATAGATTATTTAAAACAAATTTGTACACCTGATTAATCTATAAGACGATATATCTAAAAAAGATAAAGTTTATTAATACCTCATATTGTAATGTTATTACGAGCTGACCGTGCAAACTTCGTACTGCTATGATTAATACTTTTATCACTATAAAGCACACATACATAACATCACGCCAAATCCCTTACGGGGTAGGCAGAGAAAACAGAGCGCCATAAGGCACGATTTACTATAAACAAAAGTAGTAGTACTGTATACTGATAATTTACTACATTTTTATAATGCAATTTTTGTTTTCAAGGTGCCAAAGAGTAATGCTCCGGCAGGTAAAGGTACTATTAGATACAAAAAGATTTTTCCAATTCGAACAAGTGATTCCAGAGATTAGCGTGTTCAAACAAACGAACTCTTCTTTACAATATTAGTATAGATTAGATACTCTATACCTATCATCTATTTTATATTGGAAATTGCTCTTATCTAAAGCAGAATACAATGATTGGGTGTTCAGGATCTCAAAACCGACCATAAATCTCTCATTTATATTATAAACTAGCTGACCCGGTGAACTTTGTTCCGCATCAAAAGTAATATGAGTAAATTTTGGATATCATGAGTTTCAATTTGTGCTATTTATCTGCTTTAACTGCTGTCCCGCTATGTTAATACTGCAATATCTTCGGAAATATTCGTTTAAATTGCATGCTGTTAAAGGCCAGGATTATCTATATTACATGCACAGTCTATTTAAAACTTAATGCTGAAATGTTTAAAATCGCTTCGTAAATTAGCCCTTATTTCTCGTAAAAAGTAATAAAATAAAAAGGATCATCGTGGGTTACCCCTAAGAGATAGACATATGCCCTCGCGGACTTTTTTGTTGACCTTCTGAAGGTGTTTAATAATGTAGAACATTGTTTTGATCTATCACTTAGAGTTCAGCCAGCGTTTGCAATTAAAGTGCTAAATCTCGAAAATTAACAGTTTTTCTTTACAACATGATTTATGAATTATAGATCAAAACCACCCCGTTGACACCCTCTAACTACTAAAAAAACCGCATCAAAATCCGTTGCGTAGTTTTAAAGATATAAGCATAAGGGGACAGACTGCGGAAAGTGACTTTTTTATACTATGTAATGATATTATATGGAAAATGGAAGAAAAACATCTATCTAACAAAAAAAAAAATCTTGTTTGCCAATTCCTGCAAAATGGCTTCATCAATTGTTATAAGAATTTTTGTTCATGTTTGGATATGCTTGAGAATCGGTCGTAAAGTATTTTTCACACTTTATTGTTGAATAAAAATTTAAAACTTAAATTTTCACCCTTTAATCGTTGACGCCTACTGTCATTCGATACTCCGGGTCAGTTAGTTTTTTTTATAATAAAATAGCAGACCGGGCTAACTTCGTACCGCAATATTTTATACATTTACCATTAAAAAGATATGGATAATAATTTTTCATTTCTGACCGGTAGTTCTTGAGATTAGCGGGTTCAAACAAACAAACTCTTCCACTTTATAACATTAGAATATATATTTATTTCTTGGATTTTCGCGAATCACATTCATAACATTAAAACAACGTCGGGAAATAAATAAAAATAAGTTCTAAATAAACGCGATATAATCCTAAAAAGTTGTTTTAATGTTATTAGAATATATTATTACAGGACGATATCTTAAGCCTCAGATATAATTAAATAATTTGTATTATTTCAATTTATTTATTGTTATCATAAATTAAAAGTCTTTTATCGAGTTTCCGGTACTTTTCGTGACTTGATTGTGTCATGGACGGTCACAGGAGCGAGAATACTTGAACGGCTACTCACATAAAAACTACTGAATCAAATATGAATATTTATTTAGATTTAACATAAAATTACATAACTTCACGCCTTTTTCTAGCCGAAGGTGCAGGCAGTGCCTGTTAAGCCACGTCTCGCCGTTATGATTACGACCCAAATGGAATAGGGGGGAAAATATATTGCCATATCGGGTACAAAGTTTTCAGTCATCGATATTTATCACACATAGCTTCCGAAAACAACCTTAAAACGTCATTGGTGTGAGCCAGGATTCGTACCCGCGACTTCTTGAGTCAGAAACGGGGTGCGCGACCACTGGACCACCGAGACTTTAGCTATATATAAGAACATAATTTACATTCACATGGAAATTGAGAATCTCTTAAACTACTCAGGTTTTCATGCGGTTATTACAATTTAATAAAGTTTTTAATAATATTATAAATTCCAAGGGTAAGGTAAATCATAATGATATGTAATTTTCATACTCAAATGCGTTTTTATCAATCACTCGACCAGCGGAAACCTTTTATAAGTGCCACAGGCGCCGAGCGGCTGATGGTTATGCCGGACTCCCCACTCCCATGCCAGCTTTCAAATAAGACGGTATACCATTGGGATATTCCTCCTCACCACGCTGGGCGGAAGGTAAAAGCTGGTCTAAATGAGATCTATTCACTACGACCACTGGACCCGAGACATTTATATTTGTCTGTTTATATATTGAAAATGAATTAATTTCTACTACATATATATGACATTTTTACATTTTTGGTCGGTCTGTCTGTTTGTTTCGGGTAATCTCTGAAATGGCTGGACCGATTTTGACAGGACTTTTATTGGCAGGTATCTGATGTAATAAGGAGTAACTCAGGTTACTTTTTTAAGGAAAATTCTTTTATTAATTGCTTTCGTGTCGAAAGAAAGAATGCCGGGTCAGCTAGTATAGTAGTAGCTAGTAAAAACAGTTCTCGCCTAGGAATAGTTTATCAAAACCGATTATGACCAAATTATTGATAACATTGCGACAGAGCCATGATTAGAGATTATTTGTGTGCGCATGTGTTTGTGTATATGTATTACATGACATGCCGAATAATAATGATGACAAGACTTTAGTTCAATAACCGATATAAAAGATATGATAAAAATAAAATTTCTCTGATGCGCAATATTGTTTATGTAAGTGTAAATGCAGTAAATATTTGGCATTGGGTTTCATGTTCGGTTCTTCTCTTTTTCATTAATTCACTTGTATTCCTGGCGATCAATATTAATATAATATAGCTTCACGGCTTTCTCTACCCGAAGATGTAGGCAGCGGCTGTTATGCCTCGACTTCCCGTTATGTTTACGTCCCAAATGGAATAGGTGGGTGAACCTTGCCATACACCGGGCTCAAAGTTTTTAGTCATCGATATATATCACACATGATCTTGGAAAAGTCGTGGCTGTGTGCCAGGATTGACTTCGACTTTGACTTTGACTTTCACCACCCAGACTTTTTTAATACACACTTCTATGTTTTCTTGTACAACAGATATAGTTTCTTCAAACTTGAATTTAAAATTTTAATTCAAATTAAAAATTTTAATTCCCTAGTTTCTCTGATATTTGAAGTAATTTTTTAGTATTTTTGAAATTTTATCTGAAAACAGTTTACTACGGAATAGATTATTTGAACTAGTTGTAATGTATTGCTAAACGCATATTTACATTCTATTGCAATTGTGGGTAGATGTGAATATTTTAACATCAAAAAGAATACATTTATTATTTATTTATAATACTTAATTAACTTACCTAATTACACCGAATTATATATGATCAATTGTCGCCAGAAAGCTTTTTAATACACAAAACTCAAAAGGTACAGGAAGCTTCTGTAACCACAGACGCCGAATCACTTTTAAGGATCACTTTGGAAGGCACTTTGAAACAAACAAAATATATAAAATAACTTCAGTTTGGTTGTATTTTTGTTCTATAAATATATAAAAATTATCTTTAAAATTGTATTAGTTTGGGTTGTTTAAATGGAATCTTTGTTTGTATGGAACTGTATTATTAAAACACGTACTTCACGTCACAACTGATTTGCTGCTCATTTCAGTTTAGTTGTCCACTGCTGTGTGTACGCATCCGGCGGGCGAGCGAGATGACTTGTACGGGTTACAAGGGTGGGTGATATGGAAGATAATGGCCTGTTATTGATGCAATATTGATAACCGTACATGTTATTCAATAATATTTATTGTTTTTGTCTTTAATATATAGTGTTTTTGAGACCATTTCAAGTATTATAAATTTAGAAAGTCAGTCAAATTTTACAAAGTTTTACGAGTATTAAGTTCTAGATTAGAAGTCGTCTTTAGGTTATAAAATTATTTTTACCGAATATTTCTCAGTTTATTTCCTTCATACTTGAAGGTGTAGGCATACCAATTTGATCTTTGGAATATTTATTACTTTTTTGAAAAGCTTTTCCAACCCGAAAGTGGAGGCAGCGGCTATTAAGCCTCGATTTGCCGAATTGTTACGTCATAAAATTGAATTTGTTGCGGAACCTATTGCTATACATCAGACTATTCGCCGTTTTAAATATCACCTGCCAAATATAACTCCAAATTCAAGTACTATAAAATATAAGTCGAGTAAAATTGAAGCCGTACGTATCTACATCAATTTCTTTTTTGTCAAGTTCCATTTATAAACGTAAATAAGTAATACAATATTGATTGTATTGAAGCCAGTATTGGAGATGTAATGTTGAGAAGTTCTCAGTATTTTATCAAATGAATCCATAATATCATTATTTATTGGGATATAATATCTACGTAATTTTGGAGGCACGTTCACGGTGAACGAACGTCGACATGCCAATGTCTTCAGGGTGAAATTAATCAACCAAATTGGTCTATTTATCGAAGTTTGTTTATCTCAGTAATGTTATTTAATATATATAAATAATAAAATGGAATATAAATTAGACTTTTTATTTACATTCAGAAATTTTAAAAGTCAGTTTTTTGTCACATGGTAAGGCCTCACATCTGGCACAATTTTGTCCCTCATGTTTTGAATCCCGGAATTCGCAATAAGAAGTTGAACTCTATTAGCATATCACTATTATCATTGTATATGTTTGACCTTGCATTTTATCAAAGGCGGTAATTTTGGTTGGTTGTTTTGACCGGCGATAACACTTTAAGTTTAATGAACTTAATATCATGTAAGTATACAGCGCTTTGAACAACATCAGCGCTCTTTGATCTGTTCCTGAATTCAACTCTTTTATATGTACAAAACAAATATATACATAACTTCACGATAAATCCCTTGCGGATAGGCAGAGAGAACAGAGCGCCGTAAGGCACGATTATTACACACCTCACATTTTAGGGCTCCTAACATATTTCTCGAGGACTCGTTCTATTTGGTTGCGGAAGGAGTGTCGTGGTAGTGTACTAACAATAACTAGTTACCTATAACTTAATTAAATAATACTCATCAAATGAAATTTAAATACAAAATGCACTTCACTTATCATTTACTCTCTGCTATAATTATTGTGAAGATTATTTTTTTGTTCGTAGTACCCGCTAGAAGTATTTTCGTATGCACTATAAACAGCGCCATCTCTATTTCTAACCTAAGCAACTAATTGCTTTTATCGTGGAAATATTTCCCTACTCCTAAAAGGAGCGAATCAGTCCCTTGTGAATGTACTATAACTCTGTCTAAGAAGGTTAGCTTCTTAGGGCATACATTTAGGTAACTAACATAAATAGTTGTATTTGATAAGTTGTTTTTTAAGCTGCGTGAAATGATAAATAACAGTTTAAAATTAGTTTTCTTATTCGGTACTAGATGGCGCTATGTTAAATGCGTTCAAAACGCAAATTATATTTAAAAAAATATATAGTTATCGAAATAAAAATGTCTCATCTTGTTCATAACTTAATATTCTTGAATGGACATACAATATGTTACCTTTTCTATTATACGATTTTACTTAATGTACCGACTGCGAACCCTTTTGTATAGGTAGTTAGGTACCTATATAACAAAAACTTACACATGCGTATTTTTTTCTTACTATTCGCAAAAGACGTTAGACACGCATCATTTATTATGATTATATTATTTTTTTAAACACCTTTTTCCATCATTTTCAGCTACATCTTGAGTCGGAATATTATTTTCATATTATAATAACTACAATGTATACAAACCCAGCAGTATACGCGTGTTATGGGAGTGTAGAAAATATCTATAACAGCTTATAGATATTTTACTCCATTCAAATTACCTTTTGTACATTTCCATTTTGTAGATTTTTAATATTTTGAATAATATTATTAATACTTAACTTATAAGACATATAAGACTTATAATTCAGACGTTCCGAGTTCCAATCTTGGCTAACATCAATGTCTTTTTGGAAATTTGCATGCATGAAAGAACCGACTCGTCTGGTGAAATACGACGATCTTTTAGAATATCGGTGTAAAGTGGCTTATAACCGTGTTTCTTCCGGTGAGAAAGGTGTCTCAAGATACAACTCCTTCCTGCCTCGTATCTCCATTTTACACCTAGCCGCTTCTCTATCCCATCTCAAAAGCTGGCAACGCAACTATCCGTGTTGTAAGAGTCAATGGTTAGTCGGATACCATCAGGTAACCAGTGACCTACTTCTTTGCTCCTTTGCAGCTAATTTTATAACAATAGGTTTACGATCCAGCGCTTCTCGACCAGGTTTTACTTCTTAGCATGTAGGTACAAAAGTTTTTTTTTAACTGCATAATACATTTCCTATCCATATTCAGACATGATAACAACGTATTCAAATATAAATGTACCATAAAATTAATGATTCAATATGGATCCTTAACTTTTATTCGTAAAAATGTATTATCCTAATGAGATATTTTTAATGATGTACCTAATTCATTATTGCTTTTTACTTGACTGTACTAAGTCACGTTAAAGACTATTATTTTCATTCAATTGACTGATATAGATAGTATAGATACAGTACGGGCCTTGTGGTGCGTTGGTAAAACTACGGGCTACGGAATCGAGGTCGACGGGTTCGATCTTCACACAAGTCTGGGTGTTTTTCTGTGTATTATAAATATCTATTTACAAAAATAAAGTATATATGCATTAATTTCTGTTAACTAATATCCATTACACATGCATTTAGTGGCATATTTTGGAAATAGAGGGCGCTGTGTATATAGTGTCCAAACAGGGGTGATTAGGTACGGTAAGAGAAATGAACTAGACATCACCAGTTTATTACAGAATGGCTAATAAAGGAGAAGTTTGAAAATAGAGGTTTTAATTTCTTTATAATTTATTACTTATTCTCACGTAATTAATGGACAATCCCCAATATATATTTATAATAGATATAAATATTTTCTTAGTGAATCATGTATAGTATTGCATATTTTTGTACAAAATATACATTGGATCAGATTTCGTAATTGAATTAGCCTTGTCTGGGTGTAATCTTGGTGCATACACCACGAAGACACAGAAGTGGTTCACGACAAACGGCTGATGGTGTCTCACCGAGCTCTTTGCTGTATGTCTTGCAAGGGGATCCTTCACCTGGAAAATGAATTTTGTAGTAAGGTGATTAATGAATCTTCTAATATATAAAATTCTCGAGTCTAGATGTGCGTAATTGAACTCCTCCGCAACGGCTTGACCGATTCTCATGAAATTTTATGTGCGTGTCGGGTAGGTCTGAGAATAGGACAACATCTATTTTTCATCCCCCTAAATCACAAGGACGACATATATATCTGTTTCTTATTTTTTTTATAAAACGGGATACAAAAATACATGCAACCCTAAATTTTCAACCCCCTACGATCAACCCCTATTTTTTAAATTTTATTTTTCGGCAAGACAACGTTTGCTGGGTCAGCTAGTAATAATGTAAATTAAAAAAAAGTTATTGTTATAGGAAAGAAAGTAATGTTGTGTTTTATAATAAAACAATATGTAATATGATATGTATGGAGTGTGCTGCGTCAACTAAGAATTAAAAACAGAACAGATAATTTTTATTTTCACAATTCCGTCCAATCGTTTCCCTGACAAATCTTCAACAAAACTCGAGACGATCTCCAGACCTAATGTTTTTCTGAAAACATATAATATAAATATCGACACCGCCGGAACATATCTCCCGGTGTGTTGTTTTATTTGTTTTTTTGTTTGAAATTCAAAAACTCATTTAAGATATTGATCATGTTGAAAATAAAACTGATATATATGTATAACATATCTTCACGCCTTTGCTACCCGAAGGTGTAGGCAGCGTCCGAAGGTAGCGAACGTAGGTGGCGAACCTATTGCTATACCGGGCACAAAGTTTTTATTAATCGGTATTTATCACACAAAACTTACGAAATTAATTTCGAAAAGTCATTGGTGAGAGTCAATGTGAGGATTGGAAACCGCAACCTCTGGATTCAGAAGCGGGGTGCACGACCACAGGACCACGGAGACTTCAATTTAAATGAAAATCGGAACCTTAGTGTGACTTTGTCGGATATAAAAGTGTGATTATGAAATTGCAGCTTTGGTCGACTAGCCTTTGCCTTAACACTGAGCTTCTGATTCGGACGTATCGGCGTTATGGTACAATATATAATTATTCACTCACTAAGATAAGTAACGCAAGCGGGGCAGCAGGCGCACTTTCCTGCATGATTGTCGCGGAAGGTGGCCGGACTACTGCAACTGGATGGACCCACAGGTGAAGAGCAAGGATGTTGCTTGCAGTAGTTAGTACCACATACCAAATCCCCACACACCACGGCTATAACACCAGTCAGCAATAAGAGAATCAGGGTGGTCTTCATTCTGTAATATATCATACAATTAACAAACAGACACAACAACAAAACATAGCATAACTTCATGCCAAATCCGTTGCGGGGTAGGCAGAGAGAACGGGGCGCCATCAGGCACGATTCTTACACGCCTCACTCGCTTTTTTGACTTTACTATCTCTTTTCATACACGCGCGTCGATTTTTAAGTCTCCTAACATCACCTTCCTCCAAAACTCGTTCTGTTTGGTCATGGAAGGTGTGTCGTTTTGTGATCGTGTTACAATTATTAAATAAAATTTTAACTGATTCCATTTAGTATATTCTCCATGATAGTTGTACTTTAACACCTTAATTGTCAAAGTGAAACCGGCGTGAATGCATGATGAGATGTATGACTGTGGATGAAGCGAAATAAGTGTGTCAGGATCGTAGCTTGTGGAGATCCAAAGTCTCAGCCTACACCTATGAGATACAAGCGTAAAAGCTTACGCTTGTATCTCATAGGTACTGCCTATTACTTTGACAATTACATACATACATAAGCATGTATGTATGTAATTGTCAAAGTAGTAGGCAATAGCCATTATGCCTCAACACTTCTCGATGCAAAAGCGGGCGCTGAACCACCTCCTCTTTTACTGTTTAACTATTAGTTTTAGTCTATGAGCTTAAGGTAAAAAGCTTGTATTTAATTAGACTGCCCAAGACGAGTGGTTGTAAGTACGAGTATATATAATGTCACAGTAAAATACAAACTATAACGTAATTTTATTCAATGTACCTTAAATATAAATTAAATATGCCTTTGGTGAGTGCTCGTAAAAACTTGCAATTTTCAATTCGCGTAATGGACCCAATTTCATTCAGCTCTCGTAAGGCAACAAGCGTGGAATCGGTGAGAGGCAATATTTCACTGACATTCGTTTAAAAATGTGATTGGGGAAATTCAGAGCAGGAACGTATCGAATGAAACTCACACCCCCTGATCCCTGCCCTGGAGAGAGATTAAAATTATCTATTTGCCTACTATCTCGTCCCGTTTAGATAAAAAATATTTGTTTATTAAAATATCTTCGAATTATCTTCAGGGGATTATTCCATATTAGGTTGGTTATATAATACCAAAAACTTATAGAATTATTATGATTTTTTATGGGATAGGAGGGCAAATGAGCAAGCGGGTCACGTAGGAAACTTCTCACCGTCCAAGAACCGTCCTTTATGGGAGTAGGAGAGGATACCTCTCTCATCGATCATAACGCGGCACGTGCCACTTTACGCCGAGAGGTCGTGATTCACCGGTCGAGCTGACCCATTCAAATTCTGCATGCGACCTATTTAAAGGCAGTTCTCTTTTAATTACTAAGAATAGAACATTAACAATTAAATGAGAACAAGGTCTGAGGTGTTAATGAGTTATAAAAATAATTAAATTACTTTAAACTGCAGGAAACATTTAGAAGTCGAAAAAGAAGTTACGTCTCACTTGCCACAAATAATTAGGTCAGTATTTCATGAAAAGGTCGCGTCAGAATACAATTATTAACATGAACGTCAAGGAAGCGAATGAGGGATGTAAGAACCACGTTGTGCGGTAATCGTTTTTCTCTGCCTATACCCTCATTTCGTTACAAGAATATTTGTGACCGATTAAAGATTTAAACAACTTACTCGATATTGTATCTTAGTTCTTTCGTGCTTTCTGTTCAAAAACGGTCTGAGAGAATATGAATTCTCAGGCACATTTATAAATGCTTAGAGTCAGAGAATCGTTTCTGATAGTGTCCGACCAAAGCTTCGGCTTCGGCTACCTTCGGCCAAAAATCCATCTTCGGCCTCGGCCGGTCCCGCCGAAGGTCAGAAAATAGTCGGAATTAAACGAACTGTTCGTTTAATTCCGACTATTTTCTGACCTTCGGCGGGACCGGCCGAGGCCGAAGATGGATTTTTTTTTTACGAAATAGTGAGTGACTGACGGACCAGACTGCACTAAGTTCAGTGCGGATACCTCTATAACCGAGAGAAAAGCGGCATGAGCCACTTTACGCCGATATTCTTCTTTAGCTGTGGATAATATTGAAGAAAACCTTCGGCTTCGGCTTCGGCCGATGGTTGTGGAGATGGCCGATTAATCGGCTTCGGCTTCGGCCAAAAATAAACCTTCGGTGTGACACTAGTTTCTGATAACCTCTGATAGTTTAATTAATAGCAAACTGCATTTTGATCTTTAGTCATAAGTTATCATACTATTTATGCAAGTGGGTTAGGTTAATTTATATGTATAGCTAGCTGACCCGGTGAACTTTGTTTCGCTTCAGAAGTAATAAATAAAAGAATTTTTCTCAAAGAAAGTAGCCTAAGTTAGCTTGCAGGAAAGGTCCGGTCAAAACTGCCTCAGCGATTTCAGAGATTACCCGCATCAAACAGACAGATAGACAATAATTGTAAAAAAAATATTTTGTTGAACCTTTATATGAATGTAGTAGAAAGCAGTATTTAGGTATAATTAATATTATGTTTTTAAGGGGCCTTGTCGCTTTCTCTATTTTTTGAAGTCTTTTCTGCCTATCCCGGTACTTAGTGTAAGTTAGTGGTGCATTGATAAAACCACCGACAACTAAATAGAAGTGGTTTGATTTCCACCCGAAAACAAATATTTTTGATAAACATGGGTTTTTTCATGTATGTATTATAAAGTACTAGTTGACCCGGCGTACTTCGTTCCGCATCAAAAGAAATAAATTAGTAATATTTGGATCTTAAAAAGTTCAATTTGTGCTATTTATTGGCACGCGTTTTGGCGCGCAAATGCAACTGCTATGTACCGCTATGTTAATACTGTAATATCTTCGTTAATATTAGTTTAAATTACATGCTGTAAATGGCTATATTGATCTATATTAAAAGCACAATCTATTTAAGGCACTTAATTGGATGAAAATTAATGCTGTAATGTTTAAAATTGCTTCGTAAATAAGTCATTATTTCTCGTAAAAAGTAAAAAAATAATAATGGTCATTGTGGGTTATCCGTAAGACATAGACATATGCCCTCGTGGACTTTTTTATAGACCTTTTAAAGGTGTATAATAATGTAGTACATTGTTTTGATTTATCACTTAGGGTTCAGGCAGCGTTTTCGATTAAAGTTTTAAATCTTGAAAATTATCATTTTTTTTCACTACACTATTCATGAATAACTATTAAAAAAAACCGCATCAAAATCCGCTGCGTAGTTTCAAAGATTTAAGCATACAAAGGGACATAGGGACAGAGAAAGCGACTTTGTTTTATACTATGTAGTGATATGGATTTACAAAAAAAACATTTTATTAGCTACCTTGAAAACTAGATGGCGACGTATGTATTGTTTTTAATACATCATTGTTTTAATAAATTGAAACCAGACTCAGTGTTTTGCCGTCTCTTATTATTTCAAAAGTATTTTTCCCTTCAACTACTGCTGTCTAGAGTTTTTAAAGAATTCAGGCACACCTTCAAGTACATTGATCCCGAGTCTGTTTATTTACGAAGGAATAGTCAACATTTCACAATGTCGAGCTGGAATTCGAGTAATAGAATCTTGGTGTAATGTCGTGGGTGGCGGTACCCCCCGTAATGAGAATCGCAACTGTCATTAGACCCCTTTCAAGAAGGTTTCATTATATTGAAGAGATCAGAGCTTCACCGAAATATGTAGATAGTTTGTGTTTACATTTGAATAGTACAATATCTTAGAGTGTATACCCTTCCAGAGGCATAATATAATGACTCCTCCATAATTTGCGATATAAAAAAGTGAGTTGGCTTGGGCAGACAGTGTTCTATTTTAACAAATAGAAGACAACTATACAAAATACTATAGAAAAGGTACTACGGCCCTTATAGCTCAATATCGAACAGTTCTAAAATTAGGACATAAAGTTTTAAGATGAATATATATTACAACTGAAATAAGTACTAAGTATCCTAAATATTATAAGTTATTTGGAAGATATATTTAACAGATCACCTGATCACCTGTCTGCTCATATGTTATGTATACTCCACACTTATATTATTACTTAACTTCAACTTACTTAACGTCCACAGTACATTGAAATGACGAAGCGTGACGAATACTCCTGAAATTGTCATTAGATTGAAGAACAGTGGTAGAGCCAAGTAGTTCGCTGCATGAATGGGCAGGCTCAACCGGTGAAATACCACGATCTCTCAAAAGATCGACCTAAAGTGGCTCATGCCGCGTTTCGTTCGGTGAGAGAGGTACCCGCAGGCCTACCCCCTTCCCCATCCTTTCCTATTCTAATCACTTAAAGGTCGGCAACGCAATTGTAACACTATATGTGTTGCAGGTGTCTGTAGGCGGCGCTGGTCACTTACCATCAGGCGACACGCTTGCTCGTTTGCCCTCCTATGTCATAAAAAATAGGTCGGGTTTGTGTATCTCTCACAATACAGAAGTAGTTCATTAACATTATTAACTAACAAATACCTATCTAAATAAAGTAAAAAACTCATACAGACAGAATTACAGCTCACAGCTTTCAAGTTCGTATACAGAGAGAAGATTACTGTGACATCATTAATTGGATTTAATGAGATTAGTTGAAAATGTAGCTTTACGTTTTATGTAGCTTACTTGGCTTAGTACCCGAAGCTAGAAGGTAGCTAGCTTTATGATAAGACTTAGCCAAATAAAGTATTTGGTTCCGTAGAATAGCTGCCAAGTTTACTGTCATAGACGACACGCAATATGTTCAGACATTCATCCACCTCCAAAAAAGTCTTCTAGACTTCAAAACCAGAAAGTTTGATTGGTGTAGGTTTTTCCAGAAGCTAGGAACTGGTTTACATTATATATATGACAATACGATGTGGTGTTAAATTTCATTCGGTTCAGATTTTTAATGACGTCAAAGGAAAAATATTTACAAAATATAAAGTCACGACTTCTAACATCTGAAGGAGTAGGTATTGATAATTATGCCTCGACTACAGACTATTTGTTAGTTAATGAATTTTTAAATAAGGAATTAAAAAAAATACATGGTGAAAAACTTATTAGCGAAACCTACATTTCTGTTAGTCACCGTTGTTTATAAAAAAAGTAATTGATTAATTAGAGGTGCTTTACTAGTGAGCTCTAATTAGTAGAAGAACGTGAGATCCCAGGGGACCGACCTGCCTTTTGTTCTTGTTTTGCAGAACAAATGGATAACTTATTTATGTGTGTAAGTAATGTATCTTTTTGACTCAAATAACTTTTCACTATAATGAGTGGAATGTCTTTTTAACGAAGCTTTATGTGTCTCTGCATTAAAGTGTCAGGTGTCATCTGTTTTCATTTTTGTATTGCACCTGACTGCGCTAGAAGGAGAGTTATCTTTATATAGAATTTATATATACTCTATGTGCAAGGATTTGCCTTAAATAAATATAAGAAATGTACCGTTGTTTTTTCATACCATCATGTCTTTTTCTACTCGAAAGTGTAGGTAGTGGCTGTTAAGCTTCGACTCGCCGTTATGTTTACATCCCAAATGGGTGGTGAACCTATTGCCATACCGGGCACAAAGTTTCTTTGGTCATCGATATTTTACGAAAAAAACTCTCAAAAACAAAAAAAATAATTTCGAAAGTTCTTAATCTGTGTTCGTAATCTGTGTAGGCCAGGATTCGAACCCACAACTTCTTGATTCAGAAGCGGGGTGCTCGGCCACTGTACCATCGAGATATGAAGTACATTTTAAAAAATCAAAGAAAATCTTTACAAGGCCTCAAAAAATATTTAAACTTTATGAAATCATGAAACATTATCACATTCATGATTGTCACCCCATTTGTAAAATAACAAAACAAATTCAAAATAAAATCAAATAAAAAGGAAAGTCGCCAAATAAAATTATTTTCCAATGAAACAATATACTTTTGTGTTTGCAATACGAAATTCTCAAATATTTATGAGTAAAGTAAATATGTCAGATGACTCCGCGGAGCCTGAAGCTCCTTACCTACCTAGTATAACAAAGAGAAACGAGGCTTTTGTGGAAAATAATATGCTTTTCTGAATGTCATTCTCGAGGTTTTAAGGATTCTACGATAAATTCCATTACCAATATAAAATTTAATTATCAGTGCATATTAATATTCAAACAAACTCTGTAGATTGTGCCCGTGTTTTTTTTTGTGCCACGGAAGCACTTTCCTCAAGGGCTTAAATAATAAGCATAATTTTTGTACATTGGCTATTTTTATGTGTCTGTGAAGACCCACGAAAATAAAGCTTCTTTGACTTTGAAAGTATATTTTCTTTTCTTCTTTAATAGAATTTTATAGGGCTATATCTGTATAAAGGAGAATAAAGGAAAAAACTAGTTTTAAAAATATTTAGGAACTTTAAACAAATATAAAATCGTTGAAAATCGACATCATCATCATCTTTTACTGTCTATTGCAGTCCACTACTGGACATAGGCCTCTCCCAATGTGCGCCACAACATCCGATTCTCTGCCTTCCGCATCCAGTCTTTACCTTTCTGAGGTCGTCTAACCATCGGGCTGGTAGGCGTCCTACGCTACGTTTACCAAGACGCGGTCTCCACTCTATGACCTTCTTACTCCATCTACCGTCGGTCCTTCGGTAGATATGACCAGCCCATTGTCACTGAAAATCTACACAGTCCCTATTTTTTTGATAATGTATTTAAGATTCATTAGAATAGCAGCTAAATGTATAATTTTCATGTTTTCAACGTAGGGGGAATCTAATAAGTCTTTTACCAGAAAGTCGTGTTATTCGGGATATTCCTCAAGGTTATTTAAGACTGTAAAAATCTCGTAAAAAGCACGTATTTGTACTTGTTAAAACAATACTAAAAGATAAGTTTCAATACTGACAGTATCTCTAAGGCCCGTAAGATCAATCATAGTTAAAACTGTCGATTTTCTAAACTATAGTCAATTTTAATCTAGAGTTTAAACCTGCCTTGTAAGATCAACAGCGAAATGGACATAGATTACGTAAACTAAGTTTAGTTTTCGACAGATGGCAACATTTGGTTATTTAATGTCCATATTTCGATCATCATTCACTCTTTTGTACATTGTCTGTGGCATATTGCGTGAAAAAAAACTCTTTTTCTCTTTCTTTTATGAAGTTTTATAGTGTGACCATAGATTTAAGAAAAATAGCTCGGCAATAGTCACCCAACAACATGACCAAAAATGGGTTGTTAATGTGTGAGTGACTTACGGGGCTCGTGGCTCATTGGTAAAACAACCGGTTGCAGCACTGAGGTCGGGAGTTCAATTTTCGCCCGAGTACAAATATTTATGACAAACATTAATATTTGTGCGGCGTCTGGGTGTTTTTCTATGTATTATAAGTATGTATTTACAAAAGAAAGTATATATGTATTAGTATCCGTTATCTAGTGTTCATAGCACAAGCATTTAGTTGCTTAGTTTGGAACTGGCCCTGTGTGATTTGTGTCCAAGATATTATTATTATTATTATTATCAATGTGTTCGTAAAAAGCGCTTCAAAACGTTAACTTTTACAAAGTTAATGTTCATGTGTGGAAATGTAAATAAAATATACGCGGTTCCCAAAATCTAATATAAGCGGTTGCGCTGTCAGTGATTCGATGCTATTAGTAAATTTTTCCTGACATGTGCCATCTATTGTAGTCTATGCTAAATCTATGTATGAACCCACAATCGTTGTGTCAGATGTCAACTGATAAACGACCGCCATTTTTAAACTAGGCAGGACCACGGTTTAAACGGCAAAATCTCCTGGTGTAAGCTAAACTATAGTTTAAACTGTTATTGGAGGTTTATCTAGCATTGATCTTACAAAATAAACGACAGATGAGGTTTAAACTAGGCAAAATAGTTTAAACTGTGATTGATCTTACGGGCCTAAGGCCCGTAAGATCAATCATAGTTAAAACTGTCGATTTTCTAAACTATAGTCAATTTTAATCTAGAGTTTAAACCTGCCTCGTAAGATCAACAGCGAAATGGACATAGATTACGTAAACTAAGTTTAGTTTTCGACAGATGGCAACATTTGGTTATTTAAAGTCCATATTTCGCTCATCATTCACTCTTTTGTACATTGTCTGTGGCATATTTCGTGAAAAAAACTCTTTTTCTCTTTCTTTTATGAAGTTTTATAGTGTGACCATAGATTTAAGAAAAATAGATCGGCAATAGTCACCCAAACAACGTGACCAAAAATGGGTTGTTAATGTGTGAGTGACTTACGGGGCTCGTGGCGCATTGGTAAAACAACCGGCTGCAGCACTGAGGTCGGGGGTTCGATTTTCGCCCGAGTACAAATATTTATGACAAACATTAATATTTGTGCGGCGTCTGGGCGTTTTTCTATGTATTATAAGTATGTATTTACATATTTACAAAAGAAAAGTATAAATGTATTAGTATCCGTTCTCTAGTAACTATAGCACAAACATTTAGTTGCTTAGTTTGGAACTGGCGCTGTGTGATTTGTGTCCAAGATATTATTATTATTATCAATGTGTTCTAAGGGAAAATGGAAAAGCTAGAAGAATGGGCAGCAGCATTCTTTCTCAAGACACTACAGCCTACTGCGATCGCCAACCCGCCTGCCAAGCGTGGCGATTATGGCAAAAACCCCCCATGATTGCGCGGACCGGCAGTTGTGGCGCTTTATGAGGGAGGCCTATGTCCAGCAGTGGACGTCAAAAGGGCTTATGATATGATGTGTTCGTAAAAAGCGCTTCAAAGCGTTAACTTTTACATAGTGTTGGGTGTAATGTTAATGGGTGGAAATATAAATATCCCCAAAATCTAATATACGCAGTTACGCTGTCAGTTATTCGATGCTATTAGTAAATTTTTCCTGACATGTGCCATCTATTGTAGTCTATGCTAAATCTATGTATGAACCCACAATCGTTGTGTCAGATGTCAGCTGATAAACGACCGCCATTTTTAAACTAGGCAGGACCACAGTTTAAACGGCAAAATCTTCTGGTATAAGCTAAACTATAGTTTAAACTGTTATTGGAGGTTTATCTAGCATTGATCTTACCAAATAAACGACAGATGAGGTTTAAACTAGATAAAATAGTTTAAACTGTGATTGATCTTACGGGCCTAAATCTCACAGTGAGTTTTCAAACGAAAGATTAACTGTAGCAATTCCCGCTCTAGTTATCAAAATCTAATAAATCGTACTATTTTGTACCTTATTACTAGCACATAAGGCTTATAATTTTTGTAACGGTGTAACCACAGAATCTACCAGTTGGCAGCGCTTATCAAAAAGTGTAATCTATTGAATGTATTTGCTTACTGCGACGTTTCGAACTCTTTACAGAGATCATTTTCACGAGTGATGAACAAAAAGATGGTAGTTGTTCAAAAACTATTTTCATTGAAACAGAGAGCACCCACTTTTTGGAAATAAAAATCAAAAAGTTGATGTTAAAAATATGATTTTCACTATTGGTAACCCAAAATCAGACCATGAAAACAAAAGTTAAATACTTATTTAAAAGATGTATTCACCAGAGAAAAAGTTTTTTATGTTTATAAAAATCCTTTGTTGTATGATTTATTAAGTAAAAGTTTTTATTATTTAATTATTAGAAAATTATCTTAATTAATATAAATAATATAAATAAGTAGTAATAATTAAAATTAATATAAATAAGTAATAAATAAACGCGATATAATCCTAAAAGTTGTTTTAATCTATAAGTTATGTTTATGTTAACAGTATCACTAGTTTTTAACCGTGTATTTGATTAATTCCTGGTCAGTACCTATATAAATTTATATTGTAAACGAAAAAGCGAAAAATATAAAGAAAAAGCAAAAGTAATCCGAAGAAACCTTACAAATATTTTTACGCGGTAAATATCGAGTCCTCGATCTTTGACTTAACTTTTTTTTTTTTTTTTTTTTTTTTTTTTTTTTTTTTTTTTTTTTTTTTTTTTTTTTTTTTTTTTAGGTATCGCTTTTTAACTCGAGATAGAGAATGGGTCAGAATTGTTATCGGGAAAAAAGGAGGAAGGGGTTGGGCCACCAGCTACCTCTCTTACAGAACAAAATGAGGCATGAGTCACTTAACATTAATACTCTGAGAAGTTGTGATATTTCATGGGTCCAACCGGTACATGAATGCAGCGTAGCTCTATCACTGTTTAAAACTATTTTTAATTATGTTTTATGTTCGTAAAAATATTAGCGAACAACATAAAAAATAAACCAGTGTTAAGAATAGCAAGAGAATTGTAATCCTACATAAATCATTGTATGAGGTATACCCTTGTCAGATCGCGTGGCACACAGCCTCTAAATAACATGGTACCGGCTGTTGCTGACGAGGCAATATTACAAACTTCCATAGGTACCATGACCACCAATAACAATAAGTAGAATAGAAAAAAAACTACGCCGCATTAAAAACATGAGTAAGTGCACTGCCATTTTACTTTCCGCAATATAGTTAGTTTTAATTTTAAGACATTATTTTTTATAATACATGAAAAGGATTAGTTAAAACATTAGGTTAGCTAATATTGGGGGGCGCCGTCAGACCACCTCCACGAGCGCCCGGACGCTCCTTCCGGGCCGGTGCTCCCTGGGCGGGACCTGGCGGAGTAAAATCTGTCGGGTCCTGGCTGAGAGTCTGACACCAGTGGTGTAATCGTAATCCAGTCCGTGGGACTGGGACGATGGCCGCCGCAAGGGGGCCGCGAGGAAGAAAACCTCTATAAAAAATCACATTGTGGAGCTCCGCCTACCCTCTGCGTATCAGAGGGTAGAACGCGACGCTACCGCGTAGGGTGGCAGTGTGCCACGGCTCAGGGCGACGGATTAGGGGTCGTCGACCTCCCCGTTCGGCCTGCAGCGTGTTTCGGGGTAGGGGCGACGGACCAGGGATTGTGAATCCCCCCGTTCGGCCCTACCGAAACGAAGGAGCGCGGGACAGGGCGTCGGTCAGGGGTTATGAACCCCGCCGTTCGGTCTGTCCCGGTATTCGAGGTGGGAAGGGGCGACGGACCAGGGGTTGTGAACCCCCCCGTTCGGCCCTACCCGGGACGGTCTTCTGGAGAGGGGCGGTGGACCGGGGGTTGCTAACCCCCCCACTCGGTCCTCTCCGAGGAAGGCGCTCCGGGGCGACGGACCGTGGGTCGTAGACCCCGCCGCTCGGCCTGGCCCGCAACCCTCATTGAGAGGCGCGGGGGTCGTCGGACCGCGTGGAGTAAACCACTATAAAAAATCCGTGAATCCTAAGCTCTGATGCCCGGCGAGGGGATGCATGTTCGACGCGGAGGTCGGACCCGAGGGCATCACTTTAGGGGAGCTCACCCCTGGGCAGGAGGGAAAAAAGCCGAGGGAACTCACCCTCGTTAATAAAAGTAAAAAATCAAATGGCAAGTAGAAAAACTAATTGTCCTCACGTGGGTCCCAGCTGCGACGCGGCTGGGGAATCCCACCCTGGCGGAGTCCCGCCAGGCAGCCCCACCGTATGTGAGGGGGGCACTAACTGCCATGCTGTCGTAGGGGGCAGCACAAACCACACCATTGCGGACGCGACCAACGCGATAAGCGTCTCCACACGGGGTCGATTCTGGAAGGATGGGACTTCGGAGGCGGGAGAGCCCAGCTCGGGCCGTTCCCGATCGTCCTCCAGAAGCAGGAAGGACGAGGCTGAGAAGCAGGGTGGTCTCCTACTGAGCTTCAAGAGACCAGACTCGCCTCGTCCAAGATCGAGGAAAACCGCGGTGGCGGACGGCGGCGGGGATAGCGATAGCGCCATGTCCGCCGTCTCCGCCGCCTCGGAGGCCTCGACAAGCCACGGGTTGCGGGCGCGTAAGCGCAAGCCGCGTAGCCCCGTCGACATAGGGGTGGGCAAAAAGCGCTCGACGGGTGCCCAAAAGATCACCGACATGAAGGCAGCGCAGAGCTCTTCTGAGCTTGGCGCCGAAATTTTCGAGGCCTTGGAGTCCATGGAGCGGACGGCGGACCGGGCGAAGGGCTCGAGGGCTGATCTCGCACGGGTTGTCCGAACTAGCCTCGCCCCAATTAGAGACGGCATCGCAGACCTCTGCGCTCGGGCCGGAACCCGCGATAGCGAGAATGAATCGTTCCGCTCACAGATCGCGGGACTCGAGGCCCGAATGCTAGCACTAGCTAGCGAAAATGCCGATCTCCGCACGAAGTTGGCCGAGATGGAGGCGAGGCTAGAGGCGCCTCAACCGCAGGCGGCATCGACATCCCGGGGTAACTCTTCTCCCCCGGTGGCGCCGCCGCCTGCGCAAAAGAAGAAGAAGGCCGGCACGGCCCGCGCGAGATCCGTGGAGGGCCTGCCACCGCAGCCTTCCACCACCCCGGACTTGAACCATGTTTTGGAGCTCATTCAGTCTGAGGTGCTGGATAGGTTATTCCCCGGCATGGGGAAGATGACTCCTCTGGGGCAGAAACGGCCGGCTGCAGCGAATCCGCCGCCGGGGCCGCAGATGCCCCAGAGGAAGAAGAAAAAGAATCAGCAGGAGAGGAGGGCGGCCGCCGCGGAACGCTTGCGGGCGCCGCCGCCTCCGCCTCCCCCTGCGCCTGCAGCCGGGCCTGCGACGGCTGCGGGAGCTGGCGACATGAGCTGGGCGACGGTGGTCGGCCGCAAGGCCGCTGCCGCCGCTCGGAAAGCTCGCGTCGCCACTGCCGCTCCTGCACCGATGCCGAAGAAGAAGAAGGTAACGGGGCTGCCGAAGCCCCCTAGTACCGCCGCGGTGGTGGTGACGGTGCCTCCGGAGGCCAGCACCACGCTCGCGGCGGTGATGGAGGTTGCCAAGAGCCGCATCAAACTTGCGGATCTTGGCATCTCCGGGGGGATAAAGCCCCGGAGAACGATGACCGGGGCCCTCATGTTAGAGGTCCCCGGTCCGGATAGCTCCGCGAAGGCCGACGCCTTGGCGGAGAAAATGAGGGTGGCCGTCGCCGACACGGGCGCGATAATCTCGCGCCCGTGTAAAATGGGCGACTTGAGGGTGATGGATTTGGACGAGTCCATCACCCCAGCGACCGTCGCCACGGTGATCGCCGAGGCAGGCGGATGCGCCCCGACTGACATAAAGGTCGGGGAGATCCGCTCCAGCCCGTCTCGGTTGGGCTCCGCTTGGGTCCGGTGCCCGCTCGGGGTCGCCAGGAAACTGGCGGCTCAGAGGCGGATGCTGATCGGGTGGACCTCGGCGCGCGTCGAGGCGCTGGCGGCAAGGCCGCTGCAGTGCTTCCGGTGCCTCGAGAAGGGGCACGTCCGCGCGAGGTGCCCCTGCGCCGTGGACAGGAGCGGGCGGTGCTACCGATGTGGCGTGGCGGGCCACATCGCTAGCGCCTGCACCGCGCCCGCTCCTTGCTGCCCGGTCTGCTCGGACCTGGGCTGCAGGGCGGATCATCGGATGGGGGGCAAGAAGTGCTCCCCTCCGAAAAGGAAGGCGGCGGCCGCTAGGCCACCCTCCTCCGTAAGGGGACAGGCGGGCGCGATGGAGGTCCAATAACCACGGACCTCCGCGCCCGCTTCCTCCAGGGCAACCTAAACCACTGCCGCGCTGCGCAAGACCTGCTTGCGCAGACGCTGGTAGAGTGGTCGGTTGCCCTGGCGGTGGTCGCCGAGCCCTACCGCGTCCCCGTCCACCCGCGATGGTTCGGGGACGACACGGGCTCGGTCGCCATATACTGGGCGGAAGGGAGTTACTGCTCTCTCCTATGGAAAGGTCCAGGCTACGTCGCCGTGGAGTGGGGATCCATGATCGTAGTGGGTTGCTACATCTCCCCCAACTGCGGCCTCAATGTTTTTGAGGCATACCTGGGCGGGCTGGCGAGCCGCCTAAGCGGTTACGCCGCCCGCCCGGTATTCGTCCTGGGTGACTTTAACGCTCACTCGAGCGAGTGGGGCGATGCCCGGGACGACGTCAGGGGGGAGACGCTTCTGGAGTGGGCGGCAGGACTCGACCTCCGGTTGCTCAACCGGGGGTCGGTCAGCACCTTTGTGCGGTGGCAGGGGGAGTCGATCATCGATCTATCGTGGGCGACTCCCTCGGCCGCCGCCACGGTGACCGGATGGCGGGTGGCGGAGGAGGTGGTCAATTTGTCAGACCACCGACACATCTTTTTGGATGTGTCGCTCCGCCGCCCGAGCCGCCCGCGCCAGACTAGCGGCCCTCCGCGGCGCTGGTCTCTCAAGCGGCTCGACCGGGACATGGTCGTGGCCGCCGCCAGCGTCGCGGACTGGACGGAGGGAGCGGGATCGCCCGATCCCGAGGCGCAAGCGGCCTGGCTGCGCGACACGATGACGTCGATCTGCGACGCGTCGATGCCGCGAGTCGGGCCGCCCCGGCGGGGCTCCGTGTACTGGTGGAGCGAGGAGATCGAGCGGCTGCAAAAGGCCGCCTTCGTCGCTCGCCGCCGGTACCTGAGAGCCCGGAAGAGAAGGCGAACCACGGTCGAGGAGGCTCTCAGAGCTAGACGGGAATACGGGGCCGCCGCGCACGCCGTATGCGTCGCCATCGCTGCGGCTCGCGAGCGGTCCTGGAACGAGCTCGTCGAGGGACTGGACAGGGACCCATGGGGACGCCCGTACAGAATGGTGCTGGGCAAGCTGACCCCGTGGGTCCCTCCGTTGACGGAATCCCTGGACCCGGAAGTCGTGGGAAGAGTCGTGGACGCACTCTTCCCTAGGGTCCAGGGCGGTCCCTCGGTTCCTCCGTCACAGTCGGACCACGCTCCGTGGTCCGACGAGTTGGAGGTGACGGAGGACGAGCTCGGGCGAGCCGTCACGCGGCTCGCCTCCCGCAGCGCCGCGCCCGGCCCGGACGGAGTTCCGGGCCGGGTCCTGGCGCTCGCTCTGGGAGTGTTAGGGAACAAGGCGAGGCGGCTGTTCACCAGCTGCCTCCGCCGCGGGGTGTTCCCCCTCGACTGGAAGTCGGCAAGGCTGGTGCTAATCAGGAAGGAAGGGAGGACCGGAGACGCTCCGTCGTCGTTCCGGCCGATATGCCTGCTGAACGAGGCGGGGAAACTCTTCGAAAGAGTTATCTCCGCCCGTATCAGCAGCCACCTGTCGCAGGTGGGCCCGGACATATCGGACTGCCAGTTCGGGTTCCGGCAGGGGCGCTCGACCATCGACGCGGTGCGTCGGGTGCGGGCCCTGTCGGAACCGGCAGTCCGATCGGGGGGGGTCGCGCTGGCGGTGTCGCTAGACATCGTCAACGCCTTCGGGACCCTCCCCTGGCCGGCCATCAGGGAGGCCCTCGTATACCACGAGGTGCCTCCCTACCTAAGGTCGGTCATCGGGGCCTACCTGCAGGAGAGACGGGTGGACTATGTCGACCGGAACGGGACGGAGCAGAGGAAGGAAGTAACGTGCGGGGTTCCGCAGGGGTCTGTGCTCGGGCCCCTGCTGTGGAACCTCGCCTATGATCCGGTCCTCCGCACCAGTCTGCCCCGTGGCGTGAGTGTAGTTTGCTACGCAGACGACACTCTGGTGGTCGCCACGGGGCCCGACTTCGAGCGGACGCTCAGGTTCGCCGAGCTGGGGGTGGCAATCGTCGTCAGACGGATCCGCGGGCTGGGCCTGGAGGTGGCGCCTCACAAAAGTGAGGCGCTATGGTTCCACCGCCTCACCAGAGGCAGGGAACCCCCGGCCTCGCGGATCCAGGTGGGTGACACGGCTGTCCCGGTGGGGCGGTACATGAAGTACCTCGGCCTCACCCTGGACAGCCGCTGGAGCTTCGAGGAGCACTTCGTACGGATGGTCCCCCGAGCGCGACGGGTGGCGGGCGCCTTACACCGCCTGCTGCCCAACCTCGGGGGACCGGGGGAGGGAGTTCGCCGCCTCTACGGTGGCGTCGTGCGGTCCGTGGCCCTGTACGGGGCCCCCGTTTGGTCGCGAGACCTCGCGGGGGCCTCCCGCTCCAGGGCTCTGCTGAGGAGCCTGGAGCGGATCATGGCCATACGGATCGTGCGGGGCTACCGTACAATCTCATACGAGGCGGCGACGGTCCTCGCGAGTTATCCCCCCTTCATCATCCTGGCCGAGATGTACGCAGCCGCGTACGATCTCGGCCGGGGAGGGGGGGACGCGCGGGGACACGAAGTGCGGAGGCGGGAGGCCTTCCGGCGGGTCCTGGGGGACTGGCGCGACGCGCTGGTCCTCCAGGGCGGTACGCGTTCGCGCGCCGTCGGGGCCGTCCTGCCCCACCTCGAGGCCTGGGTGCTCCGTAAATGGGGCACTGTCACCTACAGGTTGACTCAGATACTCACCGGGCACGGGTGCTTCGGTGAGTATCTGAGTCGAATAAAGCGTGAAGAGACGGCGAGATGCCACCATTGCGCATCGGACCTGGACTCGGCCCAGCACACGCTGGAGGTCTGCCCGGCCTGGGCGGCCGAGCGCCGAGTCCTGGTCGACGGGATCGGGCGAGACTTGTCCCCGCCGGCGTTGGTCGCGGCAATGCTGGCGGGCGAGGAGGAGTGGAGGGCTGTGGTCTCCTTCTGCGAAGCAGTCATGCTCCAGAAGGAGGCCGCCGAGCGGGGTCGGGAGAGAGCCGACCCCGCTCGAAGGCGGCGGCGGCGAGCTCAGTGATCGCCGCCGCCGACGGGCCGCGAGGGCGCACACCCCGCGGGTGCGCCCGGGTCGCGGCCCGGGAAGGATGACCCCCCGGTGCGGCCGGGGAGGGTCGTCCGGGGCGCCGCCGGCCGCGCGCCTCTTTACAGCGCGCGGTCGGAGCCGCCCCGCCCGGGGGAGCCTCGCCAGGCTCCCCGAGGATGAGCACCCCCTCGTGACTGAGGGGGGGCGACGGCGGGGTGGACCAGAGGGGTTAAACCGAATCCTGGACCACCCCAACGCCGGAGGAAGGCCGCCGCGAGGTTTTAGTGGGTAACCCTAGGATCGGATTACAGCTTACTGTTTTGGGAGTCCCACACTACCCCCTGCCGTCCCCAGGCGGGGGGTGTGCATAAAGCATTTCCTCGCGTAAAAAAAAAAAAAAAAAAAAAAAAAAAAAAAAAAAAAAAAAAAAAAAAAAGGTTAGCTAATATTGTCATTCATGGCATTTATCTCTCTTAAAATAGAGCCGCCATTTTTAAATTTAAACTGATTTTAAGAAATGAAGCTTACCCATATATAACTACAGAAGATGTTATCTTTTGCTTAGATTTTAAAAACCTTATCACTCCCTTCTTACATCACTGAAAAATGGCAAATATGACTTTGACTTTCTGTCCTGGTATATTGGTCAGCGGTCAGGTTTAGCAAACTCACTGAAAGTAACGTGAATAAGCCACTTTCGTTAATATTCTTTGAGGTCGTGGTATTAAAATGCGTTTACCTTACATAAAAAATATACGATAAAAATAAGGATATTCTTATACGTGAAAATAAACATGCCTTCAATACATGTCCATAATGAAGTGAACCACCTAATATGTCCAATAAAATCTATTAAGTTGGCTGACTACGGTCGAGTTCGTATACTTTTTAAAGAGAAGTACCTATTCAGCCCGATACCGTCAGTCAGTTGCTATTGGAAAAGGTCTTTGAAATAAATTGTAGAGAATTTTCTGTTCATAAAATCGTTGTAAAATAAATTAAAAACGTTCTATTTCTTTACACGTATTTCTCTATTCAATACTATCTCACTATCGAAGTTGCTGTTGAAGTGTTGTAGTACTGTTCAATTATAACTTTGAAATGTCCAGTAAAACTTTTTATAGTGGAATACGGTTACATTTTGATTTCTGATCAAAATATAATAAATAATGTTACGTAAGTTGATTAAAACAACTTTTAGGATTATATCGCCTTTATGTCTTACTTATTTATTTTTATTTCGCGACTTTTCGAACTCTTTACAGAGATCATTTTTACGTAAAGTTATTGGATTCAAACTTGAGAGAATAAAGTGTGAGACACTAGAAGGTGACAGTGTACGGAGTATGTATGTAGACCTAGTCAGTAAAGGACTCACTAACACGAGTTTAGCTGACACAACATCCAACAAAACATGAATACCGACATGATATCATACGAACGTAAGGCTTCGAAGATATTTAGTTAACCTACATATAATGTACATTCATTTATTTGAGAAAACAGGAAGAGTAAATATATGACCTTACAATATATTTGCTTAAGATATTATAGCATAATTTTATCTTACATGAGATACTGTCATTTTTGTACGATCAAGATATGGGAGTAAATCTATAAAAGGTCTTTATAAGACCCGGAGAAACCGAAAGATCGTTATTTGTTTGCCTACCTGTATATATATTTTGAATAAATGAACAAGAAAATAATAATACTACGATATAACGTGCGGTTTTATTGCTGAAAGCAAATCTTTTTATTTGATATCGTTAATAAATTGTAGCCTGCAAATGAAATCTGCAATTCGTATAATGGTCTCATTTTTATACAGCACTCGTGTGGCTATCAAAAAGCGAAACTGTAGCAATATTTTACTCGGATTCGTTTAAAAATGTGGTCGTACAATTCGGAGCCGGAACGTTCCGGTGGCTGCCGTCCACTCAACCTCACACTCCTCGCACAGTTATCATTTTTGGGTTTAACATGGCTTTATATTTGTTATTGTAATACATTTTGATTCTTTTAATTTTATTTAAACCATCCGCTAATAACTTCTAATGCAAATAAAACATCGCCATCTATACAATAGATAATATAATATGTATAGTAAAGCATAAACATAACTTCACGCTTTTTTCTACCCGAATGTGTAGGTAGCGGCTGTTAAGCCTGCACTCGCCGTTATGTTTACGTCCCAAATGAAATAGGTGGTGAACCTATTGCCATACACCTGGCATAAAGTTGACCGATTTTGTCAGACTTATGTCTGACAAAATCGGTGACGGAATTATTGGTTTGAGCCGGGAATCAATCCAATGACTTATGAATTAGATGCGGGAGGTCCACCACTGGACCACCGAGTAAATAAATACCTATATATAGTACCTGTAATTGTATCTGAAAATAAATAAACATGATACTAAACTGTAACATAGTATCTTTGCCTAGAATATTAAGAACTACAGTATAGCAGACTTAGATTTATTGAGATTACTACTTCAGTTACTTTAATTATTGATTTAGACACTAGAACCTTAGTTTAGTCTTAACAAATATAACAAGCGTAGACTAAGGATTACGCGGGGTAGATAGAAATACTTGAATACCAATGCCAATTTGGATGGCAAAGTGTGTCCATATCTTCATCGACTCTTACTTCCTTCTGTTCATGTAATGAATATCTGCTTAGTCTTTCTTTTATTTTCTATTCTCTTCACATGCTTGAATCACTGGAACATGTTCTTCTTTACCTTAAAGACGATAATCTCATTCATCCCAACTCGCTCACTTCAGGTCACTTCTTCAGTAGGTAATTAGGCGCTATTTAATAATGATAATAAACAAAATAAAGAAAAATACGTAGTGGTACGTGAGGTCGGAAAACCTATATTTTTTTGTTGAAATCTATTATGCTGGAATCCTCTCAACGGTTCATTTGAAAAAAAAAAATGTCCTCTAAAAGCCTCGGCCTGAAACTGTTGCGAGTTCTTTATTTTCGTTTGATGCTTTTAAAGCTTAAATTGAATGAAATTGTTTGTGTTTATACACATAGGTACATACTGGCTACTAATTTAACTTCCTTCTGTTAATAAAACAATTGCTAAACTATTTTCCTGTGTATTTTTCTTTTGCTACTTAGATTTATAACCATAATGATCATTATCATTACATAGTATAAAATAAAGTGTCTATCCGCTGTCTGTCCCTATATCTAATATATAAAATTCTCGTGTCACAATGTCCGTTCCCACTCTCCTTCGAAACAGCTTGATCGATTCTCATAAAATTTTGTGTGCATATCGGGTAAGCCTGAGAATAGGACAACATCTTTTTTTCATCCCCCTAAATCACCCCTAAATATTTTTTTTAAATTTTTTCGATATGTTTCTGTTTTTTATATTTTTGCCGGATCAGCTAGTATAATTATATCTTTGAAACTATGCAACGGGTTATGATGCGGGTTTTATCTATAATTAATGTATGATGTAATAAAGAAAAGTAATAAAGAAAAGTGATAAATGCAAATTTTATTATTTTGGATGCGGAACAAAGTTTGCCGGGTCAACTAGTACAAAATAATAGCAAATGTAATAGACTGGCAATTATTAAAAATCGTTGACCGTTTCTTAACGAAATTTTTCAACGGTCAACGGTTTATCAACGGTCAGCTAATATCTGTTGTTTGCTTTGCTGCAAAAAGTCAATACATGCCTGATTTTTTTGAAATAGCTTGTACCGCTAGTAAAATATTCATAACTCTTTTTATTCTATTAAGAAGAATTAATAAAATTATTCTACTAAGAAGAATTTGCCGATAAATCAAATCATGATGAAGAAAATAAAAAAACATTTACTGAAGATTTAATCAAAGAAACTTAGACACAAAAGTACCTATAGGCTCTATAGATTTATAAGCGGAAAGTCTCTTATCCATCTTCCTGAACTCTTTCGGGATAACGACTCCACGCACGAACGCCGATAATGGACGCAGCTCCGTGACAAAATTGATGAAGGACATTCGTTCGCAACATCTCTTCCTCTGATCGGTGCAATCTTAAGATTGGTAGCTACTCCTCTCCGAACAATAAGTCTTCACTCGTTGTTTTATTAAGTGTTTATTCATCAATGACACTGTTATTTATTTTGAAGTCGGTGTTTTTATACTAAGCAATCCAGACTAAGTTATAAAAAAGTGAATTAAATGACTAAAGATAATAATAACCTTATTTATGCCTTCACGCCTTTTTCTACCCGAAGGAGTAATTAACTGTTAAGCTTCGACTCGCCAAATTTTTCGTCCCAAATGGAACTGTGGCAGAACCTATTTATACAAACACTAAGACGGGGAATTTTCATAGAAAGATTATAAAAATGTATTTCAACGCTTCACTTGAAATCGTTAAACTTTACAAAGATTACGTTTGTAATTAATGCATGCCCTGGCTAAATCTTATATCTTTAAACGAGCAATTCTTGTATATATATATGTATATATATATATATATGTATATATGTACATATATGTATAATTGGAATCTCGGAATCGGCTCCAACGATTTTCATGAAATTTAGTATATAGGGGGTTTCGGGGGCGATAAATCGATCTAGCTAGGAATCATTTTTAGAAAATTTCATTTTATCGTGTTTTATCGATAATCAACTTAAACATCAACTTACTTTTTGGAATTCCTGACATCTATTGGCGAATGCTATAATTATTTTAAATTGTGAGCAACTAACTTGCTTTAACGACAACAACACTAAAGCTATTCCAGCAGATGGCGTTGTTTATAAAAAAAAAGAAAATACCGAGCAAAGCTCGGTAATCCAGATATTGAATATTTAAGTGTCCATTAAGGTGACGGCAAAGCCTTTAAGTGTAGTTACTTAAGGCTTATGCATTAATTCTGGATTTAAGGATAGTTGGAGAGTGTTTGTTTTACAACAAAACGTTTCAATGACAATCAAGTACGTCTGATCTCTTATAAAACACTAATATACCACGAAGAGAGAACCACCAGAAACAGGAGAGTCACTCCTCTTCCCCTACCATTTCCAACCCTACTCTCTTAAAGAACGGCAACGCGACTGTAACACTATCAATGTAGCCAATACCTACCAGGTGGCCCACTCGCTGGTCTATCTCATTAAAATAATACATAAAATATTTCTTAGCTTATGAGATTCCCTGACAAATATAACAAAATGATGTTCAAAAGAACCCACGCTTCAATTAATAATTCATCTGCGTAAGCCGTTTACGATGAACACCACGTTTTATTCGCCAAAAAATCTACGCCAAACGATTTAAATACGACGCACACGAGTAAGTTGATACTACGCGTAATTTGATCGAATCTAATTTTGATGTTGTGAATTCAGAACAGTAATGTATTAAATATTTATGTATAAATGTTTCATTGTCGATTTTATATTGAAATTGATTTCTACTGAACATATTGCGGCGTGTGAATTAAGACATGAGTTAATTTATAGGGACTGTTTAGATACTTAACTCTTACATAGACTTTTGGAATTATAATTTGTCTTTTTTGAAATCAATGATATTAATGATAATTATTTCCGTCATCATCCCGACACCACTGACGCGATCTCTATTCCATTTTAAACGCAAACGTCATCCGTTCGGTGTTGATGAGGTCCATGGGCGGCGTTAATTGCTTACCACCAGGTGGTTTGCTTGCTCGTTTCTAGCATCTCCAACATGGAACAAGTAGTCACAATTTTGTCAGTCATTGATCGATATAAATTATCATAAAATTTTACTAAGATGTTTTTTTAAATATCTGTGGTGTGCAGACGGATAAAAACTTGGTACCGCTCGCATTAACAGAAATAAAATAAACCACAAAGCTATCGTGACTTAGTTTTGTAAAGAGGAAATAAAGATCCTATTTCAGTGCAACAAATCCATAGAATAAAAGACATCACAAAGTTTATTACAATTTAGTTAATTAAGTCTCAGTTCAAAGGGTATTTAATTTCTGCAATAGAAATACCAGTTTGTATTAAGTTTGTTAAATACAAAAGTTATCCCGAAAGAGTTCAGGAAGATGGATAAGAGACTTTCCGCTTATAAATCTATAGAGCCTATAGGTACTTTTGTGTCTAAGTTTCTTTGATTAAATCTTCAGTAAATGTTTTTGTATTTTCTTCATCATGATTTGATTTATCGGGATATCAAATTCTTCTTAATAGAATAATTTTATTAATTCTTCTTAATAGAATAAAAAGAGTTATGAATATTTTACTAGCGGTACAAGCTATTTCAAAAAAATCAGGCATGTATTGACTTTTTGCAGCAAAGCAAACAACAGATATTAGCTGACCGTTGACAAACCCTTGACCGTTGAAAAATCGTTGACCGTTTCTTAACGAAAAAGTATTTCGTTAAGAAACGGTCAACGATTTTTAATAATTGCCAGTCTATTACATTTGTTATTATTTTGTACTAGTTGACCCGGCAAACTTTGTTCCGCATCCAAAATAATAAAATTTGCATTTATCACTTTTCTTTATTACTTTTCTTTATTACATCATACATGAATTATAGATAAAACCCGCATCATAACCCGTTGCATAGTTTCAAAGATATAATTATACTAGCTGATCCGGCAAACGTTGTCTTGCCAAAAAGTAAAGTATTTTTGTATCCCGTTTTATAAAAAATATAAAAAAACAGAAATATAACGAAAAATTAAAAAAAAAACATATTGAGAGGTGGGCTACCCTTGTGATTTAGGGAGATGCAAAATAGATGTTGTCCTATTCTCAGACTTACCCGATATGCACACAAAATTTTATGAGAATCGGTCAAGCTGTTTCGGAGGAGAGTGGGAACGGACATTGTGACACGAGAATTTTATATATTCGATATAGGGATAGATAGCGGATAGACACTTTATTTTATACTATGTAATGATAATGATCATTATGGTTATGAATCTAAGTAGCAAAAGAAAAATACACAGGAAAATAGTTTAGCAATTGTTTTATTAACAGAAGGAAGTTAAATTAGTAGCCAGTATGTACCTATGTGTATAAACATAAACAATTTCATTCAATTTAAGCTTTAAAAGCATCAAACGGAAATAAAGAACTCGCAACAGTTTCAGGCCGAGGCTTTTAGAGGACATTTTTTTTTCAAATGAACCGTTGAGAGGATTCCAGCATAATAGACTTCAACAAAAAATATAGGTTTTCCGACCTCACGTACCACTACGTATTTTTCTTTATTTTGTTTATTATCATTATTAAAATAGCGCCTAATTACTGAAGAAGTGACCTGAAGGGAGCGAGTTGGGATGAATGAGATTATCGTCTTTAAGGTAAAGAAGAACATGTTCCAGTGATTCAAGCATGTGCAGAGAATGGAAAATGAAAGAAAGACTAAGCAGATATTCATTACATGAACAGAAGGAAGTAAGAGTCGATGAAGATAGGGACAGACTTTGCCATCCAAATTGGCATTGGTATTAAAGTATTTCTATCTACTCCGCGTAATCCGTAGTCTACGCTTGTTATGTTTGTTAAGACTAACCTAAGGTTCTGGTGTCTAAATCAATAATTAAAGTAACTGAAGTAGTAATCTCAATATATCTAAGTCTGCTTTACTGTAGTTCTTAATATTCTACTATGTTACAGTTTAGTATCATGTTTATTTATTTTCAGATACAATTACAGGTAATATATATAGGTATTTATTTATAGTCTTGGTGGTCCAGTGGTCGACCTCCCGCATCTGATTCAAAAATCGTGGGATTAATTCCCGGCTCAAACCAATAATTTCGCGGAATTCCTTTCGGAAGTTATGTCTGACAAAATCGGTGACAACTTTATGCCAGGTGTATGGCAATAGGTTCGCCACCTATTCCGTTTGGGACGTAAACATAACGGCGAGTGCAGGCTTAACAGCCGCTACCTACACATTCGGGTAGAAAAAGGCGTGAAGTTATCCTTATGCTTTACTATACATGTTATATTAAAAACTTTTAGGCTTTCGCGTTGCATATTACTCAGTGATAATGATGAACGGGAATTAACGCGACACTTTTCGTGGTCACAAGCAGACTGCTTGTGACCACGGCCAGTGCAACCTGGCGGAAACGTCAAGCTAATCAAGGTAAATATTTGTTTACTTAAAAAAGTGTCGCGTTAATTCCCGTTCATCATTATCACATATTATATTATCTATTGTATAGATGGCGATGTTTTATTTGCATTAAAAGTTATTAGCGGATGGTTTAAATAAAATTAAAAGAATCAAAATTTATTGCAATAACGAATATAAAGCAAAGTTAAACCCAAAAATGATAACTGTGCGAGGAGTGTGAGGTTGAGTGGACGGCAGCCACCGGAACGTTCCGGCTCCGAATTGTACGACCACATTTTTAAACGAATCCGAGTAAAATATTACTACAGTTTCGCTTTTTGATAGCCACACGAGTGCTGTATAAAAATGAGACCATTATACGAATTGCAGATTTCATTTGCAGGCTACAATTTATTAACGATATCAAATAAAAAGATTTGCTTTCAGCAATAAAACCGCACGCTATTTCGTAGTATTATTATTTTCTTGTTCATTTATTCAAAATACAGGTAGGCAAACAAATAACGATTTTTCCGTTTCCCCTGGTCCTATAAAGACCTTTATATATTTACTCCCATATCTTGATCGTACAAAAACGACAGTATCTTATGTAAGATAAAATTATGCTATAATATCTTATGCAAATATATTGTAAGGTCATATATTTTCTCTTCCTGTTTTCTCAAATAAATAAATGTACATTATATGTAGGTTAACTAAATATCTTCGAAGCCTTACGTTCGTATGATATCATGTCGGAATTCATGTTTTGTTGGATGTTGTGTCAGCTAAACTCGTGTTAGTGAGTCCTTTACTGACTAGGTCTACATACATACTCCGTACACTGTCACCTTCTAGTATCTCACACTTTATTCTCTCAAGTTTGAATGCATTATCTTTACGTAAAAATGATCTCTGTAAAGAGTTCGAAAAGTCGGGAAATAAAAATAAATAAGTAAGAAATAAACGCGATATATTCCTAAAAGTTGTTTTAATCAATTTACGTGACATTATTTATTATATTTTTATCAGAAATCAAAATGTAACAGTATTCCACTATAAAAAGTTTTACTGGACATTTCAAAGTTATAATTGAACAGTACTACAACACTGCAACAGCAACTTCGATAGTGAGATAGTATTGAATAGAGAAATACGTGTAAAGCAATAGAACGTTTTTAATTTATTTTACAACGATTTTATGAACAGAAAATTCTCTACAATTTATTTCAAAGACCTTTTCCAATAGCAACTGACTGACGGTATCGGGCTGAATAGGTACTTCTCTTTAAAAAGTATACGAACTCGACCGTAGTCAGCCAACTTAATAGATTTTATTGGACATATTAGGTGGTTCACTTTATTATGGACATGTATTGAAGGGATGTTCATTTTGACGTATAAGAATATCCTTATTTTTATCGTATATTTTTTATGTAAGGTAAACGCATTTTAATACCACGACCTCACAGAATATTAACGAAAGTGGCTCATTCACGTTACTTTCAGTGAGTTTGCTAAACCTGACCGCTGACCAATATACCAGCACAGAAAGTCAAAGTCATATTTGCCATTTTTCAGTGATGTAAGAAGACAAAAGTAGCAAACGAACTGTAAAAGAGAAAAAAGCGAGTTATAAGGTTTTTAAAATCTAAGCAAAAGATAACATCTTCTGTAGTTATATATGGGTAAGCTTCATTTCTTAAAATCATTAAGTTTAAATTTAAAAATGGCGGCTCTATTTTAAGAGAGATAAATGCCATGAATGACAATATTAGCTAACCTAATGTTTTAACTAATCCTTTTCATGTATTATAAAAAATAATGTCTTAAAATTAAAACCAACTATTTTGCGGAAAGTAAAATGGCAGTGCACTTACTCATGTTTTTAATGCGGCATAGTTTTTTTTCTATTCTACTTATTTTTATTGGTGGTCATGGTACCTATGGAAGTTTGTAATATGGCCTCGTCAGCAACAGCCGGTACCATGTTATTTAGAGGCTGTGTGCCACGCGATCTGACAAGGGTATACCTCATACAATGATTTATGTAGCGTTTCAATTACAATTCTCTTGCTATTCTTAACTCTGGTTTATTTTTTATGTTGTTCGCTAATATTTTTACGAACATAAAACATAATTAAAAATAATTTTTAACAGTGATAGAGATACGCTGCATTCATGTACCGGTTGGACCCATGAAATATCACAACTTCTCAGAATATTAATGTTGAGTGACTCATGCCTCATTTTGTTCTGTAAGAGAGGTAACTGGTGGCCCAACCCCTTCCTCCTCTTTTCCCGATAACAATTCTGCTCCATTCTCTATCTCAACTTAAAAAGCGTTACCTAAAAAAATAAAAAGTTAAGTCAAAGATCGAGGACTCGATATTTGCCGCGTAAAAATATTTGTAAGGTTTCTTCGGATTACTTTTGTGTTTTCTTTATAATTTACGCTTTTTCGTTTACAATATAAATTTATATAGGTACTGACCAGGAATTAATCAAATACACGGTTAAAAACTAGTGATACTGTTAACATAAACATAACTTATAGATTAAAACAACTTTTAGGATTATATCGCGTTTATTTATTACTTATTTATATTAATTTTTGTTATTACTACTTATTTATATTATTTATATTAATTAAGATAATTTTCTAATAATTAAATAATAACAACTTTTACTTATTAAATCATACAACAAAGGATTTTTACAAACATAAAAAACTTTTTCTCTGGTGAATACATCTTTTAAATAAGTATCTACCTTTTGTTTTCATGGTCTGATTTGGGTGACCAATAGTAAAAATCATATTTTTAACATCAACTTTTTGATTTTTACTTCCAAAAAGTGGGTGCTCTCTGTTTCAATGAAAATAGTTGGATAATTAAAACACGCACTTACTTGTGAAATGGTTTTTGTCACTTTATTCATCAAAAACACAGAGAAGAGTGAATATCATAGAGTAACTCTAACCATCATGTTTTTTTTTTTTTTTTTTTTTTTTTTTATTAACTCAAACATACCGCCGGCCAAGGACGACTAAGTCCTTAGAAAGGGGTGAAAGTAAAACACAACTAATGGTGTAACATAACGAACTTAAATTATTAAGCATCAGACTCATCCAGGGGCAGAGGGCATAATTTGACTATAGGTCTCTGGAAAACTCGATCCTTATATCTTAAAGATACGACTCTTGTGATCCCATCTTTACCTGGATGTTTCAGAATGACACGTCCCAAAAGCCATTTTCCAGGAGGAAGCAAGTCATCCTTTACTAAAACAACTGTTCCGATAGGGAGATCTGGATGTTTAGTATTCTACTTGTAGCGATGCTGTAACGTAGTTAAATATTCATTTTTCCAACGATGCCATAAGCACTGGACCAATCGTTGAATGGTATGCCAACGATTCAATGGACTTAGTTTAACCTCAGTCAAGGTCGGCTCCGGAACACCGATTAGGGGCTCTCCGATAAGAAAATGACTAGGAGACAGTGGAGGTTCATCTAGAGTAGGATTGATAAATGTGAGTGGACGGGAATTGACACAGGCTTCAATTTGACACAAGAGTGTGGCCAATTCTTCATAAGTGAGGCTCGTTTGGCCTACCACTCTTTTCAAATGTCCTTTAATACTTTTCACCCCGGCCTCCCATATTCCTCCAACATGTGGAGATTTAGGAGGGATAAATTTCCATTGAGTGCGATCATTAGCCAGAATTTCAGCAATTTCAGAAACCGTCTGAGATTGTGAATTCTTAAAGGCTTGATCTAGCTCTCGAGACGCGCCTACGAAGTTCGTCCCATGATCACTCCAAATTTCTTTGCAGTGACCACGTCGAACCACAAAGCGTCGAAAAGCAGCAATAAAGGCAGCAGACGAGAGATCTGTAACCAACTGCAAATGAATGGCTTTTGTGACAGTGCACACAAATAAACATACGTAAGACTTCTGGAATCGTTTGCATTTTCCAGAATACAATTTTAATGTAAAGGGTCCACAAAAGTCTACTCCACTTATGGTGAACGGACGACATGGTTTAATTCTATGTTTCGGCAAGTTAGCCATAAACGGTGCAAGTGGATTAGCCCTTTGTTTAAAACATGGTATACATTTGTGAATTACCTTTTTTACAAGATTCTTTACTCTTATTATCCAAAACCTTTGTCGAATGACGTTTAAAGTGAGTCGGTGTCCCCCATGAAGAGATTTCAAATGGGCGTGTAATACTATTAATTTAGATAGAGCGCTCTCATTGCATAAGAGAATAGGGTTTTTCATATCATTTGGAATCTCTGCATCAGCGAGTCGTCCACCCACGCGTAAAATACCTTTACTATCAACAAATGGATGAAGTGCATATAATTTGCTCGATTTCTTAACTGTTTTACCAGATGACAAACAATCGAGCTCTTCTCGAAAGTATAGTGATTGTGACATTTTAATACAACGATTCAAAGCATCCTCAAGCTCATCAGTGGTCAAATATCTGGCCTCACTGAACGATGTCTTAGTTAATTTTGACTTACATAATTTAAAGTAACGGCAACAGTATGCTGTCACTCTTATCAACCGTGACAATGTTCAGAATCGTGTGAAATAAGAAATTGTGTCATTTTTTTCAATAACATTTACATTAGCTACTATTTGAGAAGTCGACCTCATTTCTAAATTTGTTACAGGAATATCAATTAAAGGCTGTTCAATAGTAACAATGTTATGCAAAAATTGAGGACCGTTCCACCATAGCTTTGACTGCTGTAAATCCGAGGGGTAAATTCCGCGTGATGCCATATCAGCAGGATTGTGTTCAGAACTGACATGATGCCATTGATGGCTATTTGTGAGAGACAAAATTTCGGATGTGCGATTGGCTACAAAGGTAGTCCAAGTTCTAGGTGTTTTACGCAGCCATGACAAAACGATGGTAGAGTCCGTCCAGGTATATACATCATCATCAGATATATTTAAAACAGTTTTTACATGTTGAATCATTTTTGCCAGGAGTACTGCACCACAGAGTTCCAGACGTGGGAGAGAAATTTGTTTTACAGGGGCAACTTTAGATTTGGCCATCACAAGGTGAATGTTTACTTCACCATTGTCATTCAAAACTCTGAGATACACCACTCCAGAGTAAGCAGCACATGAAGCATCACTAAATCCATGCAGCTCCCGTCGAGTTGTATCATCAGAAATATCAAACCAACGAGGTAACTGAATGTTCGTACACAACATGAAATGATCAAGATAATTAATCCATTCTGATTTAAGATCAGTTGTCAACTCTTCGTCCCAATCTAAGCCAGCCAACCATAATTTTTGCATAAAAATTTTGAGGAGTATGATTGAGGGTGTTAGCCAACCTAAAGGGTCAAAAGACTTGGCAATAGTAGACAAAACATTTCTTTTAGTAAACATTTTGTGACAGTAATTCAATTGCAAATTGAGTTTAAAATTATCAGTTTCAGAGTCCCACATAATACCTAGTGTTTTAATTGTGTCCTTAACCTTAATACTCACTGCACTTTGAGAGTCCTTGTCATCATCTGGAATTTGTGACAACACCGCTTTACTGTTAGAGGACCACTTGTGTAATGGGAATCCACCACGCATCAAAAGTTCTGTCACTCGAGATTGCAACATTATAGCATTTTCTGTCGTGGTAGCACCAGTCATCAAATCATCCATGTACATGTCATTTTTCAGAATTTCAGCTTCAATGGGAAAATCATTCTTTTCATCTTCAGCCAGCTGGTGAAGTGTGCGAATAGCTAAAAATTGAGCACACGAGGTTCCATAGGTGACGGTGAGTAATTTGTACTCATTGATAGGTTGTGTAGACGATTCTCTCCATAGAATTCTCTGATAGTCAACATCCTCATCTGCTATCAAAATTTGTCTATACATCTGTCGAATATCCGCAACCAAGCAGACTATGTGTTGTCTCCATCGAGTTATTATGTCACGGACATCCTGTTGAAGAGGACTTCCGATAAGAAGTTCATCATTTAATGAATTTCCTTTCTCAGGAGCAGCACTACCATCGAAGACTACTCGTAGCTTCGTGCTTAAGCTTGTCGGTCTAAGTATCGCATGATGAGGTAAGTAATACACCTTCTGTGTATCTAATTCCTTTTCAGGAACCATGATCATATGACCTTGTGATTCATATTGCTTCAGAAAATTTGAATATTCTTCCCTAAAATCAGACTGACGTGCAAAACGTTTCTCCATCTGTTGTAAGCGACTGATTGCAAGAGGTTTAGTATCACCAAGGTTTGTGGGTTGATCCTTTTTGAAGGGCATCCGTACTATGTATCGACCAGCATCAGTGCGTCGATGAGTATTTTGAAAATGTTCTTCACATTGTATTTCCAAGTCGGTCATGAGTTTATTGTGAGGTAAGTTCTCTTCTATCTCCCAGAATTGCCTGAGTAGCTGATCCGTCTCCATCTTAGTGTGCATAACCACTAGGTTGTGTTCATATGCGGAGTCAGCTTGTGTAACTCTGCCTGAGATTATCCATCCAAGGCGAGAGTTGAGTGCTATAAGAGAATTAAACTTGTGTAAGCCTTCTAGTATTATGTATGCATGTACATCAGCACCAAACAAAACATCAATAGACCCTGGCTTGTGAAAGTTGGGATCAGCCAGATCCAACTGCAGAGATAAAGGCCAAGTATCTTGTGGAAATTCATGTGAAGGCAGCAATGAGGTGAGTTTCTTTACAACATAGGCATTTACTTTGAACGATGATGCATTATCCTTTGTAGAATGGACTGTAAGTGTGACCATAGACTTTGTGGTTACCACTGATGATGAAATTCCAGAGATTTTGCCAGTGACTGGTGTGCGATCAAGATTCAATAATTGTGCAGCTGCTTCAGTGATAAATGAGCCCTGTGAACCCTGATCAATAAGAGCTCTCAAATTATAAATATCATTATTTTTTTATTCAATATTTATTACTGCAGTGGCCAGTATAACTCTATTATCTTTTGTTTCAGCTTTTAGGTTCACACAGGTGTTGCAAGAAGTACTGTCCACTATACTTCCATTGGAGGTATTTTTCTCCTTTTCAGAAGTGGCAGGTTTGTCTTCTTCAGAAGAGGCAATGTGTAACAATGTATGATGACGCTGTCTGCATTTTCTGCAAACTGTACTCTGTCTGCATTTGAAAACAGTATGACCTTTTACCAGACAGTTGAAGCACAGATTGTTTTTCTTGATAAAATCTTGTCGCTTAAAGACAGGAAGTGAAGCAAAACCTTTACAGTGGCAAATATAGTGATTCTGTGAGCAGTAAGTGCAAGTGCTGTTGATTTCAGTAGCAAAGCTTTTCAAAGTGGTAGCTTTGCTGTTTTGGTGAATGTTCTTTGCAATATTTTGTTTATGTGTGGGTTGTGCTAGATTTACAATTTCCAGAGCTCGGAATCGTTTCTCAAGAAAGCTGTTTAACTGCTCATAAGTGGGAATGCTTGTAGAATTTTCTAAAGTTTGTTCCCAAAGTTTGTGTGATTCAATGTCTAACTTTGAAACTAGTAGGTGTACAATTATGGCATTCCATGAATCAATGTTTAGGTTTGTGAGGGATGTGAGACACTGACAGGAGGTATCTAAAAGGTCTTTTATGCCCTTGGCAGACTCTGTTGTCAATATCTTTTGACCTAAAAACCGATTCAGGGTGTTGTTCACAATCATTCTCTTGTTTTCATATCTTTCACTTAGTTTTCTCCAAGCATCCTCATAATTAGATTCAGTAAGAGAGTAGTTTTTTAACAGGGCTTCAGCTTCTCCGGATAGGCTACATTTAAGATAATGATGTTTTTCAACTTTGGTCATGTGAGGGTCATCATGAATTAGAGATTTAAATAAGTCTCTGAAACTCATCCATTGATTATAATCCCCAGAAAATTGTGGTATAGATATTGGATATTGGTGGTAGTTTTGGTCTCATTTTTGGAATTTCAAGATGAGAATCATGCTCTGATCTTGCACTTTGGTCTGGTTTTATCTCATATTGTTTATCTTTAAGCCAACACAACAGTTCTAGATACCATTCTTCTGTTTGTTCATAATTTTTCTCTACACTAAAATCATACTCTGATTCCAAAGTATTAGCATCAATAAATCCACTAATTGAATCATATATTTTGTTGTAGCTTACCCAATAATCCTGTAAAGCTTCCATTCGTGTATCCAGAAATCCCCTTGTTCTTTTGTCTTTAGCACATTTTTTTGTATTTGAAAGTAACTTTTCTATTTTATTTGAATTTTGAATCACTTGTGTAATGATTTGTTTGATTTTCTTATCCGCCACGTTGTGAGAGATGTGTAAATGCCAAAATCAATCTTTCGCAATCTTACGTAGATGACCAAATTTAATAAATTTTATGATGAAAAGTTTTGTTTAATGATAATTGCAAGTCCAAATTCACTATATTTCCTTTTTTCAGTATAATCCGGTACGATTGGACCATTTGGATAATTAAAACACGCACTTACTTGTGAAATGGTTTTTGTCACTTTATTCTAGTGTTGAGTAGGACATACAAGAGGCGCTTCATTTGTCCCGGACATGACGTCAAAATGTAAGAGTGCCTCGAAATTAAAAATTGTACTACTTCAATTTTTTTGTCGCGGTCGTCCGAGGCAGACAAACGGCAAGTACGTCAAGTCACAATCGTCGCGTCTGACATTTCGAGAGAGGGAGAAATATATTGTCGTCCATGCGAAGCGAGGTTCCAGCCAGAAGAGGCGTATTTAAAATTTAATTAATAATCTTACGTTGTTTAAAGAGTCAGTGCCATTTAATTAGTTTTTTTTTCTGATAAACCATATCGCACAGCACCCTCTAGTCATGCAAATTCAAAGATTTTTTATATTACTTGATGCTTATCGTTATGTTTTGGATAATTAACACCACAACTATAAATTATAGCTTATTTGTTATTCTGATGTAATTATAAGATATATTCTTGTAAAGTTTGATTACAATCCATTCAGTAGTTTTTGAGTGAAAAAGTAACAAACATTCATCCCACATCCATCCTCACAAACTTTCGCGTTTATTTTTAACAGATGAGAAATTTTATATTCGTAATCATTTGGTTTGAATACCTAAAAGACAACAAACACATAAAATTATTTTTTATACTTGTAAGATTTATAATTACAAAATATTTGTATTAAACAAACAAATAACATGACAAAAGCACGTCGCGTCTGATATTTGAGGCACCAGGAGGCGCGCGTATTTCGTACTACAATAACTTCAAATGGTTCAGTACGCCTCGCCTCATTTGAAGTGGGACATTGTACTGTCTTAGGACAAAAACAGGCTATCTTACAAACTCTTTTTTAAGCCGTGTCCTACTCAACACTACATTTGAGGCACCAGGAGGCGCGCGTATTTCGTACTACAATAACTTCAAATGATTCAGTACGCCTCGCCTCATTTGAAGTGGGACATTGTACTGGCTCAGGATAAAAAAGAGGCTACTCTTACAAACTCTTTTTCAAGTCGTGTCCTACACAACACTACTTTATTCATCAAAAACACAGAGAAGAGTGAATATCATAGAGTAACTCTAACCATCATGTTTTTTTTTTTTTTATTTTTTTTATTTTTTTTATTAACTCAAACAATAGTTTTTGAACAACTACCATCTTTTTGTTCATCACTCGTGAAAATGATCTCTGTAAAGAGTTCGAAAGGTCGGGAAATAAATAAAAATAAGTAATAAATAAACGCGATATAATCCTCAAAGTTGTTTTAACCTATGAGTGTGATTCGCGAAAGTCTTAGAAATAAATATATAAACATAACTTCATGCCTTTTTCTACTATAACTATCATTTTCTATCTCTTGCACAAAACGTGAACGAAAGCCCGCAGTAAGCAAATACATTCAATAGATTACACTTTTTGATAAGCGCTGCCAACTGATCGATTCTGTGGTTACACCACAGAAATAGATCAAGAAAGAACGGCTGCGATGTCATATTTCCATACATTTCGAGCGTGTCACTTTTTTGAAAAACCACGCCCACAGCGTGACGTCATTTTCATTGTGAGCGGGGCGACTAGTTAGGAGACACACTCATTCGATTATCGATGTTAATATCAGCAACGTGTGTTAATTTTATTATTTTTATATTGTACCAACTTTATTGATTTTGTGTAACGATAATCATAGAAAGTAAAACATGTTAAATACTTTAATCCGATATATTAATACCTAAAACATATTTTTCCAACAGTATATAAAATTTAATTATAAATATTTTACTGTCCTTGAAACTATATATATTTATTAAATATTTGCCTTTTGTAAGGGTTGGCCTCACACTCCTGGTTAAATAACAAAGCCGAACGTCGACATATACCTCGGTTACTGCCCGTTTGAGAAGAACGAGATGAATTTCCATCGGCATTGGTCAAATTTGTGAAAACTTATACTGTCAAATAAACTGCTGCCAATGTAATTACGAAGCACTTTGGTTGAAATTTGTGGTGTTAGAATAAAGTAGGGACAAAGCAAGACATGAGCTGATACTCGAATTATTATTGAATTAATTTATCGATAAGTCCTAAGACTCAACGATACATGGAGTGCCCATCTCTAACATTCGAAGACCAATCACAGCGACTAACAGACACAGCGATCAACTGGCAGGTGTATTGTGTATTTCGTTCGATTCGACGTACATTACGCGTATAATTTATGCGCGCAATGTTTTTGTATACGAGCGTTGAATGCGGACAGCAATGGATATTTATCATAACGAAAAAATATACAACTTGTGATCGTAATTATTGAACATAGTAAAAGTAAAACAATAATTTTTAATCTCAAAAATATACTTTCTACTGATTTTCTATACTTACTGATCATACGAAATATTTCCTTTTTTCATATTTGCTTCACTACTTTTGTTTTTACAATTTGCCACAGCACGATAAGGCATATATGTGACGTTTTATCTATTTTTTTACGTCCTGAACGCAGGGCAGGAACGCTCGTTGCGAAATGAGAGCGAGTTTCGAAAAGCATGCAATATAGTGCATGGTTTTGGCACGCTTGCCACGCCTATTCGCCGTTCTATCTTGATCTATTTCTGTGGGTTACACCGTTACATAAATTATAAGCCTTATGTGCTAGTAATAAGGTACAAAATAGTACGATTTATTAGATTTTGATAACTAGAGCGGGAATTGCTAGAGTTAATCTTTCGTTTGAAAACTCACTGTGAGATTTAGATATACTGTCAGTATTAAAACTTATCTTTTAGTATTGTTTTAACAAGTACAAATACGTGCTTTTCACGAGATTTTTACAGTCTTAAAGAACCTTGAGGAATATCCCGAATAACACGACTTTCTGGTAAAAGACTTATTAGATTCCCCCTACGTTGAAAACATGAAAATATTACATATACATTTAGCTGCTATTCTAATAAGAAGGTCATAGAGTGGAGACCGCGTCTTGGTAAACGTAGCGTAGGACGCCCACCAGCCCGATGGTCAGACGACCTCAGAAAGGTAAAGACTGGATGCGGAAGGCAGAGAATCGGATGTTGTGGCGCACATTGGGAGAGGCCTATGTCCAGCAGTGGACTGCAATAGACAGTAAAAGATGATGATGATGTAGATTTTCAACGATTTTATATTTGTTTAAAGTTCCTAAATATTTCTCAAACTAGTTTTCTCCTTTATTCCCCTTTATACAGATATAGCCCTATAAAATTCTATTAAAGAAGAAAAGAAAATATACTTTCAAAGTCAAAGAAGCTTTATTTTCGTGGGTCTTTATTACAAATGCACCACTAACTTACACAAGTACCTTACGGGAGAGGCAGAAAAGACTTCAAAAATTTGAGAAAGCGACAAGGCCCCTTAAAAACATATTATTAATTATACCTACTCGTAAATACGTCTCATACATACATACGTCTCATACATACGTCTCTCAGTCAGCCGGGAGTGAAAGAAAAACATATGGCTGACAAGCTTACACAGCACAACACCGGAAAATGGCGGGATAACCATGTAAAAATATGGGTCAACCTAAATGATCAGGGTAGGGACGGGCAGCAGCGTCCCTATCTTTAAGAGAAGGTTCACCCCCTGCGGTCTCCAACACGTCTGCCCAGCGTGGGGACTATGGGCAAAAACCTCCAATGAGAAAAGCGCGCTTACAACGGCCCCCAGTTCCCGGTGGTCCCACTATTCTCGGCCAAGGCAGCGGTCGTGGTAACGGTGGGACAGGGGGTGCGAAGAATCTCCGGGTTACGGCAGGCTGCCAAAAACAACTACTCGTGGCCACATATAACGGACGCAGTCTTCGGCTGGACCAACACCTCACCGAACTCGAGGTTGAGCTGAGTTGCTTGAACTGGCATATTCTAGGGCTGTCTGAAGTCCGGCGAGAGGGGGAGGACACGATAACCCTACAGTCGGGCAACTTGCTCTACTTTCGGGAAGGTGACCAGCTCTCCCAGGGGGGTGTCGGTTTCCTCGTTCACAAGGACCTCGTTAGCAGCGTTGTGGAGATCAGTAGTGTGTCGACCAGGGTAGCGTACCTTGTACTGAAACTCACCAATAGGTACACCCTGAAGGTAATACAGGTATATGCGCCGACCTCGACATACTCTGACGAGATAGCCGAGGCAATGTACGAAGATATTGCAAAAGCAATACATGGTACCGCCAAGGCTCACTACAACGTTGTTATGGGGGACTTCAATGCCAAAGTGGGAGTACAAGAACGCGGCGAAACGAAAATTGGTCCATATGGCTTGGGGTGCCGGAATCACAGGGGCCAGATGCTGGTCAACTTTCTGGAGTCTGAAGGGCTCTTCTTGATGAACTCATTCTTCAAGAAGGGTCTCCACAGGAGGTGGACATGGCGAAGCCCGGATTCTGTGACAAGGAACGAGATAGATTTTATCACTACGGATAGTAAGCATATATTTAGAGATGTCTCTGTGATCAACAGGTTCAATACTGGAAGTGATCACCGACTTCTTCGAGGCTCTCTAAATATTAACCTGAAAGCTGAAAGGAACCGGAAGATGAGGTCTATTCTCCGACCTACGCCACTCCAAATAGCCGAAACCGAAAAGTTCCAAATGGAACTTCAAAATCGGTTCGACCTGCTGGAAACCACAGGCAACGTGGACGAAAAGACCGCCACTGTGGTCAACACGCTGAGGAAAGTGTCTCAAAGGTTGTTCCCGAGATCGCAGAAAAAGGAGTCCAAACTCTCTGCTGAGACGCTCGAGCTGATGAGGCAAAGGCGAGAAACTACATTCGATCAGCTGTCTTCGTCAGAATGGAAAAGCCTAAACCAGCAAATTAGAAAGCTGATGCGGCGCGACCTTCGTCGGTCGAATACTCGAGCGATCGAGGACGCGATCGACCGCAACAAAGGGTCGAAAGTGTTCGCTCAGCAGCTTGGAAGGTCCCATCTGACGAAGCTGAAAACTGCGGATGGACGTGTCGTCACCTCTAAGCCCGAGATTCTCGCAGAGATCGAATCTTTTTATGGGCTCCTTTATTCCACACGGATGACCAAGCCGACGAGACACAGCGATGATGACCACAGAGCCCCGCTAACGCGTCACTATAGTGAGGACATCCCCGACTTTGCAGAAAGCGAGATTAGTGCGGCTCTCGAGCAACTCCAGAACAACAAGGCACCCGGTGATGACGGAATCACAACAGAACTTCTAAAGGCCGGCGGGACTCCTATCCTAAAGGAATTAGCAAGTCTTTTTGATTCCGTCATACAACAGGGTATAACACCACAGGTTTGGAGCAGGAGTGCGGTGGTGCTGTTCTTCAAAAAAGGCGATAAGACCTTACTGAAGCATTATAGACCCATCTCACTCCTGAGCCATATCTACAAGTTGTTCTCGAGGGTCGTCACGAATCGTCTCGCTGCAAGACTCGACGAATTCCAGCCTCCGGAGCAGGCCGGGTTTCGAAAAGGCTTTAGTACCGTAGACCACATCCATACTGTTCGGCAGATTGTACAGAAGACCGAAGAGTATAATCAGCCGCTGTGTATGGCATTCGTGGACTACGAAAAAGCCTTCGACTCCATCGAAACTTGGGCAGTTCTGGATGCATTGCAGCGATGTCGGATTGACTGGCGTTATATCGAGGTGTTGAGATGCTTGTATGACACCGCCACGATGACTGTCCAGATACAGGACCAGGTGACGAACTCCATTGAGCTAAATCGAGGTGTAAGACAGGGAGATGTCATATCTCCCAAACTCTTCACCAACGCTCTGGAGGACGTCTTCAAGACACTGGATTGGACTGGACAGGGTATCAACGTGAATGGTGAGTACATCTCGCATCTTCGGTTCGCCGACGACATAGTTGTAATGGCAGAATCGCTGGAACAGTTAAGCGGAATGCTGCGCAGCCTAGACGAATCCTCTCGACGTGTCGGTCTGGGCATGAACTTGGACAAGACCAAGGTCATGTTCAACGAACATGTCGTGCCCGGATCGATAAATGTCGATGGGTCAATTCTCGAAGTCGTAAACAAATACGTCTACCTAGGCCAAACTATCCAGTTAGGTAGACGAAACTTCGAGAAGGAAGCCGACAGGAGGATTCAGCTGGGTTGGGCCGCATTCGGCAAACTGCGTCGAGTTTTCGGCTCGCCTATACCGCAATGCCTGAAGACCAAAGTCTTTGACCAGTGCGTCCTACCAGTAATGACCTACGGTGCCGAAACGTGGACACTTACGGTGGGGCTAGTCCACAAATTTAAAGTCGCTCAGCGAGCTATGGAGCGAGCTATGCTCGGAGTATCTCTGAAAGATAGACTCAGGAATGAGTATATCCGACAGAGAACCGGAGTAACCGACATAGCTCGTAGAATAAGCTCGCTGAAGTGGCAATGGGCTGGTCACATCTGTCGAAGGACCGATGGTAGATGGAGCAAGAAGGTCATTGAGTGGAGACCGCGACTTGGTAAGCGTAGTGTAGGACGCCCACCAGCCCGATGGTCAGACGACCTCAGAAGGGCTGCTGGAAAAGACTGGATGCGGAAGGCAGAGAATCGGATGTTGTGGCGCACATTGGGAGAGGCCTATGTCCAGCAGTGGACTGCAACAGGCTAATGATGATGATGATGACTCGTAAATACTGCTTTCTACTACATTCATATAAAGGTTCACCAAAATATTGTTTTTACAATTATTGTGTGTCTGTCTGTTTGATGCGGGTAATCTCTGAAATCGCTGAGGCAGTTTTGACCAAACCTTTCCTGCAAGCTAACTTAGGCTACTTTCTTTGAGAAAAAAATCTTTTATTTATTACTGCTGAAGCGAAACAAAGTTCGCCAGGTCAGCTAGATATACATATAAATTAACCTAACCCACTTGCATAAATAGTATGATAACTTATGACTAAAGATCAAAATGCAGTTTGCTATTAACTATACTATCAGAGGTTATCAGAAACTAGGGTCACACCGAAGGTTTATTTTTGGCCGAAGCCGAAGCCGATTATTCGGCCACCTCCACAACCTTCGGCCGAAGCCGAAGCCGAAGGTTTTCTTCAATATTATCCACAGCTAAAGAAGAATATCAGCGTAAAGTGGCTCATGCCGCTTTTCTCTCGGTTATAGAGGTATCCGCACTGAACTTAGTGCAGTCCGGTCCGTCAGTCACTCACTATTTCGTAACAGTTCGTTTAATTCCGACTATTTTCTGACCTTCGGCGGGACCGGCCGAAGCCGAAGATGGATTTTTGGCCGAAGGTAGCCGAAGCCGAAGCTTTGGTCGGACACTATCAGAAACGATTCTCTGACTCTAAGCATTTATAAATGTGCCTGAGAATTCATATTCTCTCAGACCGTTTTTGAACAGAAAGCACGAAAGAACTAAACAATATCGAGTAAGTTGTTTAAATCTTTAATCGGTCACAAATATTCTTGTAACAAAATGAGGGTATAGGCAGAGAAAAACGATTACCGCACAACGTGGTTCTTACATTCCTCATTCGCTTCCTTGACCTTCATGTTAATAATTGTATTCAATCACGCTCAACAATTTAAGGCTTCTGACGCGACCTTTTTATGAAATACTGACCTAATTATTTGTGGCAAGTGAGGCGTGACTTCTTTTTCGACTTCTAAATGTTTCCTGCAGTTTAAAGTAATTTAATTTATTTATAAATCATTAACTCCTCACCTTGTTCTCATTTAATTGTTACCGCTCTATTCTTAGTAATTAAAAGAGAACTGCCTATATATAGGTCGCATGCAGAATTTGAATGGGTCAGCTCGACAGGTGAATCACGACCTCTCGGAATAACGGCGTAAAGTGGCACATGCCGCGTTTCGATCGATGAGAGAGGTATCCTCTCCTTTCCCCCCTCCTACTCCCCTAAAGGACGGCTGTTGGGCGATGAGAAGTTTCCTAGGTGACCCGCTTGCTCGTTTGCCTTACTATCCCATAAAAAAAAAATATTTCTATAAGTTTTTGGTATTATATAACCAACCTAATATGGAATAATCCCCTGAAGATAATTCGAAGATATTTTAATAAACAAATATTTTTATCTGAACGCGACGAGTAAGTGGGCAAATAGATAATTTTAATCTCTCTCCAGGGCAGGGATCAGGGGGTGTGAGTTTCATTCGATACGTTCCTGCTCTGAATTTTCCCAATCACATTTTTAAACGAATGTCAGTGCAATATTGCCTCTCACCGATTCCACGTTTGTTGCCTTACGAGAACTGAATGAAATCGGGTCCATCGGGCGAATTGAAAATTGCAAGTTTTTACGAGCACTCACCAAAGGCATATTTAATTTATATTTAAGGTACATTGAATAAAATTACGTTATAGTTTGTATTTTACTGTGATATTATATATACTTACAACCACTCTTCTTCACTTTTTACCTTAAGCTCATAGACTAAAACTAATACTAATAGTTAAACAGTAAAAGAGCAGGTGGTTCAGCACTCGCTTTTGCATCGAGAAGTGTTGAGGCATAACGGCTGTTGCCTACAACTTTGACAATTACATACATACATAAGCTTACGCTTGTATCCCATAGGGGTAGGCTGAGACTTTGGATCTCCACAAGCTACGATCCTGACACACCTATTTCGCTTCATCCACGGTCATACATCTCATCATGCATTCACGCCGGTTTCACTTTGACAACTAAAGGGACAAATAAAGGAACTAAAGTACAACTATCATGGAGAATATATACTAAATGGAATCAGTTAAAATTTTATTTAATAATTGTAACATGATCACAAAACGACACACCTTCCATGACCAAACAGAACGAGTTTTGGAGGAAGGTGATGTTAGGAGCCTTAAAAATCGACGCGCGTGTATGAAAAGAGATAGTAAAGTCAAAGAAGCGAGTGAGGCGTGTAAGAATCGTGCCTGATGGCGCCCCGTTCTCTCTGCCGACCCCACAAGGGATTTGGCATGAAGTTATGCTATGTTTTGTGGTTGTGTCTGTTTGTTAATTGTCTCATATATTACAGAATGAAGACCACCCTGATTCTCTTATTGCTGACTGGTGTTATAGCTGTGGTGTGTGGGGATTTGGAATGTGGTACTAACTACTGCAAACAACATCCTTGCTCTTCACCTGTGGGTCGATCCAGTTGCAGTAGTCCGGCAACCTTCCGCGACAATCATGCAGGAAAGTGTGCCTGCTGCCCCGCTTGCGTTACTTATCTTAGTGAGTGAATAATTATATCTTGTACCATAACGCCACTAATACGTGGAAAGGATGAGCAGCGGTGAATTTCATACATTTTTTTTTACAAAAAACATCCGAAAAGTCACTGGTGTTTACCCAGATTCAAACTTGATACGTCCGTATCAGAAGCTCAGTGTTAAGGCAATAGTCGACCAAAGCTGCAATTTCTTAATCACACTATTATATCCGACAAAGTCACACTAAGGTTCTGATTTTCATTTAAATTGATGTCTCGGTGGTCCTGTGGTCGTGCACCCCGCTTCTGAATCCAGAGGTTGCGAGTTCGAATCCTCACATTGACACCACCACCAATGACTTTTCGAAATTAACCATACATTACATATTGTTTTATTATAAAACACAACATTACTTTCTTTCATATAACAATAACTTTTTTAATATACATTATTATTCATTAAGCACCTTACTATAAAATTCATTTTCCAGGTGAAGGATCCCCTTGCAAGACATACAGTAAAGAGCTCGGTGAGACACCATCAGCCGTTTGTCGTGAACCACTTCTGTGTCTGCGTGGTGTATGCACCAAGATTACACCCAGACAAGGCTAATTCAATTACGAAATCTGATCCAAAATATATTTGGAACAAAAATATGCAATACTAATAATGATTCACTAAGAAAATATTTATATCTATTATAATTATATATTGGGGAGCGTCCATTAATTACGTGAGAATAAGTAATAAATTGTAAAGAAATTAAAACCTCTATTTTCCAACTTCTCCTTTATTAGCCATTCTTTAATATACTGGTGATGTCTAGTTCATTTCTCTTACCGTACCTAATCACCCCTATTTGGACACTAGATACACAGCGCCCTCTATTTCCAAAATAAGCCACTAAATGCATGTGTAATGGATATTAGTTAACAGAAATTAATGCATATATACTTTATTTTTGTAAATAGATATTTATAATACACAGAAAAACACCCAGACGCCATACCCAGACTTGTGTGGAGATCGAACCCGTCGACCTCGATTCCGTAGCCGATAGTTTTACCAACGCACCACAAGGCCCGTACTGTATCTATACTGTCTATATCAGTAAATTGAATGAAAATAATAGTCTTTAACGTGACTTAGTACAGTCAAGTAAAAAGCAATAATGAATTAGGTACATCATTAAATAATTTAAAGAAAAAAACTTTTTTAAAGAAGCTTTTATTTAAACGCTCTAAAAAGAATAAAATAATTTTAACCTTATACATTTTAACTATCAACTTATAACCTTATTATATACAATTTATGTGATAATAAAAGCTTGTCGCTATGTTTAATTACCTATCAGTGGCTATCCATAACCATCTGGAAATATTTTTTCAGATTTAATGATTACTGTGACGGATCGCATTATCCAAATATATTTTTTTGGTTTATAACATATATATGGACACCCATATAGTGGTACAGTTCCGTTGCCGGCCCTTTCCATGGGAAATGGAAGGGGTTGGAATTGGGATGGGAAGAGGAGGGGGGAAGGGTTGGGTTGAACATAGCGACAAGCTTTTATTATCACATAAATTGTATATAATAAGGTTATAAGTTGATAGTTAAAATGTATAAGGTTAAAATTATTTTATTCTTTTTAGAGCGTTTAAATAAAAGCTTCTTTAAAAAAGTTTTTTTCTTTAAATTATTTTCAAGTTTTTAGTTATCGATGGGTAAGTTTCTCAGTCTCTTCATCTCATTCAAAGCATCATTGTTACAAGGTCATTTGCCAGTTAATTTCGAACAGTCCAACTCTTCAATGAGGAGACCTCCTAAAGTCTTTTCTCTACTTAAGGCCGCGTATGCTTGACCAGCAGCAAAGAGTTTCGAGCCTAAGTAAACAATTTTTTTTGTTACTTATTTGTTGATTTTGCAGCTTAATTTTGTTATGTGGGACTGTTGTTTAATAACAAAATATGTTTAACTACTTGTGATGTGTAACGCCATCTGTTGTTTTAATCAGTACTCTATACTTGCCGACCTGAGTGTAACATAGGAGTGAGTTGTAATAAAAGTTATAGTTCGTTCCCACCATCCACTGTGTTTAATTCTAATAATACCTATATAGAATCCGTTAGTGTAGCAATCATGTTAAAGTTATTAAATCCTGTCCAATTTACGTCGGTATCCTGAAAGGGCATGGCATTACACCGGTCGAACCGGCTCATTCATGCAGCAGATTGCGTGGCTGACCACAATTAAAACACTGTTAACTATTAAAACATAGGTCAACGGAAAGCCGTCGACTGTGATGGACTACCGCCTCAGCCGTAAAGTGGTCGTAAGGTTCTCAATGTTAGCACTAACTCATTTTGATTATAAATCCAAACAAGCAGGCCACTAGTCTCTAGCCGCTCATATTGAAAACCCTATGATATATATAATATTTATACACAATCTAATTTGTTTATAACATTAATTAATAACATAACATAGCTCGACTCCTTTTTCTACCCGAAGGTGTAGGCAGCATCTATTAAGCCTCGACTCGCCGCTATGTTTACGTCTTATCTTATCGTATTATCTTATCTTTAAGGGAGTAGGATATAGGATATGGGAGTAGGAAGGGATGGGAAAGGGGAGTAGGCCTCCGGGTACCTCTCTCACCTAAAGAAACACGCCGTGAGCTGGTTGTGGTATTTCACCGGTCGAGCCATCCCATTCATACAGTGAATTGCTGGGCTCTACCACTGTTGCCATACAGCGAGCACAAAGTGGTCAGTCAAAAAGATTTATCACACATGACTTTCGAGAGAAATTTCGAAAGACATTGGTGTGAGGCCAAATTCGAACCCAAGACTTCCTGATTCAGAAGCGGGCTAGTTTACTGAACCACCGAGACATAGTTTTTGAAGTTCTCATATAACTCTTTAATGAAAGGGCCATTTGATACGCATATAGTAGAAACGCATATATTTATTCCACTATATTGGATTTAGAATGACGTCACATTATTTTTCGAGCTACTATTAACAAGCCCTTTCATTTGATACCCATATTGTAGAAATGCATTAAAAAAAACTGTTCCTCTATCTTGGATTATCCGCCATATTGGATTTAGAATGACGTCACATTATTTTTTTAGTTTTCCCAATGAGCCCTTTCATTTGATACCCATATTGTACGAAAGCTTAAAATATATATTCCTTCATCTTGGATATTCCACCATATTGGATTTAGAATGACGTCATATTATATTTTGAATTACACTCAACAAACCCTTTCATTTGATACCCATATTGCAGAAATGCATTAAAAATATCCATTCCGCCATCTTGGGTCGTCCGCCATATTGGATATAGAATAATGTCATACATTATATCATGCATTGTCATCCAAAGTAAACGTGTATACAAAATTTCAGCTCAATCGGTTGAAGGTATCTACTTCAAAATTGAGTTACAAGATTCCACCGAACATACATACTTACATACATACATACATACATACAGTGCAAGGTAAATAAAAGCTTATAAAATATCTCATTAGGATAATAAATTTTACGAATAAAAGTTAAGGATCCATATTGTATCATATCATTAATTTTATGGTACATACATTTATATTTGAATACGTTGTTTTATTATGTCTTAATATGGATAGGAAATGTAAGCACCAGGTGTACCGGTATGAAATGAGCGTTAAGATACAAATGTGTTGGTATTTGTTGTGAAAAAGCCTTAATTTTTTTTCTGTTTGGTTGCCATGACAACTGTCAAACATTCAATTAACCTAACAGTTAGTAAACAAACAACATCATATTTTTTGTTGTGTTAAAAATGACAATTTTTGTGCCGGAAAGTGATAATTTGCGGAAAGCAATAATTTTTTGTTTCCATTTGAAAAAAAAAATGCTGCAGAATCACATCGAATGCTTGTCGAAGCATATGGTGATCATGCTCTATCAGAAGCAACATGCAAGAGATGGTTTCAACGATTCAAATGTAATGATTTTGATGTAAGAAATGAAGAACGTGGAAGACCACCAAAACAATTCGAAGACGCCAAACTGCAAGCCATATTGGATGAAGATGATACTTTGAGTCAGAAGCAAATGGCAGCTATATTAAATGTGCACAACAAACAATTTCAGACCGTTTGAAAGCTATGGGAAAAATTCAAAAGTGTGGAAAATGGGTGCCACATGAATTGAATGAAAGACAAATGGAAAACCGGAAAAACACTTGTGAAATTTTGCCTCAAAGACATGAAAGAAAATCAGTTTTGCATCGAATTGTCACTGGCGATGAAAAATGGATTTATTTTAAGAATCCTAAACGGAGAAAATCATGGGTTAATCCGGGACAACCATCAGCATCGACTGCAAAACAAGATCGTTTCGGGAAGAAGGCAATGCTCTGTGTTTGGTGGGAGCTGAAGGGTGTGGTGTATTAAGAACTCCTAAAACCTGGTGAAACTGTTAATACTAGTCGCTACAAACAACAAATGATCGATTTGAACAACGCATTGATCGAAAAACGACCAGAATGGGCCAGAAGACACGGCAAAGTAATTTTGTTAAACGACAATGCACCTGCACACAAAGCAAAATCGGTTGAGGATACTATCAAAGTACTTGGCTGGGAGTTGCTACCCCACCCGCCGTATTCACCAGACTTGGCTCCTTCCGATTACTATTTATTTTCATCGATGGGACACGCATTGGCTGAGCAGCGGTTCGATTCCTAAGCGGAAGTGGAGAATTGGGTGTCTGATTGGTTTGTTTCAAAACAAGAACATTTCTATTGGCATGGTATCCACAAATCACCAAAAAGGTGGATAAAATGTGAAGGAAGTGATGGACAATATTTTGAATAAATTTATTTTTTTTATCTAATAAAAATTAATATTTTATTTTCACAGAAAAACGCTCATTTCATACCGGTACACCTATGTATATTAAGCAGTTAAAAAAAAACTTGTGTACCTACATACTTAAAAGTAAAACTTGATCGAGAAGCGCTGGATCGTAAACCTATTGTTATAAAATTAGCTGCAAAGGAGCAAAGAAGTAGGTCACTGGTTACCTGATGGTATCCGACTAACCATGGACTCCTACAACACGGATAGTTGCGTTGCCAGCTTTTGAGATGGGATAGCGAAGCGGCTGGGTGTAAAACGGAGATGTGAGGCAGGAAGGAGTTGTATCTTGAGACCCCTTTCTCACCGGAAGAAAGACGGTATATGCCACTTTACGCCGATATACTGACAGATGGTCGTCGTATTTCGTCAGACGAGTCGGTTCTTTTATGCATGCAAATTTCCAAATAGACCTTGATGTTAGCCAAGATTGGAACTCGAAACGTCTGAATTATAAGTATTATAAGACAATATTAATATTATTCAAAATATGAAAAATCTACAAAATGGAAATGTACAAAAGGTAATTTGAATGGAGTAAAATATCTTTAAGCTGTTATAGATATTTTCTACACTCCCTTAACACGCGTATACTGCTGGGTTTGTATACATTGTAGATATTATAATATGAAAATAATATTCCGACTCAAGATGTAGCTGAAAATGATGGAAAAAGGTGTTTAAAAAAATAATATAATCATATTAAATGATGCGTGTCTAACGTCTTTTGCGAATAGTAAGAAAAAAACACGCATGTGTAAGTTTTTGTTATATAGGTACTGTAACGACTTCGTTCTCTCGGCTTCCCAATCTATATGATATTGGTAGAACCAATGTCAGAACCACTATATAATATAACTCAGCTCAGTTATTCATTCCTAGGGTATTTAGGTGCATGTGTATCAAATAATAATGTCAACAGATTAAATCATAGTATATATTAGTTAATTAATGTACATGACCGTTTATGTACTCTCGAGAGCAATGAATCCGGGTCACTTAAAGAATGTTAAAAATCTCGGAAACTAAAAATGATAGGTTAATGCAATAAATTGTATTTAATAGACAATGTAATACTCCTTAAATGAAAGTAAAAAAAATATGAGTCACCATACATTTTATTAACACAAAATTACATAAAGAAAAAATCTGCTGATCTCTCCTTAAAACAAAAATAGGAAACATGAAATTTTTGAACTTTATTACGATTTTCTTGAATTTTAATACTTCGTATTGCCTCCTCGTGCTTCCATTACTGCGTTTACGCGGTTTGGCATGCTGTACACCAAGTTCCTTATACGATTTTGGGGAATATTCTCCCATTCCTCTGTGAGAGCAATTTTGAGCTCACGAAGCGTGATTGGGGGAGGGTTTCGTTGTTTTACGCATCTGCCTAGCTCGTCCCAAGCATGCTCGATCGGGTTGATATCCGGGCTGCGCGCTGGCCACTCCATACGAGTAATGTTCATCTCTTGAAGGTAGTCATTCACAATCCTACCTGTATGAGGTCGGGCATTGTCATGCATAAATATAGCATCCTCACCTAAATTGACCATAAATGGACCAACGTGATCATTGAGGATTTCTTCCACATATCTTACGCTAGTTAAAGAGCCGTTTTCTATGATCACCAGCTCTGTGCGACTTTCAGAAGAAATTCCGGCCCACACAAGTACAGACCCACCACCGTAGGCTACTTTTTCCTCGATGCATGCTTGCTTGAATCTTTCCCCTGGTCTTCGATACACTCTGTGTCTTCCATCGTGCTTGTAGAGCATAAATTTTGATTCGTCGGAGAACATAACTTTTGACCAATCTTCAATACTCCAATTTACGTGGCTCTGGGCATATCTTAGTCTTGAAATACGATGCCCACGCTCCAGTTTAGGGCCGTTTGCAGGTCTAAGGGGTTTTAAGTTAGATTCAGCAAGCCGACGTCTTACTGTCCATGCACTTGGGTTACTTCCTCCGAGGCGTCGAAACTGATTGGTGAGTTCAGTTCCTGTGAGAAAGCGATTTCGAAGCATGGTGTTCACCAAGTATCGGTCTTCTCGTGCTGTGGTATACCTGGTTCTGCCCGTTCCTGGTCTGCGTAGGTTAGAACCAGTTTCTTCGTAACGTCGGAGAACTCTTTGTACTGTTGACAGCGACACACCAACAGTCCTGGCTGTATCGCGCTGACTCCGGCCGGTTTCCAGCATTGTAAGTATTCTGGTGCATTCTTCAGGCGTAAGCGACATAATTTCAGCTTGAATAATGAATATAGAGCACTATCAACATGGTTTATGTACCCACATAAATGACAGATTACAAACAAAAGCAAAACCAAATGCTGTAATTTCGTAGTTCCATCTTCGAAAGTGGCCCTTTTTCAAATTTGATTTTTTTATGATATAACTTTACAATAACTAAGAAGTTTTAATACCTTCATTTAAGGAGTATTACATTGTCTATTAAATACAATTTATTGCATTAACCTAGCATTTTTAGTTTCCGAGATTTTTAGGATTCTTTAAGTGACCCGGATTCATTGCTCTCGAGTGTATATTCGTTCCTTTATCCATTGCTCCACATCAGTCTTCTTCTAATTCGTAGATCTGTCCTTTGCACCACATCAGACTTCTTTTATATTACAATTCTAAATGATACGTATAATAATCTCGCTATTTTCCTTTGGTATTTTTCACAACCTCTCCTTGTGAGAGTCAATCTCTAAGTTCTCTTTTTTATTTATTGACATTCAAATCTTTTTAAATCAAAATGTTTTTAAAAATATCAAAGAGTTTATATCTAAAAATACCAGAGTTTACATCAGAGAGAGAATGTCTAGGTTTAATATGGTCTTTAAATTATTTCAAGCATTTCAAATGGGGAAAGAAGATTCAGGTAGCAACAGATCATAAAGCATTATGTTGGTTATCTACTAATAGAAATCAAAATGGAAAATTAGCCAGATGGGCTATTGCGTTGCAGGAGTTTGACTTTGAAATTGCACACTGTAAAGTTAAAGAGAATGTGGTAGCAGATTTCCTATCAAGAAATCCATTATGTGAGAAGGAGGAAAAAGAATTTGAAGATAATTTGGTGTTATATGCTGTGACTTTGGATAGATTATTCTGTGAGAACAGGGGCATGATGAATTTTGTAATAGAATATGTGATAGATTAAGAAATAGACAAGTAAATAGATTTAAAGGTTTTTCTATTCAGGATGGTAAATTAATTCATAAAAGGAGATACCTGGATACGGAGATAGTCAGGATAGTTCTACCTAAATCACTATTATATGAAGTCTTGGAAGAATTGCATGATAAGAAGGAAACAGGTGGTCATTTAGGTTTGTATAAGTGTTTAGGAAATATTTTACTATCCAGATGCCAGAAAGAAGATTGATGATTACATTAAAAGTTGTGATATATGCCAGAAGAGGAAAGAGAATACAAGTAAAGAGTTATTAGAATCAATTCAGCCAAAAGAATTAGGACTTCGGTATCATATTGATATTTTAGGACCATTGAGAAGAACAAGTAGGAATAACAGATATGTGGTTGTGGCTGTGGAGTCATTTTCAAGATTTATTATTGCCAAAGCTATAAGGTCTTGCACATCAGCTAATATTATAAATTTTATTTTAGAGAAGATAATTAGAACATATGGAAGTTTAGAAGGAATTGTGACAGATCGAGCATCAGTTTTTCGATCCAGAAATTTTAATATAAGATTGAATGAGTTGGGAATTAGACATATATTTAGTAGTCTAAGTCATCCCATGTCTAATGGTTTGTCTGAGGTCGATATTAGAAGTTTGACAAATATGTTAGCAAAGTATGATTCTGAAGAGCAAGAGAATTGGGATAGGATAGTGAGTGAAGTTTGTCATGCATACAATATCTCAAGACAACATTCCACAAGAGTCAGTCCGTTTGAAATTTTTCTAGCAAGGAGTCCAAAAATCCCTTTGGATAATGCTTTACATCTGACAGGTCATATACCAGTAAGTAACCAGATGGAGCGTATGGAGTATATGAGGCGTCTGAAAAATTTAGTAAGAAGAAATATGGCAAGAGCTCAGGGAAAGCAAAAGAATCAATTTGATAAAAAAGCTTCCCCAAAGGAAATCAACATTGGAGATCTAGTGTTATTACACTCATACAAAAGGAGGAGTGGTTATTCGGATAAATTAAGGAAGGTATATGTAGGACCATATTCTGTTATCCAGACTTTACCACACAATAATTTGGTGTTAAGGAAAATAGGATCTAATAGGATAACACGTCCCATTCATAGGAATAGAGTTAAAATTTATAAAACTAGAATGCCACTTAATTAGTAATCTTATTAGTGAATGTAGGTATTAGAAAGTTAGGGTAGGGTAGAATTTTTTTTATATATATTTAGAAAAGTATGTTTATTATAAAATGATTTATCTTAAAGAATGGAGAGAGTAGCAAATGGTATAGTTATGGAATGTAATATGATTATGAAAAGATAATGATGGTATTTGGTATGATGTTGGTTTGATATATGGTTTGGGGGAGTTATGAATCCATAGTAGATTCAATCCTCGTATCGATGATACATGAATGGTGGTGTGGAGTTATGTTGGAATATGGAAGGAATAGGTTGATATAATGAAACATATGTTCTTTATATTAATTGATGTGATAGGAATGGTATAACTATTTTCGAAGGTGCTACACTGTATTTAATTTAACTTAGATGGATTAATTAAGTATTTTAAAAGAAAAATTGTTGATAATATTATTATAAATTGATTAATTGATATATTGGGATTTGATGTGACTATGATATTCGATTATCATATATTGTTATTTGATTCATTTAATTTCTTTTAGGGTGTATATCTCATGATTTATTATAGATAATATTTTGTGATTTTTTCAGATTCTCAAAGATGACTTGTGTAATATTTTGTGTGATTTTTCAGGATTTATTGTGTATTTCTGTAACAATTTATGTACACTGATTTGAATGTTTCAGAGACAATGGATTCGTCAAGTGTTAGGTCGGGTAGGTAGGATTTAGGTTAGGTAAATAAAAAAAATATAATATTATTTGTGTAGGGGTCAGGACCCGAACATTGTATTGATAGGAGTTTTTACCTGTGTCAAGCTTTTTGCAGGTTTTTGCTTGGCAAAATTTACTCAAGGAGGTTGGCATACTGCTTGAGCAAATTCCACAGTGAAAGTGGCTGGTATAGGAAGTGTCCTGCTATAGGTAGGGCATCGATAAGTATGTAGGGGCATCATCCTCATTAGAAATAGGATTTAGTTGGCCGTGATTAAACGCTTAGCAGCTATAATCCAGGCTTCATTGAGGGGGGATGATGTAAACTCTTTGGTATTTTTAGATATAAACTCTTTGATATTTTTAATACGTGTGTTTCGAAATTTGTATTTGAATTTTTAAAAACATTTTGATTTAAAAAGATTTTAATGTCAATAAATAAAAAAGAGAACTTAGAGATTGACTCTCACAAGGAGAGGTTGTGAAAAATACCAAAGGAGAATAGCGAGATTATTATACGTATCATTTAGAATTGTAATATAAAAGAAGTCTGATGTGGGGCAAAGGACAGATCTACGAATTAGAAGAAGACTGATGTGGAGCAATGGATAAAGGAACGAATATATATAAACGGTCATGTACATTAATTAACTAATATATACTATGATTTAATCTGTTGACATTATTATTTGATACACATGCACTGAGCTCCTAAATACCCTAGGAATGAATAACTGAGCTGAGTTATATTATATAGTGGTTCTCACATTGGTTCTACCAATATCATATAGATTGGGAAGCCGAGAGAACGAAGTCGTTACAGTACCTAACTACCTGTACAAAAGGGTTCGCAGTCGGTACATTGGGTACAATCGTATAATAGAAAAGGTAACATAATGTATGTCCATTCAAGAATAATAAGTTATGAACTAGTGTTGTGTAGGACATACAAGAGGCGCTTCATTTGTCCCGGACATGACGTCAAAATGTAAGAGTGCCTCGAAATTTAAAATTGTACTACTTTTACAATTTTTTTGTCGCGGTCGAGCGAGGCAGACAAACGCCAAGCACGTCACAATCCGTCACATAAATTTTTTTATTTATTTTATTTATTTATCCTATAGGACAGGCAAAAGTCTTTAGACCATACAGCCTAGTCTGACGTACAATAAAGTGTTAGGTTATCATTAACTAGACATACAAATATTATACAACATAGAAAATTACAATTAAAACTAAATTGAATTTACAGAACTTACAATAAATTGGTATAAACATGTGTAAGTCGAGACATTCAGAAGCAGTTCCTTGATATTTTGTGGAATAGAAGCGGGCTTGCCACATATTGATGACAGCTCATCCATCAGCACAAGGCGCTGAGTGTTGAAAGATGAACATTCAAAAATTATATGATCAATTGTCTGCGTAATATCAGATTGACAGTGATTACAAAAAGGTGAGTCAGACATTTTGAGACGATTGAGATGGTAATTCAATTTACAGTGTCCCAAACGCAGACGACAAATTGTGGAGTAAAACTTTTTGTTTATAAATGTGTTATTCGCGAAAAACCATGGTTTGGAGTTGACTTTGACGCCTAAAGTCGCATACCAAGTACCTTTGCTTTCCACCCGTGTGGAATGCTCGAAGTGACGTTCCCAAGATAAAAACATTCGTTTTTTAAGAGACTTATTACATCAGTGTTTGGAATTAGAACGTGATTCTTATTATTTGAATTTGGATTGATCTCTGCAAATTTTACAATGGTATTGGCCAAAAAGTCTGCATTTTCATTTCCGTTCACTCCTTTATGTGAAGGAACCTAAATAAAGTCAACACATATATTTGCTAACGATAATTCTTCCCATAACTGTTTTATATAATGTATTATGTAATTAGTCTTAGCATGTAACTGATTATTTGCTAGATTTTCCAGGACACTCATGCTATCAGTTATTACAGCCCATTTTGTGTGTCTTTGGTTATATTTTATATGTTTTAGGGCACTCAGGATAGCAATAGCTTCCGCAGTGAAAATACTAGCAAATTTATTGATTTTATGTCCAATACCTGTTTTAGATACAGGATCATATACAGCAAAAGATACAGCATCATCATTTTTTGACCCATCTGTATATAAGAATTTGTAATTATTCCATTTTGCAAGCATAGCATTAAATTCTTCTTTCGTTGACAATTCCTTATTAATTACTATGTTGATTACTGGGAATTTACTTGTAAAAGAACCTTCATAACAAGGCAGAAGGGTACTATTTTGATAAATGTTAAGACTGTGCAGAAAGTTTAGAAGATTATTAATATCAAGTTGCATATAGAAAGGTTTTAAATTCGAATGAATACATGTGTTGACTATATTACTTATTAAGCTATTATTGGAGTAACCGTCACATTAAATAAAACACACCACGTGATCACGTCACAGTCGTCGCATCTGACATTTCGAGCGAGAGAGGAATATATTGCCGACCATGCGAGGCGAGGCGCCAGCCAGAAGACGCGTATTTAAAATTTAATTAATATTCTAACGTTGTTTAAGGAGTCAGTACCATTTAAGTAGTATTTTTTTATATTTCTGATTTTGAAGTGGATAGATTAAGATACTCAGGTAAGTCTTTGTAATTATGATTTATAATTGACTATAAATAACTAAATATTTTTCGTTCTTTTCTTTTTGTGGTTAAATACCTATTTTTTTTTATCTGAGTGCATGCCTTTGCTAAAGATAGGTACAAATTAAACTAAATTTTCGACTTACATAACATACATAAATAACATAACTTAACATAACATAACATAACATAACTTCACGCCTTTTGTTACCCGAAGGTGTAGGCAGCGGCTGTTAAGCCTCGTCTCGCCGTTATGTTTACGTCCCAAATGGAATAGGTGGCGAACCTATTCCCATACCGGGCACAAAGTTTGTCAGTCATCGATATTTATCACACATAACTTCCGAAAACAATTTCGAAAAGTCATTGGTGTGAGCCAGTATCTGGAATCGAACCCCGGACCTCTGGATCAGAGGCCGTGCGCTCGCCCACTGCGCCACCGAGACTGAAATTTTCGACTTAGTACAATTAATTATAGGCGAATTTAAAATGGTTGGCGGGTACCTAATAGTACCTATCAACTTTGAGAACGAAGCAACAGTTTTTCAGTTGGTTCGGGCAGTAATGTCGGGTCGCGCGATTTTTATGTACCTACTTTCAATTTATGAAATTATATGATTTACTAGTATAAAATTAATTTATTATTTGATGTACATACTTCACACAACTTCACGCCAAATCCTTTGCGGGGTAGGCAGAGAGAACGGAGCGCCATAAGGTACGATTCTTACACACCTCACTCGCTTCGTTGACTTTCATAACTCTTTTCATGCACGCGCGTCGATTTTTGAGGTTCCTAACATCGTCTTTCTCCAGAACACGTGAGTCTTGGCCGTCCTCCACTCCTACATCTATCCGCTTTTGCATTGTATATCTGCTTATTCAATCTTGCATCATCCATCTTTTCTACATGTCCGAACCATCGGAGCATGCCCTTTCTTACTTTTACACCGACACTCTCTTTCAATCCGACTTCCTTCCTTATGACCTTGTTTTCAACGCGGTTAGCGAGGGTCACTCCGCAGATTTTGCACAATGCCCTCATTTCGACCGCGTTTATCCTACTTTCATCCACACTCTGCTACCAGCTCTCGTTTTCATAAGTTAGCGTTGGGATCAGTATTGCATTGTGGATTGCTAGCTGGGCTTTTCTGCTTTTTTTCTCATTTTATGTCATTTAAATAATTTTAATAGACTTAACCCGAAAGAAGAATTTTTTTCACCTAAACTCCGTCCACGATAAGAATGGTTTTTGACAGGTCGCCAACTGACAAAATTGGTGATGTGCGAAAGTAAGATCGGTCTTACTATTTAATCGATTTATTAAATCTTATTTACTTATACGATTAAGCACTTTTTTCTGTCGTTCATCAATGACGACTTTATTTCAAGGACAATAATGTATGTATATGAAAGCAGTTAATTCAATATTATAAACAGACACTTCAATTTTATTTATATGTATAGATATAAATAAACTAGCATTTATTTCTATCGATTATAAACCGATTAAATATTTCTGTGGCACAATTGTAGAAATTGTAATTATTGGCTCATCATTGAGTGGGCGGTACCCTTTCATGAAGTACATTATTTTATGTATGAAATTTAATGAAATTTTATCCGACACAATACGAAACTTCATGAGCATGAGCTGTCAGAAAACCATTAAATAAATAAATAAATAGTTTATTTCTCACCACAAACCAATTAAGTAGATACATAAATTAGAGTCTTAAGAGCTATGTCAACAATTATGGATTGTGGATCGCTGGTGCCTATTGTAGGTAATGAAAACCTGTGTTACAGGTCACCAGGCTCCACCTTTGAAAGCGTAAAATTTATAACAATAGCTAATAAAGCAGAACGCGCGTACATATTTGTAATTAAGAAAATTTTATGTTACAAATGGCGAATAAATTATAAATGTAAAAACAACAGACAAACAGAAGATGTGTCAAGGCGTGTGTGTGTGTGTGTGTGTGTGTGCGTGTGCGTGTGCGTGTGCGTGTGCATGTGCGTGTGTGTGTGTGTGTCATGAGTGTGATATATGCAATTTGATGTGTTTGTGTGCAAGTATTTATACTTTGAGAGTTAATTACTCGAGGCCCTTTAAAAGGTCTTCGGTTTCTGAGTATGATTGCGTAAGAAGTGTCTCTCTAAGCAAGGACTTGTATTTATACTGATTTAGGTTATGAATAGATAACAATTTTTGAAATTTATTATATACGTAAGGTCCTAGAAAGTTGAAGAATCTGCGGCCAAATGAGGTTTTGGCCGAAGTAGATATAGCTACCAAGTTGTTACGACTAGCAGATTCCCGAGAGAAATAAGTCAAAGAGTGCTGCTTCATTGCTGTAGCTATAATAAATAATTGTCTGACAGTGAGAACTTGGCAATATTCATATAACAACTTGGTAGGAAACAGGCGGGGCTTAAAGCAGCAGACCTTTAGAACAGCCCTTTGTGCACGTTCCACCTTAATCAGGTGGGTTTTAGCCGCACCACCCCAAGTGGTTGCACAGTAGCTTAGAATCGATTGACAGAGTGCTTCATACACCAATTTCATGGTGTTCGGGTCAGCTGACTGACGTAATTGTTTAAAGATGTAAATAAGTTTTCTTATGCCCGTTTTCACCAACAAACCCTTAAAGTACTCCTAAGTAAGTGTCTCCTTAGATATGGGACCCCCTAAATCCAATACCTATCTAAATTACATTTCACCACGCTAGGTGTCATCTACAAAGGGGTCCCTTAGTTAAGTGACAGTTTGTTTTTTTTGTTTTAATGTTTGACATGTCGATGTTTTATCGATAAAGTGCTTATTCAGTGATTATCCTTAAAATACTTAATTAATAAATAAAGCACCAGTATCTGTACCGAGACAAAATATTTTTACATCCTTTGCAATGTACTTTTAATTAAAATACTTAATATAAAATAAAATTTCAATGCAAACGACACGCGTAGGCTGTATGACTAGATCGCCTTTGCGCAATGATAAAAAAAAAAAATTGTGAATTTAATTGTGTTCGCGTGGTTTGTTGTTTATAGTTGTATTCTTATTATTTCATTCTACTCTTAGTTTGTTCGTTAATCAGTTGTTTTGGGGAAATTGTGTATTTATTAAAATAGTAATCATTTATATCCTTTCCTATAAAATCATATTATTACAACTTCTAAATGTCGGAAAAGAGGAAACGTGGGCAAAACTTTTCGGCCGAGGAAAAAGATAAACTTGTTAAATTATTAGCTTCACTTAAAGATACTATTTTTGCTGACGTTAGGTTATTTAATTTCAACCATTAGTAAAAAAATGTATGTTACCAGGTGATTGAATTTTCACATGTGTACAACCTATACAACCAAGAACATTTGGAAACTGTGCTATAGCATACAATTGTCCTTTCACAGTGGCGATTTCTTCTTGTGACTCTGGAAATCATATAAACTCTTCTCGCAGAGTGACTATGGCAGTTGCAACTCGTTTGATGATGCGGCTACAAGTAGCCACACTGATCCCACCTAAGTCCCACACAGTTATTAAGAATTTGCCAGTAGCAAAGTATCTTAAAGCGCATAGGAGTTGATTAAGAGGTGGTACTGATTTATTTCTGAAACAAATAACAGATTTCATGTGTACAATTATCTATAAAATTACTTATATAGAATATATTATTATCAATATTAGAAATAACTATAAGTCATATAGGTACATTATAAGTTGTCAAAGAAGTAGGTATAAATGAAAAACTCTTACCTATCATCTTTATATTCTAGAAGATGTTCAATCTTTGCCAACAAAAATAATACACTTTGTTTAGATAACCTGTATCTCACGAAAAAATCTTGATCATCGTATTTTTTGAAATGGTCAACTCTTTGTCGATACACCCGTGGTCTTTTTAGTAACGAATTACTGGAAACCAATTCTAAAGATTCAACAGCATCTAAACTTTCAAAAAACAGGCATAAATCGTCCTCCATTGTAAAAAACTAACACGAAATGAACACAATAACCGTCACCTAGAGTTAAGGGACGGTTATGGAACGAATAATCGGGCCCCTAAAAATAAGGGATCACTTAAGACCTTAGGTAACCCCTAAACGTTGGTGAAAACGATTTTTGCGTTAAGGGTCCCTTAAACATGGCTAAGGGATCCCTAAATTTTAGGGATGGTTGGTGAAAACGGGCATTACTCTCTTAGATAGGTGTTCAATATATTCTTTGAGTGTTAGGTTGTTATCTATAAGTATGCCTAGATATTTAACAGTTGTTACGCATTTAATGACAGTGCCACTCGGATCATTGTTGACTATGCTATTATCGTGGAGAGGTTTCGCTGATATTTGTAAAGTGCTGTCTATGGGATGTAATGGCTTACGGATCGAAAAGTTTAGAAGTTTGGTTTTGGTAGTATTTAAAGTAAGTAAGTTATTATTTAACCATTGTCTAACCTTATCAAATCCAATTTGAGCAAGATGATAGGTTTCTTTCCACGTGGTCGAGGAAAAGACAAAAGCAGTATCATCAGCATACGACACAATTTTTCCATCAAACTAAGATTGCAGAGATCATTTACGTAGACCAAAAACAAAGTTGGGCCGAGGATACTGCCCTGAGGCACGCCATACTCTATCAAAAGGTCAGAGCTAGTATAAGATCCCATTTTAACACACTGAATTCTATTTGTTAGGTAGCTTTCAAATAGTGCCAGTTGTATTCCTCTCACACCTAGCGATTCCAGCTTGGAAATGAGAATGGGAATCAAGACCGTGTCAAAAGCTTTCGCAAGATCTAAAAACAACGCAACACACTTAAGACCCTTGTCAAGTTTGTTGACTACATAGTCGACAAGATTATTTACAGCATCACTAGTTGACATGTTTTTTCTAAATCCAAATTGATTTTCAGAGAGCAAGTTACGAGTCTCCAGGTAAGTAATAAGTCTAGAGTTAATTATTTTCTCCAATATCTTAGACATGGAGGGCAGAACAGAGATAGGCCTATAGTTTTCGACACGGCTTCGATCGCCGGACTTAAAAATCGGATGGAGGATGGCCTTTTTGAAAAGGTCAGGGAAAATACCAGTACTTAAACTTAAGTTACAAAGATGTGTGAGCGGAGGTACAATGACGTTTATATGTTTTTTCAGAAAACCAGAAGACATGCCATCCCAACCAACTGATGTGCCATTTTTGAGAGTAATTATAAGGCGTGCCACCTCTAATTCATCGGTACTTAGAAGCACAAATGATCCCGATTGAGCACTAGTTAACGTTATAAAGGAGGGAGGTTTAGACCTCCTAACTATTTTTTCAGCCAATTCTCTGCCTACATTAGCAAAGTACGAATTTATTTTGTCAATAGAAGTTAACCTATCAGTGCATAGATCTAACAGTTCGTTTGCAAAAGGCTCAGTCTTGGTTAAATTTGTGACATTTTTAATAACTTTCCACATCTGCTTGGAGTTCCTCCCTGCCCTATCAAACTCCGACTTCTCGTAATCGGTTTTAGCCTTCTGCAGTCTATTTTTACAGAAATTCCTGTACCTTTTATAGGAGAGAAGAAGGATTTCGTTGGTAGGGTTTTTCTTTAGTTTTTTATATAGGTTGTTTCTATGGCGCATACACTTTAGTAGACCTGGAGTTAGCCAGGGTTTAATAGGTCTATATTTGCGAGACAGTTTAATAATAGTGGTATTTTTAGCCAGTGCCAATAGAATGGGGTCAATTAATAGTTGGGCCGCTAAGTTAGGATCTTTAGTTTTAAATACTGGCTCAAAATTTATATTCTGCATATCGGTCGAAAGCGCATCTTCGTCGATTTTATTGACAGAAACACGATTGGATACTGACACTTTTTTTCTAGAGAGCGCGACCATAACCGCATAATGATCTGTCACAGTAGACTCTAATACTAAAATTTTACATGATAAAGAAGTTTTTATGTTAGCGTGGTCGAGACACGTGGTACCATGTGTGGGATAGGTATGACCTGTCAACAAGCCATGATGAGAAAGAAGGTCCAGATAGTCTAATGTGTAACGTGATTGACAGCCAGGGTCAATATCTATATTAATGTCTCCGATGAGGATAATATTTCTGTAAGACTTATGGTCACTAAGAATAGAGTCTATTGATTGTATAAATTTTGAAGGATCAGGAAAAGCATAAGGTCTATAGAGAGCAAGAATTACTGTGTCAGTTCCTATAGTGATAGCTAAGCAATTAGATTCGTTGGTAACTGGCTCCTTAACTTTCACATCATGTAGACTACTCTTTATGTATACGATTACTCCGTCATTTTGATTATAGTTATTTAGAGTTTTATAAGAATGGTAGCCGTTCATGAACGGAATTAGGGGATTACACGAAAGCCAGCATTCGGACAAAATAATTACGTCATTAGGTACATGTATGCGTTCCAGTAAAGTCAAAAGGGAAAAGAAATTGGCATTAATACTCCTAATGTTTTGATGAAACACGGTAAGATTATTATTTGTTATAGGTAATAGAGTGGGGCATACGTCCGGATCGCAGATGGCCGCGTCACAGAACGAAATGCTATCCAAGTTCGACATTAAATCATTTATGGCCGCGAATTTTATTTCTTATTTTACTCAAGACGTAAGCCAGAGTTATTGAGCAAGTTACCCAAACATGTCCTAATTCACAATCGATAACCCACGACCATTACATATATATCAAATGAGTATGTTTTTATAAATGCAGGTATTATAAAATTGTTTATGTGATGGGCTAACAAAAGCGAAATTGTGTAGACAATGTTATGGGTTAGAGGCGTTCTTAATGAAAGCGTAAAATAGCTGTATAGCATAGTGCATATAGTGGTATGTAATTTAGAATGTGAAGTGTTATTGAATATGTAGGTAATATGACAATCTTCTGTAGATGAATTAAAAATACAAAGTAAATATGATGTTAAAATAAAGTTTGAGGTACACTTAGTTACGCATGCAATCATGACACAGTCAACAAAATCAACAAAATTAATAAAGGCGCAGTATTGTAATTTAGTTGGATGTAGTCACATGTGTTTAAGTGCCACTAAATCCGCTTCGTTTCTTATCTCCACTCGCTTACCTCCATCATTTTCACGGACATAGATATTTCCCCTATTAGTCCAGCAAAATGTGTATTTGAGGGTTTTTGCTGATTCGCGAGCCTTGGCGAACAGCTGGCGGTTCTTACTTGTTAAGCTCTCAGATATGTAAATAGGTATAGAGGGTCCCGGCAAACCAACAGATGAGGTGGAGAGTTTATTGTTAACGTGGTTTCGATTGTACATCTTCACATTGGTCAGAATCTTGTTTTTTGTTAACACAGAAGTCAAGTCCACCACAACAGCAGACATGCCGGCCTTACCAGATATCCTATAAATATCTTTTGTTTCAGATGGTTCTAAATGAGTGTCAAAAGTATCACAAGTCTTTTGGACTAGTTTACACAGCTCCTGCTGTGTCTCCCGCTTAGTTTGCGTCGGCAAATTACGGAATTCGATTACTGTGGACTTGAGCATCTTATGTAAGTTATCTATCTTATTCTCCAAGCTTTCAATGTATTTCATGTTTTCTTTCCGTTCCTGTTCCAAACCACGAATTTTGCCTATTATTTCATCATATTGCGTAGACAAAAATTTCATGGATTTATCCACCTCTTCGTAAGTTGACTGAATATTGGCATTTTGTTGTTTGAGTTCCGCAATATCCGAGCACAATTTGTTTAGGATAATATCTTGATCCCTTTTCCAGTTGGTGAGCATGGCCATTAATTCTTCCTTGATAGAAGGATCGACAGACAATTCCTGGTTTTCGTTGCGGGGTTTTCTTTGTCTTCTTACTGCACATTTTGTAGGGATTTCCAGGTCAAGATTGGGAATATCACATTCAGACACTACATGCTGCAGTTTGCTTTTTGGAGATGTTTTCGATGTTGACATTTTTTTAAAATAAAGTAAGTCCACAGTTTACACAGTCAAACACAGTAACCACTAAGCAAGAGCTCCGTTCACTATAAATCTATGCGCTAATGCGTATCTTGATAAGCTGAACGATACACAGCCGGCCGGCGGTATGCGCAAAAAATAAATAAAAATACAGTCGCCAGTTATCACTTTACTTTCTTCAATTATATCCTTTTACTAAGCTTATGGTATGTATTTATTGATTATTATATTATTGTATAAGATAACGAGATAGTATAATAGGTTCCCGATGTATATGGTTTAAACTATTTTAATTATTTTTAAAACACAGAGCAAACTTAAACACGTCCACACGGTAGAACGGGCGGAGGTAGGAGGTTCTTATCGTGGACAGATTATAAGATTTTACTCAAGTACTGTAAACTCTTTGGTATTTTTAGATGTAAACTGTTTGATATTTTTAATACGTGTGTTTCGAAATTTGTATTTGAATTTTTAAAAACATTTTGATTTAAAAAAGATTCGCATGTCAATGAATAAAAAAGAAGATTTAGATGATGACTTTAATGTCGAGAGGTTGTGTAAAATACCAAAAGAGAATAACAAGATTATCATGCGTATCATTGAGAATTAAAATATGAACAGAAGTCTGATGTGGAGCAATGGATAATGGAATTGAAGAACGAATAAAAACAAAAGGTCATGTATAAATTAATTAACTAATATATTCTATGATTTAATCTGTTGGCATTATTATTTGACACACATGCACTGAGCTCCTAAATACCCTAGGAATGAATAACTGAGCTGAGTCATTTTATATAGTGGTTCTCACGTTGGTTCTACCAATATCATAAAGATTGGGAAGACGAGAGTACGAAGTCGTTACATTGGTGGAGGCGCCCTTGCGATTTGAATAAATGTGTTCAATGTATAATTAATGTATATATATTGTGTATTATTGAGTATTAATAATGGAGAGCATTTGTAATATAAGTAAACTAAACTGGAACTATCCGGAGAAAGCATTAAGAGCAGAGCTTATCAAATTCGGCACTAAAGGCAATTGGGACCACATTGTCAACCAGATCGGTCTGTTCTCTTACACGGGTCTGAGTCAGAAGCGGGTGGAGTATCTGAGACAGGAGTATCACATATACATGCTGTCGTCGGGACGCATCAACGTGTGCGGACTGAATCCAACCAACCTACAATATATGGCTCGCGCCATGAACGACGCCATCAACAAGTTCCCAGCCGATGATCAACCTGGCGTCTGTCGACAATGAACCATAAAGTAGACAGAAGATAAATTTAATACCGATTTTTCTATTTATTTGAAGATGTTTTAAAATTGTTGAGAGCATTTTTACTATATTTGTTATTATAACTGTGAAAAAAAAGTAATTTAAAATGTGATATATGCCAGAAGAGGAAAGAGAATAAAAGTTTTTTTTTTTTTTTTTTTTCCTATATTTCTGTAACTTGGCGATCTGTGTTAACACAATAAGCCAATGAGTTGAAGTGATTATGTCGTTCGGCGGGACTGGATTTACAATTACTCCCTATGTAAATCTTGTCTTTAAATTGGGGACACTGTGTCGTTTTAGTCGGCTGTGCAAGACACTTCCCAGGCCCTGCAGCGTTGATGCCAGTTGGTTGATGTGGTTGGATATCCTGTCTTGGTAGCACTTGCTATATCTAGCTATCTCATGTTTTACTGTGTTGATGTTTAGGTCTTGATGTATATGCTTGTTGCTGACGTAGTACGGGATGTCCAGCATGGCTCTCAATGTCTTGCTTTGAAACCTCTCTAGAATCTCTATGTTACTGATACTAGCTATACCCCACAGTTCAATCCCGTAGGTCCATATGGGCTTTAGTATTGATTTATAAACTGCTATTTTGCTTTCGTGGGACAGTTTAGATTTGCGACCTATCAACCAGTACATAGATCTGAACTTTGTATCTAGTTGCTTGCGTTTGGTCCAGATGTGTTTCCTCCATGTTAGCCTTCGGTCAAGGTGCATTCCGAGATATTTAGCACTATCGGCTTGTGGAATATCCTCATTGTGGAGTTTTATTGCGGGACATGTTTCTTTTTTGAGAGTAAATGTAACATGGATTGATTTTGTCTGGTTAGCCTTTATACGCCATTTGTCTAACCACTTTTCTATTTCATGTAGATGGGCTTGTAGTTTGGATGACGCTTCGGTGGGGTCTTTATGGACAGATAATATTGCCGTATCATCTGCGTATGTTGCTGTTATAGTGTCGGTGTGTATCGGTAGGTCAGCAGTGAATACCAGATACAATACTGGACCCAGTATACTTCCTTGTGGTACCCCTGATAGGGTCTCGTAAAAAGGAGAAGTCGCATTATTGAGTTTGACCTCAAAGCATCTCTTATCCAGATAAGACTTAAGTAATGGATAGAAAGAATGAGGAAGTAATTTCTTTATTTTAAACATAAGTCCACTGTGCCACACCCTGTCGAAGGCCTGACTAATATCCAAAAATACCGCGGAGCAGAATTGCTTCCATTCCAGTGTGCGACCTATGGTGTCGGTTATGCGATGTATCTGTTCGATGGTTCCGTGCTTCTCACGGAAGCCGAATTGATGTGAGGGAATAATTTCAGGTAGGCTCTTGCGCAATCTGTTCAGTATAATTTTTTCCAACAGCTTACCTAGCACCGGTAAAAGACTTATTGGTCTGTAAGAACTAGCCTCATGTAGTGGTTTTCCTGGTTTAGGTATCATTATGATCTGTGCAATCTTCCACTGTGCAGGATAGAAGCCAAATCTTAAGCAGGCATTAAAAAGTTTTGTAATATAATTAATACCTTTTTTTGGGAGTTTCTTGAGTAGTTGAGCATCGATGAGATCATAGCCCGGAGCTTTATTTTCTGCTAGCTCTTGGATTTCTTTTCTTACTTCAACAGGGCTTGCAATTTCTAGAGGTAAGCTCATTTGAAGTGGGGAGTTTAGGTAGTCCATAATTACTTTATCTGCCTCGGGATTTTGACTAGGGAGGGGTTGAAAAACGGATTTTAAATGTTCGGAAAATATATTGGCCTTTTCAAGATCTGTTCTAGCCCATTTACCGTCGGAGCTTTTTATAGGTGGAATGTGTACTTTAGGTCGTTTAAGTTTTTTTGTTATCTTCCACAATGAATAATTTGTATCTTTATATGGAGAGATGCCGGTTAATTTGTTTTGAAAACGTTCGTTTGTGTCCTGAGAGATCATATGTTTAAGCTCCTCTGATGCCCTGTTGAATGCTTTTTTGTCTTTAGGGTATTGTGTTGTATGCCATGTCTTTCGGAGTCTTCTTCTTTCATTAACCTTATTCTTTATACTTTTGGAGCAAAATGAGGTGTTCGTAATTATCTGTCTTGGAGTCGTTGTTGAGTTGTTGACTGCAAGATGGACAATTTTATTGAAGTGTTCAATACTTGCTTCGACACTTTCCACATTATGTAATGGTAAGTTAGAGTCTAAAGATTCGGTTATTACATTTCTATAGACATCCCAGTTTGTTCTTTTATTATACAATCTTGACGGAGTTTCAGTATAAAGTGCTCTACAGTGTGTGTTAAGTATAACTGGTGTGTGATCAGATGAGAGGTCCGTACATTCCTCAATATTGAATTGAGAAAGTGGTATGTTTTTAACTATAAAAAAATCTAGTAGATCTGGCACCTTGTTCGGATCGGTAGGCCAGTATGTGGGTGCTCCGTGCGATACATATTTAATGTTAAGGTCGTTTGCAGCATCGTATAACTGGCGACCTCTCGTTGTTGTGAGTCTTGAACCCCAGAAAATGTGTTTGGAATTCCAGTCACCACCACAAATGAACCTATTTCCTAATGTTTTGAAAAATGTCTTGAAGTCATTCGTTGCCATGTTGTGCCGAGGGGGGCAATATATGGCAGATAGTGTTGTTTCTGTTGTTTTATCCTGTATTTTAACTGATGTTGCTTGGATTTTCTCTGTTTGATAACTTTCAAGGACGTGATGTTGGATGTTTTGTTTTATAATTAATGCTGTTAAGTGAGAATAAAAGTAAAGAGTTTATATCAGCGGTCGTCACGCTTTACTGAGCAAGGTCCACACATGACAATGCGAGTGCCAGTGTCGGGCCGCAGAGTATGTGAAGGCGCTCCAAGATCGTTTGAAATTATGTACAGAAAGCCACTGATCGACCTACCTACTTCCGGTAGTTGCTCAAGCTCTTGTCAAATGAGACTGGGATAGAGCGAGGCGACATGACCGGAAGTGGGGTAAGTCGATAATTGGCTGTGTGTACTCGTATTTAGCTTATTCCGTTAATTACTTTGCACTAGCTGTGCCCGCGACATCGTTCGCTTGGAAGTTAATATCGAAAAAAGTAATCATAGATATTGTTCAGTAGAATATTTATTGAAAAAAGACAGTTTACAAACATTGGTAATTAAGTAAGAAAATATTTAAAATTTAGACGCTATAATAAAAAATACCGGTATTATTATATTAGGAATTGTGGTATTGAACTTTTTTAATTATTTCGTGTATATCGGCATCCTTTGGACTACATGCAATCCTCATTGTGTCTTCTAAATGGGTGGAAAGACGATTCCGGTATTAATTTTTTAAGAACCTCATTTTCGAAAGTGAAGCTTTACAGAGATATGTTGAAGAAAATATGGTTAAAACAAATTGTGCGCAGTATTGTAAGGGTTTATACTTGCTAGGGGCATTTTTCCAAAATTCTATGTACTCCTGCTTTTCACGATGCTCAATGAAACTAGCTTTTAGCTGTGTGTCGTGTTTTAATTCAATGATTTCATTCATTATCTGGGTTTTAGAAAATCCAAACTGGCAAAATAATTTCATATCTTCGTTTTCAACATGCCAAGGGTTTTCCACAAGTATAAAGCAGTTCTTATTTTTTCGCACATCGTCAAATCTATTTTGAATTTCTCTCAAATATTCTTTCAAATAGGATATTATATCTTTGTGGATAGTACTGTTGCAAAGATAAACTTCAGATTGCAAAGCAGAAACTGTTGGAAAATTTGAAAAATCTCCTGCTTCTAGTTCATTTATGTATAATTGCAGTTTGTATTGAAATGGAAACACTTTATTTGTCATTGGCCCAATTATTTTGTTAGGTCCTTGCATCTCTAAATTAAGACTTAGTGTGCAGTGGTAGAGCCAAGCAGTTCGCTGCCTGAATGGGCCGGCTCGACCGGTGAAATACCACGACCTCTCAGAAGACCGACGTAAAGTGGCTCATGCCGTGTTTCGTTCGGTGAGAGAGGTACCCGGAGGCCCACCCCTTCCCCGTCCTTTCCTATCCCCTATCCCTTAAAGGTCGGCAACGCAACATTAACACTATATGTGTTGCTGGTGTCCATGGGCGGCGTTGGTTGCTTACCATCAGGTGACACGCCTGCTCGTTTGCCCTCCTATACCATAAAAAAAAGACTTGAATTTCATAGTGATGTCGGTCAAAAAAGGCGCAAGTATCCACCAGTCATTTTGCTGTAGTTGGGGAAATTCTTTGCCACTTTGTTGCAAAAAAAGTATTATTTTGTGTTTTAAATGAAATAATCGTTCTAATACTTTTCCTTTGCTTAACTATCTGACGACTGTATGTAAGATGACATCACCATAATTAGCATGCAATTCGTCAAGAAGGTCTTTGAATTTTCGATGATTAAGTTCACGTGCGCGAATAAAATTTATAATGTTCACAATCCTATTCATCATGTCTTTTAATATATTATTAGAAATTTTACATGCCAAAGTTTCTTGATGCAGCAAGCAATTAATTGGCAACAAATTAGGTAAACTCCTTTCTTTCTTCATCAAAGCAATCAAACCATTATTTGCACCCACCATTGACGGACAACCATCAGTACATACAGATATAAACTTATTTACAGGTATTCTGTATTTTTCTACAAATTCTTTTAGAACTTCCATAAAATCACAACCTCTCGTACGATCTTTCATAGTAATCACTGCTAAGAAGTCTTCTTCTATGATTCCGTCCATTGTGCAGTACCGAACAAATAATGAGCACTGAGACATACAAGTTATATCCGTACTAGAACGCAAGCAAGACTGAAGTATTTGCAGTTTTTCAATTTGTCGCCAGTTTCGGACGCAAACATCGGTTATTGAATTTTGTTTATGGCATGTGGCTACAATTGAAACTGAAATAATTTACTTTATCGCGGGCCGCACAAAAAACTACCACGGGCCGCATGCGGCCCGCGGGCCGCAATATGACGACCACGGGTTTATATTAAGAAAAATAGGATCTCATAGGATAACACGTCCCATTCATAAGAATAGAGTTAAAATTTATAAAACTAGAATACCACTTAATTAGTAATCTCATTAGTGAATGTAATAGGTATTAAAAAGTTGGAGTAGATTTTTTTTTATATATGTCACGGTAAGAGTGAATAATTGAAGATTATTAATAATTATCTATTATTATTAATAATTACCGAAAGTCGAGGTTAAAGTGATAAATTAATCACATTTGTCGGTTATTATTAATAGTTTTAGTGGTGATAAATGTAATAAGTGGCTCGGCTTAGTTGGCTCAGTGTTATTGTTTTAAAAGCACGTGCACGTTATTTGTTGTTGCTTACTAGGGTTAGTTAGTTGTTTAGGTTAGGTTAGGTTTTTGGTTTTTTTTTGAAGTGTAACTTCTAATGTCTCGTGCAACCGTTTAACGCTTTTAACGCCCCCTTGCGGCCACAAAACATATTATATAACAATAAAAAAGACGAATTTGAACCAGTCTATACATAAATCCAGGAAGAGAATTGCTTAAGCGTGATTTTTATCTGTACATAGACATCTAGTAGCTAGTGGTGGCACTATACCACTCATTTAATACTTATAAAGCATAATAGTTTGTTTCATTCAACGCACTAATCTCAGAAACCGCTGGTTCTATTTTAAAAATTCTTTCAGTGGTGGATAGTCCATTTATAGAGGAAGGATTTAGGTTATATTATATTTTCTAAACAATTAGGGATCTTTACTAAAAGTCCGATAATGCAACCCAAGGTGTAAAAAAATAACCTAAAAAAATGTTTACATTGTGTACGCTGCAAAAAGTATTGATTGTAGAGCAAAAAAATGTACTACAACTTTGCAGAATATATAGTTTTCTACACAAATGGTCGCGTGTCCATGTGACTAACTATTGTAGTTATCTCACAATAAGTGTTTATTTAATTTTTTAAAATAATTTGAATTATGATGTTTTAAAAGCCCTTTATTTTGTATTTTGGTGTTAATTCTGATTAAAATAAATTATTTACAATTCAAGATAGATTCAATAGCTTCCTGGAACTTTTTGAATTATTTAATTCGGACATTTCATTTAAAAGATATCGCAATATCCACGATATAAGTATTCGATTTTTAGGCAAATATGTATTGCGCGCACATATAGTAACATAACTTCACGCCTTTTCTACCCGAAGGTCTAGGCAGTGGCTTTTAAGTCTCCACTCGCCGTTATGTTTACGTCCCAATTGGAATAGGTGGCCATACCGGGCAAACGAGGGCAAACGAGCAAGCGCGTCACCTGATGGTAAATGACCAGCGCCGCCCATGGACACCTGCAACACATATAGTGTTACAGTTGCGTTGCCGGCCTTTAAGGAAATAGGAATAGGAAAGTATGGGAAAGGGGGATGCGCCTCCGGGTACCTCTCTCCCCGAACGAAACGCGGCATGAGCCACTTTACGTCGATCTTCCGAGAGGGCGTGGTATTTCACCGGTAGAGCCGGCCCATTCATGCAGCGAACTGCTTGGCTCCACCACTACCATTCAATTTGTTAAGCTTGAATTTCATTACTACACAGACATCAGTTTAGGTTTAGGTACTGTAATTGATTTTTAAAATCAATCATAGTACCTCCACCCGCCACTAGATGTATGGAGGTACTATAATTGACACTTGAAACGCGGCCTTTAGTGTCAACTACATTCCTTTAGAGCTGTATTTGATTGAATGTATTATTTTATTTCTAAAATCCATTGAAGAAATAAATACCTAACATTTATAATTAAGTGTTGTAGAACTGATATTTTTAATATTTTACCAAAACCTGTAAATATGTTCTTAAATACTTTATAAACTCCATGGAGTGAAACCATAGCGCGATTTTAAATTGACGAATAGTGACCTCTATGGCTGAGTCGAATAAAACATTATAATATAATAAACTTCAATCAAGACATGATACACATTTATAGTGATGGTTAAGTAACCTTATAAAAAAACTTTTATTTAATAATCTGTTTATGATCCTCGGTTCAAATAATTTTCATCACTATGTTGCATTCTTATACACAAATTTAAATAAAATATTAGATAGGAACTTAGTTACCATTTCTCATAATCAGTCCCATTTTTAATAGTACCTATATATATATAGTATATATTAGTAATAACTATTCATAGTCTCGGTGGTCCAGTTAAGTAGTCGAGCTCTTCGATTCTGGAGTCCTGGGATCGATTCCGGGCTCACATCAATTTCTCGGATTTTTTTGGTATCTTACTATAGTTAATTTTAGGTACCCTATGGTATTTTTTATGGGATAAAAGGCAAACCTAAGGGCCTCCAGATACCTCTCTCACCGAACGAAACGCGGCATGAGCCAGTTTACGTCAATCTTCTGAGAGGTCGTGGTATTTCACCTGTCGAGCCGGCCTATTCATGCAGTGATTATTTTTCTCTATTTCTGAATCAATTTCTAACCCTTTTTATTTTCCTTCCTACAACACGAAGTTACACTTCCAACGCGCGGCGGGACTCCACGCATTTTTTTTTTCTAGTCAGGAGTCGGAATCCTCATGGACACCCAAACTACATCACGTATGAGGTAATTTGGGTAGTGCCGGACTCTTACCGGCTAAACCTGTCTCCTGCCCTCTATACTTTCTCCATAGACTGAAGGTCCATGCCCTTTTTGGATTAATTTTGATATTATTTGAATTTGAGTGATTTTATAAATTGCCTTTTTATAAATCCTCGTGAAAATGATCTCTGTAAAGAGTTCGAGGCGTCGGGAAATAAATATAAATAATTAAGAAATAAACGCGATATAATCCTGAAAGTTGTTTTGATGAGTGAGATTCGCGAAAGTCTTAGAAATAAATATCTAACTAATTCGGTATTGCAAAATTTTAGTTTGATTTACTGTTATCTTATGTTTGTGATAATAATTCGTTTTCGGTTTAAGTAATAAGTGTAGTAATTTACTCGCGCATTTATGTTTGGATATGTGACGATGAGGTGAGTGAAACAAAGAAAGTGAAATAAGTGGTTAGGTTAAGTTAGTTTTAACCTTGTTTGTGTGATCTCTAATTAATATAATTATAAGACTGTGTTTAATATTATAAATAAATACCTGATGGTCAAAAAAACATGGGTTTTTATTTATTTTATAATTTTTACCAATATGTGTCGTGCATTATTAATAATTACTACTAAAAGTAATAAATTTCGATCGTTTATTCACATTTACCAAAACATAATTTTTCAATTAATCAGATTTACCGTAACATATATATGTATTTAAGTCTGTTTATTATGATTTCAATTATCTTAAAGAATAGAGGCAGTAGCAAATGGTATAGTTATGGAATGTAATATGATTATGAATAGATAATAATGGTATTTGGTATGATGTTGGTTTGACTTATGGTTTGGGGGAGTTATGAATCCATAGTAGATTCAGTCCTCGTATCGATGATACATGAATGGTGGTGTGGAGTTATGTTGGAATATGGAAGGAATAGGTTGATATAATGAAGCATAATATGTTCATTATATTAATTGATGTGATAGGAATGGTATAATTATTTTCAAAGATGCTACACTGTATTTAGTTTAACTTGGATGGATTAATTAAGTATTTTAAAAGAAAATTTGTTGATGATATTATTATAAATAGATTAATTGATATATTGGGATTGGATGTAACTAGGACTATTCGATTATCATATATTGTTATTCGATTAATTTTATTTATTTTAGGGTGTATATCTTATGATTTATTATAGATAATATTTTGTGTGATCTTTCAGATTCTCAAATATGACTTGTGTAATATTTTGTGTGATTTTTCAGGATTTATTGTGTATTTCTGTAACAATTTATGTACACTGATTTGAATGTTTCAGAGACAATGGATTCGTCAAGTGTTAGGTCGGGTAGGTAGGATTTAGGTTAGGTAAATAAAAAAAATATAATATTATTTGTGTAGGGGTCAGGACCCGAACATTGTATTGATAGGAGTTTTTACCTGTGTCAAGCTTTTTGCAGGTTTTTGTTTGGCAACATTTCCTCAAGGAGGTTGGCATACTGCTTGAGCAAATTCCACATATTGAGTAGCAGGTAAATTGATTTTCCTGCTATAGGTAGGGCATCGATAAGTATGTAGGAGCATCATCCTCATTAGAAATTAGGTTAAGTTGGCCGTGATTAAACGCTTAGCAGCTATAATCCAGGCTTCATTGAGGGAAGATGATGTAAACTCTTTGGTATTTTTAGATGTAAACTCTTTGATATTTTTAATACGTGTGTTTCGAAATTTGTATTTGAATTTTTAAAAACATTTTGATTTAAAAAAGATTCGAATGTCAATGAATAAAAAAGAAGATTTAGATGATGACTTTAATGTCGAGAGGTTGTGTAAAATACCAAAAGAGAATAACAAGATTATCATGCGTATCATTGAGAATTAAAATATGAACAGAAGTCTGATGTGGAGCAATGGATAATGGAATAGAAGATTGAATAAAAACAAAAGGTCATGTATAAATTAATTAACTAATATATTCTATGATTTAATCCGTTGGCATTATTATTTGACACACATGCACTGAGCTCCTAAATACCCTAGGAATGAATAACTGAGCTGAGTCATTTTATATAGTGGTTCTCACGTTGGTTCTACCAAATATCATAAAGATTGGGAAGACGAGAGAACGAAGTCGTTACAGTACCATACCTAATGCAAATAATCTTGGTTTAAGACGTTTATTTTATTTGCAATTTTTTCTCTTTATTTTTGCATGCGTAGTATGTCTGGTGATGGTGATAGAAGATCCTCAAAAGCATGACAGTTTTTTACAGACCTCAAAAACGATAAAGCTAGATGCAATTTTTGCCAGAAACAATTTTCATACAAAGGTGGTGGGGCTTATAACCTAATTAGACACACAAAAAGCAAGCATGCTCATGTATTTGTCGCTATACGTGAATGACCGATTGAAAATATAGCTTCTTCTACAACAGATATTCATCATATTACGACAGCTTCAACTAATTCAACTGCACAAGAACTTGATATACACACTGAATCTACTGTTTCAACTTCTGTTATGCATGAATCATCCAATTTCTCATCAGCTACCACAGCCAGCACCGGTCTATTTAAAAAACCTTCAGTAACTAACACCAAACTATCACAATACTTTTACAACCGCTTTCGGCTAAAAAGGCTGAAAATCTGAACGAAATGTTGGTAAAAGTATTTTCAAAAAATTACTTATCCTTCCATCTCATTGAATCTCCTGAGCTCAAAGAATTTATAAAAGAACTAAATCCAGCCAACCAGTTACCTAGTCGTAAGACGTTATCTAATGCATTGATGACAAATGTTTATAATCAGACAAAAGAGAAGGTCAAGTCAGAACTTTATCAAGCAGAATACATGTGTATTACAACTGATGGGTGGACATCTGCCCCTAACGATAATTATTTAGCCGTAACAGTTCATTTTTTTAATCAGCAGGCAGAATTGAAAACTTTTTTGCTAGAATGTGTCCAGTTTCCAGATAGACATACGTCACAAAACCTAGCACAAGAACTTAAAAGAATCACAGATATGTGCGAAATTACCAACAAAATTGTAGCAGCAACGAGTGACAACGCTTTTAATATCAAAGCAGCCATAAAATTGAATAATTGGAAACAAATACCCTGATTTGCTCATACTTTGAACCTTATAGTCCAATCTGCGTTGAAAGAAATTAAAGATATTACTATTAAAATTAAGAACATAGTCGAGGTATTTCGTAGAAGCCCACTTGCATCTGAAAGATTAAAAAATATGCAAAAAAAGCTAGATGAACCTTTATTGAAGCTCAAACAAGACGTTTCCACACGCTGGAACTCCACGTGCGATATGTTTGAAAGGATATGGAAGGTTAAAAATAGTGTCATGTCCACAATTGCTATAGATTATCCAGATACTATAAATATTAATGCTGAAGACATTGAAGTTTTGGAGTCGGCTGTACAAATTCTTTCTTTTTTCAAAGATGTAACTGAAGAGATGAGTTCTGAGAAGAATATTACTATATCAGGGGTAAAATGATACCAAAAATAAAATATATATTATATTTTTCAAAACGTGTTTTTCTTGAGTTGTTATTAACATCGTTTTTTTATTATTTTCAGGTTATAATTATATCAAACTCCCTTAAAAAAAGGTGCCAAAATTTTTTATCTTCGCAACATCCCGACTGTGTGTTAAGAATGGCTCAAGTGCTTTCAGGCGAAATTAACGCAAGGTTTACGGGAATCGAGGAAGATAATGTCTTTGCTGAAAGTACATTATTAGATCCAAGATTTAAAAAATATGGGTTTGAAAATGAATATGCTTATGGGAGAGCCTGTAATAATTTAAAAGCAATGGCGGGGCGAATTCAGATTGAAACCACAAATACCATAGAGCAGCTAACTTCATCGCCGCCCCATAAACGTAAAAACAGCATATGGGATGAATTTGATGCTCAAGTGGGTGAAATAATCAATAATATCAATCCGTCTGCAGGTGGAATCATAGAAGTGGATAAATATCTAGAGGAACCCCTGTTGCCAAGGCACCAAGATCCTGCCAAGTGGTGGTTCACTAAAAAAGAGGCCTACCCTAGGCTTTATAAAGTATTTCTAAAACGGCTTTGCATTGTCCCCACTTCTGTGCCTTCCGAACGCACGTTTAGTAAAGCAGGTCAGGTACTCACAGAACGAAGGAACAGGCTTAGTGGGAAAAAAGTTGCCCAAATTTTATTTTTAAATAGTAATTTGTAATTTATTTTGTCTTTATTATATTTTCATTTTATAATAGTTTGTTTACTTTTTTATTTACAAACTAGCGGCCCGCCCCGTGACGTTGCCCACGGTTTTTTTTCCAAAATACCGACAAAACCATATCGCACAGCGCCATCTAGTCATACAAAATCAAAGATTTTTTATATTACTTGAGGCTTATAATTATACTTTGGATAATTAACACCATAACTATAAATTATAGCCTATTTGCTATTCTGATGTAAGTACAAGTTATATTCTTGTAAAGTTTGAATAAAATCCATTTAGTAGTTTTTGCGTGAAAGAGTATCAAACATATATCCATCCATCCCACATCCATCCTCACAAACTTTCGCGTTTATTTTTAATAGGTATATTAGGTAAGAAATTTTATAATCGTAATCATTTGTTTAGAGTACATAACAGACTACAAACACATAAAATTAATTTTTTAATTTTTTGTACTTGTAAGATTTATAATTTCAAAATATTTGTACTAAACAAACAAATGACATGACAAAAGCACGTCGCGTCTGACATTTGAGGCGCCACGAGGCGCGCATATTTCGTACTATAATAACTTCAACTTCAAATGGTTCAGTACGCCTCGCCTCATTTGAAGTGGGACATTGTACTGGCTCAGGTTAAAAAAGAGGCTACTCTTACAAACTCTTTTTCAAGTCGTGTCCTACTCAACACTATTATGAACAAGATGAGAAATTTTTTATTTCGATAACTACATATATATTTTTTTAAATATAATTTGCATTTTGAATTCATTTTACATAGCGCCATCTAGTACCGAATAAGAAAACTAATTTTAAACAGTTATTTATCATTTCACGCACCTTCAAAAACAACTTATCAAATACAACTATTTATGTTAGTTACCTAAATATATTCCCTAAGAAGCTAACCTTCTTAGACAGAGTTATAGTACATTCACAAGGGACTGATTCGCTCCTTTTAGGAGTAAGGAAATATTTCCACGATAAAAGCAATTAGTTGCTTAGGTTAGAAATAGAGATGGCGCTGTTTATAGTGCATACGAAAATACTTCTAGCGGGTACTACGAACAAAAAAATAATCTTCACAATAGTCATAGCAGAGAGTAAATGATAAGTGAAGTGAATTTTGTATTTAAATTTCATTTGATGAGTATTATTTAATTAAGTTATAGGTAAGCAGTTATTTTTAGTACACTACCACGACATTCCTTCCGCAACCAAATAGAACGAGTCCTCGAGAAAGATTATGTTAGGAGCTCTAAAATGTGAGGTGTGTAATAATCGTGCCTTACGGCGCTCTGTTCTCTCTGCCTACCTGCAAGGGATTTGTCGTGAAGTTATGTATATATGTGTTTTGTATATATAAAAGAGTTGAATTCAGGAACAGATCAAAGAGCGTTGATGTTGTTCAAAGCGCTGTATACTTACATGATATTAAGTTCATTAAACTTAAAGTGTTATCGCCGGTCAAAACAACCAACCAAAATTACCACCTTTGATAAAATGCAAGGTCAATGATAATAGTGATATGCTAATAGAGTTCAACTTCTTATTGCGAAGTCCGGGATTCAAAACATGAGGGACAAAATTGTGCCTGATTAATGACAAAAGACTTTACTATGTAACAAAAAACTGACTTAAAATTTCTGAATGTAAATAAAAAGTCTAATTTATATTCCATTTTATTATATATATATATATATTAAATAACATTACTAAGAGAAACAAACTTCGATAAATAGACCAATTTGGTTGATTAATTTCACCCTGAAGACATTGACATGTCGACGTTCGTTCACCGTGAACGTGCCTCCAAAATTACGTAGATATTATATCCCAATAAATAATGATATGTAATATGATATATATACACTTTCATAGAACATATAACTGTCGATAAAAAAGTCCGCGACGCTATATGTCTAACTATTGTAGTTATCGCACAATAAGTGTTTTTTGAATTTTTAAAAATAATTATAATGAGGTCGTTTTAAAAGTTCTTTATTTTGTACCTTGATATTAACTCTACTCAAAATAAATTACATCAATATAAAGCTAAATTCGATACCTTTCTAGACCTTTTTGAATGATTCAATTCGGACATTTAATTCAAAAGATATCACAAAATACAAAATGTAAGTATTCGTTTCTTAGGCAAAAATTCCGCGCACATATATATGACCGGGAGTACCGCCCGACGCGGTCATGAGCGCCGCTCATAGCTGGCAGGTAATTTTTTTTTATTTTCTTAGACATTTTTTTTGTTTATTTTTGTCCTAATGAGTTTGTAGTATTTAATCGTCTTTTGGGGTATATATATTTTTATTTTGTAATAATTAATAGGTGTTCGATATTTATCGGTCTCTTTCGGTAGTTCGTTCGTGTCGCGACCGTGTGCCGCCAGATGGCGTTTTTCGTAGTAAAAAAAAAATGGCCGCGTTGTCTGAACGGTCTGAACGCTATAGTTTTCGTGTGTAACATATAAATTCGCACGTTGTTTGTTATCGCGTAAAAACTTACTCTGCCTATGACTTTTAGTTAGGCGTCGGTTGTAGTTCTTAGAATCAGTAATCGGGTCATATTTTGGCCACCGTGCCCGGTCTTGGTTTGAATTGGTATTAAGTGTGGTGTGCAAGGATTCGGCTATTCCTCCCGGTCTCGAATCCTCAGGGAAGTATCTACACACATATTTCAGACAATAGACACATCATAACATCACCTACCTATCTATCAGTACACTACATTCCTCAGCTTCCCATGACCAGCATATGCAAGGGTCTGGTGAGTACCTACTCTAAGTTCTTAGTTACTCTCATAGGGCACTATTATCGAACAATTCTGGTAGCAGAGCGTGGTTTAATATATTAAAATATTGGTTTCGTAATAGTTATTGAGTCCTTTGTGAAAATTATTAAAATTATTTGCATCAAAATTAAAATAAGTGGGTAACTTTTTTATCGTATTCAATTGTACTTAATACGTAGTGTTCATATTTTTTTTCTGAATGTAGGTAGTTACTGACTCATTGGAGGAACATTCTCAAGAGTATTCTAGGTACTATTATTCTTGTCGATTGTAATAGGTATTTACATTTATAACTTTATAACTCACGTAACTTGCATAGCGTCTGTTATTTGCGTGTCGTAGGCAGACTACTTTCTTATATCGTTATTGAAATATTTTCGATATTTATTTTATTTATCTTTTGTTATTTGATTATATCGTTTGAAGAACATATACACATAATATATCGTTCAGACCGTCTGTTCGTTCTGAATTATATTATAAAATAATATTTTTGTTACATCGATCTTATTTACTACAACTTGTATCCGAGTGTTTAGCAGTTCGTTTGTAACCGTTTCGTTTATTATTTTTAAATAATGGCACCGACATTGGCAATTGCGGAGGCTAAAGCAAGTTTATCGAATATAGCTCGCTGGCTTGCGTCAGCTGTTTCTTTAGTCGGTCGTGCGGATAGGGTTGCTGCGCTCAAGGACCGTATTGAAAAGGTGCCTATCAAGGTGGATGTCCTGGATTCGGTCTACCGGGTATTGCTGCAGTCGAATGACCCCAAACTAATAGAATACGGTAATTCGGAGTACGACCATTGCATGACGATGGTTGATCAGCTGATGGAAGCAGCGGCCACGGGGCAGGTTAACCAATCACCTGCCCCCTCCATCGTGCTGTCGGATAGTATTTACCATGAGCGTTTGCCGACCTTAAATGTGCCGACCTTTGCGGGTTCTCTTGAACAATGGCCTAGTTTTGTAGCACTTTTTGAAAGCGTAGTACACCGCCGTCGGGACTTGGCGGATTCGCAAAAGTTTGGATATTTACTTACGTGTTTAAAAGATGAGCCTCACTCTTTAGTTAAGCATTTGGAAATTAATGATATTAATTACGGTATAGCTCGGGATTTATTAACCCGTCGTTATCAAAATACGCGACGGATCGCTGATTTACATGTGGCGGCTATTTTAAAAATCCCTCAACTGTCATTGGTTCACCAGTTGCGGTTCGATCTTTTGAACCCCCTCTTAGTCGCTATAAATGCTCTTAAGGGTTTGAACTTCCCCGTAACCGAGTGGTCTTTTATATTATTACATATTATTTTGAATAAGTTACCAGGGGAAATTAGATCTCGTTTTGAACAGTTGCACGGTGGAGACTCGACCTCGGACATACCGACATTTGACTTGTTAGTGGGTTTTTTGGAGGATCAGAGTCGCAAAATAGAAAACTTGCCCACTGTGCCATTGCCGGGGCGTTCGCATCTTATTGATTCGTCCAGGCCCCGTCCACCTCGTCCGCAACTTATGCGAGACGTGGGCCCGGGACGTCCGCCTCGCGTTATGGCCGTCGAGCGACCAGGTAGGTGTGGGGTGTGTTATGGGGGAAATCACACACCCTTAGAGTGTACTCAGTTTCTGAGAGCTAGTGTGTCACGAAGACGTTTTCTCGCCCGTAGGTTAGGGCGTTGTTATACTTGTTTGGGGTCACATATGGCCAATGTATGTGATGACAAGCAACCGTGTCGGCATTGTGGTGGGCCTCACCACACACTCCTCTGTCAGCCGAACCGGACTGGCAATCAAGGTGGGTTGTTACCGGCTCACACGGGCGGGGGTTCGAATCGACACCACTCACCTTCGTCTCCCGTGCGTCGTCAGGCCTCATCGTCTTTTTCACAGCAGATTATAGGGACGGTGGTCGCGCCTCATAGGTATTCACATGGTGGTGCACCGTCCGCTCAAGTTAATATCGCGGAGCGGGCACACATAAACGAGTACAGGCCATTCTCGCCACCTACGTCTGAGCGCCCTCGCGTTACTCGTGAGTTGCGAGCGGGCAGCAGTGTCCATGGTTCGGCGATGAGGTCGCGCGCTAATCGGCTGCCGCCGGTGCCCGAGTGGGACTCGTATGACCATATGACCTTCGGTCCACCTCAAGAACAGCGGCAACGGGAATCCTGGAGTCAGCAGTCGCCAGGGCGTGCCGATTTATGTTGACTCGCAGCAGCAGTCTCGCCAACCACATCCCCTCCAGCGACTATTGTCTTACCCACCGCGCAGGTTATGGTGCACTCACCTCGCGGAACTGGGTTAGTGGCACGGGCTATTTTGGACTCCGGTGCTCAGGGGTCTCTCATGTCATTTTGGTTGGCGAGGCGTCTCCGTTTAAGGATGTCCTCACGGAGTCAGGAAATTATTGGAGTAGGTGGAGTTCCGGTGGACAACGTAGTAGGTAAGGTGTCGTTCTCCTTCTCTTCCTTATTCCACCCTAGTATAAAATATAATTTAAGTGCTGTTGTTTTGAGGAACGTCTTAGGTAATCATCCTCAGGTTTCTTTATCACCGGAGGTACGGCGTCTTACATCCGGTTTAACATTAGCCGACTCTCATTTCCACCTACCTAGACCTGTGGAGCTCTTACTGGGAGCAGATGTCATCGGTCTACTGAAACTGGACAGAACTATCTTACTTCAGTCGGGAGGTTTAGTCGCGATTCCAACAAACTTGGGATCTGTCATTATGGGTCCAGTATATTCCCACGCCTTTCAGGTTTCGGATACCACGTTGCAGGTAGGACTCTCTCTCGCTGATTCTCTTCAGCGTTTTTGGGAAGTTGAGGAGCCCCCTGCTGCGTCCCGGAATCGACCAGTCGATGACGAATGTGAGTCATATTTCTTGGCAAATACTGGTCGTTTTGCTACAGGTAGATTTTTTACTCGATTGCCCTTTCTGGATCCCCGTCCACGTCTAGGTAACTCCTGGACTGTAGCCGAAAGGAGGTTACTGTCTATGGAGCGCCGGATGTGTCGTGATAACGAATTCCGCATAAAGTACACAGAATTCATGAGAGAATACAAGGAGCTGGGCCACATGACGCTGTCACAGTTCAAGTGGAAAGACCATGAGCATTATTTCATTCCTCATCACGCCGTGTTCAAGAATGGTAAGATTCGGGTGGTGTTTGATGGTTCGTCACCTTCATCGTCAGGTGTCTCTTTAAATGATTGCTTGATGTCAGGTCCCAAGCTTCAAGTGGATATTGCGGATATTTTAACTGGTTTTCGTCGCCATCGGGTTGTTTTTGTAGCCGACATTAAAATGATGTTCCGTCAGGTAGTAATCCACCCTGATGATAGGCGTTTCCAGCTGATACTCTGGAGAGAGAATCCTAATTGTCAACTGCAAGTATACGAATTGAATACAAACACTTACGGCTTGAGGTCCAGCCCGTTCATTGCAATCCGTTCCTTGTTGCATTTAGCCGATCGCGAACGTCTGCGATTTCCGCGCGCAGCCGCCGTCTTCCCCTCAGACGTATATGTCGACGATATTTGCACAGGTGCCTCGTCGGTGGAAGAGGCGTTGGTGTTGAAGGATGAGTTGATAGGGCTGCTTAAGGCTGGTGGCTACGAGCTAAGGAAATGGATATCTAACTCTCCAGATGTCTTGGAGGGTTTGCCGCCAGAACACCAGCAGGAACCTCATCTTTTTCGGAATCCTGACAATCCGGACTCCATCGCAGTACTAGGAGTTCAGTATCGGCCAGCTCAGGATATATTCACTTATTCGGTTGAGCCATCAGAGCCAATGAAACGGTGGACTAAACGCTTGGTTTTATCCACGGTCGCACGTATATTTGATCCAAATGGTTGGGTAACTCCTGTGGTTTTTTGGGCTAAATGTTTCTTGCAGGAGTTGTGGATCTCTGGTCTCGATTGGGATAGTCCTTTGACAGGAGATTTGCTGTCCTATTGGCTACGGTTTTATGCGACACTCGCAGACCTTCAGCATATCTATTTACCTCGTTCTATTCTACCCATCAGTTGCTGTCGAGCCAGTCTTCATGGGTTCTCGGATGCATCGGAGTATGGTTATGCGGCTGTTGTTTATCTTCGCACCGTTGATAGTAGCGGTCAAGTCCATGTTCGGTTAGTCGTAGGAAAAAGTAAGGTTGCGCCCTTGCGCACCAAATTAACAATTCCTAAGTTAGAGTTGTCAGGAGCAGCTTTGCTCACTCGTCTTCTGAGTCATGTCATTACCAACACCTTAGGGAAATGGATTAAATTTGATTCGGTAACAGCTTGGACTGATAGTCAAATTGTCTTATCATGGCTTAAGGCTTCTCTTCATGCCTTGGAAACCTTCGTGGCCAATCGCGTATCTCAAATACGATCGTCAACGGTTTCAATGGATTGGCGTCATGTACCAGGTCCGATCAACCCAGCCGATTGTGCATCACGTGGGCTGATTGCTTCACAAATCATCAATCATCCCTTATGGTGGGGACCAGATTGGCTGGCCTCTTCTGAAGATATGTGGCCTGCCCCAATGACAGAGTGTGTCGATCCTCTTCCAGGTTTAAGGGTACTCGCTGCTGAGATAGCTGAAGAGGGATCACCGGATCCGATGCTTAACCGATTTAGTACTCTCGGCAAGCTCATTGCTGTGACCGGTTGGATAAGAAGATTTCTTCACAACTGTCGAAATCGGTCACAGCCAGTAGTTTCCTCAGTCTTATCTCCTCAAGAACGCCATGATGCCCTCCTCACTTGCGTTAGGATTGTGCAAGTTCAGTCGTTTGGTAAGGAAATCAAACTTCTCCGTCAGGAGAAGCAACAGCTGCGAGGTAGTCTTGTTCGTCTTAATTTGTTTCTTGACGAGTCTGAATTGTTGCGAGTAGGGGGCCGACTGCGTAATTCAGAATTATCTTACGGGGCTCGACATCCCCTTTTATTGCCGAAGCACGGTCATTTTGTTGAGCTGCTTATCAAGGACCGCCATGTTCGAAATTGTCATGCTGGATTGAATGCATTACTGGCTTGTCTGCAGCGTGACTTTTGGATTTTGTCTGCCAGGCGAGCGGCTCGGAGTGTCATATTTAAATGTATTCCGTGTTATAGATTGAAAGGCACATTGACTCAACCCCTAATGGGTGACTTACCATCGGATCGGGTCAGACCCGCTCGGCCCTTTGTCAATGTTGGCATAGATTTTGCGGGTCCATTTTCGGTTAAAACATCAAGTGTTCGTAATGCCAGACATGTTAAGGCTTATTTGTGCGTATTTGTGTGTTTGTTTTCAAAGGCTGTGCACTTGGAACTCGTTTCAGCTCTATCCACCGAGGCCCTTATTGCATGTCTGTCACGGTTTGTTAGTCGGCGCGGATTGCCTCATTTGATCCGTTCAGATTGTGGAACAAATTTTAAGGGTGCAGACCGATACTTGAAGGAAGTCGTTCAATTCTTATCTGATAATCACACCTACATCGGCTCGGAGTTGTCCAAACGTGGTGTGACTTGGATTTTTGATCCTCCCGGCTATCCTTCGTGGGGCGGAATATTCGAAGCTGCCGTCAAGGTCGCCAAGGTCCATCTCCGCCGTGTGATTGGGGAAACGATCCTCACCTTTGAGGAGTTGCAGACAGTATTTTGTAAGGTCGAAGCGGTCCTGAACTCGCGCCCTCTTTGTCCTATTTCGTCTGACCCCAGTGACCTGGAACCCTTAACTCCAGGTCACTTCTTAATTGGCAGTCCCCTGACTTCCTTGCCAGAGTATCCGTTTGTTGATGTCGCTGCCAATCGATTGTCGCGTTTTGAGCTGCTCCAGCAAATTACGCAATCATTCCACCGTCGGTGGTCCTTGGAGTATTTACATTTGCTGCAGCAACGGGTTAAATGGACAGATAAAACTAACCCACCGCGTGTAGGCGATCTTGTCCTCTTAAAGGAATCGAAGTTACCTCCTTTGCAATGAAGGCTCGGTCGGATACTTCAATTATTTCCCGGGTCGGATGGTATTCCTCGAGTCTCTGAAGTTAAGGTTGGAGATTCAGTTTTGAAGCGGGCTGTCGCGACTCTCTCCCGCTTACCGATTGATTAACCTCCGTTAGAATGCCTTCATCCAGACACGGTCTGGCTGGGGCGGGGGACTGTTCGATATTTATCGGTCTCTTTCGGTAGTTCGTTCGTGTCGCGACCGTGTGCCGCCAGATGGCGTTTTTCGTAGTAAAAAAAAAATGGCCGCGTTGTCTGAACGGTCTGAACGCTATAGTTTTCGTGTGTAACATATAAATTCGCACGTTGTTTGTTATCGCGTAAAAACTTACTCTGCCTATGACTTTTAGTTAGGCGTCGGTTGTAGTTCTTAGAATCAGTAATCGGGTCATATTTGGGCCACCGTGCCCGGTCTTGGTTTGAATTGGTATTAAGTGTGGTGTGCAAGGATTCGGCTATTCCTCCCGGTCTCGAATCCTCAGGGAAGTATCTACACACATATTTCAGACAATAGACACATCATAACATCACCTACCTATCTATCAGTACACTATATTCCTCAGCTTCCCATGACCAGCATATGCAAGGGTCTGGTGAGTACCTACTCTAAGTTCTTAGTTACTCTCATAGGGCACTATTATCGAACAATAGGTGATGTGAACATGTAACATCTGTGACCCCGTGTCTATTTAGCAACATAGATTAGAATTTGATCTATTTAAGAGTATAATAAACGGGAAATAACGCGACACGTTTACGTAAACAAATACTTACTTTTATTATTAGCTTTACGTGTCGGCCTGGTTGCACTAGCAGTAGTCACAAGCAGACAGACAATTTGTTTACCTAAATGTGTCGCGTTATTTTTCGTTCAATATATACTAGCAGACCGCGCGAACTTCGTACCGCCATATTTTATACATTTTCCACTAAAAAGATTATTGCCGCGATCATATTAATACCCCAAAGCTTTCCTCATAAATTCTCTAACACTTTTTTTTTCAACTCAAGTTCCTGACATACATACATACGACTTAACGCCAGATCCCTTGCGGGGTAGGTAGAGAGTACAAAACGCCATAAGGCACGATTATTACACACCTTACATGCTTAGCTGTTGATATTAGCGACTAAATGGCTGCATAAATGGGCCGGCTCGACCGGTGAAATACCAGGACCTCTCAGAAGATCGACGTAAAGTGGCTCATGGCGCGTTTCGTTCGGTGAGAGAGGTACCCGGAGGCCCACCCCCCCTTCCCCATCCTTCTCCCTCAAAGATCGGCAACGCAACGGTAACACAATAAGTGTTGCCGGTGTCCATGGGCAGCGCAGGTTGCTTACCATCACGTGACATGTTTGCTCCTTTGCCCTCCAATCCCATAAAAAAAATATTATTAACTTCAATCAATAGCAATACCAGGGACTTCGTCAGAAGTTTTTAAACTATAATTAAAGATAATAGTTAAAACTATAATTAAAGATAATAATTAAAACTATAATTAAAGATTTGAAGGAAAAACGTATAGATATTACATCGCAAAAGAGTATAAACTGTACTGGCACTAAATTCCTCCAGCTCTTAGTTTTTAAAAACATGTTACGCATTTAGCTTTTAGCTTTTTATAAGCTTTTATTTACCTTGCACTGTATGTATGTATGTATGTATGTATGTATGTAAGTATGTATGTTCGGTGGAATCTTGTAACTCAATTTTGAAGTAGATACCTTCAACCGATTGAGCTGAAATTTTGTATACACGTTTACTTTGGATGACAATGCATGATATAATGTATGACATTATTCTATATCCAATATGGCGGACGTCCCAAGATGGCGGAATGGATATTTTTAATGCATTTCTGCAATATGGGTATCAAATGAAAGGGTTTGTTGAGTGTAATTCAAAATATAATATGACGTCATTCTAAATCCAATATGGTGGAATATCCAAGATGAAGGAATATATATTTTAAGCTTTCGTACAATATGGGTATCAAATGAAAGGGCTCATTGGGAAAACTAAAAAAATAATGTGACGTCATTCTAAATCCAATATGGCGGATAATCCAAGATAGAGGAACAGTTTTTTTTAATGCATTTCTACAATATGGGTATCAAATGAAAGGGCTTGTTAATAGTAGCTCGAAAAATAATGTGACGTCATTCTAAATCCAATATAGTGGAATAAATATATGCGTTTCTACTATATGCGTATCAAATGGCCCTCTCATTAAAGAGTTATATGAGAACTTCAAAAACTATGTCTCGGTGGTTCAGTAAACTAGCCCGCTTCTGAATCAGGAAGTCTTGGGTTCGAATTTGGCCTCACACCAATGTCTTTCGAAATTTCTCTCGAAAGTCATGTGTGATAAATCTTTTTGACTGACCACTTTGTGCTCGCTGTATGGCAACAGTGGTAGAGCCCAGCAATTCACTGTATGAATGGGATGGCTCGACCGGTGAAATACCACAACCAGCTCACGGCGTGTTTCTTTAGGTGAGAGAGGTACCCGGAGGCCTACTCCCCTTTCCCATCCCTTCCTACTCCCATATCCTATATCCTACTCCCTTAAAGATAAGATAATACGATAAGATAAGACGTAAACATAGCGGCGAGTCGAGGCTTAATAGATGCTGCCTACACCTTCGGGTAGAAAAAGGAGTCGAGCTATGTTATGTTATTAATTAATGTTATAAACAAATTAGATTGTGTATAAATATTATATATATCATAGGGTTTTCAATATGAGCGGCTAGATACTAGTGGCCTGCTTGTTTGGGCAGTGTCAGTCAATCTGTTGTTTACTATTCAGTCACTGATGCCAAATCACCATGTCAAGATACAGGGTTAAGCGGCGCGTCCAAATTTATAATCAAAATGAGTTAGTGCTAACATTGAGAACCTTACGACCACTTTACGGCTGAGGCGGTAGTCCATCACAGTCGACGGCTTTCCGTTGACCTATGTTTTAATAGTTAACAGTGTTTTAATTGTGGTCAGCCACGCAATCTGCTGCATGAATGAGCCGGTTCGACCGGTGTAATGCCATGCCCTTTCAGGATACCGACGTAAATTGGACAGGATTTAATAACTTTAACATGATTGCTACACTAACGGACTTTAATGTTGTTATAGGTATTATTAGAATTAAACACAGTGGATGGTGGGAACGAACTATAACTTTTATTACAACTCACTCCTATGTTACACTCAGGTCAGCAAGTATAAAGTACTGATTAAAACAACAGATGGCGTTACACATCACAAGTAGTTAAACATATTTTGTTATTAAACAACAGTCCCACATAACAAAATTAAGTTGCAAAATCAACAAATAAGTAACAAAAAAATTTGTTTACTTAGGCTCGAAACTCTTTGCTGCTGGTCAAGCATACGCGGCCTTAAGTAGAGAAAAGACTTTAGGAGGTCTCCTCATTTAAGAGTTGGACTGTTCGAAATTAACTGGCAAATTACCTTGTAACAATGATGCTTTGAATGAGATGAAGAGACTGAGAAACTTACCCATCGATAACTAAAAACTTGAAAATAATTTAAAGAAAAAAACTTTTTTAAAGAAGCTTTTATTTAAACGCTCTAAAAAGAATAAAATAATTTTAACCTTATACATTTTAACTATCAACTTATAACCTTATTATATACAATTTATGTGATAATAAAAGCTTGTCGCTATGTTCAACCCAACCCTTCCCCCCTCCTCTTCCCATCCCAATTCCAACCCCTTCCATTTCCCATGGAAAGGGCCGGCAACGGAACTGTACCACTATATGGGTGTCCATATATATGTTATAAACCAAAAAAATATATTTGGATAATGCGATCCGTCACAGTAATCATTAAATCTGAAAAAATATTTCCAGATGGTTATGGATAGCCACTGATAGGTAATTAAACATAGCGACAAGCTTTTATTATCACATAAATTGTATATAATAAGGTTATAAGTTGATAGTTAAAATGTATAAGGTTAAAATTATTTTATTCTTTTTAGAGCGTTTAAATAAAAGCTTCTTTAAAAAAGTTTTTTTCTTTAAATTATTACAATTATTCTTTATTTGTACAAAACGTGGCAAGAGCTTTTAAAGTATACTAATCTGTCTCCAGTATACAAAAATAACTTTTACTTTTCATTTAAAATACTCTTTAGTTTTAGTGACAGTTAATGTATTCAATTTATCTGTGTTACAGAATAAACAATAATAATGAATGAAAATAAAGAGAGATATAGAGGGAAGAGCAACGGACAGAAAGAAAAGGCAGGCAACGGCGAGAGAAAAAAGGAGATCGATAAGGAACAAGACGATGGGGAGTTTGTAATACGTGAATCTCCACTCACAGACCTCATTGAATCATCTTTGCATCTGAGAGCGATATACCATATTTTTGTCGTTATCCTGCTGATACTCTTCTGTGACACCCTCATATTCGACTTCATAGACCGTGGAAAGTAAGTAAACATGATTATTTTTTCGAGAATAATTTAAATAATTTCCTAAAATCTTTCAGTCTACTAAAATAATCGAAATAGTTAGAATATAAAATTGTATTTTCTAATATAAAATCTATTGTCTCGGTTGTTGAAAGTGATTTCGTGAAAAGTGACGGATAAAAGTAACATGAAACTTGTGTAGCGCGCTCTATTTGATTTGACTAATGAGGCAAGCGTGGTGACTCTGAGATGGTGCCAACTCATTTCGGTGAGGTTGGTAACACCTCTAGCAGCCAACATATTTAATTGTTATTTGAATAAGCAGTTACTTCATAAGTGATCTGGATAATATATTAGAAGTCAATCGTTTTGTTACTACAAATTGTTTTTCTTACATTATGAAATATACCTTTTGTTTTATTAAAATAGCTTATTTTTACTAAATTCATTTTGATAAATGTACATACGATTCATACATCTCTTTTATTACAAAATGTGTCTGTCTGTTATTGGCGTTTGCTGCTTACAATTTATCACCTGTAACGAAGGCATTCCTAGTACTTTCCGCGCTGAATTTATAATCAAATCTCAGCCTAATTAATTTATCTGTATCGTAAGATTTAAAAATACAAACAATCGCTATTGAAGTTTCTTGAATATTTTTTTTTTATAACTTCCCGCCTTTTATACGCGAATGTGTAGGCAAAATCTATTACCGTACACCGTATGTATTTATCTCACATAATATCCGAAAAAAAGTAAGTGGGTTTGGAGGACCTAGTAGCCGAGAACCGATCCCACAACTTCTTGATTCAAAAGCCTGAGCTCGACCAATGGACCACTGAGGCTGTTGAATATTGTATTCTCAAATAATATAATAAAACCCTGAGGTCTGGCTGAAAAAAAAAACGCTGTATATAAAAATTATAGCGCGATTACGGGACATTGTTCAAAATATATGCTCCGGGGAATTTAAATTTCAGATGTCAGATTCTTATCTGCCTCTTTCCGACAGTGATTTAATGGTGTTATTTTTTTTTGCTTTGCGTCTGCATTGTTTTGAACGAAATGTTTTACGCCACTGAAATTTTTTTGAAAGAATAAAAATTTTTTTGATATTAATTACTATTATATATTCCGTGTATCATTTGTGTATACCTGAGATGTTCTGGAGGTCTTGCAGAGGTGCCAAGTCGATTGGCGATACGTCCAGGTGTTAAAAAGTATGTATGACGCTGCAGACGCTGTATACAGAACCAGCAGTCTGAACCAATTCCAAGGCATAGAGGAGTAAGGCAAGGTTACGTTATTTTCCTCCACCTAACGCAACTAGGTCTTTTCGGAAATTATGTGAGATAAATATGTATGGAATACGGCAATAGGTTCTATCATACCACTCGGGACATAAAAATTCAGTGCGTCGAGGCTTAACAGCCGCTGCCTACACATACGGGTAAAAAAGGGGTAAAGTTACAGATAAAATATTTTTAAAAATGTATGATGTTTTCATAATTATCATTGTAATCACTAAAAACGACTGAATCTCTTCTCGACCTTATCTTCATCTCTTCAACTGAGCATGTTGTCACCCATGGTCAATGCTCAGCTGATGCCTTTTCCTATCACGATCTCATTTATCTTTCATATAAAATCCGCCCACCCAAGGCTAATCGTAGAATTTTATTGCAACGTAATTTTGGTGGCATGGACCATGGTACCCTTCGCAGGGATGCGAGCAGTATTGACTGGAAACCTTTAATAGAGGCAAACAGCATCGACAATAAAGTGAACATATTTAACGAAAGTCTGCTGAATTTATACGATGTTCATGCGCCTATTCGCTCAATAAAAATTAAGCATCTACCTTCTCCATGGCTTACTAAGGAAATAAAAGGCTTTATGAAACTGAAGAATGCTGCCAAGAGTCGTTACAAGCACCGGCCTACAGCCATTAACTTGGAAAAATATATAGCTGCGAGGAATCACTGCAATAAGATGTGTAGGAATGCACAACGCCAACATATCCACGCCTCCGTTGAGAACGGAGAACCAGCCAGGGTCTGGAAATTTCTAAAATCTTTAGGTGTTGTAAGGGCACGTAATAACGATACTCCTACTGACCTTAACATTGATTCTCTCAATCTACATTTCTCTTCTTCACCCGACTTTAATGGGGCTAGCAAAACTAACACTCTTAAACATCTTTCTTCTCTTCCAACACATGATTTTTCTCCATTTGAATTTCTACAATTTGCTGATTGTGATGTTAGGAAGAGCATACTCGCGATTTCATCAAATGCGGTTGGGAGTGACTGTGTCAGTCGAAATATGATCATTCCTATCCTTGACGAAATATTACCAATAATTAGTCACATCCTTAACCAATCCATTTCCTCAGGCATCTTTCCAACAGTTTGGAAACAAGCCCAAATCATCCCACTTCCAAAAAAAACTCAACCTCTATCTTTCTCTGATTACCGTCCTATCTCCATTCTTCCGTTTCTATCTAAAGTTCTGGAACGACTAGTTCATTCCCAACTCAGTACCTTTCTTACCCAAAATCTTCTTCTAAATCCCTTCCAGTCTGGCTTTCGTACTGGGCACAGTACTACCACCGCATTGGCGAATATTACTGATGATATTCGGTTATGCATGGATTGCGGAAATCTTACAGTCTTATCTCTCCTTGACTTCAGTAATGCTTTTAATACTGTGGATTTCCTGATCCTGCTGGGTATACTACGCTCTCTTAACATATCTCCAACTGCAATTGCTTGGTTTCATAGTTACCTGTTTGGACGCCGGCAACGTGTACGAATTGATGACAGATATTCCGATTGGGCTAGCACTACTGCCGGTGTACCACAGGGTGGCGTTCTCTCCCCACTTCTATTCGCAATTTTTATAAATTCAATATCTAGAAACCTAACTTCTTCCTACCATCTTTATGCAGACGATTTGCAGATATATACCCAGGCTCCACTAAATACCTTATGGCAGGCGGTGATGACTATGAATACAGACCTGGAGCGAATTTGCGATTGGAGCAATAATTATGGCCTTAGCGTAAATCCTCTAAAAACCCAACTAATAATTATCAGCAGTTCCAGGATGCTCGCTAAGATAAACTGGTCAACACTGCCTCAAGTTAATTTTAACGGCACCATCTTACCAATAACCACTAAAGTTAAAAATCTGGGGGTTTGCATCGATAGTACGCTATCGTGGGTACCTCAAATGCAAGAGGTAAGCAGAAAACTGTTTGCTTCTGCAGCATCCTTGCGCAGGATACAAAATTTCTTGCCTACTGCCACTAAAATTGCACTTGCACAGTCTCTTCTCCTGCCTATACTCGATTATGCCGATGTCAGCTATCTGAATCTCACTGAAGCACAACTTGATAAACTTGAGCGACTCCAAAATGTTTGTATAAGATTCATATTTGGTCTTCGAAAATATGATCACATTTCAGAATTTCGTAAAAAACCTAAGTGGCTTCCTGTTCGTTTTCGCCGGAATATTCATGTTCTCACGTTGTTATTTAACGTTCTATTTAATTCTACTTCTCCTAGTTATCTCAAGGAACGTTTCCAGTTCTTACATGACACACATTCGAAATACCTGAGGTCATCGGAAAATTTGAGATTAGCTGTACCAAAGCATTCCACGCATTTTTATGGTTTATCTTTTTCCGTGCAAGCTGTGTTGCTGTGGAATGCACTACCAGAAAATATAAGAAAAGCTCAGACTGTTACCTCGTTTAAGTCACAGCTTACGCAGTATTATTTAACATTACAATAGTCTATCATTAGTATTTGTTTATTTATGTATGTTTTTATTTATATACTTATTTAATATATTTATTTATTTATGGTATGTATGTTATATTTATTTTGATTATATGATATGTTTGTTGTATATATGTAGTATTTAATCTGATATTGCAAATATGTATGTTTTTGATTTGTGATACTTTTATTTCGTATTAATTTAATTTTTAATGCTTTACCCGTCTTCCTTGCATATATCTCCTCATAAAGGTTGCCTGGAAGAGATTGCTGTAAGCGATAAGGCCGCCGTTTGTGCTCCTAGCTATAAGACTTTTCTATACAAATTGTTTTTTAAAAGATGTAATGTTTATGGTGTGCAAATAAAGAGTATTATTATTATTATTAAAAACGACTGAATATTTAAGTATTCATGCAATTATTTCAGGATAAATGTGGGTCTGAATGCTGTGGTGTATGGCTTTGGTGACATATCACGCGGATTTAAGTTGTGGATGTACGACCAGTTGGTGGCTTTAGGATTTTATCCTCTCTTATTAATATATGCATCGCTTGGAAAATTAACGAGGAAATACGCAGGTAATTAATAATTTTAAATTTTTTATTTTTTTATTTTTTTTAATGTTTTACTGGGCAGCACTTGACCTCGTTTCACCTGATGGTAAGTGACGACGAGGCCGATGATGGTGAAGCGTAGTAGTTAGTAGCCTATTCACTCTCCTTTTGAAGAGGCCTATGTCATAGTTAACGGGGAACACCGAAGCAGGTAGTTTGTTCCATTCACCAGCCGTGCGGATGATGAAAGAAGACCCAAAGCGCTTAGTTCGTACAGGTGGAATTTCAACAACGTACGGGTGTAGACGGTAAGTACGTCGGGTGGTTCGCCGATAGAATGGGGATGGAGGTATCAAGTTGTGTAACTCTTGCGCACACTCACCAGAGTGTAGCCTATAGAATACCGAGAGGCTGGCCACCTTCCGCCTGTGCTCGAGGCTTTGCAGATCATTGTCGACCATCACAGGATCGCCAATTAATGTTTTAGCCCGCCTCTCCATAGAATCCAGCAACGATAGGTGACATTTGGCAGCACCAGCCCAAATGTGACTACAGTATTCCACGCAAGACCGGACTTGAGCTTTGTACAGTGTTAGAAGCTGTCCTGGCGTGAAATGCTGCTTCACCTTCGCAAGAATTCCAAGCTTCCTTGCTGCTATCCCTGCTTTGGACTCAATGAACCGCCCGAAGTTAAGGTTCTGAGATATTTCAACACCCTATAACTGTAGGTGGTCGGAGTATTCCCCGGAAAGTAGGAGCCAAGGTGAAAGGGCTCCTTTTGGCAGTGATAAGACACATTTGAGTTTTGGAAGCATTGAAGCTCACAAGATTGGCATCGCCCCAATCGGAGACTGCCTTGAGTGTGAGATTCATTCGCTCTACCAAGGCCTCGCGCTCAATCCGTACCTGCTCCTGACTGGCCCGAGCTCCCAATTCGTACATATCAACGATGGTGGTATCGTCCGCATATCCATAAATACCGGATTTAAGCAGGTCGTTGATATGTATTAAAAAGAGAGTGCAGATAGTACTGACCCCTGAGGAACACCAGCGTTGGTCGACAAAGGCTCTGATGCACAGCCGTCGACTATTATTTAATTATTATTTAAAATACCGTCATTATTATTTAATTATATTGTCGCTCAATGGCTTAGTAGTTAGTGCATCTATTTCCTATAGACAGTTCCTAGTTTGAACCCATAATGTAAAGTTCCATAAGTGTGATATAATCTCTCTGAATTATTCTCTTAATCTATGGTATCCGATATTACGTTTGTCTTGAAGAGGCATTACTTCAACCTGGTCACACCTTCAGATATTAAAAGTTTGAGGTATAGAACAGGTGACAGAACCTATGGCCCTACACGGACACAATTCTGTCAGTTATCAATATTTTTCCTACAACTTCCAAAAAGACCTAGATGTGAGCCCGTAATCGATCCCACTTTTTACTTTAGAAGCTCAGTTTCTAGACCACCGAGACCTTAAACATTATTCAGTATCGTATTATTAGTATAATTAATTATAACATAACATAACAAAACTTCACGCCTTTTTCTACCCGAAGGTGTAGGCAGTGGCTGTTAAGTCTCGACCTGTCGCTATGTTTACGTCCTAAATGCCATACTGCCCACAAAGTTTTCAGTTATTGATATTTATCAAAAATAACTTTCGAAATTAATTTCGAAAAATCATTGGTGTGAGCCAGGATTCGAACCCACGACCTCTTGATTCAGAAGCGGGATGCTCGAACACTGGACCGAGTCCTAAGAACCTGATGACCTAGAAACTATTTCTTCATTAAATTATTTCGTTCTACAACAATACAATTCGACATATTCCAAAGCTTGTCGTCCTTGGTATATATCTATGTTTCAATCACGTTTCACTTGGAGATACCCTCCCCAGAGTAAGTTGGGCGAAATTGAGTTTTGAAAGATTCATAGTGCTGTGAATTTGATCAAGATTTTCGGGTAGACTCTGAAGTTTTCAGTAGTTAAAATCACTATAATAATAGACGTTTACTCATGTAAATTAATCAGATACTAATTTATAATATTGAAACAAATTTTTATGGATTATATCGCGTTTATTTAGAACTTATTTTCTATTTATTTCCCGACGTTTCTAATTTTCTAAAATCTATGAAAAAAATGGATACTAATTTACATATAGCTTTTTTTTAGTTAGTTAGGATATAACTGGAATTCTAAAACCTCAGATGGGTATATATACTTATATATAGATAGTGCGAAAACGACACGACAAATGCAAAAATAGTAAATATTTACAACGCCACTGTAAATTTACATATAAAATTGTAATCGGCTGGGTAGTGTGGAGGTCAAGCACCCCGTTTCTGAACCAAGAACTCGTAGCTTTGAATCCTGGTTCACACTAATAACTTTCCGGTAGTTGTGTGATAAATACCGATGACTTACAAAATATCGATTGTTTGATCGATTGAACATTGTGCTGGAAAATGAAATTTTTATTATAATATCTTATTGACTTTAACTTTGTACTCGTATAGCATACAATTTTGTAGTTCGTTTGCAATATAGTTTTCATTTATGTAGAACCAGAATTTCAATTTAAAAATCTGGTTTAATCATGATTTTAGCACAGAAATATTAACACACACTCATAACATTAAAACAATTTTTTAGGATTATATCGCGTTTATTTATTACTTAGGGGGTCATGTCAAGAGCGTGCACGTCGCGACCCCTGCCGTCCCAGTGGGACGCAATCTTGACCAAAGCAAACTCAGCCGGACGGACTGCTAGGGCGTGCCCCGGAAGCGACGGGCACCGATTAGCCCCCGTCGGTGCAGCTGCATGCGGCGAAGGGGGCCGCCACCCTTCACGCAACGCCAATCCTGGCGGGACGAGGAGAGGGGAGTGCCGTATAGGCACGTGGAATGTTAGAGGTAGCATGGCAAGAAAGATGAATGAGATGATGGATGTATTAAATGAGAGATGCCTGGATGCCTTATGTTTGACGGAGACAAAGCGGAGGGGGAGTGAGACCGAGGACCTCCCCGGTGGCATGGTAGCCCTATGGTCCGGAGTGGACCCAGACGTCCGTGCCAGTGGGGGTGTTGGAGTCGTTCTCTCCTCCCGCTTTGCTTCCGGAGTGAAAGATTATGAGTTGGTAGGCCCAAGACATCTTTGGGTTCGAATAAAACTGGGGATCACGCGAGTTTTCCTGGTCGCAGCTTATGCTCCCGTTAGCTCCGCGGATCCCCGCGAACTCGAGGAGTTTTGGGAAACTGTTAGGGATATTCTGGATCTGGTTGAGGGAAATGAAAGGATAATTCTGTGTGGTGATCTTAATGGGTGGGTCGGAACCAAGCGAGACGGCCTGGAGGCTGTCCTTGGTCCGAATGGTGACAAGAGAGTGAATGATGCTGGTAAGCCGATATTGGACGTATGCCTGGAACGGAACCTCCTTGTGTCTAACACATTATTCCGTCATAAAGATATTCACACGTATACGTGGAGACGGAATGAGCAAAAGAGTATGATAGATTTGATTTTGATAGATAGTCGTCTCCGAAATACTCTAAGGGATACAAGAGCCTACAGAGGCCCCACTCTTGATACGGACCACTACCTGGTGGTAAGCCGTTTCGTGGGCCTTTTCAAGAAGTGGAGACACTGGCGAGTGCGTACCCATTTCGGAGAGCTTGAAAGGATAAAATGTGAGAAATTAGAAGATGAAAGTGTACGGAGTATGTATGTAGGCCTAGTCAGTAAAAGACTCAATGAGACGAGTCTTTCTGACCTAGGTGTTGAAGAATGCTGGGAAAGAATGAAAGAAAGTATAGTGAATAGTGCAAAAGAAGTATGTGGTAGTGCAAAGAGGCATAAGATTCTGAGAGGTGACGCCTGGTGGGACGCGGATGTGAAATCCAGCGTCGAAAGAAAGAAAAAAGCATGGTTGGATTATGTCTCAAGTTTGAATCAGAATGATAGTATGACAGAGAAAAAGTATGAGAGCTACCGCCGCTGCAGGAATGTTACCAAAGCCTTAGTGAAAGAGAAGCGTGAAAGACTTGTTGCGAATGAAGAAGTGAGGTTGACGGAGAACTTCGAGGCGAATAACAAACTCTTCTGGAGGGAAGTTAGAAAGTCTCGGGGTTCTTCGTCAACATCCAGAATGGACAAAATTATGTCTAAGACTGGTGACATTCTTGCAAACCCAAGCGATGTATTGGGCAGGTGGAGTGAGTATTTTAGGGAAATGTACGAGTATGTTCCGGATGTGGGCGCCGCGAGTGAGCCTACGGCTGACACCGCTGCGCCAGCATCTGATGAGGACATTACTATGGAAGAGATTGAATGGTCGATACGAAGTATGAAAAATGGTAAGGCAGCTGGAATTGATATGATGTCTGCTGAAATGATCAAACACGGTGGAACCTGTGTCCGGGACGCTTTCCTGACCTTGAGCAATCTGTGCTGGAGGTCGGGTAAGGTTCCCATGGACTGGAGGCGCGCTGTCATCGTGCCCTTGTATAAAGGTAAGGGATCACGTATGCAGTGCGCCAGTTACAGGGCCATCAGTTTGATCAGTTTAGCAGCAAAAGTGTATGGGAAAATTATTGAAAGGAGAATGAGGGTGATATCTGATGGAGTGTTGTGGGAGGCTCAGGGTGGTTTTAGAAGCGGACGAGGGTGCATGGATCAGATTTTTTCTCTCCGCAACATCGTGGAGAAACAACTGGCTGTTAACCGGAAGGTTTTCTGCGGTTTTGTGGATCTGGAAAAAGCGTTTGACAGAGTGTTACGAAAGGATCTGTGGGATATACTCCCGGGCTACGGGGTGAGCGGAGCACTGCTGCGCGCTGTGCAGTCCACTTATGAGGGCTGCACAGCGTGTGTGCGTGTTGACGGCGGCTTGTCCCCCTGGTTTGACGTCAATATCGGCGTCAGACAGGGTTGCATGCTGTCCGCTCGACTGTTCATCCTGAACCTGGACAGTTGTCTCCAGAGAATGAGATCGATGGATGTAGGGATGCGAATGGGTGACCTAGTTGTGAGCTGCCTGCTTTACGCAGATGACGCCGTGCTTCCAGCCGAATCGCCGTCGAACCTGCAAACACTAATCACTACTATGAAAGATGATTGCATGATTAAAGGCTTGCAGTTGAATGCGACGAAAACGAAAGTTATGGTGTTTGAAAGGGAGGAATCCAGAACAGATGCAAGGATAATGGTTGATGATGTAGTGCTGGAACAGGTGAATGAAATTGTATATCTTGGATGCGCTTTTAGCAGAGATGGAAGGTACACCGCGGATGTAGAAAGACGAGTGGCGATAGGAAATAGCGTAAACGGAGTGTTGGGCAGATTCCTGGGCGCAAAAAATATCAGCAGAAAGGCCCAGTTAGCAATCCACAATGCAGTCCTGATCCCAACACTAACTTATGGAAGCGAGAGCTGGGTATGGCAGAGTGTGCATGAAAGTAGAATAAACGCGGTAGAAATGAGGGCTCTACGCAAAATCTGCGGAGTGACTCTCGCTGACCGCGTAGAAAACAAGGTTGTAAGGAAGGAAGTTGGTTTGAAAGAGAGTGTCGGTGTAAAAGTAAGAAAGGGCATGCTCCGATGGTTCGGACATGTAGAAAGAATGGTTGACGCAAGACTGACTAAGCAGATATACAATGCAAAAGCGGACGGATGTAGGAGTCGAGGACGGCCAAGACACACATTCCAATACCAAGTAGAACGTGTTCTGGAGGAAGGTGATGTTAAGAGCCTCAAAAACCGACGCGCGTGCATGAAAAGAGTTATGAAAGTCAACGAAGCGAGTGAGGTGTGTAAGAATCGTGCCCTATGGCGCTCTGTTCCCTCTGCCTACCCTGCAAGGGATTTGGCGTGAAGTTATGTATGTGTACTGTATGTATGTATTTATTACTTATTTTATTTATTTCCCGACGTTTCGAACTCTTTACAGAGATCATTTTCACGAGTGATGAACAAAAAGAAGAAAAATAAGTAATAAATAAACGCGATATAATCCTAAAAAGTTGTTTTAATGTTACAGAAATATTATTTCGTAAACCGTAAGTTCTCCGAAATTATTCATGATAGGTTTCCCTGAAATGATAAATAAATATACAAATATTATATTTTAATCATATATGAAACGAAATATAGTTAAATCTAGATAGTGGTACTTTATTTATGTTTTTCTACAAGTGTCATGTCACAATTTGTACTCGCCAAGGTCTGTTCATGATATCTATATAACGTCAACAAATAATAAAGGCCGTTGCTAGTCGTCCGCTAAGCGGATGAATAAACGAAGTGTCTAGCCGTTCGATAATCGGATGAATAAAATAATTTAATCGTCCGACAAATTTATTCATTGACATAAAATCAAATTATTATTTTTTCATTATTATTATTTATTCTCCTACCGATACTAACACCGAAATCGGTGTTATTGGTACCTTTTGGTCTCCCTTTTCTTTTAATCGCAGGTTGACGACAATGTTGGACAATATCTCGATGAATTAAGAAACCTATATTGCAATATTTTCAATTTTTTCGTTCTTGGTGTACTTTCAGTCGTTACTGTTGTTAGTTTTTGTATGATCGTTTTTATTTATCGCTGAGATGTCAAAAATTAAAAAAAAAAAAGCTAACTAACCTAACTTTTTTTTGGAAAAATTTAATACTGTAAAATTTAACACGGCTTCTGATCCGAAGGTCCGGGTTTGTTAGTTTTTGTATGATCGTTTTTATTTATCGCTGAGATGTTGTCAAAAATTAAAAAAAAAAACCTAACTAACCTAACTTTTTTTTGGAAAAATTTAATACTGTAAAATTTAACACGGCTTCTGATCCGAAGGTTCGGGTTAGTTTAGTATTTATTTATTTAGTTTGTAGTTTCTGCCTACACCTTCGGGTAACAAAGGCGTGAAGTTATGTTATGTTATTTTTAAAAAGTTGTTTTTAATGATATTTTTTTTATGAATACCTACATGCATTACATACATTATTTTTAACAAAAAAGTAGACGTACACGCGTGTTATTTTTAAATTTACGGACGACTAACTCTATGCTAATCATCCGATTATCGGACGACTAGACACTTCGAATAATAAAATTATTGTTATCTAAATAGACGGGGGCACAAGTTTAGATTTTAAATCAATAAATAAATCTTTATCATCCTTATTATTCAAGCAGTTTCGCTCGTACGGCATTTCTAGTGACGAAAATTAGCAGACATTTATTTGTGTATTCGTACAAAACTTCACTGATTAATGAAAATTTCACGATTAACTGTGAAGTATTTTCCGACACCCACGATGTTTTAAAATTTAACTCTATCAGGGTTTGGAGTCTGTGTTGTAAGTTAATATTTGTTCTATATAGTGGTTGAGGTCTATTAGCTAGACCAAGCCCAATATGAAAAAAATTAAGTTTACAGTAATTTCGTAGTAATAACACTAAAACAAATTCATGCTTCTCTTTGGGAATAGACAGAAAGCACTCAGTTCCACAAGAAACATTTTTTACGTATCTGACTCGATATTTTGATTGCCCCAAGACTAAATTAAGATCTAGATGAAATCAAATTTAAATACAAACACCCGGAAAACAAACAGCAAATGAAAGTGAAATCATAACCTTCATACTAACTAAAATATAAATAGGTTCAGTCAGAATTAAGCATAACTTCGGGAAACGTCATATAGGTACACGTGTATTAACACGCAAAAAAAAAAGTAAAATATGTCACGCCACACAAAATCGCCCGGCTTACACTTTCACAGGATCAATCGTGGAAATTTCTGTAATCATTAAATCTCCGTTCAACCCCTCAATTTGCCGCCATTCAAAGTTTTTCTGCGATAGGTAGGTGGTATATCTTGGAAATGTCAATTTCTATTTTTTCCAACACACATATATTTTGCGATGCCGAGAACGTTGATCCTTTAAATATGACATTTCCCGAGATTATTATTGAAAACGTATACCTATTATATAGATATGTTACGAGGTGTATTACGTTGAAGAAAAGGATTCGTCATAAGAGTGCACTTTATTATATTCACGGACTGACTTCTCTCAAAATGATATATATATATAATAAAATTGTTAGACAGTTGAAACTGTACATTGAATTATTTTTTTTGTATACTTGGGACATTATCTACAATCAATACCGAACAGGAAAATATGTTTTTGTCTGTTTATCTGTATGTTAGTTAAGGATAAACTCTACAAATACTGCATGCTTTTACGTCTAATTTTGCATAAATCTAGCCAAGAGGTCGGGTCAATACAAAGGCTAAATATTATCACTCTATCAATAATTGGGGGTGAGTAATGAACCCTTATAATGGCACAGGCACAGTTTGCTGCTTTATGGCGTCTACGCGAACGAAGTAGCGGGCAACAGCTAGTATTCTATAAATTTAATGGTGAAATAAAACTTAAAAATAACTACGGGGTGAGCGGCGAACTGCTGCGCGCTGTGCAGTCCACATAGGAGGGCTGCACAGCGTGTGTGCGTGTTGACGGCGGCTTGTCCTCCTGGTTTGACGTTGTCTCCAGAGAGTGAGATCGATGGATGTAGGGATGCGAATGGGTGACCTAGTTGTGAGCTGCCTGCTTTACGCAGATGACGCCTTGCTTCTAGCCGAATCGCCGTCGGACCTGCAAACACTAGTCACTACTATGAAAGATGATTGCATGATTAAAGGCTTGCAGTTGAATGCGACCAAAACGAAAGTTATGGTGTTTGAAAGGGAGGAATCCAGAACGGATGCAAGGATAACGGTTGATGATGTAGTCCTGGAACAGGTGAATGAAATTTTATATCTTGGATGCGCTTTTAGAAGGACGGAAGGTACACCGCGGATGTAGAAAGACGAGTGGCGATAGGAAATAGCGTAAATGGAGCGTTGGGCAGATTCCTGGGCGCAAAAAACATTAGCAGAAAAGCCCAGCTAGCAATCCACAATGCAGTCCTGAACCAACGCTAACTTATGGAAGCGAGAGCTGGGTATGGCAGAGTGTGCATGAAAGTAGAATAAACGCGGTAGAAATGAGGGCACTGCGTAAAATCTGCGGATAAACTATAAAATGTATGAAAAAACCACTAGCCTTATTGAAAGTTTATCCCGGTATATTGATATCATCTTAACTGGTCATTAATAGTTCACACTTGTATTGTTTTTTTATCACTTGCTTTTTAGGGCTTTTAAGTCAAGAACCAGTAAGATTTATAATAGTACTAATACTCTTGATGCAATCATATAATCTCGCTTTTATTATAACTCGATAAATGTCGTTTAAAAATCAATATTCTCAATAAAAATTTGCTATTTATATTTTAATTATTGTCAAAGCGCTTTACCTCGACATTATTTGATTAGGCTTTTATAATTTCTGACTAAAACAAACAAGAGAGCGTACCTAATTGTATAAAGTATTCATCACCAAGACTTATAATTATAATATTTTGGAAAGTTTTAATTAGATACCTTGTCTACTGTTTGATCAATGATGAGGTGCCATTATAAAATTTATTCGTAATTTATAAAGTTTTGTATCGAAAATGTTTTGAACTTTAGTTTCTTTGGGTTTATATTGAAGGCTGTTGCTGTTGCTTATTGTGTTATTTTTGTGAGAGAGTCCATTGAAAATATTTTTCATTATCATTACATAGTATAAAATAAAGTCGCTTTCTGTTGTCTATGTCTATGATCTATCTATGATATGATCTTTGAAACTACGCAACAAATTTTTTAACAGATCGAGGGTGTCAACGGTGTTTTTTTGTTTCTATACTACATGTATAATGTCTTAAGAAAAAGTTATAATCTTCGAGATTAAGGACTGTACCGGTACCGTCCGCCAATTGAACTTAATAAAATCCACAATTTTCTTATTTATTTATTTTGGGGCGAGACAAGGTTCGTTGGATCGTTGTTATAAAAAAATATATAGAATACCCGCTACGATTTTTTTTACTTTTATACGAAGCTTATGGTACATTTTGTCGCTCTCCTTATAAATAACATCTAATATATAAAATTATCGAGTCTAGATGTGCGTAATTGAACTCCTCCGAAACGGCTTGACCGATTCTCATGAAATTTTGTGTGCGTATTGGGTAGGTCTGAGAATAGGACAACATCTATTTTTCATCCCCCTAAATCACAAGGGTAGCCCACCCCTCAATTTTTTTTTTAATTTTCGACATATTTCTGTTTCTTATTTTTTTTATAAAACGGGATACAAAAATACATGCAACCCTAAATTTTCAACCCCCTACGATCAACCCCTATTTTTTAAATTTTATTTTTCGGCAAGACAACGTTTGCTGGGTCAGCTAGTATTTTAATAAATGTAGCGGTCGTTTAAAAAGTTTAGAAGAAATATAAGGTTCTTTGTTCGGAAATTCGCATTTCCAACGACTAATTGCAGCTGGAAATAATAGTTGGAAATGCGAATTTCCATGGTAGCGCGTAAGCTGGCTGGAATAAAGAGCTCATAATAGGCCCACAGTACCGAATTGTGGATAGTTACTCTTATCATAGTTCGTTTATATAGTAGTCTCGGTGGTCCAGTGGTAGAGCACACGGCTTTTGATCTAGAGGTCTGGATGCGAATCCAGACACTGGCTCACATCAATGACTTTTCGAAATTGTTTTCGGAAGTTAAGCGTGATAAATATCGATTACTGAAAACTTTGTTCCCGGTATGGCAATAGGTTCGTCACCTATTCCATTTGGGATGTAAACACGTCGGTAAAGCTAGAAAGGTCAAGTCAGCAGAATCACTTGTTTTATATCTCAAAATTTAGTGCTCATTTAGTGCTAATTTAGTGCTGATAACAGATATTTAGTGCTGTGATAGGGGGACTGAAAATGAGAACACTGCTAACTTTTCATTAAGCTAGCAGTGTACCATTCGTCTCAGTCTGTCTCAGTCGGCAGAATCACTCGTTTTATATCTCAAAATTTAGTGCTCATTTAGTGCTAATTTAGTGCTTATAACAGATATTTGGTGCTGTGATAGGGGGACTGAAAATGAGAACACTGCTAACTTTTCATTAAGCTAGCAGTGTACTATTCGTCTCAGTCTGTCTCAGTCGGCAGAATCACTCGTTTTATATCTCAAAATTTAGTGCTCATTTAGTGCTAATTTAGTGCTTATAACAGATATTTGGTGCTGTGATAGGGGGACTGAAAATGAGAACACTGCTAACTTTTCATTTAGCTAGCAGTGTACCATTCGTCTCAGTCTGTCTTAGTCGGCAGAATCACTCGTTTTATATCTCAAAATTTAGTGCTCATTTAGTGCTAATTTAGTGCTTATAACAGATATTTGGTGCTGTGATAGGGGGACTGAAAATGAGAACACTGCTAACTTTTCATTAAGCTAGCAGTGTAGCATTCGTCTCAGTCCGTCTCAGTCGACAGAATCACTCGTTTTATATCTTAAAATTAAGTGCTCATTTAGTGCTAATTTAGTGCTGATAACAGATATTTGGAGCTGTGATAGGGGGACTGAAAATGAGAACACTGCTAACTTTTCATTAAGCTAGCAGTGTACCATTCGTCTCAGTCTGTCTCAGTCGGCAGAATCACTCGTTTTATATCTCAAAATTTAGTGCTCATTTAGTGCTAATTTAGTGCTTATAACAGATACTTGGTGCTGTGATAGGGGGACTGAAAATTTGAACACTGCTAACTTTTCATTAAGCTAGCAGTGTACCATTCGTCTCAGTCTGTCTCAGTCGGCAGAATCACTCGTTTTATATCTCAAAATTTAGTGCTCATTTAGTGCTAATTTAGTGCTTATAACAGATATTTGGTGCTGTGATAGGGGGACTGAAAATGAGAACACTGCTAACTTTTCATTAAGCTGGCAGTGTACCATTCGTCTCAGTCTGTCTCAGTCGGCAGAATCACTCGTTTTATATCTCAAAATTTAGTGTTCATTTAGTGCTTATTTAGTGCCGATAACAGATATTTGGTGCTGTGATAGGGGGACTGAAAATGAGAACACTGCTAACTTTTCATTAAGCTAGCAGTGTACCATTCGTGACCGCGCTATGATACAGTTGGAGCGAGAGGCACATCAGCTAATAATTTAGTGCTCGATTAGTGCTGCCTGTACAAGCAAACAGATTTTTCAAAAAAACATTTTTTCAATTTTTAAGTATAGATAACTGCTGACATAACGATACGAGCAATCATAGTGCTGAAAGATGACTTTAAAATCGGCATAGGTGAAATTGAAAAGAGTTACTAATTAGTGCTAAATTAATGCTACCGGTGAACCCAGAAACATTTTTAGGAAAATCAATTTTCAACTGCCCGCTAGAAAAATCGAAGATTTTCAATAATCGAAAAGTTATAGGCATTATTCTGTATTGCAAATATCGAGTTTTCATCAGATCTCAACGTTATAAGATCACAGGAAACGACCCTGACTGCCCTAGCGATGTAGCCGCTGTGTGTGTGTGTTAAAAAATTTTTTTTTTTCAAATCATTAACTGCTAGTATAACGACGCCAGCAGTCTTAAAAGCTAGAAGAAGACTCTAAAACGGGAACTAATGGAATTAAAAGACGTCACCATTTAGTCTTCAATTAGTGCTGCCAGTACGGTAAAAAAAAATTAAAAATATTTTTGGTTTTTCAAATCAACTACTGCTAGTATAACGACGCTAGCAGCCTTAAGAGCAAGAAGAAGACTCGAAAACGGAAACTAATGTAATCAAATGACGTCAACATTTAGTGCTCAATTAGTGCTGTCAGTACAGCAAAAGATTAAAAAAAAATTAGAAAAACGGTTCACCCTAAAGTCCATCCCTGCAACTTCCCGCTAATTCGATTTCTGGGCGCTTAAAATTCTATTTATGACATTTTAAAGATTTTTGAGCTCAAAATATAATTTATGTGATATTTTGAGCTCACTGAGTTCAAAGAAATATTTCTATGCATTTGAGCTCTCCCAGCTCAAAAGTCTGATAGAAGTTTCATAGAACACTATTTTTGGAATTTTCAAACCGCAATAACTTTTGAATGGATCAATCAATTTTCACGCGGTTGGCGGCATTCGACACAGTTTTATCATCCTCATAAGTTATAAAATAACTTTCATAAGGTTTTCATTGATCGAACCAAAAATTTCGGAGTAATCCCGAAAAAACTTTTTCGGTTTTCTTTCGTTCACGATATCTCTCGAACGAATTAAACGATTTTGACCGGATTAGCAACGATCGGCGTGGTTTTTCAAGCTTAAGGGCGGATTAGTTTTTAAAGTTGATCGATAGAGCCGTTTAAAAGATATTCCAAAAAAACCACTTTAAAAAATGATTTTTTTTCTTATTTTTTTAAGATTTTTCAAGATTTCTTAAAGTCTATCGGTCCGAATCGGTTCAAATTCTGAGAAATACTAAGTTCGAGGGAACTCTTTAGAACGCCGTTTAGTTCGTTCCGATCGGTACAGTCGTTCAAAAGTTATAAGCGAATTACATACACACACACACACACTTCATTAAAATTTACCTGCTACCCGCACCAATTGTGATTTAGATACTTAGTAACAAATTAACTCGATTATTTTACGCGCGCGTGCACACGCACACGGGGTGAAAACAATAACTTCCAGATTTTTGAACATCTGAGATTTTTAGCGGGAAGTTAAAAAGATGAGAAAGAGCACTAAATTTTGAGATATAAAACGAGTGATTCTGCCGACTAAGACTGAGACTGAGACGAAGGGTACACTGCTAGCTTAATGAAAAGTTAGCAGTGTTCTCATTTTCAGTCCCCCTATCACAGCTCCAAATATCTGTTATCAGCACTAAATTAGCACTAAATGAGCACTAAATTTTGAGATATAAAACGAGTGATTCTGTCGACTGAGACAGACTGAGACAAATGGTACACTGCTAGCTTAATGAAAACTTAGCAGTGTTCTCATTTTCAGTCCCCCTATCACAGCACCAAATATCTGTTATAAGCACTAAATTAGCACTAAATGAGCAGTAAATTTTGAGATATAAAACGAGTGATTCTGCCGACTGAGACTGAGACTGAGACGAATGGTACACTGCTAGCTTAATGAAAAGTTAGCAGTGTTCTCATTTTCAGTCCCCCTATCACAGCTCCAAATATCTGTTATCAGCACTAAATTAGCACTAAATGAGCACTAAATTTTGAGATATAAAACGAGTGATTCTGTCGACTGAGACAGACTGAGACAAATGGTACACTGCTAGCTTAATGAAAACTTAGCAGTGTTCTCATTTTCAGTCCCCCTATCACAGCACCAAATATCTGTTATAAGCACTAAATTAGCACTAAATGAGCAGTAAATTTTGAGATATAAAACGAGTGATTCTGCCGACTGAGACAGACTGAGACGAATGGTACACTGCTAGCTTAATGAAAAGTTAGCAGTGTTCTCATTTTCAGTCCTCCTATCACAGCACCAAATATCTGTTATAAGCACTAAATGAGCACTAAATTTTGAGATATAAAACGAGTGATTCTGCCGACTGAGACAGACTGAGACGAATGGTACACTGCTAGCTTAATGAAAAGTTAGCAGTGTTCTCATTTTCAGTCCCCCTATCACAGCACCAAATATCTGTTATCAGCACTAAATTAGCACTAAATGAGCACTAAATTTAGAGATATAAAACGAATGAATCTGCCGACTGAGTCAGACTGAGACGAATGGTACACTGCTAGCTTAATGAAAAGTTAGCAGTGTTCTCATTTTCAGTCCCCCTATCACAGCACTAAATATCTGTTATCAGCACTAAATTAGCACTAAATGAGCACTAAATTTTGAGATATAAAACAAGTGATTCTGCTGACTTGACCTTTCTAGCTTTACAGACGTGATGTAAACATAACGGCGAGACGAGGCTTAGCAGCCGTTGCCTACACCTTCGGGTAACAAAAGGCGTGAAGTTATGTTTTATTTAATCTTATCATCACTAATAACTAGAACATTACAATCTAATCGTATCTACTCAATATATCTAATTGAACATTATAACTAGTTTATTATTAATTGAGATGGTTTATTATGTGTTAAGAATATCAGGAACTTCTAATTATATTTGTTATTGAAACAGAAAATTTAAAATTAAACGTCATCCACGATACTATTAAGAGCATGTTTCATATTCACGGATTAATGATTAGAATCTTGGTTGCTTGTGAACACCTCTTATTAACTGCTATATAGAGCCTCATCTGTAGCTCCAATCTATCTTTGGTCTTTAGAATTTTTAGTCTATTTTGTTACCAGATATCTATTTATAAAAAACCTGTTATATTATAATTCTTTGTAAATCTTTGTGCCAATTTTTTGTGTGCCGGCTTTTAAGCCTGGACTCTCCGAATTTTCACATTGCAAATGGTATAAGTGGCGAAACCTATTGCCATACACCGGACCCAAAGTTGTCAGTCATCGATATTTATCACACATAACAGCCAAATGGGATTCCGAGAAGCCACTGGTGTGAGCCCAAATTCGATCCCACAACATCTTGTTTCAGAAGAGGTGTGCTGGAGCTTCAGACCATCGAGACATTACATGACAACATCTTTGCTTTCACTTGTCTTCTTAATTTTTTTTATGGGATAGGAGGGCAAACGAGCAAGTGGGTGACCTGATGGAAAGTAACTTCTCACCGCCTATGAACACCATGATGCCTTGCGGTCTTTTAAGGGAGTAGGAGGGGAAAGGAAGGGTAGAGGGGATCAGGCCTCCTGATACTTCTCTCACCGAACGAAACGTGGCATGGGACACTTCATCCCGATATTCCGAGAGGTACTGGTATTTCACCGGTCTAGTCGGCCCATTCTAATTATTGTTGATATATTTTTTTCTCTCTGCCTTCTTATTTCATACAATTTGCACAATAAGTCTACATAGGCAGTGGCGTAGCTACCAAGGGGCTAGGCGGGGCAGAGCCCCGGGGCCCTCAAGCTCAGGGGCCCTCGATCGAATCCTTACCAGAAATCTGAATTTAACTGAGCTTTCGGAAATTGCTCCCATTTTCAAAACAAATAAGACAGTTTGTAACCCCACTTTAATCATGACAAGTCTGTTAAGAGAAATTCGAAAATTATAGGGAATTCCCACTTATCAATCGACGTAGTGCGTTATGTCAGGGGTCTGTCTCTGTCCATAATTGACGAAAATATCGATGAACAGACATAAAAACAAAATACATAAAGACGAATTGATGACCTCCTCCTGTTTTCGAAGTCGGTTAATAAGTTGAAGCATTCAGATTCGTGAAAAAAGAAGCGCTTCATAGATTTCGCTCACAACCTGACCTGCAGGAGAAATGAGTGGACTACGTCTACCGAAACAGGATGGACACAAGGAAGGAAATCTTGTGCGGGGTTCCGCAGGGGTCCGTTCTAGGGACAACAGATTTTGTTGTTTTTTTTTTATAGTGAACGACCCTCCAACCTGTAAGTTGGTTCACTTTGGCCACACCCTAACAGAAGTCAAGTGTGGCACTAAAGTGTAGGACTTGCCGCCACTAGCATCTCTTGATAAGATGATTTCCGTTCTAGGGAATGTGACGGTCTTCCGTACCAGTTTGTCCGCGACACTTAGTGCCAGCTGCTACGCCGACAATGCATGCCGACGCATGTTTGCCAAATTGGGGGTGTCGATCGTCGCTAGGCGGATCCGCAGGGTAGGTCTGGAGAAAGCGCCTCACTAATGTGATACGCTGTGGTTTCACCGCCTCCCTCGAGGAGGTGAACCACTAGCCTCGCAGATAATGGTGAGTGACATGACTGACCTAGTCGGTGTCTCCCTGGACTACCGCTAGAGCTTCCATTAGCATTTCGAAAGACTGGCCCCCGAGCATGACGGGTGGCGGGCGCACTGCACCGCCTGTTGCCCAACGAAGGACTGGGAGAGGGAGCTCGCCGCATCTACGGTGGTGGCGTGCTATCTGTGGCCTTTTGTAGGGTCCCCGTTTGGTGTCGCTACCTCTCGAAGGCCTGACGACTGCTGAGGAGGCTGCAGCGGACATCGGCCATCAGGGTCCACTGTCCAGGGTCGGGCGAGGCTACCAGACGATCTCGTTCGAGGTGGCGATGGTGTCCCCCCCACCCCTTAAAAATTATGACTGAAATGTACGCTGGTCCTCCAGGGCTGCGTTGGTGAGTCTCCCAAAGATTCCCCGCTCCCGAAGAATGACCCGCTGGGACGGCGGTAAGGTGGCACAGCTTTTGCATGGTGGTCCAGTGGGCTGAAACGTTGCCGGACTACCCGGACGCCGGGGAATGCCGCCGTAGGTTTTTAGTTGCTAACCAAGTATTAGAGTGCAGAGAAGTACTTATAGGAAGCCCTACACTACCTCCTGCCGTCCCCAGGCAGGGGGTGTGCGTAATACATTTACTCGCGTAAAAAAATGTTGGCAGTGTTGTCAATCTGACGGATGGTGAACAGTAGAACTTCTTGAAGTCGGTTTAGCGTTTTTTTAAAGTACCTAATTATATTTTTCTTACCTGCCCTGCTGTGCACAAAAAAGCTCTATTTAAGCTCTTTTCTCCAAAAGCTTAGAGTTTTTAAAGTATTAGTACCTAATTTTCATAATTTTATTTGATAAACCTTATCAGTTTACATAGCAGTGGGGCCCCATTTTTTATTTGCCCCAGGGCCTTTGGTTACCTAGCTACGCCACTGTACATAGGAATACCAATATTATCGCTTATAATAGTAGTAGTAGTAGTAGTAGTAATAGTAGTAGTAGTATCGTAATAAGTAAGCATATTTTTAAGACTCTTCTATTTCTTTTTTTAAGTCTTGATATAAAGTTCTTTATTTAAAGTACACACTACATATTTAATGTATTCTATCTCCATTACAAAAGAATGCTTTTTGCGTGTATTTAATAAGACATTAATTTTGTTTTAGTATTACGCCCTGCAATGGTTGTACTCGGTTTGGCTGGAGTAATAGCCACTCAACTCGCATTAACCGTGGTGCCAGTGTACGAACTTTTCCGAAAACATCTAGCCGTGGCCTCATCTGTAACGGTAACTTGTGAAATGGTAAGTGTGTTCATATTTATTATTATGTTTAGTTACTTGAAAATTATTCACTTAGCAGGTGTTACGTTTTAATGGCGTTGCCATTTTTACGTTTTAATGGCAGGGCTTGATACAGCTGGTAAGGTGTAATTTACATAAAATAAACTATTATCTTTTTTAAGTAATATTTGCAAGTAATTCTTGTAGGTACTTTTATTTTTTTCATCTTGTCTCGATGACTTGGAGCTTTGGCATTTCGCTTTAAAATAAATAAGGCTAAGATTTGTATCCTGGGTGACGCCATTTGCTCTTTCTACACGCTGTGTACACTTGCGGTTATAAGAGGCGTGAAGCTATAATTACATATTACATTTTTATAATAACATAGTATAAAATAAAGTTGATTTCCGCTGTCTGTCCCCTTATATACTGATCTTTGAAACTACGCAACGGATTTAGATGCGGTTTTTTTTATTAGACAGACTGACACCCACTCACACGGTTGTTTTTAGGAACAAATCATGAATAATGTAGTAAAAAATCAACAGTAAACGCTGTAAAAATTACGTTTGATGCGGAACAAAGTTCGCCGGGTCAACTAGTAAAAATATATATTTATATGGTATATTTATATGGTCTATTATATTACAAAACAATAACTACCATTACAGACTAAACAGTACATAATATTACAATTTGAAACAATGTCACACTCCATCTTCATTTTGATATATTATTTACCCAATATATGTACAGCGATATCTAGGTCATAAATGAAATTGTGTTCGTACAACAGTTTCGGTGCCAAACTAGGACGTACACAACTTGACATGGGGTTCTAGGTTCGTTATAACTTATAACCGGTCCAATATACGTTATGATATACTGATAGAAATAACTCTTGAATAATATGTATCTATTCTGTTCTATCAGCAATACCGAAAGAAGAATTCATTTCCTCGCCCAATAATTTACTAGTTAATGTAAAACAAAAGTTTCTTCCAACTGTCTGTAGTAGTAATTAGATCCTGAAAAAGTCTTAAAGATCATATTTAAGCATTTATTCCCTCAACTTAATTCCTTTTTGAATATCGTAATGAAGTCATTAAAATAGGTTGATTAGTTTCCTAATCATCATTTGCCTTTTGAGGTCCACTGCTGGACAGGCCTCCCCCATAGAGCGCCACAACTGCCGGTCCGTCCACTCATGGGGGGTTTTTGCCATAATCGCCACGATTGGCAGGCGGGTCGGCGATCGCAGTAGGCTGTATTTTGTTGAGAGAGAATGCTGCTGCCCATTCTTCCAGCCTTTTCCCTTAGTCGCCTTTTACGCCACCCACGGGAAGAGATGGGGTGGCGGTATTCTAAGCCGGCGCCACACAGCCTAATAATGATTTTAATTTATAATTTTAGTATCGCAGTATAACAGTAGTTAATAATGTACAATACAATAGGCTGGTATTAATCTAATTACCTGACCTTAATAAGCATCATTGTTTATTAATGGTTAAGCTTAATAAAGTATGTGACAAGATGCTTAACTGGATAAACTCACAACACCAGGCTGTTTCCTTGTAATATTCCCCCAGAAATAACAAATAAGACAAATGAGAAAAAAATATCAACTTCGGAAAGCTTCATCACTTATTGTTGCCAAAATATAATTCAAAACATAATAAAAGATACATATCTTTTGAAGATATGAAGAAGTTTATGTATAAGTTATTGAAATGATTAAATTATTCAAAATATAATATCAAAAAATTAGGAAAACGAGGTCAAAAAAAATTAGATGCCAAAATCATCTATTGGTGCATTTTACTATGTGGAAGATGAACCACCAACCCAAAACATACCCAAGGAGAGTTGACGTCAGGCGGCCGGTCTTTAAACCACGGATATAACTTTAACAACATGGATAGTTGGAAAGGAAGACATGTTGTGCCGACCCCACTTAGAGTGGGATAAGGGTAGGAAAATGATAATCCGAAGATAAAGATTTTGATAATATGCACAAGCAATATATAACTATCCTTGTGGTACATCAACATATGGTTTTAACAGTGGTAGAGCCAAGCAGTTCGCTGCATGAATGGGCCGGCTCGACCGGTGAAATACCACGACCTCTCAGAAGATCGACGTAAAGTGGCTCATGCCGCGTTTCGTTCGGTGAGAGAGGTACCCGGAGGCCCACCCCCTTTCCCCATCCTTTCCTTTCCCCTATCCCCTAAAGGTCGGCAACGCAACAGTACCACTATATGTGTTGCTGGTGTCCATGGGCGGCGTTGGTTGCTTACCATCAGGTGACATGCCTGCTCGTTTGCCCTCCTATCCCATAAAAAAAAAATATCAGAAACTGTCAACTACGAAATCTAAGGCTTGATTCCATGATCTGTAAGCTATTTATAGCACTTAGCTCGGAGCATGTTTCACTTAAGTGTTATGTTTATGAAACAATATATCATAACTTCACGCCTTTTTCTACCGGAAAATATAGGCAGCGGCTGTTAAGCACTGATTCGCCGAATCGTTGTGTTACATCCCAAATGGAATACGCGGCGAACCTATTGCCATACATCATCATCATCAGCCTATTGCAGTCCACTGCTGGACGTGGGCCTCTCCCAATGTGCGCCACAACATCCGATTCTCTGCCTTCCGCATCCAGTCTTTTCCAGCAGCCTTTCTGAGGTCGTCTGACCATCGGGCTGGTGGGCGTCCTACGCTACGTTTACCAAGACGCGGTCTCCACTCTTGCCATACACCGGGCACAATATTGTTAGCCATCGATAATTATCACACATAATTTCCGAAAACAGTTTAGAGAAATCATATGTGTGAGTTCGGAATTGATTCCACGACTTCTGAATGAGAAGTGGGGAGTTCGACCATTGGATCAGAATTATGCATATGGCGGGCAAATTTGTGAACAACAACAAATAATAATAAATAAACAATAAATTGTATTTGTAACAATATATAAATCACACTATAATGTTGAATCTGGTTTATGCAAGAACATGTCTGTGAAACTTTCAGTGCGCAAACAAACAAGCTCCTTATTATTTACACAAAGTTACCTCTGTATTTATATGCCGTAAATAATCTCTATTAAAGGAATTCGAAACAATAATTTATCATTAATAGTCTATTGTAGATACATATTTTGTATTACAAAATATGTATTGTATTATATGTATTACAAAATATGTACCTATCTCCGTTTGTGGGTGGCAAAGCTCGTATGATTATGACCAAATGAGCGAAATGCCGTAACAAAAGTGGATAATTGCTATGAACCAGAATTTGAACTGTCGAAAATCAACTATCTAAGTATGTGACCAACTGATTGATGAACTCAAAGCCAAAAGTTGAAATTGTGGACAGCTAAAATTTGGAAAGTTCCAATGATATAAGATTTTTCGGATTTGTATACTCTAAGGAACTGAAAAATGGCGGCCAAAATTTTGTGACAAAACGTCACTAATTGGTCCAATCTTCAATTTTTTTTTTGCAAACAAATGCTTTTAGCTGTTTTATATATAATCACGCTACTGCTAATATACAAGAAACCGTAACCTTTTTAGTGATAAAGATATACATAATAAGCACTCATTATAGTCAAACTATATTTATTTCTAGTTTCGTCTTATGATGAAAGTGATATCAGTGGCTGTGGCGTGTGGACCTCGATGTCTTAATGGAGATGTTCCACTGCCTTCATTAACCCTCTACGTGTACTTCCTGTTTGCTCCGACACTTCTATACAGAGATCAATATCCCAGGTAAATAATACTATCCTCTTTTACTCAAGACAGAAGATTTTACCCGATTTTTACCTAGTTTTTCATTGTGAGAAGTGTTCTCAAGTTCTCTCTTAACTCTGTGTTGTTAAAAATTTTAATAATTAGTAAAACATTTCAGATTTCAGAGATTGACTCATGATCACAACAATGATTTCTCGACATTCTTTTGGGAAGTTATGTGTGATAATTAATGATGGCTGACAACTTTGTGCCCGGCGTATGGCAATAGGTTCGACACCTATTAAATTTTGGGACGTAAAGTAACGGCGAGTCGAGGCTTAACAGCCACTGCCTACACCTTCAGGTAGAAAAGGGCGTAAAGTTATGTTATGTTATATCCTCTTAGATGATTTTCCTGTAATAACTTTAATTTGCATATATGGAGCTGATTGACGTATTGTCTTCATACTTACATATTTTTTATTATTTTAAACATATTACTTCTAATTATGGTATCCATCAGACCCTAAGCCCCAAATATTCCAACACCGAAGTATTGCATAAATCGCTATCAAGAAATGATGCCTGTTCTAATTACGACGGTATTAGTACCACATAGTTTCGTTCCGGTATTTGATTTGGTATTTTCGGGTGCAAATTCACTTGGTCAGACATTTTCCTATTTCGGGCTAGTGAATAGCTAAACCATTTTGATATTTTTGGCGATTCAAATTGGGCACAGGATTTAATAGTAAAGCAATCTATTGTAGTGATTTCTTTTCAATCTACATTTCGTATTGAAATAAATGTTTTTCTGTTTATTTTGAAATATACATTTTTTTATTTGCAAAATTTTCAAGCGATACTTTCATCGATTTCTATTTAAAGTTGCAAAAACGGTTATGTGATGAATATAGTTTATAAAGCATGCGACTGTGCACTAATTACGACAGTAATTGCTAACGGCATTTTATCATATTTAAAGGCGCGAATTTACAAAATTACAAGGAAAATGAAATGTTAAAAATAATATTTCGTTATCATAAAAACATCATAATAATATTTGAAGTAGGTAAATACTGAAATCTCTGTAAAATATGAGAAGGCCCCTTTATAAAAATATAAAAATGTAAATCCGACTGAACAAAGGTCAAGTTCACTATTGAAATGAGCTTGAATAATGTATTTATAAGCTCCTTTGCAAACTTCAATCTTTTTACAGCGCGAGTTTTTCTTCACTGAACTGCATCTTGTTTGTTTCTTTTTAATTTATTTTATTACACGAGATAAAGTAGAAATACTTTTAATCTTTTATTGCATTCTATTAAACAGAGTAAAGAAGATTAGATGGGGCAAAATCCTCTTTCACTTGTTAGAAGTCGCTGCGATAATATTTTACAACAGTTTTCTTTGGGAGAGATTCATATTGCCTTACTGGTCCGACTACGGCAAGGAGAGCAGAGTAAGTACATTTATTATACAATTATTTTATAATTAATATTTATTTCTACGTGTATTAGTAACAAGAACATATTTGTTTGAGTAAAATTCATTTTAAGAGCGTCTTTGTTTGTGTGTACGTAGGTAATTTTTTATTGCAATCAAAGAAAAGTTATTGAAATTATTTTCAACCTTCAATCATATAAATCCGATTCCAAGTAAACAATTAAATAAATAAAACTTTCCAGAATTGTGTTCCAGAAGTATGTTACATATTTATATCTATATGTACAAGGTTATAAGGAAGGAATGCGGATTGAAAGAGAGTGTCGGTGTAAAAGTAAGAAAGGCATGCTCCGATGGTTTTTTGATGCAAGATTGACTAAGTAGATATACAATGCAAAAGCGGATGGATGTAGGAATCAAGGACTGCCTAGACACACATTCCATGACCAAATAGATCGTGTTCTGGAGGAAGGTGATGTTAGAAGCCTCAAAAATCGACGCGCGTGCATGAAAAGAGTTATGAAAGTCAACGAAGCGAGTGAGGTGTGTAAAAATCGTGCCCTATGGCGCTCCGTTCTCTCTGCCCACCCCGCAAGGGATTTGGCGTGAAGTTATGTATGTGTATGTATATAATTTTATATTCATGACACAACAAAAATTGTGGCACGTACATTAATTTATTCCTGGTTTTTTTTATGGGATAGGAGGGCAAACGAGCAGACGTGTCACCTGATGGTAAGCAACCAACGCACGCCGCCCGTTACTGTTGCGTTGCCGACCTTTAAGGGATAGGGCAGAATGGGGAAGGGGGGTGGGCCTCCGTGTACCTCTCTCACCGAACAAAACGCGGCATTCCATCGATCTTCTGAGAGGTCGTGGTATTTCACCGGTCGAGCCGGCCCATTCCCGCAGCAAACTGCTTGGCTCTACCACTGTGCCAAAACATGACTATTACAGCACTGGCGTGAAGTTACAGTAACTATTATATATAGTTACGACTTAGTCCTAATCCGTTGATTATATTGTTCGAGCATTAATTCAAAAGTCGTGGATTCGATTCCGGGCTCAGACTTTGATTTCTCGAAATTATTTTCGGAAGTTCGGACTGCTAAATATCGATGAAATTCAGTGCCCGGTGCAATGGCGAGTCGGCGAGTCGAGGCTTAACAGCCGCTGCCTATACGTAGAAAATTCCAAAGGAAGAAGGCGTGAAGTTGTGTTTATGTTATGTAATTATTATTATTTTATCCCAAAGCAAAGTCTGTACGATATTTCTAGGTGGAGGCTGGTAGACTGGTACGTGGTATATTTGCATGTGTCCTCCCTGGTGTGATATCGTTCCTGTGCACCTTCTACTGCGTCCTTCACGCCTGGTTGAATGCCTGGGCAGAGGTATTGAAATTTGGCGATCGTCTATTTTACGAGGTAATGTATTATTCATGGACGTTCTGATCTTTGATCAATTCTCTTTTGTGAGAATGTTTATATTGAATCTTAGATAAATAATTTCGCGGCATGATTAAGTTTGAACGATTTACTTTTTATAAAAGTTGTAACAGGTTTTGAAATCCGACATCTCATTGCGAGATACCAAGTTCGAATCTAATGATATTTTGTAAGCAAAATGAGCAAGCAAAATGAGGACGGGAGTAATTGTGCTATATGGCAATAGGCTCTTTATAGAGGAATAATTGCCGCCAATTACCAATACCTTGAAAACGAGCTTATTGATTTTGACATTTAGTTATGGACAGACCAGTTGTAAGATTAAACATTTATATATGTATGTACCAACTTCCTCCGCTCCTGACTGTTCTAACTTGTTCCTAAATACATTAGCAATAGATAAATCTAATTTAATAAAACGGGAAGGTGTAAGACAGGAAGACTGAAACCAGACCGGTGTCGGCGTTAAATTCAGAAAGAGCGTACTTTGATAGGACATGTTAATAAAACGAATGTTGCAAGATCGATACACCCTTCGTGGCCAAATTTAACCTGTCCTCGGAACGTGAAATCAGGGGCCTTCAATGATGATGTTCTGTACTTTTTGTCCCTACGGTCCCTACCCCACGAAGAACTTGGCGTATGTCAAAGTAAGTAATTTAATGATTTTCAGGATTGGTGGACTACATCGCGATTCTCAAGGTACTATCGTCGTTGGAACCGCGTAGTATATTCTTGGCTCCGTGACCATATATATTACCCGCTGGCGCCATCTATGGGACGCCCCTTGGCAACTTTCATCGTATTTCTGGTATGAATAGACATCATTAATTACTATTCCTAAATTTATTTTCGCAACATCAACAAACCGCAAGCAACTCTTTAGTGGCAGAAACGGCCTATTTATACATACAAGCTCAATTAGTCATTATTTCTATCGGTAATTGACTCCAATTATAAATTCATAACTACGGACGATACGATTAAACCGGTAAGGTACCTAACAAATTCAAATCAGAGTAATGACTTTTCAGAAGTTATCTGTGATAAGTTATTTAATTGTTACTAATTGTGCTCAACGTCTGGTCACTGGGCTCGCCATGATACCCTGCTCCATGCCACCGATTATTTCATATCGCGAATCAAGATATTAAATGTCTGTTAGTAGATAATAATACGTAAATAATTGCACAACCATGTCATAAACATGTCCAATATATTAATCCCCTGTTCTGCCATTGTCGGCGTTTATTAAAATATAACATTAAATACCGCCACCTGTCATGTAAAGTAAAAACAGGATAAGCCAAAATCCTGGAAGCATTCTCCAAGATAAACAAAAATCCAGTCTGACGTCGGACACAAGCACTTGTGCGTATGACAAGATAAGAGGGTTGCCTGAACTGAAAGACATTAGCTCTACTTTATATTATGCCTGACTTGTGCCGACAGAACAATACGAGCGTACCACATTCAGTGAATGTAAAATAATGATTTGTTTATTTTGCGAACCGCATGTCTGCTATTGTGGGAACATAAGACGAAATCTACCTTCACTTGACACCGGCAGTAATTACCAAAATTATCAGCTGAATTATAGAAAAAAAAAGTATTATTATTTCTTCTACATATTTCTTCCATCTGTATTGTTATAATAAATTTGTTATTTTTTGTTCGTAACTAGTTGAGCGTCGAACATTAGATCATGAAGATTTTCCTAATTTAAAAAATAAAATGGGTGCGTGTACTTATGTACGCGCGTGAGAAGTTATACTTCTTTGGCATCATTAAATATTGGCATATATATATATATATAATTATTAAAAACAAAATTTAGAGAATAATAAATATATAAGACATTATTTTGTAAATATTAAATAACCAATAATAAGTATTTAACATTAATAATTTCATAATATTTAGTGTTAATTATATTAAATAATAAAAGTATTTTAATTTATATCAATAAATAATACATACGGATAAATAAATAAAATAAAAAAAAAAAAAAAAAGCCTTTTTATTTCTTGTAAGAATACTAAGTGTTAGTTTACAAAGCATAATATTTATTTTATTTTATTTATTATTGTTATTTATTTCAAATAGTTTGAAAAGAGTATTTGGCACATGAGTTTCTTGCCGGATTCTTCTCATGAATGCCCCTACACTCGGAATCAGGCCGCTTGTGGTAGCTTGTGGTGGTGATTGCGACCGTGATTTTCTGTTTTGTTCCACGGAAGCACTTTCCTCAAACGCTCGTATTTAGTATTTCATTTTAAAAAATATGTTAAATCTGTACTTGTTGACTATTTTTAAGTGTCTGTGATTATCATCATCATCATCGTCATAAGCCCTTTTGAGGTCCACTGCTGGACACAGGCCTCCCCCATAAAGCGCCACAACTGCCGGTCCGCGCAATCATGGGGGGTTTTTGCCATAATCGCCACGCTTGGCAGGCGGGTTGGCGATCGCAGTAGGCTGTAGTGTCTTGAGAAAGAATGCTGCTGCCCATGTATAGCTTTTCCCTTAGTCGCCTTTTACAACACCCACGGGAAGAGATGGAGTGGCGGTATTCTAAGCCGGCACAACACAAGGCCTATTAAAACAAAGCTTAAACTTAACTTAAAACTTTGACTTCCTCTTACATACTCCATACTCATTTTATTTTCGTCACTACATATCCATCTCAACAAACGCATCTCCATAGCATAGCATAGTCCATATCCATCCCTTTCATTATCCAATATTCTGATCTATATATGACGACAGAACTGATGATGGTTTTAAACTTGAGAGGCATTCGGAGGTCGCAAATTGTTTCAGTTACCTGTCGCCACTTCATCCATCCACCGTTAATTGGACCCAATATGTCACGGTCGATCTCGCAATCGCTTTGCACTTTAGATCCCATTTAATTAAAGCCAGAGCAAACCGCCAATATCACACCGTCCAATTCTCTGTATATCCTGTCCATTTTCACCAACGAGCACGATGTCATCCTTCTTCTTCACCAGGGTGCTCCTTCCTGCATATTCCTATATATTGTACCAGCTGATCCGGCGAACTTTGTTCCGCATCAAAAGTAATAACTGCTGTCCCGCTATGGTAATACTGCAATATCTTTGAAAATATTTGTTTAAATTGCATGCTGTAAAGGGCCAGGATCATCTGTATTACATGCACAATCTATTAAAAACCCATAATTGGATGAAAATTAATGTCGTAATGTTTAAAAGCGCTTCGTAAATAGGCCATTTTTTTCTCGTAAATCTCGGTGGCGCAGTGGGCGAGCGCACTGCCTCTGATCCAGAGATCCGGAGTTCGATTCCAGACACTGGCTCACACCAATGACTTTTCGAAATTGTTTTTGGAAGTTATGTGTGATAAATACCGATGACTGACAAACTTTGTGCCCGGTATGGCAATAGGTTCGCCACCTATTCCATTTTGGGACGTAAACATAACGGCGAGACGAGGCTTAACAGCCGCTGCCTACACCTTCGGGTAACAAAAGGCGTGAAGTTATGTTATGTTATGTTATCACTTTGTTTTTATTACACTATACATGAATTATAGATCAAAACCACCCCGTTGACACCCTCTAACTATTAAAAAAAACCGCATCAAAATCCGTTGCGTAGTTTTAAAGATATACGCATACAAGGGGACAGACAGCGGAAAATGACTTTGTTTTATACTATGTAATGATGATGATATTCCTTTCTCTTCCTATATGAGATAAATTTTTGAGATGTACTTTTGAATTAATTTCCATACATAACTTCACGCCAAATCCCTTACGGTGAAGGCAGAGAGAACAGAGCGCCATGAAGCACGAACGCCTCACTCGCTTCGACTCTTCTTTCAACATCTGCGGTGTGCCTTCTATCCCTGCTAAAAGCTCATTCAAGATATACAATTTCATTCACCTGTTCCAGCACTACATCATAGACCATTATCTTTGCATCCGTTCTGGATTCCTTCCTTTCAAACACCATAACTTTGGCTTTTGTCGCATTCAATTGTAAGCCTTTCATCATGCAATTATCTTTCATACTAGTGTTTGCATGTACAACGGCGATTCGGCTAGAAGCATGAAATGAAGCATTGAATTAATATCATTGATAAATACATAAATATATTAAATACTTAGTCTGGCCATAAATACTGTTACAACTAAAAATAAAAAAATATTACATTTGAATTTGGAATCTGTCATTTTTATACGATTGTTCATTGTGTTTTCTCGTTTTGGCGCCAATACATTGTACAATAATTTGCGATATTAAAATGGAGTGGGGTGATAAAGAGAACCGAATCGCTGTGATTGCATTACACAAAGTAGGTATGGAGCCAAATGCAATAATAATAATAATATCTTGGACACAAATCACACAGCGCCCTCTAGTTCCAAGCTAAGCAACTAAATGCTTGTGTTATGGATACTAGACAACGGATAATAATACATATATACTTTTCTTTTGTAAATACATACTTATAATACATAGAAAAACACCCAGACGCCACACAAATGTTCATGTTTGTCAACAAATATTTGTGCTCGGGTGGGAATCGAACCCCCGACCTCGTTGCTGCAGCCGGTAGTTTTTTACCAATGCGCCACGAGGCTCGTCAAAAGCGTTTTAGTTTTTAAAACTCTCCATACACTTGGTAATAGTCAAATGTTTGTGTACCGGGCTATTAATAGGTACAATGAGACCTCCTCTGTTTGTGACAGAAAAAGACCTGGCTGTCCACGTAGTGTTCGTACGAAAAAGGTGGTCAAAGCAGTAAGGGAAAGAATTCGAAGAAATCCTGTCCGCAAGCAAAAGATTTTATCTCGGGAGATGAAGATAGCACCTAGGACAATTTCGCGTATCTTAAAAGATGACTTAGGACTTACAGCCTTTAAGAGGCGCACTGGTCATTTATTAACTGATAATTTAAAAAAGAATAGGGTGTTAAAATCTAAACAACTACTGAAGCGGTACGCAAAGGGAGGTCACAGAAAAATATTATTTACGGATGAAAAAGTTTTTACAATTGAGCAACATTTTAACAAACAAAATGACCGTATTTATGCTCAAAGCTCTAAGGAAGCTTCCCAATTAGTTGACAGAGTGCAACGTGGGCATTATCCGACTTCAGTGATGGTTTGGTGGGGTGTTAGCTACGAAGGAGTGACTGAGCCATATTTTTGTGAAAAAGGTATCAAAACATCGGCACAAGTGTATCAAGATACCATTCTTAAAAAGGTAGTCAAGCCCCTTAACAACACCATGTTCAATAACGTAGTATGGCCCTTCCAGCCAGACTCGGCACCGGGTCATAAAGCTCGGTCTACGCAATCTTGGTTGGAAGCGAACATTTCGGACTTCATTAGAGCTGAAGACTGGCCGTCGTCTAGTCCCGATCTTAATCCACTAGGTTATGATTTGTGGTCAGTTTTAGAGAGTACGGCTTGCTCTAAACGTCATAATAATTTAGAGTCCCTAAAACAATCCATACGATTGGCAGTGAAGAATTTTCTCATGGAAAGAGTGCGTGTTTCTATTGATAACTGGCCTCAACGTTTAAAGGCCTGTATTGCAGCCAATGGAGACCACTTCGAATAAGCTTTTTATATTTTATATCGTTTTATATTTATGTATTAAAGTAACACACTGTAAAAGTAATAAATGTTATTTGCAATTAAACAAAATTTTTTTTCTTTGTTATAATATATAAGGCATGACTAAGTATATAATTCACTAGCTGTGCCCGCGACTTCGTACGCGTGGAATTTGTGATCAGATAGCTATATTTTTACATAGACAGTTGAGAAGTAATTACCTCTAAAATGAAATTGTAACTGGTAGGATAAGTACAGATTGCGGTAGCAATGGTTGTTGCCCGCATTGTTTATTTTCATTTTAACAGGAATTTTTGTAGTATAGCTGTAGCCCGCGACGTCATCTGCCTGAACGCTATACAGCACCAAAAATACCTACGATTATACCTTTTAAAATAACATTTATTTACCCGTTACTTCTTTACATTTCATAAATACAGAAAGTACAGTAACAGAGGGAGACTGTCTTTTGTAAAATTGTTGAACTTCAAAAGTGCTGATTTTCAGTCTGCTTTGAATAAATGACTTTATGGTGATTCTGCTGAATTAAGTAATAAGTTGCGACTGAAGCAAATGTAGAAAATAATGAATAAGAAAATATAAATATAGAAAAGGATAAAAATATATACTTATAAAACTTCTCTATAAACAACATTGCTGGTTTGGCTCTCCGCAGCCAAAATGTAAAGAGAGTCAGGACTGGTGACGCGGGAGCAAGCGACGTACAGCTGCCCGTGTGAGAAGCAGCTCGTCCTGAGGTCGACACCCGCTGCTCTCAGTGTCTGCCCCTGCGACTTATTGATGGTCATCGCGAAGCAAACACTCACGGGGAACTGTACGCGCTTGAACTGGAACGGGAAGTTATGAGGTATGAGGGGAATGCGTGGTACAAATACTGCCTCGCCTACGCCACAACCCGTAAGAATTTCCGCCTCAATGCTGTGTCTGTGGAGCGAGATGACTTTAAGGCGGGTCCCGTTACACAACTTCGGAGGAGATAGGTTCCGAAGAAGCATAATCGGGACACCGACTTTCAGCTTGATAGTATGCGCTGGAAGTCCACTTGCTGACAGAGAGTTCAGAAATTCCACGGGATAATGTGTGGCATCATCTTGCTCGATGACAGTGTTTATAGAGGTGTAAACCACTTCATTCCCCTCAATTTTCGAGAGAATGCATTCGTTGATTGCTTCAGCCTGACCATTTTTGGGCGTCAAAATTGCCCGCTCACATACCCAAGAATTCTGCTGGTGCGGTATATGACTGATGTCCCCGTACACACAGCGAATGAGTTCTTCTAAGCTGGATACGACTCTACCGAGAGACTCTGGAAGCACCACCTGCCCACCTCTCTCCTCTGGTAGAGTGCCTTCGCCAAGACTTAGAAGAACATCGGAGAATTCTTAAGCACGTGCATTGCCGCCGAGCCGAGCTCTCATATTAATGGTCAAGCGCAGCGTACGAACTCGTGACCACAGCGAAGATCGTTTCAACGAAGCATTCACCTCGTCAGCCCTCGATCCCCGCGTCACCACGGGAAGCGTTTGTCGGAAATCGCCACTGAATAGAACTGTGACACCACCCATCAAGTGTTCGTTCCTGCGGATGTCCTGCAGGGTTCTGTCCACGGCCTCAACTGCTTTTCTATTGGCCATCGTACACTCATCCCATACGATCAGAGAGCAATCCTTCAGCACGTGTCCCTTATCACTATTGCGTGACACACCACAAACAGGCGTTTCGGTGCTCTCTAAATCGATGGGAATTTTAAACATGGCATGTGCTGTCTTGCCACCCGGAAGCAGTGTGGCAGCGATTCCCGACGACGCTACAGCAATGGCAATTTTGCCTTGCCTCCTGACCTCTGCAAGTATGCCAGTGGTAACAAATGTTTTTCCTGTTCCACCAGGAGCATCCAAGAAAAACATTTTACCCTGGTTTTGCCCAACGCTTTTAAGAACAGTGTCATAAATTTGTTTTTGCTCTGAAGAGAACAAAGCGACATGGTGATTTCGTATGGTGGTCATTTCGCTCGGATCGTAAATTGTCTCAGCGTTATACTCTCGATTTCCACGGTCTTGATGCGGTGATGATTGGGGAGCTGGTAACCCATATTCGACCAATGGATTGCCGCCGATGGAAATGACCACGTCTTGAAGTGAACTAAGACAGGTGTTCAGCACGCGTTCATCAGTTACTTCGACTTCGTCTCCAGTAGCACGCCTCAAAGCTCGTAGAAAATCTTCAGATAGATGATGTCGATATTTTTCCCACAAAGCTACCGGGTTCGTGACTCCACAAAACACCAAGATGACGGCAAACAGATGACGCATACGGCTGGGGCTGTTACTGACGCTCGCCTCCGCGAGGGTGTCATCCCAGTTTTGGTCACCGTCGAGAAGGTGACGTGCTACACAGGCTGCGCGGTAAGTGGGATACTCCACGCCATCAAATGTTCTCAGAAAGGCAAAAGACGTTGGGCCTCGGATCGTGTGAAGTAATAACCGCAGAAAATAGCATTCGCCATTATTCGGGTGCACGGTATAAACTCTACCCAATACGGTGTCCTTGAAAATTCCCGGAAAACCTTCGACAGCACCTCCTCTTCGACGTCGGTTAAATATTCCCCTTTGCTTGTCGTACGTGTAATATGAAGGCACCTCGTCATACGTAAGGAACCTCGCAAACTGGTCGATTTCGCAGAGCCTGAAAAATGCCAAGAGAGTTGTTTGGCGCGGATTTTCTAAGCGCTCAGCAACGTTGTTGGGATCAAAATATATGCGCTGACCGTTTTCTAGGTGGACGTCTAAATGCATGACGGCAGGATGCCTGTCATGTATAGAGAACGCCAGTATCCGCCAAACTGCTTCAGACGTGCTGATGTAGCGACCGGACTGATACTTGGTCACCTCGTCTCTGTCAGTGTTCTGTAAAGCAAACGTCGCCTGATCGCTACCTTTGTTCACGTATTTGCAGATATATTTGATCGACCCGACGCTGGTGCACGACTCGACGTTGATGTGCGTCTGGAAGGTCCTGGACAGTACTGGTGAGTAAGGAACAATCCATCGGTTATCGACCGGTCGCGCCTGGCCACGCACGCTCAGCTCAGTGGAATGCCCGCCCTCTGCTGGTGATCGGCGCCGGTATGAGGGATATCCATCCTCACCAGTAATGGTTTCGTTGGTAAATTTTTTTGGGAATCTTTTTGTACAACGTCCGTCTTTCATACAAGGGGAACTTGGATTTAACGTGCCACAGGGGCCATGCACCATGTGACTTTTAACAATTTGATGCAGAACAGGATCAACGTCAGGGTCCGGAAGCTCTGCACTTATGACTTGATCAATCTGGATAGGCCTGATCTTTTCTTCCAACCACAAAAGCAGATGCGCGTGTGGCAAGCCGCGTTTTTGCCATTCCACGGAGTACATATGACATCGGACTGTACCAAACACTTTTGCCTTTGTTAGAAGATCCATAAGGCATTTCAACTTCAGGTGGAATACGCGAGAGATCAAGTCGTGCCTGTCGTACGAAACCTGTCCTGCAAGGAGTTGAGCTGTTATTTCAGGCCACTTTGGGTTGGTAGTGATAGTAATAAAGAGGTCCGGGCGACCAAACTTTCGCACATAGCAAAATGCATCTTGGGTCCTCTCGTGCATGTACCGCGGACCTCCTGTGAAGGTGGAGGGGAGAATGACCATCCTTCCTACATCTTGAGCATTGGCATCATTCTGCATGGCATCTCTGAGATGGACGTAGTTCTCAGCTCTCAGCTTTCTTTGATTGGACCTTATAAATACCAAACGCTCTGTCTCAATTTTGGCATACATGTCCACCAGAAACTGACTAAAGAGTGTACGATGATGGTGGAGATAAGAGCCATTGTTCACCCTCAGCTGGATCAAGAAGCTGTAGAACTGCATGGCGGACGTTTTTTTGTTATAATTTGGGGAGCCTGTCTGGGGGTCTACATTATAGTGGGCGAAATGGTAGCCATCCTCTCCGCGACAAAACATGAGCGGATATTGAAGAGAATCGTACGCGCGGTGAGTTTCGCTGATCCTTTGAAGCCGGTCATCGTGCGTGCGTAAGACGATATCTCTTTTATCACACTCCTGATCGACTAAGAGAACGGCGACCTCATTCGTCGTTGGCGCATTATATCGTCCCGGATGGGCTGCAATCGGCTTTCTATCTGCACTGATGACAAACTTAAAGCGGTTGCGCTCGTTCTCAGGCACCGACGCCAGAGCGGCTTTGAAGTTGCCAATGTGCGGATTAACGTTATGCAACATACTTTGCAATCCTCTGACCAGAACAGGGTCCAAATTGGGGATGTGTCTACTTCGTAGGTTTGCTTGTTCTTCAAAATCACTTACAAAATAAATTTGCAAAAATTTTGGAATGTCTGTAGGTAGCAGCGAACCGATTTGATGGTAAACTTGCCCCTGGACCTTGAATGTCGGCATGAAACCTGCTTCAACGATTTGATTTGCACCAAACGAAGTCATCTGGAAGGCGCTGTTATAAGCTCGGATGTTTTTCAAAAAATGGCTGGACTTCGGATGTTCGCCATTTAGTAAGATTCTTAACAGATCTGGTGGGTCTTGCATAGACTCCAAGCGTACCTTACCAGATGCACAACACATCCCATTGGGCTCTCCTTTCCATTTGCGGGCTTGACAGTGGGCACACACTTCTTCTAAGACACCAATATCTCCGTGTGCGGCGTAGTTAATCGCAACATTGTACATAAATCCACTTCCCTCTTTATTTAGCCACGATTGCTCTTCGATATCGTAAACCATGGATTCATCGTCAGATGTTGAAAGTTGATTCATGCTACGCCGCAGACGATCTAGTTCTAGTTGTGCCGCACGCTGTTCACCCGACCAAGATCCTCGAAACTCTTGAATTCTATCCCGTTCTAGCGATAGATGAGCAGACGTATCGCCACACACGTCGTGGTACCGCTGCCGAGCAGCTGCACGACGTTCTTCACGCTGCTCATCGTTCTCTAACGACCGTGAAAGGGCATGCTGAGAACGATCTCTTCTTAACCGGGTCATCCGCTCTTCATGATCTTCGATCGACCGAGAAAGAGAAGTGCGACTCCGCTGCGAATTCAACCTCGTCTCTCGCTGCGTGTATGTCTCTGACGCGCGAGACTCGGCGTGGCGCTCCCGGTCGCTTTCCAGTCGCGCTTCTCGCGCTTCGACACTCTCATAAAATCGAGCGGCATCTGAGCGAGAGCGCTGGGAACTCAACCTCGTCTCTTGCTGCGTGTACGTCTCTGACGCGCGAGACTCAGCGTGGCGCTCCCGGTCGCTTTCCAGTCGAGCTTCTCGCGCTTCGACACTCTCACAAAATGGAGCTGCATCTGTGCGAGAGCGCTGGGAACTCAACCTCGTCTCTTGCTGCGTGTACGTTTCTGACGCGCGAGACTCAGCGTGGCGCTCCCGGTCGCTTTCCAGTCGAGCTTTTCGCGCTTCGACACTCTCACAAAATCGAGCTGCATCTGTGCGAGAGCGCTGGGAACTCAACCTCGTCTCTAGCTGCGTGTACGTCTCTGACGCGCGAGACTCAGCGTGGCGCTCCCGGTCGCTTTCCAGTCGAGCTTCTCGCGCTTCGACACTCTCACAAAATCGAGCTGCATCTGTGCGAGAGCGCTGGGAACTCAACCTCGTCTCTAGCTGCGTGTACGTCTCTGACGCGCGAGACTCAGCGTGACGCTCCCGGTCGCTTTCCAATCGAGCTTCTCGAATTTCAGCACTCTCGCACGATCGAGCGGCATAAGTGCGGCTGCGCTGCAAACTCAGTCTTGTCTCTTGTTGCGTGTATGTCTCTGACGCGCGAGACTCAGCATGGCGCTTCCGATCATTTAATAGCCGCATTTCGTATGCTTCTATACTTTCCAGAGACCGCAACGATGCATTTTGAGTGCGCATAGTATCTAATCGGGACTGGCGCGACGTACTACTTTCTCCATCTCGAATTTCCGCATTGTGTTCTCGAAGAGTAGCTATCCTTGCCTCACGCTCAATGGTGGTTTCAAGAGATCGAGCTAACCTTTTCCTTCGACTATCGTTTGAGGATTGGGATAGATTAGACCGTTTTCTAGGCATTTTGATTATTTTAAGTTTGAAAAATAACAGAAAATAATTTACACGCTGAGAATTTACACACAGATAATGATAGCTAAGCAGTAAGCAGTAGTCCGATTCCGAATGAAGTTTATTTAAGTAAATATTTTTTTTTTTAATTATATTTCAGGAAAGTATTTTCAGTTTTCACGTTAAATTCGACTAAGCACACGATAACTTATAGCAACGCAGGTAACCCCAGTTTCTATGAGTTGTCGCGGCGACATCCGTACTCATAACATCACTTTTGGTGAACGAAATTATAGCGCGATCTAATTCGACGCCAACGCCATCTAGTTAGCGAATAGGAAACATTTTTTTTTAATGGTGTAAAATTATAAAATTACGAAGCAATCATTACACCAATAAATACCGAACAAAAATATTAACAGTTTTTAGCATATACAAATACATTTTTTTAATTGTCTTGCTCATCTCTGAAAAGAATTAACGATACAATTTTAAAGAAGAAAATGCACAACTCCATCTATGACTCTTAAAAACATCTATTGACCGCAAGCGCATGATGAAATTTCAATTATTTATATTCAAAAAGTGTTTAAACATGTAATTCGACTTGATGTTTTTAAAATCTCAAAGATTTATTTATATCTAAAACCAAAAAGTGCTTACACGTGTAATTCAACTTAATGTTTTCTGTTTTGTAAATCTCATAGATGGCACTGTTTTAAAATTGTCTGTTATGTTTAACGGCATAAGTTAATTAAAATGTGAAGCTAACTTATATTATATTATTATTATTATTATATGTATAGATTAAAGCATGGTTATTAACATAATAACACCATAACAACATACAAATATGCGTCGTTAGATTACACGTTGCTACAGAATACATTGAAGAAATAAAGGTTCACTGCTCGTTCCTCGTAGGTGATAGCGTGATAATATGTAGCCTATATGTTGACCCGACTTCTTAATAATTTTCGTGCCAAATTTGAAGTAAATCCATGCAGTACTTTTTGAGTTTATCCCGGACATACATACAGACAAACAGACAAACAGACAAACAGACAAACAGACAAAAATTCTAAAAAGTATATTTTTGGCTTCGGTATCGATTGCAGATCACACACCAAGTATTCTTTTTAAAAAATATTCAATGTACAGTTTTGACTTTTCTACAATTTTATTATATGTATAGATTATTCAATTCTGCTAATGTTACCATCTAATTAGTAATTTAAATAAATAATTGTCTGAGTCGTTTGATTGAAATCAACTTTTTTACAAGATATTTTCAAGTCAAATTCGCTTTTTGAATAACTTCGTAGGATTTTTTATATTTTTTCCTCAACAAAGAAGGTGCGTCAGTAGGTACGTTAATTGTTTCAATTTACGTCAAAAGAATCCCCCCTTATCGCGCGTCAGCGTGAAAATAATGGCGGGCTGATGTAAAATATAAACGGATGTTTCGTAGTGTTATCATTTTTTTTATATGAATCATTTTCAATTTTAATTTATATTCTAAGCAGGTACTTGATTGATTTATCTTTTAAAAATTTGACATCGCCGGTATGACAATTTTGAGTAATAATAATTGGATAAAAATTGTCCTTATTTGCCTCATTTCGACATAAATTACATAATCTATAGGTCTATAGGCCCACCTATAGGTACCTGCTCATAACAAATATTAATAATATCAAAAACCACACCAATGAAATGATTAATTCTAATCACCTACCCAGCTACTAAAAAAACAGCTTTATATAAATTAAAATACGTCACCAATAATATGAATACAAATGTGACATCGTTTTCCTTGTTACGTTCGATCATCACATCATTTACTCAGGTTGTCATTAAAATACATGCAAATAACCCCCACCAACTTCATGGCAATATTCCACCGGTTAACTATACGAAATATGATATAGGTAAAGATTATAATATTTATCTCTAAGACTTTGGCGAATCACGTTCATGACATTAAAACAACTTTCAGGATTATATTTACAGAGATCATTTTCACGATTATAATATTATTATCAACTAGTTGACCCGGCGAACTTTGTCCCGCAACAAAAGTAATAAATAAATACATTTTGGATTTATCATTTTTTCTTTACTACATCATACATGATTTATTGATAAAACCCCTTGATAAAACCCTCTATATATAAAAAAAACGCAGCAAAATATGTTACGTAGTTTCAAAGATATAAGCTTAAAGGGAACAGACAGCGGAAAGCGACTTCATTATATACTATGTACCTAATGATACTACAAGTGTATTGAATACATTTTATTTCGTGTTGAAAAATTTTAAGTAAATGCGGATAAATCTAATTTAAAATTAAATGTGTATGAACTAAAAATGGGTTTTTATAACGATTATATATTTTTTTTCTTTTTTTTTTATTGCATTTTAGGAAAGCTTACGGTCTAATAATGATACAATAATAACAAATAAATTAGTCATATTGCCAATTACAAGCCTCCACAGAGTCCACAGCTAATAAAAAATATTGTTACAATAGACATCTCAGTGTCACAGTCGATGGTCCAAAATATAAACAATAATTATTTTACCGATAGTTACATTATCAGTGTGTTGTTTCCTCACAGAGAAAGTACGACTTAGTTAGAGCTGTTCTAGCCGTGGTTGCTTTAGTACAGAACAAATCGATATTTAGTTCTTGTGATAAACAGTTAAAGTTTTGTGACGTTCTTAGAAAAAAGGAATTTTTTCGGTAGTTGGTCGTTGCAAAAGATAAATGTAGTAACGGGCGTTGACGAAGCGCGGTGTTGTTAGCTCTTAGCGTTATTTTAGAAGCCAATTCAGAGCTTTCAACGGAGCCATTAGCAATATTCAGTAAATAACTTATATCATTAATTTGACGTCTAAAATGGAGCGGCAGAAAATGGTACCTTGATGCAACGATGATCATAACCATCTGAACATTGGCGTGCCTTATAATCAAGATATCGAAGAAATTTTTTCTGGACTCCCTCTATGCGAGACCGGTAAATCTCGTACTGTGGGTTCCATACTTGTGATGCATATTCTAGGTGGCTACGTACGAAGGAACAGTATAAAATTTTTAATGATTTGAGCGATTGAAAATATGCAGATTGTCTGATTATGAATCCGAGAGCCTTGGATGCCTTTTTAACTATGTGGTCGATATGTTGATCTAGCAAAAGTTTGCTGTCCATTACTATGCCCAAATCCCTAACACTATTGACTCTACCAATCACTTGATTATTCAACTTATATTTAGAAGGAATTATGTTTTTCTGACGAGTGTAACTTATGTGGTGGCATTTAGATACATTTAATTCGAGTTTACGGTAACCACAAACCGCTTCAAATTTTAGAAGGTCAGCCTGTAACAGATTTATGTCGCAGGTGTTACGAATCAGTTTATGTATTTTCATATCATCCGCATAAAGCAAAACATATGAGTGCTGAAAACATTGTTCGACATCACCAATAAATAGCAGAAACAAAAGAGGTCCCAGAATTGAGCCCTACGGCACTCCCGACGGGACATAGCACCACCTTGATGTATATCCACGAAGAACGACAGCCTGTGTTCGATTAGTGATATAAGAAGAAAACCAACGATACAAGTCACCGCTTACACCGCAAGCCAGGAGCCTTTCAAGAAGCAGCTGGTGGTCAATTTGATCAAAACATTTGCTATAATCGGTGTAAATTACGTCCACTTGCGCACCCTGTTCCATCCCGGCAGATATGTAGTCATGAGATAGTATCAAGTTGGATGTGGTCGACCGCTTTTATTTTTCTTTAAGAACTTTTATTAACGCCGGGCTATACCAAGCAGGGTATGTAAATTGTTTAATTGGCTTTTGAGGAATATATTTATCCCTTAATTCATATAATTTAGAATAAAATTTAGATACAGCAGTATCTAAACACTTGCCGTCTAACAATTTTGTCCAGTTTATTAGATCCAACTCTGATTTAATAGCTGTGTAATCCGCTTTAGAGTAAATATATTTCTTAATCGGTTTATCGCAGAGTTTCTCAATTTCAACAAAATCTGCCCTAATTACTATCGGCTTATGATGAGCATCAACGGGACGGGACAATGGGTCATAACTTTCGGTCACAGTAACCACATCATTAGAAAATACCAAATCCAACAGTCTGCCATTAACATTACGTTCGCTATGGAATTGAACGATAGATTCGAAGAAGCCACACAATCAAAAAACTCGATTACTGATTGCTTATTCGATATTATGTGTGGGATTAGCTTAGAACTTCCGTTGTTTTGCGACAAACTGACGTCACTTCCTAAATTAAAATCTATTATAAAATTATCCAAAGGATGAGTGGCGATCAAGTGGTTAAGATTATTAGTAAAATTTAATAACTGAGTATTATAAGAATTTCCAAGATTCTCTCTACAGAGGTAAAGTCCACAGACATGCTAATAGAACTTACCGACGAACGAGTCCTTTTCAGGGTCAGTGATATCCAAATATCCTCGGCAGAACTTTGCCATTCACTTCTCACAGTGACAGAAAGCTCGTTTCTAACCGCGATGAGAACACCTCCTCCCTGTTTTTGTGCGGTACGCGAATAATCACGATCACGTCTACAGACCAGATACCGATTGTCAAGGAGTTCACTACTGTAGATATCATCAGTTAACCACGTTTCAGTAAAAATAATAACATCATATGAATTGAGACAAGCACTACGATATACACTGTTACACTTCGTTCGCAAACCACGTACATTTTGGTAATATATACTAAGTGTAGCCATTACGAAACACAACTATAAAAACATTATTTAAAAATTCGACATGTATAACTGCATCACAAGTAGATAATAATCTGAAATATAAATACAATCCAAAACAGCTATTCGAATATATTTTCAATATTTCAAAAACGATATTCTGAGGGTAGAAGTGAGTAACTTTTGTTAATTTACAAAGCACGCCAATGCTCACATTACAGTAAAGAAATTGAAAAATAAATAGTATTTTTACTTCTGCGAATATATAAACATTAGTTCTATAGTACGATTTTATCACAAACACAATACAATGATACAGAGACACAACAACAATATTTGAGGCGTAGATAATACTATACTGGTTCTCAAACTTTATTAAGTTGTTTAATCTAATACTACACAGAAATGGAAAGGATTTCAATACATACACTACATTAACTTCAGCAAATCTTTCTCTGATTTTATAAACAAGACCGGAGAAGTATCCATTTTTCGTACGTGTATTTGGGCATGTTTTACCCAAACGTAGTGAAAATTCTTCTCAGATGCTATCTTTTTGGTTTTAGACAGAAGGAGTTTGTTCTTCGTAGTTAAATGGTCGTTGATGTATATTTTTCCATTTCCTGAGAAGCCTATATGGCTAGTCGTAATTGGCACTGCCCTTGTCTCAAGTCTAGCGGCCGCAATGAAATTCTCTTATACGTATCGGTTACAAAAACTGACGATTATAGGTTTGACATCCTTTTCCCTTGTTGGCACTCTAGTAATGAAATTAATTTGATTTTTGGACACTGGATGATATATTTTTGCACCAATCTTGGTAATTATGTCAAACAAATTTTTATTTCCTGTTTGCGATATACCCTTTATTTCCACATTATTCATGAGCAAGAACTGCTCCTTGCTATTTGAATCCTCCTCTAACTGATCCAGACGGGTTTGAAGCTGGTTCACATGTTGTTCCACTTTTTCGAGCGTGACTATGCGCTCCTCCAAATTATTGAGTTTACAGCTAAATTCTTTTATCACCTCTTCAATTTTGATGTTGAAGGATCTTAAATCAGCAAACTCATTTTTCAGTGCTATGATGTCATCCCTGAGACCTTCTAAGGGAGCCAATTTTGCCGACAAAGCTTGAATTTCCTGTAGAACCGCTGATTCTCGGTAATGCCAGCGCAGTGAAAATGCATCTCCCTCTTACACTTTGTGCACATGACTCCATCTGAAAGTGGTTCCTCGCAGGCACTGCATTTCTGGGCATCGGTCATTTTGACACCAAGTTACTTTGAGAATCACTGTCTTGTTTGTGGAATCGGCCGTATGTAGGTAGATGCCAAAACCGATCAGCGGTAAAAAAAGAAGAAATATATATTTTAATACGATATTTAAATAGCCCTGGTACGCCCTTTTTAATTGCACCTATAATGTATCCAAGGCTTAAGCACTGTGTTTATTTATTTTGAAAGAGATAAACTAAACAATCACTAGATCAGAGTATTATAATTTACGGAGCCAATGATGACGTGTGTCACTAATACGATGTATACGTGTACCATATATGCCCATATTTCCTTTTGTTTGTTCCAGGTCTCGTCGATAGCACATGAGGTCATACTTTGTTTATCGTTTGGGTTTTTCTATCCGGTTTTGCTGGTAGAATTTGGAATTTTAGGCGTATTATTGGTTCCGCTAACAGCAACCTACGGACGGCGTTACCCGAATGCCTTTAACTTGTTCATGTGGCTGGGATTCTTCATAGGAAACGGTAAAGGATTAATTTTCTTTATACTAAGGATTATACGTAATTATTTAACAAGGAAACTGGGTCTTTTCACCTGTAATAGTCAGTTTTAATCCATTTTAAATTTTCACCAGCAAATAGCACGGTCTACATAAAAACGTGTCAAAATTGACACAGGCATGGAAAGGCAATTATTATTATTAAAGAAATGAATATTTGTCTGGTGTACTGATAACTATTACGATTAAATTAGAGAGAGGTATATACATATACCTACTAAGATTTATTTATTTTTTACCTTTCTATTACAGAATAGATGGCGAAGATTGATAAATTGATGGTTACAGATTTTTTTTTACACAATATAAACAGCGCCCTCTAGTTCCAAGCTAAGCAATTAAATGCTTGTGTTATGGATACTAGATAACGGATATAAATACATATATACTTTTTTTGTAAATACATACTTATAATACATAGATATACACCCAGACCAGACCACACCACACAAATATTCATGTTTGTCACAAATATTTGTGCTCGGGTGGGAATCGAACCCCCGACCTCATTGCTTCAGCCGGTAGTTTTACCAATGCGCCACGAGGCCCGTCAAATTGTTTTCCGCTTTTACATCAAGAGGTCGCGTGTTCGAATCCTGGCTTATACCAATGACTTTTCGAAAGTTACGTGTGATTATCGATGACTGATTACGTTGTGCTCGGTATAGTAATAGGTTCGCCACCTGGGGCCATTATATCCATTTGGGGCGTAAAAATAACGGCGTGTCGAGGCTTAACAGCCACTGCCTACCCCTTCATGTAGAAAAAGGCGTGAAGTTATGATATGTGTGCGTATAGTTAGGTATGCGTTTTAAAGTGTGTTAATTTTGACTTAATATTATGGTGTTTTTTTTTCAGGGATTCTATGGAGTTTATATCCCATGGAATATTTCGCACGACAGAACTGCCCACCATCGGCAAACGATAGTTATTTCATACCAAAATCGTGGTCGTGCCCTGAAGTCATTCTAAAACCAGACTGGAGCTTCCAAAACCCTCTACGTATTTTTTTCTGATTTCATTAGCGAAATAAATAGTGTAGTGTATCTAGCTTGTCAACAATATTTAAAAGAACTAAATATACATATTTAAGACGAGATTCAAAGCAAAGAGATAGCAAAAGTTAGTACCTAAATATTACTTAAAACATACCGGGATATTCTAAGTTAATATTGGGTTGTTCAATGTTCATAGCTACTGGAGCTCAATTACAAAATAGTCTAATTTTTGATCGACCTGTTTCTTTTTTGCTTTCTGGGCTAAAGGGTCGATTTGTTTCTTCCACCTAATTCATATAAACCTGTCTGAAGCTTATAAGATGTTTTGTGTAAAAAGCGTCTGCCTATACCTACTGCAAGTGTACCTGTTTAATGTCGAAACGAACCTTAGAGGTTTATAAGTATTTAGACGGTATTTTTTTGTAGTTTCTTAAATCTTTTTTTCTAAAGCAACTTCGCTTAATGCGACTAGTGTTTAGCGTTTACTTTTTCATTAAAGATTATTTAGAAAAGAAATTAGAATATTTTGTAGAAAAATATAATATAATTTATAAATATTTGTGGATTAAACGCGGATTATATAAATCAATAATATTATGAAGAATTGTTAATGTAATAATCATGTATTATTCAAATTTTACTGATGATTAAAATAGAACCATACTTGAATTTTAGTTGTTTTATTTTATGGAGGTTGAGGATACATTTGGAGCTAATTTATATAAACATCAAACAATATTTTTTGACACGAAGTATACAAACAAAGGAGTCCGAACGGGGTTAGGCTTTTTCATAGTTCCAAGCTAAATATTTACACAATACTAAACTGACATCTCAGTTCTCTTTTCTGCCACTCGCTGCGCAATAATTTCGAACGCACCACATCTTCTTTTTTTGCAGTTATGGCCCGTATCCCCAGAGATTCGATCTTGCCAATGACGGTGACTGAAAGAGCTTGATCGGTATTATGAAGGCTTGATCGGTATTAGGAGACTTGTTCAGTTACAGTATGATACCCTCATCAAAACGCACCACGTCGCGTTTTTAAGAGCAGGCAAACAGAGCTGTCAACGGCGACAAAACTTTCCTCATACTTCTTTAAGGATGGCGCCCTCTCCCGGCGAAAATAACTCCACCGAAATCTGTTTTTTTTTAAATACTTGCTTAAAAGCCGTCTCGACCATCCCTAGAAAGAAAGAATTTTCCAAATATCAAAGGTCTAGTTTTTGAGTTCTCGTCAAACTTAACAAACTCCAGAATTGTTGGATGGTTACTTCTATTCGAGAAACTTGTTACCGGCAATAACCACTGTTAAATAAATATAAACATTCAAACTCGAGAAATATAGAGAATTTCACATATATACATAGCTTCACGCTAAATAAGGCAGAGATAACGGAGCGCCATAAGGCACGATTCTGTGTGAAAGTTCTTCATAGCTCTTTTCATGCACGCGCGTCGATTTCTGGTAGTGAATTTTCTCTTAGGAAATCAACTTGAATCAATTGAAAGCCTTTTTATATAAGAAGCTATAATAAAATCAACCAACCAACCGTAACAAGCCATGAATTTGCTTTTTTTATGGAATAGGAGGGCAAACGCGCAGGCGAGTCACCTGATGGTAAGCAACTACCACCGCCAAACCGCCAATGGACCCCTGCAACACAGATTGTGTTAATTTCCTTGCCGGCCTTTAACGGAGTAGAATGGGAAAGGTAGAGGAAGGGGAGTGGGCCCCCGGATTCTTTTCTCACCGAACGAAACACAGCATGAGCATACTTTTCTTTGATATTCTGAGAGGCCGTGGTATTGAACCCGTCTGGTTTGATAATTAACATAACATAACATAACATAACATAACTTCACGCCTTTTGTTACCCGAAGGTGTAGGCAGCGGCTGTTAAGCCTCGTCTCGCCGTTATGTTTACGTCCCAAATGGAATAGGTGGCGAACCTATTGCCATACCGGGCACAAAGTTTTTATCAGTCATCGATATTTATCACACATAACTTCCGAAAACAATTTCGAAAAGTCATTGGTGTGAGCCAGTGTCTGGAATCGAACCCGGGACCTCTGGATCAGAAGCCGTGTGCTCGACCACTGCGCCACCGAGACATAGTTTGATAATTCTTGCAGCGAATTTCGTGTCTCTACGATTTGTTTTAGTTTATAATAAAAAAGTATTAAAATTATTGTATTCCAATATGACTGAAACCCTTTCCTCATTTCTGACGTTTTTATTATATTATTCAAATGCAAATTTGTTTTGAACACAAAAACCAAACAAATTTTGAAAAAGTTTCATTGAATAGGTAATATTGTATAAAAAGTATTAAATTACAATTGAGTTAGCTATAAATTTTTCAATACAGTAAATAATAAATGTGAAATGAAATTCAACAGTAAATAATTCGCATCAATATATAAATGTATATAGGTATACTAGCTGACCCGGCGAACTCTGTTTCGCATCAAAAGTAATAACTGCTGCCCCGCTATGTTAATACTGCAATATCTTCGACAAATTTGAAGTCGATAGCAGCTATAGGTTAAAAATGGGAATTTTCCATTGTTAACACCCCCGCAACCCCCCTTGTGGGTGGAATTTCGTAAAATCCGTTCTTAGCTGACCTCTACTCGGCGAAAGGAATAATCCTACCAAATTTCAAGTCGCTACGCCTTATGGTTACGATATATTATTTTCCATTGTTAACACCCCCGCAACCCCCCTTGTGGGTGGAATTTCGTAAAATCCGTTCTTAGCTGACCTCTACTCGGCGAAAGGAATAATCCTACCAAATTTCAAGTCGCTACGCCTTATGGTTCCAGAGATATCGTGATGAGTCAATATATAGGTGGAAATCTCTTATATATATATAGATAATATGTAATAATTTATTTTCTAAATATATTTATTAAAATTTGACGTTTATAGTTGGCAGTGCCTTATATTTGCTTCATACTCTATGATCCCCAGAAACACTATGAGAGAACATTTTTAAATTTTTGAGACTGCCTATAAAGATTAATAAAGTAAATACTAACTAAACTAACTACTAAATATTACTAACAATAAATGAAATTATATTCCGAAAAAAATATTCCAAAAAAATAAATATGGCCACGCAAATTTTGTAGTACAAAATAATTTAAATCAATCTCGTATAAACTTAACTCTAAATATAACTTCTCCAATATATCACTTAAAATTGCTAACTACAGTAATAATAATATGTAACTTAATTAATTATATATTAATCAGCAACTAAAAGAAATATAAAAAAAAATTACGCGGAGTCCCTACGCGCTACTGAAGTGGAACTTTTTAAAAGACGAACATTTATAACACGCTTAATTTATAAAGAGCACAACTTACATTCCACAGTCGGTAGTTTTACCAATACACGGTAAAACTACTGACTGTGGAATGGAGATTGGCGGGTTCGATCCCCACTCGAGTATCCCCATCATAAGGTCTGGGTAGAATTTGGTGACTATTTTATTTAGGATGCTGTGCCATATTCGACGTCGCATTGTTCTTTGATTTTGGTACTCCCCCAAGCTCAAGCTCATTTGATACCATATTGTAAAATGCATTAAAATACTTATAGCATTGGATTTAGAATGACGTCACATTTTCAAGTTACTATCGAAAGCCCTATCATTTGATACCCATATTGTAAAAAAGTATTAAAACTATATTTGAATGAGTGGCGGTGGAGTTTCACCGGTCGAGCCAGCCCATTCATGCAGCGAACTGCTTGGCTCTCCGACTGTTAATAATATTATCCAAACTTAGCGTGTATAAAAACTTTAAAATTGAGTTCTGTAGGGTGGCTGATTAAAAGAATGAGTGACTTTGATATCATATATTAGAACAATAAGGTTTTTTACAAAGCATTCGTAAGTAACATACATAAACTAGGTGATCGACAATAATAATAATACTTCGCTCAGAGTGACCGCATATATGGCCGTCGCGCTCCTTGCGGATCTAACATAGGCTTTGGAGTAGACTGCGTATGTGGCTATCGTGCTCCTTGGCCAGGCGTACTTGAGGACTGCATATGTGGCTATCGCTCAAGTGCGCACCCTAGCAAGTGCAATGCGCTCCTTTTTTTTTTTTTTTTTTTTTGAATGACTATTATTTGTTAGCCTTACGGCTGTTACAATTTTACGCGGACTTTTGGTGAGCGCAGAGGGCTCTCAACCTTAGTGAATATTAACAACCTGTTCCAAGGGCACCCCCTGTGGGGTACGAACCTCACCAATGCGCTCCGCGCGGGACCCGCTTATATAGCCGTGAAAAGAGACGGGTAGACAGTGTGTGAGCGAGAAAGCGGTCATCGGCACGCTTACCGCGTTACAGTTCTACAAGTTTACAAGTTACTGTAGTTACCACAGAGTACGTAGTTACAGTAGTAAGCGCTTACACGTGCACCAGCCGTTGTGTGTACAGTGTGAATTGTGAATGGAACTGCGTATATAAAATAAGCGTTACATAGTAAGCGCTTACGCGTGCACCGGCCGTTGTGTGTACTGTGTGAGTGGAACCGCGTATATAAAATAAGCGTTACATTCGTATCTACGAAACTACGTATACGGTTATAAGCCGCGTAATAGGTTACTGAAACCGCTTACGATAAATAACGCGCACGCCTAGTAATAAGTAAAAAAATAAAAATGGTCATTGTGGGTTATTCCTAAGAGATAGACATATGCCCTCGCGGACTTTTTTTAAGGCGTTTAATAATGTAGAACATTGTTTTGAACTTTCACTCAGGGTTCAGCCAGCGTTTCCAATTAAAGTGCTAAATCTCGAAAATTATCATTTTTTCTATACAGCATCATATATGAATTAAAGATCAAAACCACCCCGTCGACACCCTCTAACTATTAAAATAACCCGCATCAAAATCCGTTGGGTAGTTTTAAAGATATAAACATACAAGGGGACAGACAGCTGAAAGTGACTTTGTTTTATACTATGTAATGATGAAAAGGAAGGCCCGTTTGCCCTCCCATAAAAATATCCCATTAAAAAAGCATTAGGTTAGTCAAAATTTTCATTCACAGGATTTATGTGGAGGAGGAGCCGCCATTTTTAAATTTAAACATAATGATTTTAAGAAATGAAGCTTACCCATAGATACCTGCAGAAGACGTCATCTTTTGCTTAGATTTTAAAACCCTTATCACTCGCTTTTTTCACTTTTACAATTTTTTTGATACTTTTGTCTCCTTTCATCACTGAAAAACGGCAAATATGACTTTGACTTTCTGTGCTGATATATTGGTTGGTCAGCGGCATTGAGTTATATTACTAAAGTAGTATAACTTATATACTTTAGTAATATAACTCAATGGTCAGCGGTCAGTTTTTACGAATTGTGACTAGCTACAGAGCACTGTAGATTGCTACTCTTGCAGGATTAGCCTAGTAGCAAGAGTAGCAATTGTTACGAGCCCCGCGCGAATGGGACCCCGCGCGAAACCCCCCCGCGGGTAACCAATCGCCTCTGTCTGAGCGTAATTTTTGATGTCACAAAGACGTGAAACATGACAACTTTTATAACATACAAAGGATACGTCATACACTCGGTGCCCAAATTTTTACTTGGCGTAAATAATATATATAATATGATACGGAAAATGCACAATTGCTCCAAAAATTTAGTAAAAAGTATTAAATTGTATTTTAACCACTATACTTATGAACCCATAGCAGATTGAGGGCTCTTTGAAAGAATTTGCTACGGGCCCCGCGCTTGCTTAAACCGGCACTGACTAGCTATATCTAATATCAAACAGAATATAACTTTTTCATGGGAAAGGGGACAACCTGATCCCCTGTGACAAGTAACTAGTACCGTCCATGGAAATCTCCAAGACAGATAGTATTACAGTTGCATTGCCGTCCTTTAATAAGGATTGAGGGGGAAGAGGTTTGGCTTCCGAGTACCTCGTTTACCGAAAGTAACGTAAATGAGCAATTTTCGTTGACAATTTGTGAGGGCAGGATATTTTATTTTTTATTTTATTCTACCTTACAGAAAAATATACGATAAAAATAAGGATATTCTTATACGTGAAAATAAACATCCCTTCAGTACATGTCCATAATAAAGTGAACTACCTAATATGTCCAATAAAATCTATTAAGTTGGCTGACTACGGTCGAGTTCGTATATTTTTTAAAGAGAAGTACCTATTCAGCCCGATACCGTCAGTCAGTTGCTATTGGAAAAGGTCTTTGAAATAAATTGTAGAGAATTTTCTGTTCATAAAATCGTAAAATAAATTAAAAACGTTCCATTTCTTTACACGTATTTCTCTATTCAATACTATCTCACTATCGAAGTTGCTGTTGAAGTGTTGTAGTACTGTTCAATTATAACTTTGAAATGTCCAGTAAAATTTTTTATAGTGGAATACTGTTACATTTTGATTTCTGATCAAAATATAATAAATAATGTCACGTAAATTGATTAAAACAACTTTTAGGATTATATCGCGTTTATTTCTTACTTATTTATATTTATTTGCCGACTTTTCGAACTCTTTACAGAGATCATTTTTACGTAAAGATAATGGATTCAAACTTGAGAGAATAAAGTGTGAGATACTAGAAGGTGACAGTGTACGGAGTATGTATGTAGACCTAGTCAGTAAAGGACTCACTAACACGAGTTTAGCTGACACAACATCCAACAAAACATAAATACCGAGATGATATCATACGAACGTAAGGCTTCGAAGATATTTAGTTAACCTACATATAATGTACATTTATTTATTTGAGAAAACAGGAAGAGAAAATATATGACCTTACAATATATTTGCTTAAGATATTATAGCATAATTTTATCTTACATAAGATACTGTCGTTTTTGTACGATCAAGATATGGGAGTAAATCTATAAAGGTCTTTATAGGACCCGGAGAAACCGAAAGATCGTTATTTGTTTGCCTACCTGTATATATATTTTGAATAAATGAACAAGAAAATAATAATACTACGATATAACGTGCGGTTTTATTTCTGAAAGCAAATCTTTTTATTTGATATCGTTAATAAATTGTAGCCTGCAAATGAAATCTGCAATTCGTATAATGGTCTCATTTTTATACAGCACTCGTGTGGCTATGAAAAAGCGAAACTGTAGCAATATTTTACTCGGATTCGTTTAAAAATGTGGTCGTACAATTCGGAGCCGGAACGTTCCGGTGGCTGCCGTCCACTCAACCTCACACTCCTCGCACAGTTATCATTTTTGGGTTTAACTTTGCTTTATATTTGTTATTGCAATAAATTTTGATTCTTTTAATTTTATTTAAACCATCCGCTAATAACTTTTAATGCAAATAAAACATCGCCATCTATACAATAGATAATCTATTATGTATAGTAAAGCATAAACATAACTTCACCCCTTTTTCTATCCGAATGTGTAGGCAGCAGCTGATAAGCCTGGACTCGCCGTTATGTTTACGTCCCAAATGGTGGCGAACCTATTGCCATACAGCTGGCATAAAGTTGTCAGTCACCGATTTTGTCAGACATAACTTCCGAAAGGAATTCCGCGAAATTCCGACTTAGATTTATTGAGATTACTACTTTATTTACTTTAATTATTAATTTAGACACCAGAACCTTAGGTTAGTCTTAACAAACATAACAAGCGTAGACTAAGGATTACGCGGGGTAGAGAGAAATACTTTAATACCAATGCCAATTTGGATGTCAAAGTGTGTCCCTATCTTCATCGACTCTTACTTCCTTCTGTTCATTTAATGAATATCTGCTTAGTTTTTCTTTTATTTTCCATTCTCTGCACATGCTCGACTCACTGGAACATGTTCTTCTTTACCTTAAAGACGATAATCTCATTCATCCCAACTCGCTCACTTCAGGTCACTTCTTCACTAATTAGGCGCTATTTTAATAATGATATTAAACAAAATAAAGAAAAATACGTAGTGGTACGTGAGGTCGGAAAACCTATATTTTTTGTTGAAGTGTATTATGCTGGAATCCTCTCAACGGTTCATTTGAAAAAAAAAATGTCCTCTAAAAGCCTCGGCCTGAAACTGTTGCGAGTTCTTTATTTCCGTTTGATGCTTTTAAAGCTTAAATTGAATGAAATTGTTCGTGTTTATACACATAGGTACATACTGGATACTAATATAACTTCCTTCTGTTAATAAAACAATTGCTAAACTATTTTCCTGTGTATTTTTCTTTTGCTACTTAGATTCATAACCATAATGATCATTATCATTACATAGTATAAAATAAAGTCTCTATCCGCTGTCTGTCCCTATATCTATTATATAAAATTCTCGTGTCACAATGTCCGTTCCCACTCTCCTCCGAAACAGCTTGATCGATTCTCATAAAATTTTGTGTGCATATCGGGTAAGCCTGAGAGTAGGACAACATCTTTTTTTCATCCCCCTAAATCACCCCTAAATATTTTTTTTAAAATTTTTCGATATATTTCTGTTTTTTATATTTTTTATAAAACGGGATACAAAAATACTTTACTATTTGGCAAGACAACGCTTGCCGAGTCAGCTAGTATAATTATATCTTTGAAACTATGCAACGGGTTATGATGCCGGTTTTATCTATAATTAATGTATGATGTAATAAAGAAAAGTGATAAATGCAAATTTTTATTATTTTGGATGCGGAACAAAGTTTGCCGGGTCAACTAGTACAAAATAATAACAAATGTAATAGACTGGCAATTATTAAAAATCGTTGACCGTTTCTTAACGAAATTCTTTTTCGTTAAGAAACGGTCAACGATTTTTCAACGGTCAACGGTTTATCAACGATCAGCTAATATCTGTTGTTTGCTTTGCTGCAAAAAGTCAATACATGCCTGATTTTTTTGAAATAGCTTGTACCGCTAGTAAAATATTCATAACTCTTTTTATTCTATTAAGAAGAATTAATAAAATTATTCTACTAAGAAGAATTTGCCGATAAATCAAATCATGATGAAGAAAATACAAAAACATTTACTGAAGATTTAATCAAAGAAACTTAGACACAAAAGTACCTATAGGCTCTATAGATTTATAAGCGGAAAGTCTCTTATCCATCTTCCTGAACTCTTTCGGGATAACGACTCCACGCACGAACGCCGATAATGGACGCAGCTCCGTGACAAAATTGATGAAGGACATTCGTTCGCAACATCTCTTCCTCTGATCGGTGCAATCTTAAGATTGGTAGCTACTCCTCTCCGAACAATAAGTCTTCACTCGTTGTTTTATTAAGTGTTTATTCATCAATGACACTGTTATTTATTTTGAAGTCGGTGTTTTTATACTAAGCAATCCAGACTAAGTTATAAAAAAGTAAATTAAATGACTAAAGATAATAATAACCTTATTTATGCCTTCACGCCTTTTTCTACCCGAAGGAGTAATTAACTGTTAAGCTTCGACTCGCCAAATTTTTCGTCCCAAATGGAACTGTGGCAGAACCTATTTATACAAACACTAAGACGGGGAATTTTCATAGAAAGATTATAAAAATATATATCAACGCTTCACTTGAAATCATTAAACTTTACAAAGATTACGTTTGTAATTAATGCATGCCCTGGCTAAATGAATATTTAAGTGTCCATTAAGGTGACGGCAAAGCCTTTTAGTCTAGTTACTTAAGGCTTATGCATTAATTCTGGATTTAAGGATAGTTGGAGAGTGTTTGTTTTACAGAAAAACGTTTCAATGACAATCAATTACGTCTGATCTCTTAAAAAACACTAATATACCACGAAGAGAGAACCACCAGAAACAGGAGAGTCACTCCTCTTCCCCTACCATTTCCAACCCTACTCTCTTAAAGGACGGCAACGCGACTGTAACACTACCAATGTAGCCAATACCTACCAGGTGACCCACTCGCTGGTCTATCTCATTAAAATAATACATAAAATATTTCTTAGCTTAAGAGATTCCCTGACAAATATAACAAAATGATGTTCAAAAGAACCCACGCTTCAATTAATAATTCATCTGCGTAAGCCGTTTACGATGAACACCACGTTTTATTCGCCAAAAAATCTACGCCAAACGATTTAAATACGACGCACACGAGTAAGTTGATACTGCGCGTAATTTGATCGAATCTAATTTTGATGTTGTGAATTCAGAACAGTAATGTATTAAATATTTATGTACAAATGTTTCATTGTCGATTTTAGATAGATTGAAATTGATTTCTACTGAACATATTGCGGCGTGTGAATTAAGACATGAGTTAATTTATAAGGACTGTTTAGATACTAAACTTTTACATCATCATCATCATCATAAGCCCTTTTGAGGTCTACTGCTGGACATAGGCCTCCCCCACAGAGCGCCACAACTGCCGGTCCGCGCAATCATGGGGGGTTTTTTGCCATAATCACCACGCTTGGCAGGCGGGTTGGCGATCGCAGTAGGCTGTATTGACTTAAGAGAGAATATAAGAGAATAAATCTTGAGAGAATGCGAAACTCTTACATAGACTTTTGGAATTAAAATTTGTCTTTTTTGAAATCAATGATATTAATGATAATTATTTCCGTCATCACCCCGACACCACTGACGCGATCTCTATTCCATTTTAAACGCAAACGTGATCCGTTCGATGTTGATGAGGTCCATGGGCGGCGTTAATTGCTTACCACCAGGTGGTTTGCTTGCTCGTTTCTAACATCTCCAATATGGAACAAGTAGTCACAATTTTGTCAGTCATTGATCGATATAAATTATCATAAAATTTTACTAAGATGTTTTTTTAAATATCTGTGGTGTGCAGACGGATAAAAACTTGGTACCGCTCGCATAAACAGAAATAAAATAAACCACCAAGCTATCGTGACTTAGTTTTGTAAAGAGGAAATAAAGATCCTATTTCAGTGCAACAAATCCGTAGAATAAAAGACATCACAAAGTTTATTACGATTTAGTTAATTAAGTCTCAGTTCAAAGGGTATTTAATTTCTGCAATAGAAATACCAGTTCGTATTAAGTTTGTTAAATACAAAAGCGTATAAAACTCGACGTAACAGTGTTTTAATTCCACTGAAATTAATAGATACCTAGCTCGGGAGTTATTTTGCTATAATAACTTTTGCCCGCTGCTGCGTACGCGTAACACAACAGACTTATTTATTTAGTAAACATAAAGCCTGTGTTTATTAGAAAACAAATAACAATATAAAGTAGCTTTCCATTCATAAAAATATTATTAATATCGGCTCATTAATTTCAGAGTTCAGTTTATTTTTGAATAAAGTGTCGGTGTTAAAGTCAGGAAGGGCATGCCTCATGCTACACAGAGCTTGCAGAAAGAATGGATTATGCAAGATCGACTATGTGGATTTACAGTGAAAAAGGCTCTACCTTCCTTACAAGGGGCTTGGCGTAAAGTTATGGTTAACCAAATCAGTATAATGTTCATATAGTTGGTATTTATTAGTATGTATCTGTTCAATAGTTTAAAAATCAGAAAAATAATGTCTATAACCGTATGTGTTCGGTACTGGTAGTATATAATTATTGAATTGTGGAGTTATTAAATTGTATATATACTTATTATATAAAATTCTCGTGTCAAAGTTTTCGTTCCCATACTCCTCCGAAACGGCTTGACCGATTCTCATGAAATTTTGTGTGCATATCGGGTAAGTCTGAGAATAGGACAACATCTATTTTTCATCCCCCTAGATCACAAGGGTCCAAATCAAAAGAGCCCACCCCTCAATATTTTTTTAATTTTTCGGTATATTTCTGTTTTTTATTTTTTTTATAAAACGGGATACAAAAATACATACAACTCTAAATTTTCAACCCCCTACGATCAACCCCTATTTTTAAAATTTAATTTTTCGGCAAGACAACGTTTGCCGGGTCAGCTAGTATATATATATATATTTAGTACATTTGATTATTTTTCTTTTTCAATTTTTATATTTACCATTTTTAAGACGAAAACTTTTAAGCCGGCCATTAGTCCACCTACTAGAGTACTGATATATTTGTTGGATATACTAATTACCAAGGCCAATTAATCATATCCAAAAGTTCTTAAATGTCGATATTATGTAATATTAAATGTGATTACATACGCTGCTATCGTCAGTTACAGCTGTTTTTAATGGCCCACTCGGTAACCTCGTTTGGTTAAGGACCCTCATTATATCCGTTCATCAGTAGGAAGGTGACATCGGTGTAATTTATATACGCAATGAGTTATAATTGTCATTATTATTGAATACTAATCGACTCAGCGAACTTATGCATAAATGTTTTGCAGAAATAAAAATGGTCAGTGTAGGTTATCGCTAAGATATAGATATATAGCCAGCATATTAGCCAGCGTTTGCAATTATAGTGCTAAATTTCGAAAAATATCACTTTTTTCTACTGCGTTATTATATATACACGAATTGTTATACAAACCACCCTGTTGACAACCTCTTTGATCTATTAAAAATAAACACACCCAAATCCGTTGCGTAGTTTCGCAGACCTTAGCATATTATATGGGACGGGCAGCGGAAAGCGACTTTGTTTTATACTATTTAATGATGGTAATGTCCTTGCTACTGTATACTTAATATGAATGAATAGAAATTTTGGATGATTTCTGTGGATATGAATTTATGTGTGACATCACTAATTTTCGAAAAAATAGTGCTTTTTAAGATATTATTAAAATGATAATCACTCTACTCATATCTGTCAATAAAATATTTATAACTATTGACACCATGCACCCCACGCTTTTTTTAAAATAAAATATTTGTTTTTTTATTTTTCTATTTTTTAGTTCGGTTTTCTATAAAAAGCGTGTTTTTTAGTTTTTTTAAACTATTATTTATTTTATATTTTTTAGTTCGGTTTTCTATAACAAGCGCGTTAATAGCGCTATCTGTGACTTATACAAGGAACTCGTTTCAAGTTGATAAGACTTTCCGCTGATTGCCACTAGATGGTGCGAGACACTTCTCGCACCATCTAGTGGCAATCAGCGGAAAGTCTACGTTATCAACTTGAAACGAGTCGGTTACAAACAAACATACAAACATACAGGTGAAGCTAATAAAAAGCTAATAAAAAATAACTATCCGAATCAGTAATAGGTATGATGAAATCTTTATATGGCCGAAACCAATAAACAATCTCCAATCTAAGATTGGAGTATCGGTGCATCGATTCCCCAAACAAAAAATCACGGCACGCTTATCAGTAGAAATCGATTGAAATATTGGTCTAAGATAACAAAATTCGGATTGGGATTGACTATTGGTTTCAGCCGTAAGACGATAAGAATCACAGTTATGGTATTTTAATAAGATCGACTTAATACTACGACCATCTCAATAGAAGTCAATTCAAGACATTATATTTATATATCGTAAAAGTATATTCATATTTTCATGAAAGTAATCAACAGGTACACGCACACAATATTGTTAGCTTTTACATTTTAAACTGAACTCAAATATCTTCTAAAACTTATGAAGTCTTTGCAAGGTGAGAGCATGTTTCATACTTCAATTTCACAACCTCTTTTGGTGAAAGCCCTTTGTAGAATATTGAGTAAAATGGTGCTTAGCATTTTGCCTGCAAGATGGAGTTTATAAGTGGGCCGTTAAACTGGATATAACTGGATATACTTACAATATCAAGCACTTAGTAAATATAGTCTAAATAAACTTGAAAAAAAACCAGGATGGACAATTAGTTTAGTTTTTTTTATGACTCCTTTGTCTACCTCAAGAAGTTTAACATTTTGGAAGCCTGCCAAAATGTTAACCTGACCTCCAAGGCTTAGATGGAATAGGTGACGGAACCCATGTGTATGTTGTCTAATATTGTCAGTTATCGATATTTATCACAGAGTTCAAGCTTTTTCAAAGATTCTTTTCAAAGATTAACAACTATCATAATTGTGGTTAACAATTTAGACATGGAAACTAGATAATAAAAATTATAACTGCTTCCTGAGACACAGGTTCTACCTAATTTAGGAGCCAGAGATTCATTGTAAACTTAGCAGTATTTGTTTTGTTTCAATAAAATTATTATTAGTGGTCACGGTAGTCCAGTGCTCGAGCACCCGCTTCTTAACCTAGAGGTCGCGGGTTCGAATCCTCACACTGGCTCATACCAATGACTTTTTGAAGTTCTTCTCGGAAGTTATGTGTGAAAAATATCGATGGAAAAATTTTGTGCCCGGTATGGCAATAGGTTCGCCATTTGTGACGTAAATATAACGGCGAGACGAGGCTTAACAGCCGCTGTCTATACCTTCGGGTAGAAAAAGGGTTGAAGTTATGTATGTTATGTTATGTATTATTATTACACATGTTACGGACCTGGCCCTACACCGGAACTGCTGAGCCCGATCATCATGCAACATATTCGATTTGGATCATAATTGATGTTGAATGAAATCCCTCGTCGAAAGGACCCCCGATGTCGCGATTGCGACATCAATGTAATCTCCCACACATTTAAGAATAAGCATTTTACTTTATTAATTGTATATAATTGTATTTACACTTCGGTACTAGCACTGTCCACTGTCCTAGAGTTAAATCTTGTTTTTAAATAAAATAATTTCATTTACCAGGTATTTTTTTTAAGTCCTCCGTCTGCCAGATTCATAATTAATACCTACTTTTTGTTTGTAAATACAAACAATAGAAAAATACAGAACATATAATATTAAAAAATAGTTATTTAAGAGTCAAATTGAACGTTAAGTTTTTGTCGAGAATATTAGTAGTGGAGGGACGTAAAATTTTTACCTAGGAATCGAGGGTAAATCAATAACTTTTCATAGAAATTTTTGAAATTTGTTTCTAATAGTGTATTGAAATATGTTATAAAAATTCTCATCTCTCACCTTTATACCTGCAGTCCCTTGAGACCCAAGTTAAATTTGTAATAATTCTATTTAACTAAGCAGATATACAATACAGAAGCGGATAGATGTAGGAGTCGAGGACGGCCAAGACACATATTCCATGACCAAATAGAACGTGTTCTGGAGGAAACTGATGTTAGGAGCCTCAAAAAATCGACGCGCGTGCATGAAAAGAGTTATGAAAGTCAACGAAGCGAGTGAGGTGTGGAAGAATCGTGCCTTATGGCGCTCCCTTCTCTCTGCCTACCCCGCAAGGGATTTGGCGTGAAGTTGTGTATGTATGTAAAATAAAACATGATGCTAAAATTTTTTATTTTTTACGTTTTTCGTTAAGTTACGTTAAGTTAGATAACACATTACAAAAAAATGTATGAAAATTCATTGACAGGCCCTCGATTCCGAGGTTTTGCAGTTTTTATGTTTAACTGCACTCCACTATAGTATTAGTATAAAATACACGCTCATTTCTGCGACGCTCCATTAGTGATTAAGGCGTTATAATATTGATTGCCACGATTAATTCCATCAATTTCACGCCAGGTAAAGTATTAATAGATTTCCCCGTAGTTTACGTAATATCTGTAACAAATATATTTATATCTACAATGTTAGCAATCATACCTTAAGACATGATTTTTTAACTTTCATAACCATTGTCATTTTTGTAGTACAGGAATACTAGTATTAATCGACTGGTAAAATTTAACTCAAGGTTTTTTTTTTGCTTTTTTTTATGGGATAGGAGGGCAAACGCCTGCTCGTTTGCCCTCCTATCCCATAAAAAAAAGCCGTATGACCTGATGTTAAGTGACTAACGCCGCCCATGGACACCTGCAACACATATAGTGTTACAGTTGCGTTGCCAACCTTTAAAGGAGTAGGATAGGAAGGGATGGGGAAGGGGTATGGGCCTCCGGGTACATCTCTCACCGATTACGTCGATCTTCTGAGAGCTGGTGGCATTTCACCGGTCGAGCCGGCCCATTCATGCAGCGTACTGCTTGGCTCTACCAATCTTAAATTTTAAAATTAAATTCGTAGAAATACTACAAAAATCACAATTCCTTTTGAATATTACTATGAATGTGATATTTATAGAATGGCTGCAATACGAGCAAAGTACAGGATGAAATCTAGTATACTGTCTATAATATTTGATTATTTACTATAGTATACTTTGGCGCTTGGTGGCGAGATATTGATTGGAAATAATCCGGCCAAATTGTAGCTTAAAACTATTTGACGCAAAATGTTTTCTCAATTAGAACAAGTAGTTTCTAAGATTAGCGCGATCAAATAAACAAAATCTTCAGCGCTATTGGACTATTAACTAGTCTCGATGGTCCAGTGGTCGAGCAACGGGCTTCTCAATCAATAAGTCCTGGGTTCGAATCCCGGTTCCGACAATGAATTTCGAAATTCTTTTCGGTAGTTATGTGTTATATATATCGATGACTGAAAACTTTGTGCTCGGTGTATTATAATAGGTTCGTATATCTTATTCCATTTGAGACGTAAACATAACGGTGGGTCGAGATTTAACAGCTGCTGCCTACACCTTCGGGTAGAAAAAAAGTGTGAAGTTATATTAGGTTATTAATTAGTAAAGATTATTGCAGGTAGTGTATTGTAATTACATCACCATCCATTTCATCGCTAATAGTAACTTTCGGAAAGTCACCCGTGTTTACTAAGGTTGCCTTGAACCCTTGCTTTTGATTTCAATTTCATTAATATTAGTTAAGTATAATTTTCGGACGACGATATAAAATGCCTTCAATTGATTTCAATTAATATTCAAAATAATAGCGGCAATTTAAGTAATTTCCAATTGCGGTGAATTTCTACGAACCGGAGCTAATGAATGTTGTATTGAACGCTTTTAACGAATATTGGTTCCGATATAAAACTATATGTACACATGGTATAGCATTTTATTGAGTTAATGTTTAGTTTCACGAGGGTATGGCATAAGGGAACCTATCCCTCACTACGGGACTGCACCTGATATGATAGTCATCACTATCCCAATAAAAATCATAACCAAATAACTGTTTTTCAGGCGCAGTCAAGTTATGAAACAATTCAATGTTTGTGTGAAGAGCTTGAGCAGTGGTAGAGCCACGCCGTTAGCTTCATGAATGAGCCGGCTCGACCAGTAATATACCACGACGGTAACGTTCGGCTCACATGATCGGTCCGCCTGCATACTAATCAATGTATTACCAATACTACTCGTATTAAAATAAACTATGAAACCAAAGTAATTCACAAATACACTAAAGATGGCGCTACTGTTTTCACGCTCTGACACATTTAATATGTTTGTTACATTGTACATTCATTGAGTATTACGTGTAATAAGATTTTATTAAAAAGCTTATGTGAATCGAGCTGACAAAAATGTAACTCAACACTTTTCCTTGTATTCTAATAAAACGCTTTTTTCTTTGTAATATAATATCAATATATATGACAGCAAAGGTATAATACCTTTGCACTCACCTTTTTGAAACTTCCTAGAATATTACGCGATAAATGGTTATTAAATAAAATGTCGAAAATAGAGTTTGTGTGCTCATATCTCTCTCTCTCTCTCTCTCTCTCGCTCTCTCTCTCTCTCTCTCTGTGTGTGTGTGTGTGTGTGCGCGTGTGTGTGTGCCTTTGTGAGAGAGAGGATGTCATTACTGGCCCGAGTGGCGTTGGGTAATATATGTCTCAAATAATGTGTTAAATCAATAACTAACAGCAGAATTATTATTGCAAAATAATATATGGCAGTGTGCACTATTACGACATACATACACAACTTCACGCCAAATCCCTTGCGGGGTAGGCAGAGAGAACAGAGCGCCATAAGGCACGATTCTTACACGCCTCACTCGCTTCGTTGACTTTCATAACTCTTTTCATGTACGCGCGTCGATTTTTGAGGCTCCTAACATACTAATACGACACTGGTTGTAATAGTCGTCTCACCGACAATACTCTACTACCAGTGCACGTCCAAAGAGAGAAACTTTGGTCTGCTTTGGTTGCTGTCCTTCAACCTTCAACCTCGCAGCAGTCATCAGAAGAAGTGCGTCTCCATATAACTTCCAACATCATAACATTAATGCAAAATACAAGACTCAAGATACAAGACTTTCATTACCAATATAAAACTTTAACTATTCTATGAATTTCTTTTCGTCTTCTAGAGAATGAGATTTTTAGAACTAAGTTCTTTATCGTGATTTAGGGTTAATACTATTATATAGAAATCGTTACATAACCATGCCAGTCTCGGTGGTCTAGTGGTAGAGCACACGCACGGCTTCTGATCCAGATGCCCGGGTTCGAATCCTGACACTGGCTCACACCAATAACTTTACGAAATTGTTTTCGGAAGTTAAATGTGATAAATATCGATGACTGAAAACTTTGTGCCCCGTATGGCAATAGGTTAGTTCTTTTGGGACGTAAACATAACGGCGAGACGAGGCTTAACAGCCGCTGCCTACACCTTCGGGTAACAAAAGGTGTGAAGTTATGTTATGTTACATAACTAAATGCTGTTATTATTACTCAAGTTATTTAGCTATTTCTTTGCGTACCTATTTGTAATACATTTTAACAGTTAATACAATTGGCATTAAACAATTTAAAAAACAAAGTTATTTTCGGTTATTATTGAAAATCTCGTAATAAATATATTTCATTTTCATTCAAGCGGGAATTTCAAATTAATATTTTTCTAAAAAAAAAACTAATTTTTATTTTGATAAACACTACAAGACTTAATGGACTAAAATGTATCATTTCATTTTGAGTTCATTATTGTATGTGTAGACTAATTTTGTTTAAAGTTCTAAGTAAACAAGGCCCGCATTGGTTTAGTCGTTATTTAAATTGTGGTAAGAGGTAGAGCAGTGAAATATGTGTATGTGACGGTAATTAGGAGCAACAGTCTCGGTAAATATTGACCAAAGTAACGGTTTGTATCATTGAAACGTGACCCACGAACGTGGTGTTGCATTTAATTAGATGATAACATTTGGCAAAACTAATACGACTTTATTATAAATACTGTATTTACATAGTAGTATTGAAGCAAAGGTCGATAGATATTACTACATATTTGGTATCAAAGAACCTTTTAATAAAGATATTAAAAGGTTCTTTTTAACAATACGTATACAACGTATATTAATACCAAATATGTAGTGTATATATGTCACGGTAAGAGTGAATAATTGAAGATTATTAATAAGTATCTATTATTATTAATAATTACCGAAAGTCGAGGTTAAAGTGATAAATTAATCACATTTGTCGTTTTTTATTAATAATTTAACCCTAGTAGTGATAAATGTAGTAAGTGGCCAAGGGTTGCGGGGCGGGGCGTTGTGTGCGACGTGCGAGAGGTGCGGTGGATGCCACGCGAGGGAACCGCGTAGGCGACGCGTTAATTGGCTCGGTGTTAGTGTTTTAAAAGCGCGCGCACGTTATTTGTTGTTGCTTACTAGGTTTAGTTAGTTGTTTAGTTTAGGTTAGGTTAGGTTAAGGTTTTTTTATTGTTTCTAGGCAGGAGTCGGAATCCTCATGGACACCCAAACTACGTCACGTATGAGGTAGTTTGGGTAGTGCCAGACTCTTACCGGCTAAACCTGTCTCCTGCCCTCTATGCTTTCTCCATAGACTGAAGGTTCATGCCCTTTTTGGATTAATTTTGATTTTGAGTTATTTTGAAAATTGCTCCCCGGTTCTAACTAATTCGGTATTGCAAAATTTTAGTTTGATTTACTGATCTTATGTTTGTGATAATAGTACGTTTTCGGTTAAAGTAATAAGTGTAGTAATTTACTCGCGCATTTATGTTGTAAGACTGTGTTTAATATTATAAATAAATACCAGCTGGTCAAAAAACATTGGGTTTTTATTTATTTTATAACTTTTACCAATATGTGTCGTGAATTATTAATAATTACTACTAAAAGTAATAAATTTCCATCGTTTATTCACATTTTCCAAAACATGTGGTTATTATTAATATTTTTGTAAAAATATTAATAATTTTCAATTAATCAGATTTACCGTAACATATATATCACTATCATATCGAGGGTTGAAAGGCTATTTGCTTTAAGCGACATTTTGGGCGATATTGAGTTTTATACATATTTGGAATCAGCAAATTTTTCTGCGTCGACTGATACAAGTTTCATTGAAATCGGAGCACTTTTTTGGCGCTTAAAACATCCCTGTTTTTGGGAAGTTTCCATAGTAGCAGTGTTTTAAGCGACATGGATTTTGCATTTTTTTTTAAATTAGTTACTTGAGCCATACACTCATATTAAAAACTGAGAGATAAACCAATTAGCCTTTCCCAGGTAAATAAGTCAATAAGACTTAAAACATTTTTCCTGTTTCTAAAATTTACTAGGTACGGATTTGAATCATTTGCACTTCCACCAATTATACCGTGTAATGTCGCTTAAACCATTTAGTCTTCACCCAAATAAGACATGAAACGTCGCTTATACCAATGTATTTTGAAGAACAGAAGCCAGAGGATTGTAAAAAATTGAAAGAACATTTAGATGAAAAAAAGGCATAAGTATAATAAAGTTCTAATTGAGACTGTTCTAATTTATAATTATTATACTAAACAAACACTTTATCTGATGTTGCGTTAGTAATTTATAATTTTAATAAAAGAACGTGAGATTTTCGGCAATTGCGCTATATCCATATGGGAGGCTCAGGGTGGTTTCAGAAGCGGACGAGGGTGCATGGATCAGATTTTTTCTCTCCGCAACATCGTGGAGAAACAACTGGCTGTTAACCGGAAGGTTTTCTGCGGTTTTGTGGATCTGGAAAAAGCGTTTGACAGAGTATTACGAAAGGATCTGTGGGATATACTCCCAGGCTACGGGGTGAGCGGAGCACTGCTGCGCGCTGTGCAGTCCACATATGAGGGCTGCACAGCGTGTGTGCGTGTTGACGGCGGCTTGTCCCCCTGGTTTGACGTCAATATCGGCGTCAGACAGGGTTGCGTGCTGTCCGCTCGACTGTTCATCCTGTACCTGGACAGTTGTCTCCAGAGAATGAGATCGATGGATGTAGGGTTGCGAATGGGTGACCTAGTTGTGAGCTGCCTGCTTTACGCAGATGACGCTGTGCTTCTAGCCGAATCGCCGTCGGACCTGCAAACACTAGTCACTACTATGAAAGATGATTGCATGATTAAAGGCTTGCAGTTGAATGCGAAGAAAACGAAAGTCATGGTGTTTGAAAGGGAGGAATCCAGAACAGATGTAAGGATAATGGTTGATGATGTAGTGCTGGAACAGGTGAATGAAATTGTATATCTTGGATGCGCTTTTAGCAGAGATGGAAGGTACACCGCGGATGTAGAAAGACGAGTGGCGATAGGAAATAGCGTAAACGGAGTGTTGGGCAGATTCCTGGGCGCAAAAAATATTAGCAGAAAGGCCCAGTTAGCAATCCACAATGCAGTCCTGATCCCAACACTAACTTATGGAAGCGAGAGCTGGGTATGGCAGAGTGTGCATGAAAGTAGAATAAACGCGGTAGAAATGAGGGCTCTACGCAAGATCTGCGGAGTGACTCTCGCTGACCGCGTAGAAAACAAGGTTGTAAGGAAGGAAGTTGGTTTGAAAGAGAGTGTCGGTGTAAAAGTAAGAAAGGGCATGCTCCGATGGTTCGGACATGTAGAAAGAATGGTTGACGCAAGACTGACTAAGCAGATATACAATGCAAAAGCGGACGGATGTAGGAGTCGAGGACGGCCAAGACACACATTCCAAGACCAAATAGAACGTGTTCTGGAGGAAGGTGATGTTAAGAGCCTCAAAAACCGACGCGCGTGCATGACAAGAGTTATGAAAGTCAACGAAGCGAGTGAGGTGTGTAAGAATCGTGCCCTATGGCGCTCTGTTCTCTCTGCCTACCCCGCAAGGGATTTGGCGTGAAGTTATGTATGTATGTGTGTATGCGCTATATCCAGGTTGTTTTAACAGCCGTTTATAGCCTTATATGTTAATAAATGGAACACAAAACGTTATATTTTCAATTTTATATGTTACATAATTTAATAAGCCGCCTACTCATTTTAGTCTAAAGTGGTGGTTGACATAAATAGCTTTCTACTATTAATTCCGGGTCATGTCATTTCATTCTTATAGACTTACACTGAAAACATAAAGCATTGTCGCTTATTTGTTTTTTCCTGAAGCTAATTGTAGTTTTAAAGTCACTTAAATCATTTTTCCATTCCCTGAAAAATAAGGGCTTAGGCCATTTTGAATTAAGCGACACGTATTTTTGTCATTACAGGTCGGTTTAATTTAATATTAGCATCAGCATCTAGATATTTTTAATTGAATTTCAACAAAGTTTACCCCGTTCAAATAGCTCAAGAAGTTTTTAAGTTATGAATTTTTTTTCAAAGTTTCAAACTTTAAATGGCTCTCCTGTAAAGTTGCAAAAATGTCGCTTAAAACAAATAGCCTTTCACCCCTCGATATCATATATATCATATCACACATATCATTATAAATACAAAAATATAAAGCGCCATTTATTTAACTCGATAGTAATTAAAAGCACCGGTCTGTTCACATCTCCAGATACAAAGTTGCCATAGGATTTTTTTCCTTTGTACAGTAGTAAAGAAATAGTTTGATTAATAAACACGGTTTACGTCTTCGTAAACAGTGATTATTAATCAAACTATTTCTCTGTAACTACCATCGGTCCTTCAGCAGACATGACCAGCCTATTGCTACTCCAGCGAGCTTATTCTACGAGTTATGTCGGTTAACCCCGTTCTCTGGCGGATATACTCATTCCTGAGTTTATCTTTCAGAGATACCCCATGCATAGCTCGCTCCATAGCTCGCTGAGCGACTTTAAATTTGTGGACTAGCCCCTATGTGAAAAACGTAGACAAGACGAGTGAGTACAAAAGTGAGTAATAACTCACTCTTCTTAAAATATTATCTTTAAGTAGTCTGCCTATAACTATAACTGTTTAAGTAACTATAACCTGTAAGTTTCAGAGTAGATAATTGCAGAAAATCAAATTCAATCGCCTACATTTCATTTTCATATCGATATTTCCCTGAGGCTATACAAATTTGGCTATAAATAAATAAATTATCCTAGTATCTGATAACGTTATCCCGGAAAGCTATTGGTGCGTGCCAGTATTCGACCAGGAAAAAAATAAGGCTCTATGTACATAAAGCCTAACTCCAAGCCGTTCGACTTGACCGCTACGGTTTATTTAGGCACGGCTTGTAGATATATCCCACTAGCCTAAAACTTTAACATAATTAGGAGTTGACCATTCAATCAGCTCTATTGCTCGTTCGATTTCAGTATATTTCTGGTTAGATAAATATTTAAGCCAGACAGAGGATTTTACAATAGAGCCTCCCGGTATCTGTTCACTCATGTTTGCAAGAAATCAAAGAAGAGTCAGGGTTTGTAATATATATTTGTTCTTTGTTATCAATCTCTATTTGAACAGCATTCGAGATGGTTACTTAAGATGAGATTTTATCGAGAAAAGTAAGAAGAATACAGAACAGATATTATGCTGCCCAATATGCATTATTTTGAACAGCCAAAATAAAGCCATATATACTGTTAAATTTAATGGCTGATTATCTGATCCAACAAACGACGGTTTTTTAACATAAAGATCTTGCAAAAAAGCAGTAGTGGAGTTTTATAAATTAATAAATAGAAAATATAAATAGTAAAGAGGTGAAAATCTTGAGTTTTATGTACTTTTGTACGTTGTTATATATTATGTAGTATATTGTTATATAGTCTCGGTGGCGCAGTGGTCGAGAACACGGCTTCTGATCCAGAGGTCCGGGTTCGATTCCTGACACTGGCTCACACCAATGACTTTTCGAAATTGTTTTCGGAAGTCATGTGTGATAAATATCGATGACTGAAAACTTTGTGCCCGGTATGGCAATAGGTTCGCCACCTATTCCATTTGGGACGCAAACATAACGGCGAGACGAGGCTAACAGCCGCTGCCTACACCTTCGGGTAACAAAGGCGCGAAGTTATGTTATATATACAAAAAAAATGGGAGTAGCCCTTATCATATAGCGGGATGTAAACAATATGTCCGATTCACAGACCTGATAAGGTGACAAAATTACACGATAATCGGTGAAGCTATTTCTTACAAACACCGTTAAATGTTATGTTCATATATTGGGTATGTACTTAGCCTAAGTATTGAAGTAAATATATTAATTAAATACGTAAACCATATACCTACCTAATTTATTCACCAATAAACAGTATAGCAAATATTGTTTAATCCTCTCCCACGAGAGTTATGTACAAGTCTAATTAACAAAATAGAAGTCACATTAGTCTACTGTTCGAACACTCCGCTTCTAACTCAAGAAGTCTCGGGTTCGAATCCTAGTTCATACCAACGACTTTTCGGAATTCCTTTCCAGAAGTTATACATGATGAATATCAATGACCATTTGGTAAGTAAAAATTTAGTGAGTCGAGACGTAACACCCGCTGAAAAATAAATAGGAGCTACCAACACAGGTTCATATAATACCTAAGTGTTATTCCCAAGGCATCATTATATTTAGTGAAGGCATCTATTTACTTGAGTGTAAAGGTAACAATTTATTATGGATATAAATCAAAGAGAAGATTTTAGTATTATAATTAATGATTCGTTAGGAGGTTGATATTAAAATCCGTGTCCTCAGAGCTCTCGGCTTTTAATTTGTAAAATGATTTATTATTTTGCGTCGCCTGTTAAATTATAATGCAAAATAAATAGCAGTAGATAAATTGACAATACAAAAGCCATTGTTTGAAGTATTGGCTCGAGTTATCGTTACATTTTCAAGTTCTAATTTATAATTCATTTATTAATTCGTTCTAATTTTATGAAATAGGAGGGCAAACTAGGAAGTGGGTCACCTGATGGTAAGTAACTTCTCACCGCCCATGAACACCGTGGTTGCCGTCCTTTAAAGGAGTAGGAAGGGGTAAGGGATCCGGATGTCTCTTGCTCCAAACGAAACGCGGCACGCCGATATTCCAAGAGGTCGTGGTATTTCTCTGATCGAGCTGGCCCATTCATGTAGTGAACTGCGTGGCTCTAGAACGAACTGTATTGATATCAGAATGAGATATCAGGTATGGCATAAGCTACTTATTAATTCGGGAATATTTATAGGGGATGGATAATGTATTTCTGCTCCACACGAGTGACCTCTTTCACAATGACGAACAATTTCAGAACATTGAAGGGTCAAATAAGGACATTTATTTATCTCTTTAGAAGTTTAATTGAACTGCGGACACCTCATGAAAATCTGTCAAGTACTTTAAGAAATACCCGAGTTTTTCAAGAAAAGAAATTATATACATAAGCGTAAATCAAATTTATTTTCAGTCATTCTCAATAAAAAAAAAAGATAAAACAATTAACATAAGTAGTGGTTCTGCTTCTAAATCAATAAGTCATGGGATCGAATTCGGGCCCACACTAACACACTTCTTGAAATTTTATAAACAAATAATTATAAAAAAATTAATAAATTAATATAATTATCATTAAAAAAATGTAAATATATTAATAATATAATATGTAATATTATGTAATTAATGATTAAATTATTATAATTTTATCCATGTATGATAAATATCGATGACTGTTGACACTGCATCCGATGTATGCAATAGGATCTACCTTTGGGACGTAAAAAGTCAGCGAGCCACAATAGCCACTATTTCCACTTTTGCGTTCAAAAGACGTGAAGTTACAATTAAAATATTGGTAAAATATTTAACAGTGGTAGAGCCAAGCAGTTTACTGCACAAATGGGCCGGCTCGACCGGTGAAATACCACGACCTCTCAGAAGACCGACGTAAAGTGGCCCATGCCACGTTTTGTTCGGTGAGAGAGGTACCCGGAGACCCACCCCCTTCCCCATCCTTTCCTATCCCCTTCCCTTAAAGGTCGGCAACGCAACAGTAACACTATATGTGCTGCTGGTGTCCATGGGTGGCGTTAGTTGCTTACCATCAGGTGACACGCCTGCTCGTTTGCCCTCCTATCGCATAAAAAAATAGAAAATAAAATTGGTTAATCAAAAATAAAATACTATGTGCAAAGATATAACCAAGTTCTGACGATCATTGTCACTTAATAAATAGATACAAATGAATTGAATATAGAACGGTCTATTTTGAAGTCGGTACAAGCAACAGATACACAAATATCAGCACTAAAATGGCATTCATAAATTATACTAGAAAATCTTGAACTACAAGTTGGATAAGTTTTTTTTTGTCAAGAACTCTTTTACTTTGTTTTACACTCACTTAACTTTGGCAAAGAGTTTCGGTTAAAAATTCTTTGTGAAACATTTGGCTCTGAATATTTTGCCTGAGCGATGCTGTTTTAAAGTCTGTGTAAGAAAATACGAAGTTGTTAAATGTATATCGCTTACTCTGCGATTTAATATATTACTTTTAAGCTACCTAAGCATGTACGTACTCCAAGTCGTCTCGATGGTCTTGAGGTCGAGCACCCCGCTTCTGAATCTAGAAGGGTATAGATCAAGTCTTGGCTTATACCAATGACTTTTCGGAAATTATGTGACGGTAACTGATACAATTGTGGCCCATAGTCTAAGGTCTATTTTTGGCCGAAGCCGAAAGCTGATTAATCGGCAAACTCCACAACCTGCGGCCGACGCCGAACCCCAAGGTTTATAAACTCTTAGTAATTTAATAATTTAATTAAATATTAACTACAGTCAAAGAAGAATATCGGCGTAAAATGGCTTATGTTTAAGCTTTTTTTTAAGCCAAAGCTTCGGTCGGACAGTAATAGCAATAGATTTCTAGGGAAGTAAAAAATCGGCAAGTCGAGCTGGCCTACACCTTCAAGTAGAAAGAGTCATGAAGTTACCAAACATAATTTATTTCGGCTACCAAAAGAATTGTCTGTCTTTATTTTTATACTATAGTGTGTTGACTTATTGAACATATTAAAAAGATATAGGTAAGAAAATCATTTCATTTAAAACTAACAGCCTACTAATATACGAGGGGCCTATAGAGCCCCACTCCTAATATACATGAGTATTCCATAAATGAAAATATATAGTAACATGGGATTTGTTTTAACCCTCCACACGCCTTCTCTGTTCAAGATTAAGCGGTACTTACTCTAACTGTAGTTTACTGTATTAACTTCTTGTTTATAAGTGGAGAGCAAAATATCGTGAACGGGTGTAATGACATTTATATATTACTTATTTATCAAGACTGTTTGGATGAACTTCATCTTCAATATTCACTATTAACGAAGTAGTAGTCATAAGTTTATGGAGAGACTCAATATCAGTCTGCTGCATCAGTCTGCTTGTGACCACGGCCAGTGCAACCTGGCCGAAACGTCAAGCTAATCAAGGTAAATATTTGTTTACCTAAAAAAGTGTCGCGTTAATTCCCGTTCATCATTATCACTAAGTAATATGCAACGCGAAAGCCTAAAAGACTCAATATAACAATATATTTTAATTATAAAAAAATACATACAACGGAACATAGAAGTTACTCCTTTTTTGTAGTCGTTAATGGTGGGTTATAACGTTACTAAACATCATACTGCTGTTAATGTAATTAGAAATTTTAATAATGTTTTTTATTTATTTTTTATGGTTTAGGGAGCAAACGAGAACGCGTGATAGTGTGAGCAACGAACGTCGTCCATGGACATCTGCAAAAAAAATCCTCCAAATACCTCATCGAACGATATTCTGAGAGGTCATGGTATTTCACCACTCAAGCCGGCTCATTCATGCAGCATCTGCGTGCCGTACCACTATTTTTTTCTTAGTTACAATTTCAATTATCATATACGCAGAATACGTTGTGATTAATTTACCTACTTTTTCGAAGTGGTAGAGCCATGCAGTTCGGTGCATGAATGAGCTGGCTCGACCTGTGAAATACCACGACCTCTCGGGATATCGGAGTGAAGTGGCTCGTGCCGCGTTTCGTTCGGGGGGAGAGGTATCTGGAGGCCCGATCCCCTTTCCCCTCCTACTCCCTTAAAGGACGGCAACGGAGCATGGTGTTCATGGTCGGTGAGAAGCTACTTACCATCAGGTGATCCACTTATCCCACAAAAAACCTCTTTGTAGTTATGTACCAAGTTCTGTTACAAAATGGCTTGGTCGGTAAATTTGAGTTTGGACAGGCCAGTTTCCAGGCATTTGCGAGAGTCTTTCAGAATTAACCAGTGTATGAGTAACAATTTGTTAATTCTTCTGTGCCATGGACTGAAGACAGAAAAGCCGGTAAGCTTACATTGGATTTTTTTCGAATACCTAATTCTCCTAAACGAACTGGTAGGGATGCCTGTAGCCATGCCTAGTTGCTTAACCATACGTTAAGAATTTTAATGAGCGTTGTTTTTACAATTTCTTCTATTTTTTTCTAAAAGTGCCGGATGCTCTAAGACTTAACCAAATTTAATGTAACCAAATCTTTGAAAACGGTATCTATTGTAACTCTTATAGTTCCATCTAGATCCTCTAGATCATCTCTCTCTGACAATCGACAGCTGACTCCAAAAGGTTATCTCTATATAATAATTTTGAAGGATTTCTATAGCATTGCCAAGGAATTTGAAATTAATTAATAAATATGTCGAACTAAATCAAAACTGTTAGGCATATATGTACGCAAATCCGATATTCTAACAATGGTAGAGCCAAGCAGTTTGCTGCATGAACGGGCCGGCTTGACCGGTGAAATACCACGACCTCTTAGAAGATCGACGTAAAGTGGCATATGCCGCGTTTCGTTCGGTGAGAGAGGTACCCGAGACCTACCCCTCTTCCCTATCCTCCTCCCTTAAAAGTAGGTAACGCATCGGTAACACTATAAGTGTTGCTGGTGTCCATAGGCGGCGTAGGTTAATTACCATCAGGTGACACGCTTGCTCGTTTGCCCCCCTGCAAAAAAATATAACCAACTTTGATTTATCGAAGTCATATAGTATAAATTTTTAATTAGATTAAAATTAACTGGATAATTAATTAGCAGACAATGTTCATCAAGTAAATCATTTCACCAAATTAAGCATTACTTCAAACAGCAGCTGCTGCTGTGATATGAAGCGCACTTTGATTTATATAAACCACTAACTGTGACCATGACTTGGTTTGCCTAGAATTCCCCTACGTTACTCATTATTACATCAGTTAGTGGTTTGCACAGTGGTAGAGCCAAGCAGTTCGCTGCATGAATGGGCCAGCTCGACCGGTGAAATACCACGACCTCTCAGAAGACCGACGTAAAGTGACTCATGCCGCGTTTCGTTCGGTGAGAGAGGTACCCGGAGGCCCACCCCCCTTCCCCGTCCTTTCCTATCCCCTATCCCTTAAAGGTGGGCAACGCTACAGTAACACTATATGTGTTGCTGGTGTCCATGGGCGGCGTTGATTGCTTACCATCAGGTGACACGCCTGCTCGTTTGCCCTCCTATCCAGTAAAAAAAAAAAAGTTAAATTACGATCAAATTTGGCAAAGCCGTTTTACAGAGTAGCTGGAATACACATATAGCCAACGAACAATCTATGCATTCCTTCCTGATCCTTATTAATTTAGCATAAATAGATTATTTCGACGTAACAAACAGACTAACAAACTCCGTTTTTTATCTGTTTCGGGTTAAATGTTCTTCTCTGTTAATTTCTTGTTCCCAACATTTTTTTCCTCCAATTTCTCGTAAATGTGTTAATGAATGAAATATTTTGTATTAATAAAATGGAGTTCACAGAATTATTAAAGTGAAACTTTTATTACATCGTCTCAAACTTTTTCGTCTGCGTGTTGCATGTCGCGTGACGGTGACGTGAAGGCGCTCGTCAGAGCGCCTTTCACGTCTATTATCGTTTATTTATATTAATTAATTACCCAAATATACACTTTATTTTTGTAAATAAATACCGTAAAAACATGTAGAAAAAACATGTAGAAAAACACCCCCAGACGAGGGATCGAACCCGCCCCGACCTTGTGTTATCGGTAGTGCGGTTTACCGATGCACCACGAGGGCCGTATGTATAATCGTCTAATTACCGTCCTCTTTACCAATTTCGACACATTTTCTAGGATCGGGTTTGTTTGTTTGTTTGTTTTTTACATACATACATATACGTACGTACGTATTGCAGGCGGAGAAAAAAAAAATTATATTATTTATAAATTGTGTTTTTATAAATTGTGTTTTTTGAGCTAAATAACTTGAGTAATAAACTCAAGTTATTTAGCTATTTCTTTGCGTACCTATTTGTAATACATTTTAACAGTTAATACAATTGGCATTAAACAATTTAAAAAACAAAGTTATTTTCGGTTATTATTGAAAATCTCGTAATAAATATATTTCATTTTCATTCAAGCGGGAATTTCAAATTAATATTTTTCTAAAAAAAAAACTAATTTTTATTTTGATAAACACTACAAGACTTAATGGACTAAAATGTATCATTTCATTTTGAGTTCATTATTGTATGTGTAGACTAATTTTGTTTAAAGTTCTAAGTAAACAAGGCCCGCATTGGTTTAGTCGTTATTTAAATTGTGGTAAGAGGTAGAGCAGTGAAATATGTGTATGTGACGGTAATTAGGAGCAACAGTCTCGGTAAATATTGACCAAAGTAACGGTTTGTATCATTGAAACGTGACCCACGAACGTGGTGTTGCATTTAATTAGATGATAACATTTGGCAAAACTAATACGACTTTATTATAAATACTGTATTTACATAGTAGTATTGAAGCAAAGGTCGATAGATATTACTACATATTTGGTATCAAAGAACCTTTTAATAAAGATATTAAAAGGTTCTTTTTAACAATACGTATACAACGTATATTAATACCAAATATGTAGTGTATATATGTCACGGTAAGAGTGAATAATTGAAGATTATTAATAAGTATCTATTATTATTAATAATTACCGAAAGTCGAGGTTAAAGTGATAAATTAATCACATTTGTCGTTTTTTATTAATAATTTAACCCTAGTAGTGATAAATGTAGTAAGTGGCCAAGGGTTGCGGGGCGGGGCGTTGTGTGCGACGTGCGAGAGGTGCGGTGGATGCCACGCGAGGGAACCGCGTAGGCGACGCGTTAATTGGCTCGGTGTTAGTGTTTTAAAAGCGCGCGCACGTTATTTGTTGTTGCTTACTAGGTTTAGTTAGTTGTTTAGTTTAGGTTAGGTTAGGTTAAGGTTTTTTTATTGTTTCTAGGCAGGAGTCGGAATCCTCATGGACACCCAAACTACGTCACGTATGAGGTAGTTTGGGTAGTGCCAGACTCTTACCGGCTAAACCTGTCTCCTGCCCTCTATGCTTTCTCCATAGACTGAAGGTTCATGCCCTTTTTGGATTAATTTTGATTTTGAGTTATTTTGAAAATTGCTCCCCGGTTCTAACTAATTCGGTATTGCAAAATTTTAGTTTGATTTACTGATCTTATGTTTGTGATAATAGTACGTTTTCGGTTAAAGTAATAAGTGTAGTAATTTACTCGCGCATTTATGTTGTAAGACTGTGTTTAATATTATAAATAAATACCAGCTGGTCAAAAAACATTGGGTTTTTATTTATTTTATAACTTTTACCAATATGTGTCGTGAATTATTAATAATTACTACTAAAAGTAATAAATTTCCATCGTTTATTCACATTTTCCAAAACATGTGGTTATTATTAATATTTTTGTAAAAATATTAATAATTTTCAATTAATCAGATTTACCGTAACATATATATCACTATCATATCGAGGGTTGAAAGGCTATTTGCTTTAAGCGACATTTTGGGCGATATTGAGTTTTATACATATTTGGAATCAGCAAATTTTTCTGCGTCGACTGATACAAGTTTCATTGAAATCGGAGCACTTTTTTGGCGCTTAAAACATCCCTGTTTTTGGGAAGTTTCCATAGTAGCAGTGTTTTAAGCGACATGGATTTTGCATTTTTTTTTAAATTAGTTACTTGAGCCATACACTCATATTAAAAACTGAGAGATAAACCAATTAGCCTTTCCCAGGTAAATAAGTCAATAAGACTTAAAACATTTTTCCTGTTTCTAAAATTTACTAGGTACGGATTTGAATCATTTGCACTTCCACCAATTATACCGTGTAATGTCGCTTAAACCATTTAGTCTTCACCCAAATAAGACATGAAACGTCGCTTATACCAATGTATTTTGAAGAACAGAAGCCAGAGGATTGTAAAAAATTGAAAGAACATTTAGATGAAAAAAAGGCATAAGTATAATAAAGTTCTAATTGAGACTGTTCTAATTTATAATTATTATACTAAACAAACACTTTATCTGATGTTGCGTTAGTAATTTATAATTTTAATAAAAGAACGTGAGATTTTCGGCAATTGCGCTATATCCATATGGGAGGCTCAGGGTGGTTTCAGAAGCGGACGAGGGTGCATGGATCAGATTTTTTCTCTCCGCAACATCGTGGAGAAACAACTGGCTGTTAACCGGAAGGTTTTCTGCGGTTTTGTGGATCTGGAAAAAGCGTTTGACAGAGTATTACGAAAGGATCTGTGGGATATACTCCCAGGCTACGGGGTGAGCGGAGCACTGCTGCGCGCTGTGCAGTCCACATATGAGGGCTGCACAGCGTGTGTGCGTGTTGACGGCGGCTTGTCCCCCTGGTTTGACGTCAATATCGGCGTCAGACAGGGTTGCGTGCTGTCCGCTCGACTGTTCATCCTGTACCTGGACAGTTGTCTCCAGAGAATGAGATCGATGGATGTAGGGTTGCGAATGGGTGACCTAGTTGTGAGCTGCCTGCTTTACGCAGATGACGCTGTGCTTCTAGCCGAATCGCCGTCGGACCTGCAAACACTAGTCACTACTATGAAAGATGATTGCATGATTAAAGGCTTGCAGTTGAATGCGAAGAAAACGAAAGTCATGGTGTTTGAAAGGGAGGAATCCAGAACAGATGTAAGGATAATGGTTGATGATGTAGTGCTGGAACAGGTGAATGAAATTGTATATCTTGGATGCGCTTTTAGCAGAGATGGAAGGTACACCGCGGATGTAGAAAGACGAGTGGCGATAGGAAATAGCGTAAACGGAGTGTTGGGCAGATTCCTGGGCGCAAAAAATATTAGCAGAAAGGCCCAGTTAGCAATCCACAATGCAGTCCTGATCCCAACACTAACTTATGGAAGCGAGAGCTGGGTATGGCAGAGTGTGCATGAAAGTAGAATAAACGCGGTAGAAATGAGGGCTCTACGCAAGATCTGCGGAGTGACTCTCGCTGACCGCGTAGAAAACAAGGTTGTAAGGAAGGAAGTTGGTTTGAAAGAGAGTGTCGGTGTAAAAGTAAGAAAGGGCATGCTCCGATGGTTCGGACATGTAGAAAGAATGGTTGACGCAAGACTGACTAAGCAGATATACAATGCAAAAGCGGACGGATGTAGGAGTCGAGGACGGCCAAGACACACATTCCAAGACCAAATAGAACGTGTTCTGGAGGAAGGTGATGTTAAGAGCCTCAAAAACCGACGCGCGTGCATGACAAGAGTTATGAAAGTCAACGAAGCGAGTGAGGTGTGTAAGAATCGTGCCCTATGGCGCTCTGTTCTCTCTGCCTACCCCGCAAGGGATTTGGCGTGAAGTTATGTATGTATGTGTGTATGCGCTATATCCAGGTTGTTTTAACAGCCGTTTATAGCCTTATATGTTAATAAATGGAACACAAAACGTTATATTTTCAATTTTATATGTTACATAATTTAATAAGCCGCCTACTCATTTTAGTCTAAAGTGGTGGTTGACATAAATAGCTTTCTACTATTAATTCCGGGTCATGTCATTTCATTCTTATAGACTTACACTGAAAACATAAAGCATTGTCGCTTATTTGTTTTTTCCTGAAGCTAATTGTAGTTTTAAAGTCACTTAAATCATTTTTCCATTCCCTGAAAAATAAGGGCTTAGGCCATTTTGAATTAAGCGACACGTATTTTTGTCATTACAGGTCGGTTTAATTTAATATTAGCATCAGCATCTAGATATTTTTAATTGAATTTCAACAAAGTTTACCCCGTTCAAATAGCTCAAGAAGTTTTTAAGTTATGAATTTTTTTTCAAAGTTTCAAACTTTAAATGGCTCTCCTGTAAAGTTGCAAAAATGTCGCTTAAAACAAATAGCCTTTCACCCCTCGATATCATATATATCATATCACACATATCATTATAAATACAAAAATATAAAGCGCCATTTATTTAACTCGATAGTAATTAAAAGCACCGGTCTGTTCACATCTCCAGATACAAAGTTGCCATAGGATTTTTTTCCTTTGTACAGTAGTAAAGAAATAGTTTGATTAATAAACACGGTTTACGTCTTCGTAAACAGTGATTATTAATCAAACTATTTCTCTGTAACTACCATCGGTCCTTCAGCAGACATGACCAGCCTATTGCTACTCCAGCGAGCTTATTCTACGAGTTATGTCGGTTAACCCCGTTCTCTGGCGGATATACTCATTCCTGAGTTTATCTTTCAGAGATACCCCATGCATAGCTCGCTCCATAGCTCGCTGAGCGACTTTAAATTTGTGGACTAGCCCCTATGTGAAAAACGTAGACAAGACGAGTGAGTACAAAAGTGAGTAATAACTCACTCTTCTTAAAATATTATCTTTAAGTAGTCTGCCTATAACTATAACTGTTTAAGTAACTATAACCTGTAAGTTTCAGAGTAGATAATTGCAGAAAATCAAATTCAATCGCCTACATTTCATTTTCATATCGATATTTCCCTGAGGCTATACAAATTTGGCTATAAATAAATAAATTATCCTAGTATCTGATAACGTTATCCCGGAAAGCTATTGGTGCGTGCCAGTATTCGACCAGGAAAAAAATAAGGCTCTATGTACATAAAGCCTAACTCCAAGCCGTTCGACTTGACCGCTACGGTTTATTTAGGCACGGCTTGTAGATATATCCCACTAGCCTAAAACTTTAACATAATTAGGAGTTGACCATTCAATCAGCTCTATTGCTCGTTCGATTTCAGTATATTTCTGGTTAGATAAATATTTAAGCCAGACAGAGGATTTTACAATAGAGCCTCCCGGTATCTGTTCACTCATGTTTGCAAGAAATCAAAGAAGAGTCAGGGTTTGTAATATATATTTGTTCTTTGTTATCAATCTCTATTTGAACAGCATTCGAGATGGTTACTTAAGATGAGATTTTATCGAGAAAAGTAAGAAGAATACAGAACAGATATTATGCTGCCCAATATGCATTATTTTGAACAGCCAAAATAAAGCCATATATACTGTTAAATTTAATGGCTGATTATCTGATCCAACAAACGACGGTTTTTTAACATAAAGATCTTGCAAAAAAGCAGTAGTGGAGTTTTATAAATTAATAAATAGAAAATATAAATAGTAAAGAGGTGAAAATCTTGAGTTTTATGTACTTTTGTACGTTGTTATATATTATGTAGTATATTGTTATATAGTCTCGGTGGCGCAGTGGTCGAGAACACGGCTTCTGATCCAGAGGTCCGGGTTCGATTCCTGACACTGGCTCACACCAATGACTTTTCGAAATTGTTTTCGGAAGTCATGTGTGATAAATATCGATGACTGAAAACTTTGTGCCCGGTATGGCAATAGGTTCGCCACCTATTCCATTTGGGACGCAAACATAACGGCGAGACGAGGCTAACAGCCGCTGCCTACACCTTCGGGTAACAAAGGCGCGAAGTTATGTTATATATACAAAAAAAATGGGAGTAGCCCTTATCATATAGCGGGATGTAAACAATATGTCCGATTCACAGACCTGATAAGGTGACAAAATTACACGATAATCGGTGAAGCTATTTCTTACAAACACCGTTAAATGTTATGTTCATATATTGGGTATGTACTTAGCCTAAGTATTGAAGTAAATATATTAATTAAATACGTAAACCATATACCTACCTAATTTATTCACCAATAAACAGTATAGCAAATATTGTTTAATCCTCTCCCACGAGAGTTATGTACAAGTCTAATTAACAAAATAGAAGTCACATTAGTCTACTGTTCGAACACTCCGCTTCTAACTCAAGAAGTCTCGGGTTCGAATCCTAGTTCATACCAACGACTTTTCGGAATTCCTTTCCAGAAGTTATACATGATGAATATCAATGACCATTTGGTAAGTAAAAATTTAGTGAGTCGAGACGTAACACCCGCTGAAAAATAAATAGGAGCTACCAACACAGGTTCATATAATACCTAAGTGTTATTCCCAAGGCATCATTATATTTAGTGAAGGCATCTATTTACTTGAGTGTAAAGGTAACAATTTATTATGGATATAAATCAAAGAGAAGATTTTAGTATTATAATTAATGATTCGTTAGGAGGTTGATATTAAAATCCGTGTCCTCAGAGCTCTCGGCTTTTAATTTGTAAAATGATTTATTATTTTGCGTCGCCTGTTAAATTATAATGCAAAATAAATAGCAGTAGATAAATTGACAATACAAAAGCCATTGTTTGAAGTATTGGCTCGAGTTATCGTTACATTTTCAAGTTCTAATTTATAATTCATTTATTAATTCGTTCTAATTTTATGAAATAGGAGGGCAAACTAGGAAGTGGGTCACCTGATGGTAAGTAACTTCTCACCGCCCATGAACACCGTGGTTGCCGTCCTTTAAAGGAGTAGGAAGGGGTAAGGGATCCGGATGTCTCTTGCTCCAAACGAAACGCGGCACGCCGATATTCCAAGAGGTCGTGGTATTTCTCTGATCGAGCTGGCCCATTCATGTAGTGAACTGCGTGGCTCTAGAACGAACTGTATTGATATCAGAATGAGATATCAGGTATGGCATAAGCTACTTATTAATTCGGGAATATTTATAGGGGATGGATAATGTATTTCTGCTCCACACGAGTGACCTCTTTCACAATGACGAACAATTTCAGAACATTGAAGGGTCAAATAAGGACATTTATTTATCTCTTTAGAAGTTTAATTGAACTGCGGACACCTCATGAAAATCTGTCAAGTACTTTAAGAAATACCCGAGTTTTTCAAGAAAAGAAATTATATACATAAGCGTAAATCAAATTTATTTTCAGTCATTCTCAATAAAAAAAAAAGATAAAACAATTAACATAAGTAGTGGTTCTGCTTCTAAATCAATAAGTCATGGGATCGAATTCGGGCCCACACTAACACACTTCTTGAAATTTTATAAACAAATAATTATAAAAAAATTAATAAATTAATATAATTATCATTAAAAAAATGTAAATATATTAATAATATAATATGTAATATTATGTAATTAATGATTAAATTATTATAATTTTATCCATGTATGATAAATATCGATGACTGTTGACACTGCATCCGATGTATGCAATAGGATCTACCTTTGGGACGTAAAAAGTCAGCGAGCCACAATAGCCACTATTTCCACTTTTGCGTTCAAAAGACGTGAAGTTACAATTAAAATATTGGTAAAATATTTAACAGTGGTAGAGCCAAGCAGTTTACTGCACAAATGGGCCGGCTCGACCGGTGAAATACCACGACCTCTCAGAAGACCGACGTAAAGTGGCCCATGCCACGTTTTGTTCGGTGAGAGAGGTACCCGGAGACCCACCCCCTTCCCCATCCTTTCCTATCCCCTTCCCTTAAAGGTCGGCAACGCAACAGTAACACTATATGTGCTGCTGGTGTCCATGGGTGGCGTTAGTTGCTTACCATCAGGTGACACGCCTGCTCGTTTGCCCTCCTATCGCATAAAAAAATAGAAAATAAAATTGGTTAATCAAAAATAAAATACTATGTGCAAAGATATAACCAAGTTCTGACGATCATTGTCACTTAATAAATAGATACAAATGAATTGAATATAGAACGGTCTATTTTGAAGTCGGTACAAGCAACAGATACACAAATATCAGCACTAAAATGGCATTCATAAATTATACTAGAAAATCTTGAACTACAAGTTGGATAAGTTTTTTTTTGTCAAGAACTCTTTTACTTTGTTTTACACTCACTTAACTTTGGCAAAGAGTTTCGGTTAAAAATTCTTTGTGAAACATTTGGCTCTGAATATTTTGCCTGAGCGATGCTGTTTTAAAGTCTGTGTAAGAAAATACGAAGTTGTTAAATGTATATCGCTTACTCTGCGATTTAATATATTACTTTTAAGCTACCTAAGCATGTACGTACTCCAAGTCGTCTCGATGGTCTTGAGGTCGAGCACCCCGCTTCTGAATCTAGAAGGGTATAGATCAAGTCTTGGCTTATACCAATGACTTTTCGGAAATTATGTGACGGTAACTGATACAATTGTGGCCCATAGTCTAAGGTCTATTTTTGGCCGAAGCCGAAAGCTGATTAATCGGCAAACTCCACAACCTGCGGCCGACGCCGAACCCCAAGGTTTATAAACTCTTAGTAATTTAATAATTTAATTAAATATTAACTACAGTCAAAGAAGAATATCGGCGTAAAATGGCTTATGTTTAAGCTTTTTTTTAAGCCAAAGCTTCGGTCGGACAGTAATAGCAATAGATTTCTAGGGAAGTAAAAAATCGGCAAGTCGAGCTGGCCTACACCTTCAAGTAGAAAGAGTCATGAAGTTACCAAACATAATTTATTTCGGCTACCAAAAGAATTGTCTGTCTTTATTTTTATACTATAGTGTGTTGACTTATTGAACATATTAAAAAGATATAGGTAAGAAAATCATTTCATTTAAAACTAACAGCCTACTAATATACGAGGGGCCTATAGAGCCCCACTCCTAATATACATGAGTATTCCATAAATGAAAATATATAGTAACATGGGATTTGTTTTAACCCTCCACACGCCTTCTCTGTTCAAGATTAAGCGGTACTTACTCTAACTGTAGTTTACTGTATTAACTTCTTGTTTATAAGTGGAGAGCAAAATATCGTGAACGGGTGTAATGACATTTATATATTACTTATTTATCAAGACTGTTTGGATGAACTTCATCTTCAATATTCACTATTAACGAAGTAGTAGTCATAAGTTTATGGAGAGACTCAATATCAGTCTGCTGCATCAGTCTGCTTGTGACCACGGCCAGTGCAACCTGGCCGAAACGTCAAGCTAATCAAGGTAAATATTTGTTTACCTAAAAAAGTGTCGCGTTAATTCCCGTTCATCATTATCACTAAGTAATATGCAACGCGAAAGCCTAAAAGACTCAATATAACAATATATTTTAATTATAAAAAAATACATACAACGGAACATAGAAGTTACTCCTTTTTTGTAGTCGTTAATGGTGGGTTATAACGTTACTAAACATCATACTGCTGTTAATGTAATTAGAAATTTTAATAATGTTTTTTATTTATTTTTTATGGTTTAGGGAGCAAACGAGAACGCGTGATAGTGTGAGCAACGAACGTCGTCCATGGACATCTGCAAAAAAAATCCTCCAAATACCTCATCGAACGATATTCTGAGAGGTCATGGTATTTCACCACTCAAGCCGGCTCATTCATGCAGCATCTGCGTGCCGTACCACTATTTTTTTCTTAGTTACAATTTCAATTATCATATACGCAGAATACGTTGTGATTAATTTACCTACTTTTTCGAAGTGGTAGAGCCATGCAGTTCGGTGCATGAATGAGCTGGCTCGACCTGTGAAATACCACGACCTCTCGGGATATCGGAGTGAAGTGGCTCGTGCCGCGTTTCGTTCGGGGGGAGAGGTATCTGGAGGCCCGATCCCCTTTCCCCTCCTACTCCCTTAAAGGACGGCAACGGAGCATGGTGTTCATGGTCGGTGAGAAGCTACTTACCATCAGGTGATCCACTTATCCCACAAAAAACCTCTTTGTAGTTATGTACCAAGTTCTGTTACAAAATGGCTTGGTCGGTAAATTTGAGTTTGGACAGGCCAGTTTCCAGGCATTTGCGAGAGTCTTTCAGAATTAACCAGTGTATGAGTAACAATTTGTTAATTCTTCTGTGCCATGGACTGAAGACAGAAAAGCCGGTAAGCTTACATTGGATTTTTTTCGAATACCTAATTCTCCTAAACGAACTGGTAGGGATGCCTGTAGCCATGCCTAGTTGCTTAACCATACGTTAAGAATTTTAATGAGCGTTGTTTTTACAATTTCTTCTATTTTTTTCTAAAAGTGCCGGATGCTCTAAGACTTAACCAAATTTAATGTAACCAAATCTTTGAAAACGGTATCTATTGTAACTCTTATAGTTCCATCTAGATCCTCTAGATCATCTCTCTCTGACAATCGACAGCTGACTCCAAAAGGTTATCTCTATATAATAATTTTGAAGGATTTCTATAGCATTGCCAAGGAATTTGAAATTAATTAATAAATATGTCGAACTAAATCAAAACTGTTAGGCATATATGTACGCAAATCCGATATTCTAACAATGGTAGAGCCAAGCAGTTTGCTGCATGAACGGGCCGGCTTGACCGGTGAAATACCACGACCTCTTAGAAGATCGACGTAAAGTGGCATATGCCGCGTTTCGTTCGGTGAGAGAGGTACCCGAGACCTACCCCTCTTCCCTATCCTCCTCCCTTAAAAGTAGGTAACGCATCGGTAACACTATAAGTGTTGCTGGTGTCCATAGGCGGCGTAGGTTAATTACCATCAGGTGACACGCTTGCTCGTTTGCCCCCCTGCAAAAAAATATAACCAACTTTGATTTATCGAAGTCATATAGTATAAATTTTTAATTAGATTAAAATTAACTGGATAATTAATTAGCAGACAATGTTCATCAAGTAAATCATTTCACCAAATTAAGCATTACTTCAAACAGCAGCTGCTGCTGTGATATGAAGCGCACTTTGATTTATATAAACCACTAACTGTGACCATGACTTGGTTTGCCTAGAATTCCCCTACGTTACTCATTATTACATCAGTTAGTGGTTTGCACAGTGGTAGAGCCAAGCAGTTCGCTGCATGAATGGGCCAGCTCGACCGGTGAAATACCACGACCTCTCAGAAGACCGACGTAAAGTGACTCATGCCGCGTTTCGTTCGGTGAGAGAGGTACCCGGAGGCCCACCCCCCTTCCCCGTCCTTTCCTATCCCCTATCCCTTAAAGGTGGGCAACGCTACAGTAACACTATATGTGTTGCTGGTGTCCATGGGCGGCGTTGATTGCTTACCATCAGGTGACACGCCTGCTCGTTTGCCCTCCTATCCAGTAAAAAAAAAAAAGTTAAATTACGATCAAATTTGGCAAAGCCGTTTTACAGAGTAGCTGGAATACACATATAGCCAACGAACAATCTATGCATTCCTTCCTGATCCTTATTAATTTAGCATAAATAGATTATTTCGACGTAACAAACAGACTAACAAACTCCGTTTTTTATCTGTTTCGGGTTAAATGTTCTTCTCTGTTAATTTCTTGTTCCCAACATTTTTTTCCTCCAATTTCTCGTAAATGTGTTAATGAATGAAATATTTTGTATTAATAAAATGGAGTTCACAGAATTATTAAAGTGAAACTTTTATTACATCGTCTCAAACTTTTTCGTCTGCGTGTTGCATGTCGCGTGACGGTGACGTGAAGGCGCTCGTCAGAGCGCCTTTCACGTCTATTATCGTTTATTTATATTAATTAATTACCCAAATATACACTTTATTTTTGTAAATAAATACCGTAAAAACATGTAGAAAAAACATGTAGAAAAACACCCCCAGACGAGGGATCGAACCCGCCCCGACCTTGTGTTATCGGTAGTGCGGTTTACCGATGCACCACGAGGGCCGTATGTATAATCGTCTAATTACCGTCCTCTTTACCAATTTCGACACATTTTCTAGGATCGGGTTTGTTTGTTTGTTTGTTTTTTACATACATACATATACGTACGTACGTATTGCAGGCGGAGAAAAAAAAAATTATATTATTTATAAATTGTGTTTTTATAAATTGTGTTTTTTGAAAATTATATTTAAGTACGAATTACATACTATTTGAAAATTATATTTAAGTACGAATTACATACTAATAAAATAATGAAATATCAATAATATTTTTCGATCTTACCGACAGAATAATAAATATATACTAATATATACTATGTACTAACATATTATATTAGAAACATATACTTAATTTTTTGCAGTGATTAACTGTAATAAAAGCAAAGCAAACACACATTGACTTCGTGTTAGTTAACAACGCCATCTGCTGGAATAGAAATTTCATGAAAATCGTTGGAGCCGATTCCGAGATTCCAATTTTATATATATATATATATACAAGAATTGCTCGTTTAAAGATATAAGATAAGATAGTGCTCTTTATATATGTATTTGTCACATTTTCATAATAAATCGAAATATCATATTTACTGGAGGAAAAAATATCGTTTTGTTTTGTAAAGATCCTTTGTTGTAATGTTGTTAACGTTTAATAGGTGTCGCGTTATCCCTAGTGCCGTAGCTGGAATACTTGTCGATTCGGGCGACATCTATCGATATAATACGATATTACGGCAGAATCATCAATAGTAGCAACCTAGTAGCGCCATCTAGGAATTATTGTCGTGACCACGTAAAATAAAAAACATTTATTAAACCCTATTAACAAATACAAGATGGCAAGTAAATTAAAATCGTAACCAATATTTTATGGTAACTAAAATACGTGAACAGTGACTTACATTCGATTTTAGTTAAATGTCTATAATGTGAAAAAAAGTTTCACTTTTACGGTGGTTTCATAAAACCACACAAGTTTTTTAATTATATTATACTAGTTGACCCGGCGAACTTCGTTCCGCATCAAAAGAAATAAATTAGTAATATTTGGATCTTAAAAAGTTCAATTTGTGCTATTTATCGGCACGCGTTTTGGCGCGCAAACGCAACTACTATGTACCTCTATGTTAATACTGTAATATCTTCGTAAATATTAGTTTAAATTACATGCTGTAAATGGCTATATTGATCTATATTAAAAGCACAATCTATTTAAGACACTTAATTGGATGAAAATTAATGCTGTAATGTTTAAAATTGCTTCGTAAATAAGCCATTATTGCTCGTAAAAAGTTAAAAAATAATAATGGTCATTGTGGGTTATCCCTAAGACATAGACATATGCCCTCGCGGACTTTTTTATAGACCTTTTAAAGGTGTATAATAATGTAGTACATTGTTTTGATTTATCACTTAGGGTTCAGGCAGCGTTTTCGATTAAAGTTTTAAATATTGAAAATTATCATTTTTTTTCACTGCACTATTCATGAATTATAGATCAAAACCACCCCGTTGACACCCTCTAACTATTAAAAAAAACCGCATCAAAATCCGTTGCGTAGTTTCAAAGATTTAAGCATACAAAGGGACATAGGGAAAGAGAAAGCGACTTTTTTTTATACTATGTAGTGATTAGTAGAGGTTGTAATAAAGTTTTTTCAACCAACATTAATATAGTTATTACAGGTACAAAAATTTCATGTTGCGCAATGCGTAGCATGTAGGGTCTACGGCGTAGACGAGTTGAACCCAAGCAGATATATTGGCTCCAACATTTGCCAACTATTGAAAGACATCACTCATAACATAACATAACTTCACCTTTGTTACCCGAAGGTGTAGGCAGGGGCTGATAAGCCTCGTCACACCGTTATGTTTGTTCCGTCCCAACTGGAATAGGTGGCGAACCTATTGCCATACCGGGCACAAAGTTTTCAGTCATCGATATTTACCACACTTAAGTTCTGTAAACAATTTCGAAAAGTCATTGGTGTGAGCCAGTGTCAGGATTCGAACCCGGACCTCTGGATCAGAAACCGTGTGCTTGACCATTGGACCACCGAGACTATTGAAAGATCTTACAAAACAATTCTATAACTATCCTACTCATAAACTATGAAGAGTTTTATACTATTTGTAATGGTTTGGAACCTATTGCACTACCGGCGATTAAAAGATCTAACAAAGCATTCTATATTTATGCTAAACATAAACTTTGAAGAGTTTGATACTATTTGTAATGGCTTGGAACCTATTGCACTACCAACGATTAAAAGATCTAACAAAACATTGTATATCTATCCTACATACAAACTTTGAAGAGTTTTATACTATTTGTTATAGTTTGGAGCCTATTGCACTACATCATGGAAAATATCGTCACAAAACATGAAAATTTGTTAAATGGTTCCAGAGTTTCCCGATTTAATTTGCTATAAATTCTGGATCCTTTTTTAAATAAAGCCATTGTTTTGAAGTGATATACATACAAATACAAAGACTTTAACTGCCCAAGGCAGGTTTGGCGGCGGCGAGCTCAGTGATCGCCGCCGCCGACGGGCCGCGAGGGCGCACACCCCACGGGTGCGCCCGGATCGCGGCCCGGGAAGGATGACCCCCCGGTGCGGCCGGGGAGGGTCGTCGGGGGCGCCGCCGGCCGCGCGCCTCTTTACAGCGCGCGGTCGGAGCCGCCCCGCCCGGGCGGCCCTCCCGGGGAGCCCGCCTCGCGAGGCTCCCCGAGGATGAGCTCCCCCTCGTGACGGAGGGGGGGGGGGGCGACGGCGGGGTGGACCAGAGAGGTTTATCCGAATCCTGGACCACCCCAACGCCGGAGGAAGGCCGCCGCGAGGTTTTAGTGGGTAACCCTAGGATCGGATTTCAGTTTACTGTTTTGGGAGTCCCACACTATCCCCTGCCGTCCCCAGGCGGGGGGTGTGCATAAAGCATTTCCTCGCGTAAAAAAAAAAAGGCCTCTCCCAACTTGCGCCACAACATCCGATTCTAGTACCCCCTATCCCACCGTTACCATGACCGTTGGCCGGGAATAGTGGGACTACCAGGAACTGGAGGCCGTTGGATTCGTGCTTTATGGGAGGTTTTTGCCCATAGTCCCCACGCTGGGCAGACGTGTTGGAGACCGCAGGGGTGAACCTTTTAAAGATAGGGACGCTGCTGCCCGCCCCTTCTAAGAACATTTAGGTTGACCCTTTATTTTGGAATGGTTATCCGGGTTATCCCGTCATTCTTCGGTGTTGTGCTGTGTTAGCTTGTCAGCCATATGTTTTTCTTTCGCTCCCGACTGACTGAGAGGTAGTCCAGAGCATAGACAGAGAGAATCGATAGAACTTGTAATTATTATTATAATTGCAATACTCGCATATTTATAGATGCCTAGATACCATGAAAAAGGGTAGATGATCCCTTAATCCCAAAATCTAGTCTGAGATCAAACTCACAACGTAGAAGTTAATACTGCCAATCACCATACCACAAGGTCTATCGTATTCAACTTTCGCTATATAAACATCAACAATACATTGCTTAGGGTACTTTAAGTATTTTTATAGCTTTAAATGGCCCATTTGGTGGTAGATATATGGTAACTACCACACATCTAATTTGTACCAAACTAATTGTTACGTGTACCATCTAATACTATAGATCGCTAGCTCGAAACTTATTTATTATTGACTAAATATATGTTTTAAATAATTAATTCACTATGTTTTAATTGTTACCCGATGGTGTAGGCAGCGGCTGTTAAGACTCGTCTCGCCGTTATGTTTACGTCCCAAATGGAATAGGTGGCGAACCTATTGCCATACCGGGCACAAAGTTTTCAGTCATCGGTATTTATCACACATAACTTTCCGAAAACAATTTCGAAAAGTCATTGGTGTGAGCCAGCGTCAGGATTTGAACCACGACCTCTGGATTCAGAAACTGTGTGCTCGACCACTAGACCACCGAGACTTGAAGAATAGGTGACGAATTCTTAAAACATCCACACAAATATTACAAATTTTTAGGTCTTAATATTTTCATATGTGTGCTTGAGTATGAAAATAGTGAGCCAACCTAATTGATACTACAGGCTATTATAAGAAGAATCGGCCAAGAAACGGATATGCCAAATACTGTTTTCAAACTACATATATAAGAGTTATAAAATTGTGAGATGATAAAAAAAAATAGATGTTTGTAAAATTCAAACGGTAAAAGTGTTACTAATTAATAAATAATGATTAAATTAATTTGTAAACACAAATTAATATATTGTACAAGAGAAAAAAATTGACATAGACCAATAAAACCGCGCAGTGACAAGCGATCATTTATCTACGCTAGATAAATTCTAAACGAGTTTAGAAATGTGGTCAACTGATAAATTCAGAGTTCACTTTGTTACAGTTTTAATTACATTCTCTCATTTAATTATTCGACCATCTAGCGGGTTCCGTTGGTTTTTATTAATGACATTATATTACTTATCTAAATTAAATTTGTTTACCCCTAAATATTTTACATTGTTAGGTTTCAACAAATGAATTATTTTGCACAATTTCTAATTAAACCCAGCAGCTATTTAATACAATTGTAGATTGTAATTTTGTATTTAACGCTAAGTGAATATTTGTTCATTTGTATTTGTTTATTGCAGGAAATGGGGCACATGCAGCTATTTATGTCATTCTTTAACTCTACCCGGTGTACACTTGCTGAATTGTCACGTCCCTAATAGGATATAGTGCGGAACTAATTGCCTAACACCAAGCACAATATTGTCAGTCACCGGTAGCCTTCGGGTACCTCTCTCACCAAACGATACGCGGCATGAGCCACTTTACGTCAATCTTCTGAGAGGTTGTGGTATTTCGAGCCAGCCCATTCATATGCACTTGTTGACCTTTTGATGAATGTAGTCTCTCAGTAAACAAAAAAAACATTTGTGGCAAAAATATTAAATTTAAATTGACAGTGGTAGAGCCAAGCAGTTCGCTGCATGAATGGGCCGGCTCGACCGGTGAAATACCACGACATCTCAGAAGACCGACGTAAAGTGGCTCATGCCGCGTTTCGTTCGGTGAGAGAGGTACCCGGAGGCCCACCCCCCTTCCCCATCCTTTCCTATCCCCTATTCCTTAAAGGTCGGCAACGCAACATTAACACTATATGTGTTGCTGGTGTCCATGGGCGGCGTTGGTTGCTTACCATCAGGTGACACGCCTGCTCGTTTGCCCTCCTATCCCATAAAAAAAAAACTTAAATCTAAATGTGAATTAAATCAAGTAAATATTCGCAGTTTTTTTTTTACGATCCATATGGACGCCAACAGATGAAGCGAAACGTCATATCATAGTGAGTCATGAAATATGGCTCTATAAGTCATAACTTGCCTCTTTCATAAAAGCATTGGTCCTTGAAGGCATCTTTGTTTACGGATTTTTTCTTTTATATTTTCCCACTTTACGACACCTTTAGGATGAAATCTTGTTGAGAATTTGTTTTCATTGAAGACAAATGTTTAATGTGTGCGACTTTTTTTGCTCAGGAATATTAAAATGTATATCTGTGTAAGTATTATCGAATGTAAACGTACCTTAGATGCAGAAAATAATGGATACAAAAAAAAATATAGGTGAAATTAATATTATGAAAGCTCTTCGAAATGTATATACCATACATTATTAGAGTATATTAATGGTTTATTCTTACAATTTTACATGCCTTTGCTCTAATATCCGAGCGTGTAGGCAGGACAACTTATGCCTCAACACGACCAATTCATTTGTTAGAGCTTATTTAAGTTAACTATAGTTAGTCATCGGTATTGACCATTATTTTACTCATAAATTTCGTAAAGATTTTCGAAAAGTCATTAGCCATTTCATCTTTTCTGTTTTTTTTTTCATCATAATTCTGTGTCGGAGCTCCGAATTAAGATGCAATTTTGTTAAGAAATATTAAATTGCATATTAGGTTCTTGTAATCCGCAATCTAATAGCAATTTTCTAGTTAAAATATACCAAGAGAGATTTACGGACAATTAATTAACTGAAGCAATCAGTGGCTGCAACTCGAGATATCTATCTCGATAATACTCATCGTACTTATTGAACTTTACTCCGATCAATTTCATAATTTACTACCTTCATAAAACGTTGTTAAACTTTTTAACTTTTAATTATTTAATACATACATTTAATTTTTAAGCATAAAAATATTACAAACATAATAATTATATATTTAAAAATGTAACTATAACTAGGAATCAATCGGTATCAGGCACACAAACCAAAACTATCAGTGGTTATGATCTCGGAGAGAGAAACTTCCTCATGATACGAGCATCAAGCCCTTGATCCAGCATCAAATAATATTGCCAATAATATTAATGTCTTTATTGATATTGAATCATTTATTAATGAAGGTGAATTATATCATTGCACTATTGCAAGCAATCAAAAAAACTCGCATTTAAAAATAATATTCTTCTAAGATATTAATAATTTTGCTTTTTTATAGGATTGGAGGGCAAACAAGCAAGTGGGTCACCTGATGGTAACTAACTTCTCACCGCTCATGAACATCGTGGAGCGTTGCCGTCCTTTATGGGAATGGGAAGAGAAAGGAATGGGAGAGGGCATCGGGCCTCCGGATACCTCTCTCACCGAATGAAGAGCGGCACGAGCCACTTCACGCCGATATTCCGAGAGGTCGTGGTATTTCACCGGTCGAGTCGACCCATTCAAGCAGTGAACTGCATGTCTCTACCACTGGTATATTTGTAATTTAATTTTAATTAATACTTCACTCATAGATTAAAACAACTTTTAGGATTATATCGCGTTTATTTATTACTTATTTTTATTTATTTCCCGACGTTTTGAACTCTTTACAGAGATCATTTTCACGAGTGATGAACAAAAAAGATGGTAGTTGTTCAAAAGCTATTTTCATTGATACAGAGAGCACCCACTTTTTGGAAATAAAAATCAAAGAGTTGATGTTAAAAATATGATTTTTACTATTGGTAACCCACATCAGACCATGAAACTACCATCTTTTTATTCATCACTCGTGAAAATGATCTCTGTAAAGAGTTCGAAACGCCGGGAAATAAATAAAAATAAGTAATAAATAAACGCGATATAATCCTATAAGTTGTTTTAATCTATGAGTGAGATTCGCGAAAGTCTGAGAGATAAATATAATACTTCACTATTTAATATCCTTACATTAAATATAATAGTCATCACTATTGTCTGCTGGCTAGGCATTCCGCTTCCGAATTAAGAAGAAGGAGGATCGAAACTGGGCTCACACCAATGTTTTCTTGACATTCTTTACGGAAGTTATGTGTGAGAAAATAATAATAATATCTTGGACACAATACACACAGCACCCTCTAGTTTCAAGCTAAGCAACTAAATGCTTGTGTTATGGATACTAGATAATGGATATTAATACATATATACTTTTCTTTTGTAAATACATACTTATAATACATAGAAAAACACCCATAAATGACTGATAACTGCTGAAATGCTCGGTGTATGGAAATTTGTAGATTTCGCCACACATTACATTTGGGATGTACAATTTGATGAATCAATGCTTTATGTAGGTACACCTTATTTTAAATAAAGCCTCGAAGTTATAAAATAAAATATTTAAATTGTATATATTATAACAACGTTCGTTTAATAAACAAAGATTTGTATTAGAGATATAAAGCTTTGTTCGGTTTCGCCACCCAATACAGTTCCAATCGTATAACCAACGTGTCTCTGATTTGTGAGTAGAACGGCCCTAAACAAACGTTTGCAGATCACAGAGACACACACAGAGAGAGAGATGGTGTATCAACACTTGTACACAAATATTAAGTGGAGAAATGACAATTGTGTTTCGTTAAATATCCGCATTTAAAAATAAACATCAAAAATACTCTTTTAACATTTTATACAATAAATCGTTGACTAATGATTAACAATCTGTAGCCATTCTATAAATAATTCCTTACAAGTGGGTTATCTAACACAACCATTTTATATAAAAGAGAACTTTAAGATCAAATTGGGAACAATAAAAGGATGCGCTAATCCTAAGAATGGACACTTTCTGAAATTAAATCCTTCAGACCCTTATTGATTTACCTATGAAAGGAGATAACTTGCCGCTCTTCTATTTTGAAAGCTCTCTTTAAAAATGTAATTACTTGGACGATATACTTAAATGACTAAATTGAGCCCTGTCTGAGGGTGACGTCAGAAGACCTAAAAATTGACGAGTTTGCAAGACAAGATCTATGAAATTCAAAGACGCGACTGAGGCGTCTAAGAATCGTACTGCATTGGGTTCTGTTGCTACTCCCTGCCTTCACTAAGGGAGTTGGCGTGAATATATAATTATTTTTAAAGCAAAGAGATTCCCGATATTAGTAGGTCTATATATCATAAATTATGGTATACATTTTTAGAGGTTGTATAAGATGATATTGAAATATTGTTTTCAGTAACACATAAAACACTTTACTTTATTGCTTTTTGGTGAACCTTTTAAGGATTGTGAAGTAAGTAGACTCTCAGCGCTGATCGTAAACGTTGATAAAAACGTAAAAGGCAGAATACTGTTACGATACAAATACAGTTTAACATCAAGTTTTGTGTGAACTCGATAAACGAACAAACATATTTTTTTTTTCACAATATATTTAGCTCGTAATCGCCAAGTACGTTTGTACTTGATCACTCGACTTTTGATATAAATTTAAAAAGTGACGGAAGAGATTCGATGTATATACATAACACATGTTCAAAGCTTTGTAATTTAAAAGTAAATTACATACATAACTTCACGCCAAATCCTTTGCGGGGTAGGCAGAGAGAACAGAGCGCCATAGGGCACGATTCTTACTCGCTTTGTTGATTTTCATAACTCTTTTCATGCACGCGCGTCGGTGTTTGAAGCTCTTAACATCACCTTCCTTCAGAACACGTTCTATTTGGTCATGGAATGTGTGTCTTGGCCGTCCTCGACTTTACATCCATTCGCTTTTGCATTGTATATCTGCTTAGTCAGTCTTGCATCTATCATTCTTTCTACATGTCCGAACCATCGGAGCATGCCCTTTCTTACTTTTAGACCGACACTCTCTTTCAAAGCAACTTCCTTCCTCCGCGGTCAGCGAGAGTCACTCCGCAGATTTTGCGCAGTGCCCTCATTTCTACCGCGTTTATTCTACTTTCATGCACACTCTGCCATACCCAGCTCTCGCTTCCATAAGTTAGCGTTGGGATCAGGACTGCATTGTGGATTGCTAGCTGGGCTTTTCTGCTAATGTTTTTCGCGCCCAGGAATCTGCCCAACGCTCCATTTACGCTATTTCCTATCGCCACTCGTCTTTCTACATCCGCGGTGTACCTTCCATCTCTGCTAAAAGCGCATCCAAGATATACAATTTCATTCACCTGTTCCAGCACTATATCATCAATCATTATCCTTGCATCTGTTCTGGATTTCTCCCTTTCAAACACCATAACTTTTGTTTTCGTCGCATTCAACTGCAAGCCTTTAATCATGCAATCATCTTTCATAGTAGTGACTAGTGTTTGCAGGTCCGACGGCGATTCGGCTAGAAGCACGGCGTCATCTGCGTAAAGCAGGCAGCTCACAACTAGGTCACCCATTCGCATCCCTACATCCATCGATCTCACTCTCTGGAGACAACTGTCCAGGTACAGGATGAACAGTCGAGCGGACAGCACGCAACCCTGTCTGACGCCGATATTGACGTCAAACCAGGGGGACAAGCTGCCGTCAACACGCACACACGCTGTGCAGCCCTCATAAGTGGACTTCACAGCGCGCAGCAGTGCTCCGCTCACCCCGTAGCCCGGGAGTATGCCCCACAGATCCTTTCGTAACACTCTGTCAAACGCTTTTTCCAGATCCACAAAACCGCAAAAAACCTTCAGGTTAACAGCCAGTTGTTTCTCCACGATGTTGCGGAGAGAAAAAATCTGATTCATGCAACCTCGTCCGCTTCTAAAACCACCCTGAGCCTCCCACAACACTCCATCAGATATCACCCTCATTCTTCTTTCAATAATTTTCCCATTCACTTTTGCTGCTAAACTGATCAAACTGATGGCCCTGTAACTGGAACACTGCATACGTGATCCCTTACCTTTATACAAGGGCACAATGACAGCGCGCCTCCAGTCCATGGGAACCTTACCCGACCTCCAGCACAGATTGCTCAAGGTCAGGAAAGCGCACAGGTTCCACCGTATTTGATCATTTCAGCAGACATCATATCAATTCCAGCTGCCTTACCATTTTTCATACTTCGTATCGACCATTCAATCTCTTCCATAGTAACGTCCTCGTCAGATGTTGGCGTAGCGGTATCAGCCGTAGGCTCACCCGCGGCGCCCACATCCGGAACATACTCGTACATTTCCCCAAAATGAGTATTTTGGGGCGATGTATTGGGCAGGTGGAGTGAGTACTCCACCTGCCCAATACATCGCTTGGGTTTGCAAGAATGTCACCAGTCTTAGACATAATTTTGTCCATTCTGGATGTTGACGAAGAACCCCGAGACTTTCTAACTTCCCTCCAGAAGAGTTTGTTATTCGCCTCGAAGTTCTCCGTCAACCTCACTTCCTCATTCGCAACTAGTCTTTCACGCTTCTCTTTCACTAAGGCTTTGGTAACATTCCTGCAGCGCCGGTAGCTTACATACTTTTTCTCTGTCATACTATCATTCTGATTCAAACTTGAGACATAATCCAACCATGCTTTTTTCTTTCTTTCGACGCTGGCTTTCACATCCGCGTCCCACCAGGCATCACCTCTCAGAATCTTATGCCTCTTTGCACTACCACATACTTCTTTTGCACTATCCACTATACTATCTTTCATTCTTTCCCAGTATTCTTCAACAACTAGGTCAGAAAGACTCGTCTCACTGAGTCTTTTACTGACTAGGTCTACATACATACTCCGTACACTTCCATCTTCTAATTTCTCGCATTTTATCCTTTCAAGCTCTCCGAAATGGGTACGCACTCGCCAGTGTCACCACTTCTTGAAAAGGCCCTCGAAACGGCTTACCACCAGGAAGTGGTCCGTATCAAGAGTGGGGCCTCTGTAGGCTCTTGTATCCCTTAGAGTATTTCAGAGACGACTATCTACCAAAATAAAATCAATCATACTCTTTTGTTCATTCCGTCTCCACGTATACGTGTGAATATCTTTATGACGGAATAATGTGTTAGACACAAGGAGGTTCCGTTCCAGGCATACGTCCAATATCGGCTTACCAGCATCATTCACTCTCTTGTCACCATTCGGACCAAGGACAGCCTCCAGGCCATCTCTCTTGGTTCCGACCCATCCATTAAGATCACCACACAGAATTATCCTTTCATTTCCCTCAACCAGATCCAGAATATCCCTAACAGTTTCTCAAAATTCCTCGAGTTCGCGGGGATCCGCGGAGCTGACGGGAGCATAAGCTGCGACCAGGAAAACTCGCGTGATCCCCAGTTTTATTCAAACCCAAAGATGTCTCGGGCCTACCAACTCATATTCTTTCACTCCTGAAGCAAAGCGGAAGGAGAGAACGACTCCAACACTGGCACGGACGTCCGGGTCCACTCCGGACCATAGGGCTACCATGCCACCGGGGAGGTCCTCGGTCTCACTCCCCTTCCGCTTTGTCTCTGTCAAACATACGGCATCCAGGCATCTCTCATTTATTACATCCATCATCTCATTCATCTTTCTTGTCATACTACCTCTAACATTCCACGTGCCTATACGGCACTCCCCTCTCCTCGTCCCGCCAGGGTTGGCGCTGCGTGAAGGGTGGCGGCCCCCTTCGCCGCATGCGCATGCAGCCGCACCGACGGGGGCTAATCGGTGCCCGTCGCTTACGGGGCACGCCCTGGCAGCCCGTCCGGCTAAGTTTGCTTCGGTGAAGCTTGCGTCTCACTGGGACGGCAGGGGTCGCGACGTGCACGCTCTTGACATGACCCCCATAAAAGTAAATTATTAATTAGTTTTCCTTTAATTAAAATAATATACCTTTTTCAGAACCTTTCACAACTTTATCTAGACTTTATCTATTATATCGAGGCCCAGTCTCTTCTGCCTCCCTTCTCTCTCTCGTTCTTTCTAGCCCTCTATATTACTAAAAGGCTGGTACTTACTGGTAATATGTGATCTTCTTGGTGTTGCAGATGTTCATTGGTGCTTGACTTACGCGATTGCTTGATCGCCTTCTTTCCCAAAATAACAGCATATATTTTAAGGTCGAATTACTATCGGTCTCGGTGGCGCAGTGGGCGAGCGCACGGCCTCTGATCCAGAGGTCCGGGGTTCGATTCCAGACACTGGCTCACACCAATGACTTTTCGAAATTGTTTTCGGAAGTTATGTGTGATAAATATCGATGACTGACAAACTTTGTGCCCGGTATGGCAATAGGTTCGCCACCTATTCCATTTTGGGACGTAAACATAACGGCGAGACGAGGCTTAACAGCCGCTGCCTACACCTTCGGGTAACAAAAGGCGTGAAGTTATGTTATGTTATGTGAATTACTATTAGATTATTAATGTAGTTTTAATTTTATCTTAAAAATATAAAACATTTTTCGGGAGTATTTTTTAAATAAAGTATAATTTATCCTCATCCAATTATCTTCTGTCTAATCGGCTTGATTATGATAACCTTATCTGTTAATTTTGTCAAGCGTGTTAAATTGAGATTACTTTTTAATTTTTAGCTTTTACCTAGAGCTATTAGAATTAACTGAGTCAATTAAGCATACAGTGATATCGTATCTATCACTAAACCATTTGTATGCTTTTGGATAAAACCTAGGATGATATCAGTAACGCAATTTATAAATTACCAACTGACCCGGCGGGCTTTGTTCCGCATCAAAAGTAAGTTTTATAGCATTTACAATGAAAGTGCTAAATCTCGAAAATTAACAATTTTACTTTACTACATTATGCATGAATTATACATAGAAATCACCCTGTTGACACCTTCTATATACTAAAAATAAACGGCATCAAAATCCGTTGCAAGACCCATTCAAGCATAACATAAGTGTACAGACAGCGGAAAGCTAATATATGTATGTAAATTAAAAAAGAAAGAAAAAAGTATCCTATGTTACTTCTAATACCTCCAAGAATATGTGTACAAAGTTTCATGATGATCGGTTGAGTAGTTATCGCATGAAAGAGTAACAAACAAACTTACATCCACATTTATATATTAGTTTAGATTTAGATTTAGATTAGATTTAGATCGTGGACACACCAAAAAACTTGTTACCTCTTTTCCAATCAGTCTACCACTGTGGGAATGATATTTATATCATTCTAAAAAATTCATTATGTTTGATCCTAAATCACAGATGGCTGAACTTATCGTGCATAGGGGGAGAACCTTGTCAGCCATCGATGATTGATTACATTTAACTTCCGAGAAGATTTTGTAAAAGTGTGCGTTCGGTATCGAGCCCGTGACTTTTAATTTAGTAGTGCTCTCTTTGACCACTAAACCATCGAGACAGCAAATGAGACTTACTCATAGATTCTAAATATAGAAGATTCATCCTAAAATACGCAGAAACAATATATTTATTAAGTAAATACATTTTTGTCATCCATCAATGTAGCAAAGTGCTTCGATAATGAATATTGATGAAATGCCACTCTGTTAGAATTATAAACCAGATACATTGTATTATATTTATCGAGCTTATGTGTTTATTAAATTTATAAATAATACTATATATGATCAGGTATAACGTTATGTGAAACCATATTTGTACACATTTTTATTTCTAAGACTTTCGCGAATCTCACTCATTGATTAAACAACTTTTAGGATTATATCGCGTTTATTTCTTACTTAATTATATTTATCTCTTTACAGAGAAAATGATCTCTCCGACGTTTCGAACTCTTTACAGAGAACATTTTCTCTGTAAAGAGTTCGAAACGTCGGGAAATAAATATAAATAAGTAAGAAATAAACGCGTTATAATCCTAAAAGTTGTTTTAATCAACATATTTGTATACATTATCTTCTTAGTCGTATAGTAAATCAATACGAAATTCGTGTCTGAATAATTCAAATGTGTCCTAAACACAAAATGAGATCGTTTAGAAAAACAACGACATATAGAAGAGTAGACTTCGAGATTTTTATGTCTGTATGTTTTTTTTTTATGGGACGGAGGGCAAACGACCAGGCGTGTCACCTGATGGTAAGCAACCAACGCCGCCCATGGATACCAGCAACACATATAGTATTACTGTTGCATTGCTAACCTTTAAGGGATAGGGGATAGGGAAGGATGGGGAAGGGGGTGGGCCTCCAGGTACCTCTCTCACCAAACGAAACGCGGCATGAGCCACTTTACGTCGGTCTTCTGCGAGGTCGTGGTATTTCACCGGTCGAGGCGGCCCATTTATGCAACGAACTGCCCGGCCCTACCACTGTTTCCAATAGACTTTAAAAATACAGAATTTCTTACTTACTTTCAGAAATTGATTGATCTTAACTTTTCGCGTGATATTTTATTTCATTAAAATGTGATGTACGTGTAAGACCTCTTTCATCATTAGTAAGGCAGAAACTGGTGTGTTTTGTAGTATACTCATAATAAAATTGTAGTCTGGTTAAGTCTGTACATTGAGGATATTGGAGAAAAACTAATATGTGAGTCTTTATGAGAGCAACAGATGCGAGAACAACACTTCTTGGGAATTTTGACTATTTCCTTATATTCATACTCGCATCTCGTTACGACTACTGAATTCTATTCAATATAGTTTTCACCAATAAATAGCATAAATTCTTAAAAAATATACAAGTTCTACTATGGCACAGAGCAGAGCCACGCTCGCTGCTTGAATGGGTCGGCTCGGCCGGTTAAATACCACTACCTCTTAGAATACCGACGTTAAATAGCCACAAAAGGTATTTCTTTTAGTAAGAGTGGTCTCCGGAGGGCCTACCCCCTTTCCCACCCCATCATTCCACATTGTAACAATATCAGTGATGCAGGTGTCGAAGGGCGTCTGTAGTTGCTTATCATCAGATGACCCGCTTTCTCATTTCCCTCCTATTCCATAAAAAAAACAGGAATATTGTCACAAATTGGGTATACAGGAAAGTCTACTTATTAGATTTTTAAAAAGTTCTCAAACTTCAAATAACTCTTTTACAAATAATTAAACTTTTTTCTTGATAACTGTTGAGTTCTGTGGAAGTAAGATATCGTGAATGGAGGAATGCCAATGCGACCGTAGTTGCGGGTGAAAACAAGTTACAATATGGCGGTACGAAGTTCGTCTGTTCACTCATAGTTATATAATAATTGTATATACAGATTATTTGACGATAATATCTGTAATGGAATATTTAAGTAAAGTAAATAACATGAATTCAGAGTAGATTACTCTCCCTCAGTTTTGGGTTAATATATATTGACTTTAATAATATAAAATATGGATACTAACTACTGAACCTCTTAGGTAATCTCCAAGTAATTAAACAAATCCTTCTGTCAAAATATTTATCTTTACAGGGGTAATTATATTCGTAAAATTCGGTGGTCTAGTAATCACGCAACCTTTGAATCAAGAAATCACGGGTTCGAATCCTGGCTCACACCAATGACTTTTCGAAATTCTTTTCGGAACTTATGTGTAGTACCTAAATATAGATGACTTAAAAACTTTGTTCCCAGTATGACAATAGATTCGCCACCTATTCCATTTGGGGCGTAAACATAATGGTGAGACGAGCCTTAACAGCAGCTGCCTACACTTTCGGGTAGAAAAAGGCGGGAAGTTATTTAATGTTACATTAGCGAGCAAATTAAGGCTGCTCTATGACAACGGGGAAGACACTTTTTCCATGGGAGTATAGTTAAATGGGGTATGACAAGGTAATACCGCTGTTTACAGCTTAGGTATTAGTGGACATGAAAATACATGTTTATTGTGGCCAGTAACAGAACTTTCAAAGTCATTATGGACGGAAAGTATATCTTAGTGTCTATCTCTTACTACATTACGTTTGTAATCACTTTTATAGGAAAAGCCACAAAGGAGCAGGCGGGTCACCTGGCAGTAAGCGAGTAGCGCTGCCCATAGAAATCTGGAACTCTCTGAGGGTCACATTTACGTTGGCGGTCTTTATTATGCAATTCAAAGGAGGACCGGAAAGGGTGAGTAAGGGATACCTCTTCTGGATGTCCTCTATCACCGAAAAAAACACGGCATGACCTACTTACCTCGATTGGAGAGGTGAAATACTACGATTTCTCCGGGTGAGCCGGCCCATTCATGCAGCGAACTGTGTGACTACAGCAGTGGTAAATATGATATATTTGGAACAAGTTAAAAACCAACAAATACATTTTATTACCGCAAGTCGATAGCAAAAGTTAAATTATTGTATATTTTCAACAATATTATTCTTTGAGTTGTTTGTAATGAAAATAACGTAAACCGACGCGCTCTACGGAACAACAAATGTGTATTTGTGGTTCTGTAGAACGCGTCGGTTTTTTTCGGTCGATCGATTTTTTTTTTTAAAGCGAGGAATAAAAAATACCTCTCATGCTCATTATACTTTTTTTTTTTAATTTTGTTTATTCCTTTGTTTTAACTTCTTATGGAAATTGTAGAGTTTGCATAGGTATATCTCTCGTTCACAAGGGACACGAGGCATCGAAGCGCACTCATTCAATTTCCTGAATATCTCATGACACAGTATTAGCGCGGTTTGATTCGAACAATTATTATTTTTACACTGGTTGTTGCCCGCAGCTCCGAATGCTAGGTCATTTTAATAGCGATAACCTTTTTCACAGAACAAAGTTTTAATAAACCTTGCAAGGACAAACAAGACTAAGCGAATATTGAGAACCTGTTAAATAGTTTTGAAGATTTTCCAATGAGAAGGAATTATGTTCATTGTTAAATAGTACCTATATTTTTCTATAGATTTTATTTTTAACTTTGCGCCTTTATTTAATTGAGGTTTTGGGCAAAGGTAAGTCACAAATAAAATAGGTAGCGGAATCTATTGACACACTCCGAGAACTTCACTTTACAGAACTTCCGAAAATAATGAGTCCAGATTAGATCCTACGACTTCTTGATTCAGAATCCATTCTACGAGTTCTATACGACTGAGACGTCATATATTATTTAATAACAAGATCATTTATATAATGTTCATGGTTCATGACAGAAGACAACATGATGACATGTCACTGCTGCTATGAAGAATGGCAGTAATAAAGGCTATTACTCCATTACTTTTGAACAGACGGTACGACCTGCTCCTACGGAAGCAATATGTTTTTATTACAATACCTTCACTTACTGATACAGTTGGAGTCTGTACCCCATCTGTGAACACTAAATTCGCCACTATTCCTTAAGTGTATTAAATGTCTGACAAATTGGTGTATGTATACATACCGTCTTTATTTCTCGCTCTACTTGTTACCAAGACTGACGTTTTGTTCTTGCCGCCTTTCAAATTCATTCCTTTTGTTCCTCACAGCTTAAGTTGATTAACTGGGCCCCATCTTTAACTTTAGCAGTCCAGTATTAATAGGAAGAAATGTACTTATAATTACACTTTTTTCTCGGTATTATAATATTTTCTAGTTATTATTATTATTATTGTTTTTTTTATACGCGAAGGTGTGGGCAGGATTTGTTGAAATTTGAAATATAGGAGGCATTTGACTATAGCCATACCGATCTATGGGAATAGTCTAATACCACGATACACAATTTTATAAGTCATCGATATCCAACATAAATACCGAAAATTCCGAAAATCGATACCTCGGAATCGGTAGCTGAGTGATAAATAATTTGGTCATAGACATTATGACCATACCTATAACTTAACATACTATTATATCATTTATTACATTAAACCGATTGAGCAATAGTTATAATTAATCTCTCAAAAGCCCGAATACTGAACCGCCACTCAAATATATAAGCGCTACTTAAGCGTTTAAGTAGCTGTCACATTAGACAGAATTCGTGAAATTTGAGCAGTAAGTAGCACTTTATTGATTGTCAGATTTGAGTGGTGGTTCAGTATTCGGGCGTAAGTACTTTATTATAAACCTTAACTAATTCTCATTATACTAATACTACACAGTAGGGATGAATCCGTTCAAATACATGTCTGAAATAAGTTAAATACATAAACATAAAATGAAGTGTTAGAACTGCTTCAAAAGAAAATTGTGAACTCCGTACTCTTTGCGGCAAAAGTGAAATAGACAATAAATCCCGCGAAAGTGTCGGAATAACCGTTGAGATCTGGATACGGCATTAGTTTCGAGTTGGTTGCAGCATGTTCGGCGGTGGCCAGGATTTTGGGGGGTATCTGGTGTGACGTCAGAGGGGCTTGTAAAGTGCGAGGGGGAAGGGCGCGAGTGGGGGGAGGGGAGTGGCGCGCGCCGCCGTAGACTAAGCACCCCGACCAGCGTCATATTCATCACCAGTTCGTACGTACTATCTGTTGCACGCCGAACGCGGTGGACGCACCGCGGGAAAACGTAAACCGTTAACACTTCGAAAACCCGCCCTACACGAACCGTAAACAAATTAAGATCGGCAAATATAGATCGCGAACAGTGTGTACATACCTTTATTTTAAGAACTCAAAACTTATGTTAGTGACTCTGTATGTTTAATAGTGTTTAATATGTGTTGAGGTAAATGGCCCCGCCAGCCGCCCACGGACTGTAGTATCGCCGTAGTAAATACACCAGACTTGCCCATCGGGTAATGTACCTAGCAGCCTCAGTTCAGACTAAGTCTTCGGCATCCCCGACAGTTGTCTAGTGTTTAAGGTAACCTAAATTTTCTGGTGTCTAGGAGTAAAGTCACACATTTGTTTTGGAATACTGGAATTATTTCGAATGTTTTTTTTTTCTGAATGCGTATATACGACTAATTGACAATGATTTATATTGGATTTTTGATTGAAATTGTCTACTGAGTACAATTTAGATACTAATGATTACTGGTCAATTTTTTTTATTTAATCGTAGTTACGAATAAAATCTTATGAAGTAAGATTTCAATTAAATTCAATTGAAATAATTAACTACATCCGTCTTTATATTAAATGTATATTGAATAAAATATGTAACTTGAATTGAATTAAAGTTTACAAATAAATCAATATAAGAGAATTTTTAAAATAAAATTAAACAAACACGTGCACTCAAGGTGAGTGTCAAACATTTTAAAGCAATATCTACTTAGTCAACATTTACATATAATAGTAATAATAATTATAAGATTTATTATGGAACTTCAAACAAAAATACATGATAATTAATCTAGTAAGTAATTATCCGGATATGAAGTAATACGTCATAAAAGATTTCACCTATTTTTAGGTTTCATATTCAGTTTCATGTTTCTCCAATCGGGTTATTTGATATCTTAAAATAGCATGAGACTTACACACATAAAATCACAATAAAATAAATCACTCCATAATATATTTGTTGTTTGTTGTATATAAGTTGCTTTCTCTTTCTCTATATCTCTCATCATCATCATCATCATCAGCCTAATGCAGTCCACTGCTGGACATAGGCTTCTCCCAATATCTCTATGTATGCATAAATCTTTATGCATACATAGAGGGTGATTTAATATACAAATAATGTAGTAAATAAAAATAAATATAATAATATATATATATATATATATATAGATACATATTAGTAGAGGAAGGCCGAAAAAGAGATGGAAGGACTGGGTATATATATATATATATATATATATATATATAGATACATATTAGTAGAGGAAGGCCGAAAAAGAGATGGAAGGACTGGGTAAAAGTTGATATGAATATGAAGGGAGTAAGTGTGAACACGACGAGTGATAGAAGAGAATGGAAAACGATGACATGTTGTGCCGACCCCACTTAGAGAGGGACAAGGGCAGTTTATTTATGAATATGATGAATATACCTATATAAATTCAAACATAACTTCACGCCTTTTGTGTAAAAAAATTGTGAAAAAAATTCGAAAAGTCATTGGTGTGAGCCAGTGTCTGGAATCGAACCTGGACCTCTGGATCAGAAGCCGTGTGCTCGACCACTGCGCCACTGAGACTGATAATTAGTCAGTAAATTCAAATTTTACTTATTTATTAATTTTGATGCGGTACAAAGTTCGCCGGGTCAACTAGTAAACTATAATTCCCACAAGTAATTCTAGAAAAACATACAATTTTATGCATATAACAAACAATTTATTTCCATCGTTAGAAGGTCAGCAAAGCATGTATTATTTTACACTTTGTCGACTATGATAGACTATCCGACAGAGTCAACACAGAATCTTTACAGAGTTAATAGGATCTGTTCTATTGGCTGACTAATAATACTTAATATTCTTTCACAATAATTTGAGATAATATCTAATATGTGGAAGTTTTGTTTTTGAATTATAATAGGTCGGGGAAAAAGTCTTTTCGCATAACGTAGGTATAAACTTATTATAAAATTTCTTTGACTGTACTATTTGTGTCTGGCTGGTTTTGGTAACATTAAAAAGGTTACATTATAAAGAAAAGAAAAAAATAAAAAAAAGTTGTTTCCCGCTATTTTTCATTTGTTTTTCTCTCCGTAAAAATGAGTGAATCTAATGAAGAAATTCGATACATTTTAAAATTTTATTATAAAAAAGGCAAAAATGCAACTCAAGCAGTGAAAAAAATTTGTGATGTTTATGGACCTGATGCAGTGTCAGTAAGAGTAGCACAAATTTGGTTCAAACGTTTTCAGTCCGGAAATTTTGATGTTAAAGATGCACCTCGCTCTGGTCGCCCTGTTACGAATAAAATGGACGCCATTTTTGAAAGAGTGGAGCAAGATCGGCATATTAGTAGTTACGATGTAGCTGAAGAACTGGGAATTGACCACAAAACAGTTTTGACCCATTTGAAGAAAGCTGGTTATACAAAAAAGCTCGATATTTGGGTGCCACACGAGCTCACTCAAAGAAACTTAATGAACCGTGTACTCATTTGCGATTCATTATTGAGACGTAATGAAACCGAGCCGTTTTTGAAGAGATTGATAACTGGCGATGATAAGTGGATCACGTACGACAAGAACGTGCGAAAAAGGTCGTGGTCGAAAGTTGGCCAGGCTTCACAGACTGTGGCCAAACGTGGCCTAACACGAAATAAGGTGATGCTGTGTGTATGGTGGGATTGGAAGGGCATTGTTCATTATGAGCTTTTACCGTCCGGCAAAACCATCGATTCTGATCTTTACTGCCAGCAACTGATGAGATTAAAGGAAGCAGTCGAGAGAAAACGGCCGGAATTGATCAACAGGAAGGGTGTGGTCTTTCATCACGATAACGCTAGACCACACACATCTTTAGCCACTCAGCAAAAATTAAGAGAGTTCGACTGGGAGGTCCTAGTGCATCCACCATATAGCCCTGACCTTGCGCCTTCAGATTTTCACCTGTTTCGGTCTCTTCAGAATTCTTTAGGTTCTGTAAGGTTGACCTCAAGAGAGGACTGCCAAAACTATTTGTCCCGTTTTTTTTATCAGAAGTCCCAAAGTTTCTACAGTAACGGGATAATGTCCCTGCCCACAAAATGGCAGAAAGTTATTCAACAAAACGGTACATATATATTGTAAATAAATGTAAATAAACTTTGAAAAAAATGTCTTGACTTTTCATACAAAAATACGAAAATACTTTTTCCCCAACCTATTATTATGCAATTCTTAAAGATAAATTCAACTAAACAAACACAGTCTTTATATTACTTTTGTTATAATTTTCGTGAAAATGGAAGCTTGAACGCATTATAAGCCTGAATATAAATAAGTAACAGTGGTAGAGCCAAGCAGTACGCTGCATGAATGGGCCGGCTCGACCGGTGAAATACCACGACCTCTCAGAAGACCGACGTAAAGTGGCGAATGCCGCGTTTCGTTCGGTGAGAGAGATGCCCGGAGGCCCACCTCCCTTCCCTATCCTTTCCTATCCCCTATCCCTCAAAGGTCGGCAACGCAACAGTAACACTGAATGTGTTGCTGGTGTCCATGGGTGGCGTTGGTTGCTTACCATCAGGTGACACGCCTGCTCGTTTGCCCTCCAATCCTGTAAAAGAGAAAAAAAAGTAAAATAAATTTAATTAATATAGAATCCATAAATAACTAAACGTTTTGTTGTTATAAATGCTATCCGTGAAAACTTAAAAGAAATAAATATTAGCGTGCTTAATAAATATCGATATGATATGATACAAATTATTAACGTAACAATGATTGTGTTTAATTAATATTAACAATTATTGCTACAGCAGTTAGGTACTTACATTTAATTGCAGAAGATAAATAAATAAACAAAAAAATAATTATTAAATAAATAAGATAAGTTTATTCAGAGTTTAATGTTGTATGTTATTATATTTCAAATACCGTGTTTCATAGATGAATAAAAAATGCGATATAATAGCATTTATAGGTTTAGAAACAGGTTGGATCTTTCCTTCGTATACATGTTTTTTTTTTTCACGAATACAATAACGACAATAATAATTATAATCTAAATATAATCTTTGTACAAGTAAATCCGGATATATCCCATCCATTCAAACCCCACAGATGAAATGAAATAAACGTTAGCTTTCCGACTAAAATTCATCGAACCATTTAGACTATAGACTAAAAGAAATATCTATTAACTTTCCTCTGTATCATTGTATAACATAACTATGACTTCCGTACAGTCTGGTAAATGCACATAAAATTTATTGCAAACATAAATAAAAACATTGCAAACTTAAATAAAAGCATTGCAAAAAAGAAAATACCACTTCGCGGTGAGCATCTTGGTGTAGCAATTTAATTTATTTTCTTTCGTATTTCCGTTTCGTTTAAATTTCCCGAGAGTTGAGGCACAAATACGTATAATGCTTTTAACTTTTCCCTTGAAATAGGAGCAAAGGGGATATTGCATGGAGCAAAGCCGTCATCGTTTTGCTTCTTTTCTCTACGATGTTTTGTTTTTGGAGAACAAATGTTTTATCGAAACAAAAAAATATATATCTTTTGAATTGTTACGGAGAGAAATCGGTAACGGAAGGAGACAAACGTTTGTATAAAAAGTCGATTCCGAATGGACACAAACGATTCTTCTGGCCTGAAGATAAAAATATAGAAAACTCTTGAAATAAATTTTACTAATATTTTATTATAGGCAATGGTTTTTGCGATACTACAGGCAATTATCAATAAAACCGCAACCAATTTATCAATAAATTCTCTCCTTATCTTTAGTGATAATACAAATGCAAAAGTAGTTTTCTGACTTGGACTGATTAAAATTCTTTCGTCAGTCATCGATATTTATCACACGTAACTTCCGAAAAGAATTCAGTGAAGTCCTTGGTATTAATTCAGAAGCGAACTATAGTTTTATAGACATACATTAATACATAACTTCACGTCAAATCCCTTGCGGGTTAAGCAAAGAGAACAGAGCACTATACTGCAGGAACTCTTGTCATACACGCTCGTCAATTCTTAAGGCTCCTCACATCACCTTTCTCCAGAATTCATTCTATTTGGTCATGGAAAGTGTGTAGTGGCCGTCCCCGACTCCTAAATCTATCCACTATTGCGTTGTATATCTGCTTAGTCAATATTGTGTCGTTCATTCTTTCTTCATCTCCGAACCATCGGAGCATGTCCTTTGTTTCCATATATGTGTTTATGTCCTGTATGTTGTATGTTTGTACAATTTTTTCTTTTCCTATTCTTAACGTCATGATTAGACGTGACGTCTGTCTGTCACAACAAACGGATAAAAGAATCATTCAGAATTTTATTTGGAAATTCTCTTATTTTTGGGTATTTATTCTATGTATTACATTTACGCGATACCTCTGGGGAATCAACCCTTTATTTTTATATTATTTATTACACATATTTCTTGTCAGTATATGAAGTGTTTATTCATTATTTTTGAGACGTTATTTTTTATTTGCTGCGAAGAATGATAACTGAATGAACGTCGAGATTGATCAATTATTCAGGCTTTTAAGCCAGACATAGAGCAACAAAGAATACTTGTAATTACTTCTTATTAGTGGGTCTGTAAAATATTACTATCTTAGTTCAATCACACGTTAAATTAAAAATATTGCCTTTGCTAATTTTTTAACTTTTTGTGCTCTGTACCCAAATAATCATGAAGATATAATTAAAAATATTCTAGCAGCCAGAGGGCTGGCCTATCCTTCGCACTCAGGGTTAGTATTACCATTCGGCGTAGTAATGGCAGTCTTTTGGGCACGCTGCCAGTAGACCGAGATGCGGAGATATTTGACTTCACCTAGTCTTTTAATCGTATATATTGTAAAAATTAAATTGTCTGAAAAGGCACGCTTGACAATTCACAACGGTGTGTTGGTACCAACTCTGACATACGGGAGTGAGTGTTGGGTGTGGCAGGCGAAGCATGAAAGTAAGGTGAATGCAGTGAAAATGCGTTCTCTGAGAAGTATGTGTGGAGTCACCATTGCGGATCGAATGAAAAATAGCGTGATAAGGGAGAAATGCAAGTTGAAGGATGATGTGGTGACCAAAGTGGAGAGAAGTATGTTAAGATGGTTTGGTCATATTGCAAGAATGGATGAAAGCCGAATGACTAAAAGAGTACACGAAGCGAATGTGAGTGGCAGGGTCGGGATCGGGAGACCAAGACGGAGCTACCACGACCAAATAAATGGTCTGTTTAAAAAAGGCAAAATGCGTAGCACCCGAAACCGACGTAAATGCATGACGAGATGTATGACTGTGGATGAGGCGAAAGATGTGTGTCAGGATCGTAGCTTGTGGAAAGCCAAAGTCTCTGCCTACCCCCATGGGATACAGGCGTGAGCTTATGTATGTATGTATGTATATTGTAAATAATGTAATATGTCCTGTTTATTGTGTATTATTAAAGAAGAGTTAAGAAACTATATTTAATATACGAATGGTTGAGTTGAGTTTTTTATCCGACTACACTTGAAGTAGATCTGTGTTTTTATTACGACCACCTGGGACGGCAGTTACCGCCAGTTACCTATAGACCAATCAAATCTCTGGGAACAGTATAAGTAATAAAGCTCATTCATATATGTAATTGAAATTGGAAGATTAACGTACATAGAATAAATTACATACATAAACATAACATAACTTCACGCCTTTTGTTACTCGAAGGTGTAGGCAGCGGCTGTTAAGCCTCGTCTCAAAGGGACGTCCCAAAAGGAATAGGCGGCGAACCTATTGCCATACCGGGCACAAAGTTATCAGCCATCGATATATGTACCACACATAACTTTCGAAATCAATTTCGAAAAGTTATTGGTGTGAGCCAGGATTCGAACCCGCGAACTCTTGATTCAGAAGTGGGGTTCTCGGCCACTGTAAGAGCGAGACTAAACTATTTTGGTATATATGATAGAGTCTTGTCCTATAGTTTTGTTCATATGTAATTTATTGATTTAGGCTCGTTTGTCCAGCCACCTCTTCCTTTTGGGACGTAAACATAACGGCGAGTCGAGGCTTAACAGCCACTGCCTACACCTTCGGGAAGAAAAAGGGCGTGAAGTTATCTTATGTTAATTTATGTTATATATGCCAAATTTACTTAATTAATTTATTTATTTCGGTATTTGAAGAGGTTTTTGAAAGAAAAAAAGTTCATTCATTTTAATTAATTTGACAGATGCCTTGACTCTCTAATCGTTCTAATTCAATGTATCTTTCATTTGGACATATACATACATACATAGACGAACTACAGGCAAAAAATCCAAAACGCACTTTCAAGATATGAAATCATCTTCAATTTTAAAATCCAGTCCTACTCCCTTAAATCTCGGCAATGCAACTGCAACACTCCGTGTACTGTTTTTCATAGATGGCTCTAGGCACTTACCATCAGGTAACTCGCACGCATATTGTACCCCGATTTTTCGACCCCTTCCATATCCGATTGTAAGGGCCGGCAACACATCTATAATACTATTTGTGTTTACCATCAGATTAAACGCCTGCTCGTTTGCCCCTAAACCATAAACAAAATCAAACCATCTACACACATTAAGTATTTAGCCACATTATTACCTATAATTTCATCCCTCATGAATACAATTTCTACAATTTCATCCCACTTATTTTTATTCACATTCAAATATAAATGTTGATTACGACAATTATAAAATAAGCATTTTAACTGACTAACAATAGGAGCTGTTTGAAATTCGGCTTGTATTGTACATTGAATTATTGTTGGAGAGCGGTACGATTCCGGTCCGGTGAAAATTTCCATAATGGTGGTGCCATTTAGGATTTCCATATGTTATGTACAATGAATACTGAACAAAATGGGCATCATGAAATATATTAATTCACTAAAGCAAATATAACAATATATTGTACGTAGAAAGTAAATGGGGCGAGATGCCGTTAGCTTATTAATTTATACCATTTATCAAGTCTATTCGTTTGTACAGATATATAATAAATCAGTAGAAAATACGTGTTTCGATTTTAGATATAAGTATATATATTAATTTAAAAAAAATATCTTAACAACGTGAATTTGGCGCTAGGAAATAGCGTAAATGGAGCGTTGGGCGCACAAAATTTTGCAGAAAACCCCAGCTGGCAATCCACAATGCGGTACTTATCTTAACGCTATCTTATAGAAGCAGGAGTTGGGTATGGCAGAGTGGGCATGAAAGTAGTATAAACGCGGCCTTAAAAAACGTAAGAAAAGAGGTTGGATTGAAAGACATAAAAGTAAGAAAAATAGAAGAAAGTTTGGTGTAAAAGTAAGAAAGGCCATGCTCCGATGGTTCGGACATGTAAAACGAATGGTTGACGCAAGATTGACTAAGCAGATATACTTTATAAATGGATCGCCGCGCTATGAAAAGAGTTATGAATGTTATGTTATGCAAGAATCGTGCCTTATGGCGCTCTGTTCTCTCTGCCTACCCCGCAAGGGATTTGGCGTGAAGTTATGTATGTATGTATTATTTCTGCCTACAACGTAAGCTATTCGACGTGAAGGTATTTATGTAAGTAGGTATTTAAAGAAAGTCACAGAAGATAAAAACATTTCTTTTAATTTTGTTTGTCTATTTGTATTAATCAAATCTTTTTAAGATATTGATTACCTGATATGTGAAATTAGAAAACTGTAAAAAAAGTTAGCAATATTAGAAAAGGCTAGTGTATGTATCTATAAAGGTATTAGTTCCGCGTCATCAAGCTAATGTTATTCATCGAAAAACCTTTACTCACAAACTATTCATCCCCTAAATTTTAATATATATTCCTATAAACTATACAAGCCTACAATATAGACTCTGTCTAATAATAATGTAGTAAAAAAAGTAACAATGTTCGCGATTTTGCATTTCAATTGGCTGAACCCTAAATGGTAAATCAAAATGTACTACATTATTAAATACCTTCAAAAAAGTCCGCGATTGCGTATGTATATCTCTTAGGGATAACCCACAATTACCATTTTTATTTTGTTCTCTCGTTTGTTGTTATTGCTTCTGAGGCGAAACAAAGTTTGCTGGGTCAACTAGTACAGCATATTTGTTTTCAATCCCGTGATAAGCACTCTATATATGACATTACTTCTGCCTATACTTTTACATTTATTATTTTTAATTTCACGAAGTAAAATATTTTGGCACATTTAATAAGTTTCGGATTTTTGGTTTTATTAAACCTCACATGCACATTGATATTAGTTGCAGTCGGCCATCGAACAAACTCAATTCCAGATAGCAGCTTTATTAGAACACTGCTTTGTTAAAATTCTTTAAACTAGAAAAAGTTAAATCGTGTTAAAGTTAAAGTTTTAAAAGATTTAGCACATTTTCTAATTAATTATCTATTCAGTGGTTTGGCACAAAACGGCGGCCACTAAATGGTCACTTTACAGTTGACCAGACACTTTGTTCTTTCTGAACTTTTACATAAAACTATGCGGACGGCAATAATAATTATAGCTGAAAGTTTTAGCTATAAATTGGCAAACTCCATTTGTTAAATTTCCACGTTTAAACACTTCAGAGAATTAGAAGGCGGTAGGTACATTAATACTGAAAATTCTTTTCTTAATATAAAAATGAATTACAAATAGCGGCAGAACCTCGAAGTTGGCTGCATGAATGGGCCGGTTCGACTAGTGCAATACTACGACTTTTCATTATCTACGTAAAGTGGCTCATGCTGCGTTCTCATTGCGAGGCCTTTCTCTCCACTTCCCGTCTCACTCCTTTAGAGACGGGAAACGCAACTTTAACACTATTAATGTTTGGCGTTCTTAGGTGACGCTAATCACTTACCACCAGGTGACACGCTTGCTTGTTTTGCCCCTATCGTATTATAAAAGTGAAAAAAAAAATTATAAAGAGATATTAATGTATATAGACGCCACAATCAAAATGCAAAAGAGTTAAGTAAAAAATAGCAGTAAAATATTGAATTACAAAAAAATCTTAGTCATTTTAGAAGAAAAGAAAATTAACGAAGAAGTAAATAAATTAAAAAGATCTTAGAACTTCTAGAATAATTTTCTATTCAGATTTTAAATTGAATTAACACAAGCGTAGGCTGTTACGACGCTAAAAATTGTAACTTCACACCGAATCCCTTATAGGGTAGGCAAAAGTTCTTTCTGCTTACCCGTTAAGGAACTCGTAGCGCAGTAGCATACGTCCTGATATACTCCACCTTCTTCTTATACTTTCATTCACTTTCGTCAATTAAGGCCCCTGAAGTTAGGACTTTTCTCCAGCACGTTCCGTAGTTCCACTGAATATTTAAATTATAACATATGTACCCGAATCGTGATCCTCATCAGAACAAATGTTTTAGTTGCCTCTTACGACACCCACAGAATTATTTTAGGCTATTCAATAGGGCGGTGCCAGAATCAACGTATTTATCTCACGAAGGTACAATTATATCTGATATCAATATTCGTAATCTGTACATATAAGGTTGTTTTTATAATAACATCGATACATACCGAACTAGTTCATTATGATAGATATTATCGTTTTATCATAATCATTATTATCATTACAAGTCTTATGTACTATTAACTACATAACATAAACATAACTTCACGCCTTTTTCTACCCGAAGGTGTAGGCGGCAGCTGTAAAGCCTCGACTCGCCGTTATACTAAAATCCTCATTTACATTTTTTTTTATATATTTTAGTGGGCATCGCTTGACCTCGTTTCACCTGATGGTAAGTGACAACGAAGCCGTTGATGGTGAAGCGCGCTGTCCAGTTAGTAGCATATTCACTCTCCTTTTGAAGAGACCTACGTCATAGTTAACGGGGAACACCGAAGCAGGGAGTTTGTTCTATTCACCAGTCATTTCATATGCCAATTTTAATATAATTAAATTCAACAATTGAAAAGTCCAAACATTTATAGTTCATTAGTAAATTGCATTGACCAACGGTTAATCCCCGTGACGGGTTGTGGTAATAATTTCACTTTCATTTTGGGGATTTTAATTCCAGTGCGAGCCAACCTGCGGGTAAAACGTGCAGTATAAATATAGCATATAGATTAAAATATTTTATCAAAGTAAAAAACATTCAGTTAATATTAACTCGGGATTAATTTAAAATAATACCAAATTCCTGATGGAATTCATTTCATATTATGTATGCGTATTATTGAAAATAAATTGCAGAGCGCCTCAGCGTCGTTATATCATCGAATTATAATGAGTATAATATTTTTGACGTCAGATATTCGAGTTTCTGTGAAAGCTTGGAGTTTATTGAACCTCAAAATATGAAGATGTTATAAATAGATAGTGACAAACCTATTGCCATACACCGGGCACAAAGTCAATATTTATCACACATAACTTCCGAAAAGTATTACGAAAAGTTATTGGTGTGAGCGCGGATACGAACTCACGATTTTTTTATTTAGAAGCGGGGTACTCTACCATTGGGCCACGGAGACATACACATACATACATACATAACTTCACGCCAAATCCCTTGCGGGGTAGGCAGAGAGAACGGAGCGCCATAAGGCACGCTTCTTACACACCTCACTCGCTTCGTTCACTTTCATAACTCTTTTCATGCACACGCGTCGCTTTTTGAGTCTCCTAACATCACCTTCCTCCAGAACACGTTCTATTTGGTTATGGAATGTGTGTCCACGTAGACACATGTATTGAATAATTCGTTAAAATATTATCATGGATAAAGATGTTAAGGAAAAAATCTGTCAAGGATTTTCTCTAAGACATATTTACAGTTTGTAACTATACGTAGGTAACTTACTTGTCTCGAATGCGTACAAGAGGAGTTTAGTTTTTGTGTTGCTCGTGTTGTGTTGCTGTTGAGTGTTGCTCGCGCGACAAGCTTTTATTATTACATAAATTGTACATACTGAGGCTCTAAGTTAATACTTGAAATTTTTAAGGAAATATTATTTTCTTATTTTTAGAGCGCTTAAATAAAAGCTTCTTTAAAAAGGGTTTGTGCTTTTAATTTATTTTTTAATTTTTAGTTATAGCTGGCTAGGTTAGTGTCATTTCATTCAACGTATCATTATTAGTTAGTTTACCGCTTAGTTACAAACAGTCCAGCTCTTCAATAAGGAGATCATCTAATTCAATTTCAGCTTGGAGCTTTCTTTTCCATTTAATCGCAATGATGATTTTTAATTCATAGCCATATTGTAGAAATGCATCAAAAATATGTATGCCGTCATCTTTGATGGTCTACCGTATTGTATTTAGAATGTCACATTATTTTTCGAGTTATTCTCAACAAGCCCTTTCATTTGATACCCATATTGTTGAAATGCAAATATTTTTCCCGCCATATTGGATTTGGAATGACGTCATTTTTTTTTCAAGTTACTACATATTAACAAGCCCTTTCATTTGATACCCATATTGTAGAAATGCATTAAAAAAACTGTTCCTCTATCTTGGATCATCCGCCATATTGGATTTAGAATGACGTCACATTATTTTTACAGTTACTCTCAATGAGCCCTTTCATTTGATACCCATATTGTACAGAAGCTTAAAATATGTTTTCCTCCATCTTGGATATTCCACCATATTGGATTTAGAATGACGTCATATTATTTTTTGAGTTACACCTAATAAGCCCTTTCATTTGATATCCATATTGCAGAAATGCATCCAAAATATCCATTCCTCCATCTTGGGTGGTCCGCCATATTGGATATAGAATAATGTCACACATCATATCATGCATTGTCATCCAAAGTAAACGTGTATACAAAATTTCAGCTCAATCGGCTGAAGATATCTACTTCAAAATTGAGTTGCAAGATTCCACCGAACATACATACTTACATACATACATACATACATACAGTGCAAGTTAAATAAAAGCTTTTAGAAAGTGCTTGATCATAGATTTTAATTTATCATTTATTGATATGAAACTCTTTCTTAATAAAATGATGAGACAATGTTCATGTTGGGATTTTTATTTAGAATTATTTAGAGTGGATGTTTTAGGCATATTGTATATAGTATAGACGTTCAGATTTGAGGGGTACAGTGCCTGCAAACCATGGAAATTTGAAAGAAATATCCGGTGGTCCACAGATCAAAAATATATCTTTTTTGAGGTTATCTACCTCAAAACTGTCAATAAAAAATCCGCAGACTCCAGAACAAACATATTCTGTAGTCTTTAAAAGAAGAGGATCTAAGACGAATCCTGAGGTTGGAGTAAACACGATGAAAGAAATGGCGAACATCATAAATTGAGTCCTTCAGGAATATTTTCAAAGGGGATACACCGTTGGGATAAGTATGTGCATTGAAGTGCGTTGAAGAGGGTACTCTTGAATACAATTCAGACACGTATCTCTTACAATTGAAAGTTGTTTAATATTTGTCAATAATAGAGTCCATTTTTACATGACAAGAGTGGTCGTATTCTTGAATAGTTTGCCTAATATGAATACTTAAATTTTATACAAGTCTAGTTAGTATAGTTGTTAACCATTCCTCTTACCAGAAGCCTGAAGTTTAAAAATCTTTTCTGATATTATGTGTAATAAATTTTCTATATTTTAAACGTATATGTATATATATTAATTGTATGGTGAGAGGAGCCTGGATTTCTGTAGTAGGTACAGGTTTAGGCATAATTCAGACTCCCAGACTCTTTCAAGGAAAAACATTTAAAAAAAAATCGCAAATGTGATCTATATCCTTTGTAATGTTTGTATCTCACTTGTCAGATGGGAATAAATAAATCATTCATACAATTAAATATATCGATCAATGACACTCATTTAATGGCAACAAGATACCACTTTTCATCGATATTCTGAGAGGTCTTGGCATTTCACCGGACGAGCCGACCATTTATGCAGCGAACTGTCCGGCTATACCACTATTAAAACTTGTAGTCTACTTTAAAAGATTGGTCGCTCCTTTTCCAACTGGAATTTCAATACGGTCTGGACTAATTATGACTAAATATTAGTTGAAACTCAAATACTGCCACTAAACGTTATTTATTGAGATCGTTATGTGATCATTGGGTGCGACTACCGAAACCTTGTCACTTTTGGTTAGCAGCTACTGTCAAATTGCGGTCTTACCACAGTAGGCACAGTAAACTACTCATAGAAGCTGGTATGAAGTTTTGTATGTATGAATTTCCATAAATATCATTTGCCACATTATGAGGAATTATATAGTATCGGTAGCCCGACACTGGGTTCGAAACCTGACACTGGCTCACACCAATGACTTTCGAAATTGTTTTCGGAAGTTAAGTGTGATAAATATCGATGACTGATAACTTTGTGCCCAGTATGGCAATAGGTTTGCCACCTATTCCAATTGGGACGTAAACATAACGGCTAGACGAGGCTTAATTGCCTACACCTTCGGGTAACAAAGTTATGTTTTGAGGAATTATTATAATGATAGAGGGAAAATTAGGTGATGTCAGGGAGTCTTATAAATCTACGAGCGTGTATGACTAGAGCTATGAAAGTCAATGAAGCGAGCGAAGTGTCCAAGACTCGTGCCTTATTGCACTCTTTTCTCTCTGACTACCTCGCAAGGGGACTTGGCAAGAAGTTTGGTATTTAGGTATATTAAACAAGGTTAATTAAAGTTGTACCACCGTTCGCTGGTTTCAAATATCAGGGCCGAACCGATAACAATACTATTACCCAACTAGACTATCTATTTTAACTGATTGTTACCAATTTATGTTTAGTTATATAGTAAAGCAATAATAATAATGATGATGACGACGAAATTGGACGGATCACGAATAATCATTTACAAGCGGACAAAGGACACTATCCACAAGTCAATTATGAAGATCATTTAACACAGATATTACTAACTTATTTGTGTTATGAATCACTTGTTATATTGTGAATTGAATGCCTGCTTTTCAGTAGATTTTTGAAATATTTGATCAAACTGTATGAATGGGCCGCCTCGACCGGTGTAATACCACGACTTCTCAGAAGACCGACGTAAAGTGGTTCATGCCGCGTTTCATTCGGTGAGAGAGGTACGCGGAGGCCCACCCCCCTTCCCCATCCTTTCCTATCCCCTATCACTTAAAGGTAGGCAACGCAACAGTAAGACTATATGTGTTGCTGGTGTCCATGGGCGGCGTTGGTTGCTTACAGATGAGATGACACGCCTGCTCGTTTGCCCTCCTATCGCATAAAAAAAACATTTAGCTCAAGAAAATATATATGACATCCACGTCTGATTCCAAATACGATGTTGGAATCACTAAGAAACGATTCACTTCACTTGATAAACTTCTTATTTAGACTCGACAGTTTTTAATATAAATACTGATGGAAGGTTAAACAGCTAAACAGATAGTATGTCACTTTTAATTTAGTTTCGCTTTAGTTCGACGCTGACGTTGAAAGACTGCCTACCATCCTCGAACATGTCAAGTAGACTTTGAGAGTGGCTTTTCTAACAGAGCAGTGTGGTGTTTAGCAGTTGACCTGCCAGATATTGTTACTAGTTATATAAAACCAGATAATTATAAAGTATTTTTAGGGAAATCCAATAAAAAGATTAAAGTTTTAATAAGACGATACTATTGTCCTTAAAAATACCTAATATAAAAAGTTGATAATTTCTGATTCAAAAGTCGACAAACCAATGATTTCTTGGAATTATTTTTTTAAGTTTTGTCATAAATATCGATGACAAATAACTTTATGTCCGGTCTATGGCAATAGGTTCGCCACCTATTCCATTTGAGATATACTAACGATTCGGCGAGACAAGGCTTATTAACCGAGTTAGGTAGGGATAGATCAACAATCAATGTAAAAACGTCATACTTTGACACTTTATTGTCAAAACAAAACTTTTCTCATATAAAATAACTCGAATAGGTACCAAGCAAAAAGATTTAAGGGCAGATAAGACATGTCAAAAATGTTTTACTCGGCTACAAAACTCGCAGAGGCAGCTGTGGTCTCTTTTGTGTAAGTTTTTTTTTCTTTCATATTATTATAAATATATCATTCCAATGTATTTGGCAATACACAATCAGAATGAAGGGAAACATAAATAATTTTAGGTTGTCGGTAATGTTATATTTTCTTGAGGAAATATCCGTAGGAAACTGATTGAATTTATTTGATTCAACAATACATCTTGTTGCGAACTGCTATTATATTATTCTTGAAATATAAGAGATTTCGTATTAAATAAAGTAGTTTTGATAGCTAAGTGGTTCAAAGTTGAGACATTGGGCATAAGTTTGAAGTTCTTTCTCGATCACATGTGTGACAATTTGAGATGACGTAACAAACAACTTGACAACAATACTTTTGCCATCAATTCTGAACCGAACACATTAGTAAAGCCACGCAGTTCGCTGCATGAAAGGGCCAGCTTGACCGGTGAAATACTATGGCCTCACATAATATCGACATAAAGTGGCTCATGCCGCGTTTCATTCGGTGTTTGGGGTATTCGGAGGCTCACCCCTCTCATCCGCCTTTCCTATCCAACTTCCTCAAAGGCTGGCATCGCAACTGTAACTATCTGTATTGCAGGTGTCCATGGGCGGTAGTAGTTGCTTACCACCAGGTAACTCGCTTGCTCGTATGAATCCCTTTTTTTCCATAAAAATGCTTCGAATGGTAGGGAACTTTGCTCACACCTTTGAATATTAATAGCGTGAAAATATGAAAATTATAACTGAATGTTTTCTTCGATATTAGACAATAACTCTATAACTGCCTTTATTGAATGTGAGTCATTTGGGGATTATATAAGACAAGATTTCTCAGGTTCGAATATTGCCTGATCATTGTTTACAGAAACTTAAGTTGCACATATACAAATGAAAATATATCACTTGTCCCATTATATCTCATTCGAAGTACATAAACTTTGTATTGTCATAAAATCGTACGAGATTTTGCTGTTAAATTTTATAGCCCGGCAATAAATGGGCAAAAAACATTTGTACTACTCTAATGTATATATCAAGGCGATAAAATAAACACTCTCATTTTCTACAGGTAATGAAAGTGCACATATTCTAAGATACCATATTTTTGCAGATACACGCTTATTTTCACCGATGAGGTAGACAGTAGTTGTGAAGTCTCGACTCAACGCATTATTAAGTCACAAATGGAATAGGTGGCTAAACTTATTGCCATACAGAGTGTTGTCAGTCCTCGCAATAATCTCAAATATATTCAGAAAAGAGTACTCGAGTGTCCGACCTCCAGACTATCGAGAAAAGTTATCTATGCTGATTAAATTGACATTCAATTATGTTAAGAAAAAAAATTTTAAAATATAACGAAATCACTTGTATCACGAGAAAATTCTTTGTGATATGGCTGGCTGACTTTTTATGTTCCAAATGGAATAGGTGGCAGAATCCAATGCCATATACCGGGCACAATACTGTCAGTCATCGTAATTTATCACATATTTTTTTCGTAAACACATTGGAGCCCGGAATCTATGCCACGACGTATTGATTCAGAAGCACGAGCTCGACCACTGGACCACCGAGACTTCCGATATATCTATTTAGAATATTAAAAAGCTGGCAACACACTTTTGCAATATCCGGTCGATAAACAGTATAGTAATATTTATTGGTCCTCGTTTAGTCCCACTGTAAAACTCGTTCCCTTAAAAACATCAAAGCTTTAACGCGTCATATCATTCAATTGCTATCCAAAATAAACAGACAAACTGATTTCTCAATTGCGCAAAAGTTTTAGTATAAAAATCACAAATTTTTAATTCGGATCATAATTAAAGTTATTGGTAATGCCAGCCAGTAGTACTCATAACTAATATAGCATAGATGCAAAGTCTTTCAGTCGGAATATAAATTTTAATTTATAAAATAATGCAAAAGTTATAAAGTTAATATAACTTAATACAAACCTAACTTAACCGTCCATAAAGTCATGGCACTTTATGTACAATTATTCAAGGGATAACCTGATATTTACACAATTTTTCACACATATACTAACATTTATTAAATGAAACGCCACGAATTTTATTCAATAATATCCATTGAAACAGTAATATTGGAATATAATCCAAAGGACAGACATGACTCTTTTACATTCCCGCCAAAACTCCTCTCTGTGACTACAGTCACAGAGTATAGATCAATCATCAACTATCTACAATTTCATTAGGATTCTATCTCGATCAAATGTTTTACAACACAATATATACGTAATCTGTCGTTGAGTTACTAAAAAGCATTTTCCATTAATGCTTCAGGGATTTCTCAGTAACTATTGATCTGTCATCAAAACAGCCGAAATAAATATATATAGAAATTGATTGAAAACTCGAACTCTTTCTTGCCTCTGATGGCGTCATCTGTTCTTAAATAATAAACGATAATTCTTATCGTATAGACTCATATATAATATTTTTTTGACTAGACTGTCCAGTGAGTCGAGCAGCCTGCTTTTGAACCAAGAAGTCGTGGGTGTGAATCCAGGCTCACACCAATGACTTTTCGTAATCCTTTTCGGAAGTTATGTCTGATAAATATAGATGACTGAAAACTTTGTCCCCGTATTGGTAATAGGATCGCCACCTATTCCATTTGGGATGTAAATATAACGGCGACTCGAAACTTAACAGCCGCTGCTGTGGAGCCGGGTAGAATAAAACGTGAAAATATGTTAATTGTTTAATAACTAAATGACCGAATTTAATGCGAACACAATTGCATTTATTTATTTGCCAAGTATGTTGAAGGCCGTACAATAACCAGACTAGTTGAGAGAAAATTTGAATTTAATTAATTGTATTTGTTCGGACTGTATCTCTGTTGATAAAGTAATGACAACTACGTTAAATGTCCAACTAATTCCATGAGATATTTATTGATTCTGCTTGTGAATACGGATTGAAAAAAATAACATACACATACATATCTTCACGCCAAATCCCTTGCGGGGTAGGCAGAGAGAGCGGAGCGCCATAAGGCACGATTCTTACACACACACACACGATTCCTGGGCGCAAAAAACATTAGCAGAAAAGCCCAGCTAGCAATCCACAATGCAGTCCTGATCCCAACACTAACTTATGGAAGCGAGAGCTGGGTATGGCAGAGTGTGCATGAAAGTAGAATAAACGCGGTAGAAATGAGGGCACTGCGCAAAATCTGCGGAGTGACTCTCGCTGACCGCGTAAAAAACAAGGTTGTAAGGAAGGAAGTTGGTTTGAAAGAGAGTATCGGTGTAAAAGTAAGAAAGGGCATGCTCCGATGGTTGGGACAAGCAGAAAGGATGTATGATGCAAGATTGACTAAGCAGATATACAATGCAAAAGCGGATGGATGTAGGAGTCGAGGACGGCCAAGACACACATTTCAACCAAATAGATCGTGTTCTCGAGGAAGGTGATGTTAGAAGCTTCAAAAATCGACGCGCGTGCATGAAAAGAGTTATTTATGAAAGTCAACTAAACGAGTGAAAAAAATAAACTGAATATTGTTACAGGCAGTATGGTATTTACGTAACGATCAAACAATTCAGTAAGCAAATACTTACCTACTTTAGTAAATTGGTCCCAAGTGAATTGTTATTGATTTTTTTTTTTACAAAAAGCGTAAATCTTGCTAAATTTATAGCACGATATGAATTTTGACAATATTTTTGTTTTTTCTTATGACTAAAAGAAAACGAAACATTGTTTCTTTATGAAATTTACGCCCTTAACTCACTCAGAAAACAAGATAACAGAATTGAAAGCCTTCTCTGAAATTAGTTAACATGTGACAGAGTGTTTTATGAAAAAATATTAACCTACGACCTTCACGTCGCCTAAAAAATAGAGGAACCTAAAAGGCTTTCAATATTTTATTATTCCGTTAAAGTCACGTCTTATCGTGATTGAACCTTAGAGACAGAGAGGTGTGAATATCTAAGTATGAACCTCCGAAGAATATGAATCTTGGAGGCTTCTATTGTTGAAGGTGTGTGTGTGTGTGTTTGGCCGCGAAGTAACAATAGGAAGTTACACCACCTTTACGGCACCTTTGTGTTTTAGTATGTATCTTCACACCTTCAATACTAATAGTGTAAGCAGCGATAATGCCTCATCTCGCAAGATCGAGCTTAGGCAATCAGTATAACATAACATAACTTCCTTTTTCCTATTCGAAGGTGTAGGCAGCGGCTGTTAATCCTTTACCGTTACCTTTACGTCCCAACTAGCACCCATTGCCATACCGGGCACAAAGTTTTCAGTCGTCGATACTTATCACACATTACTCGAAAATAATTTCGAAAAGTCATTGGTGGGAGGCAGGATTCAAACCCGCGTCTTCTTTAATCAGAAGCGGGGTGCTCTACCATTAAACCACCGAGACTTTTAATTAGGCAATCATACTATCTTATATCATAGGCAGAATGAAAACTAGTAATGAAAATGTAGCGAGGTATCGCAGAATGACATTTACAATTTAAGAGGAAGCACCTGTGATGACCGAAAAGTCTCAGTATTATTCTGTAAATTTAAAAACATTGGAATTAATGGAGATAAGCCAAAGTTAAGAATTTGTGACAGTTTGTAATTACATGTAAATAGGCGCACCCTGCGGTGCTCATTACAGATGCCAGTTTTATCCACACCTAATATTTACGTGAATACTCGAATAAAAAACAACCAAGCCCTGTCTTTTTATAATATTTGGGCATAATTTACACATGTCTGAGTAGATATTATTAATATGTACAGCTTTGACGCTTGGGTACTGATATTATCTAATATAGCCTATAGAATTTCTCATTAAACGGAACAGCGTATCCAATACAGCAGTGACGTGCCCTTTGAAAGCTACATAGTCAATTCTGTGATGTAAAATCCACCGATATTGGTATCTCAAATCATTTCATCACATAAATAGTTCGTTATATTAATAATAACCAAAGAAAATGAAAATGATACTTATGATTATGGGCAATAACAAAATTAGATACGCTATTATCTTCAGGGAAAAAACATTCTTCCTAAGTAATGGCGTGCCTACGAGAATATGTTAACACACCTTTTGTATAGTGGCACGCTTCCACAGTTCGTATTTCTCTTTATTTATTCTTAAATGTACTTTTTGCGAGACTTTTTACCGAATTGAACTCCATTGCAAAACTTTAAATGGGGACAGTTGAAACAAAATATACAAGAGAGTATCTATCCAAGTTGCTAAACGTTCTATTCTCAGGATTTACTTTTTTATAATTACTAAAATAATTAACTAAAATGGTTAAATATCATCAAGTAGAAGAGCTGTAAATTACTTCCAATGCGCGTCCAAAGAGAGCAACTTCGATTTGGTTGGGAACTGAGTTCCACGCTCCGACATATATATGTATTGATATTCGTAGTGATGTATAACACAAGTATTTAGTTGCTTATCTTGAAAAGCTAGAGGGCGCTTGGTGTATTCTCCCTAATTCATAAAAGTTTATAGCCTTAATTTTTATGAATGATGTTCAAAATCTTCAAAGACATTAAGTCAAAACAGTAATTCTATTTATATATCCCAAAAAAATAATTTTACTATAAAACTTACAAACCGTCATAAAAACTTGTCTTTGATTGATTAAATGCTTTGGAAGCAATTGATGATACATGTTTAATTTAATAATTAATTTAATTTAAAAATAAAATAATAAAAGGAGTTATTTAAGGAACAAAAACAAAAAGCATCGATCAAGAAAACCCATTAGCAACAAGACCATATTTGAAATTAACCATTTACAAAAAAAATTGTAACCAAAATTTTTTTGCCCATTCATTATCAAAAATTTTTACTGATAAAAAATAATCACAGGTTTTTTGCTGCAAGCAATATTTTGACATCACTAAATCATCATGGAGTTCCAACTAGAGACTAGCTTTGCTTTGAAATGCGTGAAATTATGTATAAATGTGTGTATATATATATATATATGTACATAGTACATAGTGCCTCGGTGGTCCAGCTCCCTACTTCTGAATGAAAAACTCGTGGAATCAATTGCGAGCTCAAACTAATGACTTCTCGGAATTATTTATGGAAATTATGTGTCATTAATATTGATGACTGACATAATTGTGCTCGGCGTCTCGTAATAGGTTCCACCACCTCCTTCATTTGGGACTTCAAAACTCGGCAAATCAAGACTTTACAGCTCCTTTACACCTTCGGGTAGATAAAGGCGTTAAGTTATTAATACAGTATACATCCGTTCGGATATACATTTTAAGGAACAGTGGTAGAAGAGTTTATATTGATACTCCAATCGTATTTATTCCTGTAGATAGCAGTAATGAAAATTGATCGTCTGACAACCCTACCAGCACTCTAAATAAATATATTGTTTGCGCCATCCCTATCGCGGTTGAAGCGAATGCTCGCTTGCAGTTTCAACGTAAAATCCATTCATATTTCATATACGTAAGTAGAAATATATATTGTGATAGAAACGTATTATCAACATACTGCAACTATACATATACTATGTATAGTATATGTAATGTATTTCATTGCATAGTATAAAACAAAGTCACTTTCCGCTGTCTGTATAGTATAAAAGGCGATTAGTATGTATCTCGGTAATCTCGGTGGCGCAGTGGCCAGCACCCCGCTTCTGATTTAAGTAGTAGTGGGTTCAAATCTTAGCACACACCAATGACTTTTGAAATTTTCGGAAGTTACGTGTGATAAATATCGATGACTGACAACTTTGTGCCCGGTATGGCAATAGGTTCGCCACCATTTCCATTTGGGACGTAAACATAACGACGAGACGAGGCTTAACAGCCGCTGCCTACACCTTCGGGTAGAAAAAGGCATGAAGTTATGTTATGTTGTATGTATAGTAAATTCATAATACAGTAGAAATAAAGTGATCATTTTCGAGGTTTGGATCTTTAATTGCAAACGGTGCACTCTAAATGATGGATAAAAGTAATTTTCAAATTTATTATATACCCTAAGAAGATCTTGAATAGCGCATGACCATTTTTATTTATTTAAGTACTTTATACGAGAAATAAATGATTATTTACAAAGCGATTTTAAACACTACAATGTTAATCCTTATCTAATTAAGTACCTTTTAGGCATTTTGCATTTAATATAGATCTTTACTGCACATAATTTAAATGAATATATTTGAAGATATAACATCTTTAAAATTAAGCGGTCGGGCCACGCAGTAGTACCGACAAACGCTTGCATATAAATAGCACAAATTGAACTTCATAAAATCCAAAATGTACTTATTTATTGCTCCTGAGGCGAAACAAAGTTTGTTGGAAGTATATTATAAATCTGAAGATTACGTTAGTTTCTTTGTTTGATTGAACGCGTTAATCTTATCGAAGTAGTGATTATTCAAATAAAATATTTGATGTTAGATTTATGGACAAAGTATGTTCATAATATAATTTTATTGAAGTGTAACTTCTAATGTCTCGTGCAACCGTTTGAAGCTTTTAACGCCCCCTTGCGGTCACATAACTTAATATATAATAATAAAAAGGACGATTTTTTTTTAATGACTTCTAATTGTTAGCCTGACGGCTGTTACCATTTTACGCGGACTTTTGGTGAGCGCAGAGGGCTCTCAACCTTAGGAGATTTAAAAAGGAGGAATTTGAACCAATGTATATACCTTCTGTGTACTAAGTATCGGGAATTTGTCAATAAAACAAAAAATACAAATTATTCATCTAAATTTATTTTATCGCCTTCAAAGTAGGCCCCATCGCTTGCAATACAACATCTCCACCGCTTCACCCAGTCTTCCATACATTTTTCATAGGCTATTTGCGGTATGGCCTTTAGCTCATTCAGCGAATTTTCTTTTATGGCTTCTATTGACTCAAAACGTTTTCCTCGAAGTGGTAATTTTAACTTGGGAAATAAAAAAAGTCAGACGGAGCCATATCAGGTGAATAGGGTGCTTGGTCGAGAACGTTTGTTGAATTTTTCGCTAAAAACTCTTTCACTATAATGGCTGTGTGTGATGGTGCATTATCATGGTGCAGCATCCATGAGTTGTGTCGCCACAAATCTGGACGTTTTCGGCGGATACTCTCACGCAAACGCTTCATGACCCCTAAATAATATTCTTTATTCACTGTTTCTCCCTCTAGAAGGAATTCGGAGTGAACCACACCACGGTAGTCAAAAAAAAGTGTCAGCATCACCTTGATTTTGGTGCGACTTTGCCGCGGTTTTTTGGGTTTCGGCTCGTTTTCGAGACGCCATTCTGAAGACTGTTGGCTTGTTTGCATGTCATACTCATAAACCCATGTCTCGTCGCCAGTTATTATACGTTTCATAAAGGTCGGATCCGTAGAAGCTCGGGAAACCATGTCTTCAGGGACATGCTTTCGCTGCCCTTTTTGAACAAAATTGAGCTCTTTTGGAACTAGTCGAGCGGCGATGCGTTTCATGCCTAAAATGTCAATGAGAATATTGTGGACGGACTTAAAAGATATGTTCACCTCACTAGCCAACTCTCTCAGACTCATACGTCGATTTTCGAGCACTAGCTTCTTGATTCTCTCGACGTTTTCTTTGGTCGTAGCGGTTGAAGGTCTACCAGAACGAGGCAAGTCTACTACTACTTCTCGGCCTTCTTTAAAAGCCTTATACCATTCATAAGCCCTTGTTTTCGATATACATGATTCGCCGTAGGTATTTCGCAACATTTTTAGTGATTCACCACATGAAATATCATTCGAAACACAAAATTTAAGGCACACTCTTTGTTCAACAATATTTTCCATTGTAAAAATCGCCGAGGACTCAAAACTATGACCAACAAAAAGTTTAGTTTAAAACAAATTAAATGACAGATCCCGTTAAAATTTTGCGCGCTAAATCAGTACAGTGCTACCAACATGCCGTAAAAAAATTAGAACGACCTCTTTTACGCGGGTCTCTTTATTGACATATGCCCGATACTTTTTACACAGAGTAATATAAATCCAGGAAGAGAATTGCTTAAGCGTGATTTTTATCTGTACATAGACATCTAGTAGCTAGTGGTGGCACTATACCGCTCATTTAATACTTATACAGCATAATAGTTTGTTTCTTTGAACACGCTAATCTCAGAAACCGCTGGTTCTATTTTAAAAATTTTTTCATGGTGCATAGTCCATTTATACAGGAAGGATTTAGGCTATATTATATTTTCTAAACAATTAGGGATCTTTACTAAAAGTCCGATAATGTAACCCAAGGTGTAAAAAAATCACCTAAAAAATGTTTACATTGCCTACGCTGGAAAAAGTATTTATTGTAGAGCAAACAATGTACTATAACTTTGCAGAATATTGCACTAGAAACGCGGCCTTTAGTGTCAACTACATTCCTTTATTTGTATTTGATTGCATTTATTATTTTATTTCCAAAAATCTATTAAATAAATAAATACATAACACTTATAAACTTATAATTATGTTTTGTAGAACTTATTTTTTTAATATTTTATCAAACCTATTAATATGTTCTTAAATACTTATATAAACTCCATGGAGTGAAACCATATCGCGATTTAATAAATTGACTAATAGTGACCTCTATGGCCGAGACGAATAAAACATTATAATATAATAAACTTCAATCAAGACATGATACACATTTATATTCATGGTTAAGTAACCTTATAAAAAAACTTTTATATAATAATCTGTTTTGATCCTCGGTTCAAATAATCTTCATCAGTATGTTGCATTCTTAAACACAAATTTAAATAAAATATTAGATAGGAACTTAGTTACCATTTCTCATAATCAGTCCCATTTTTAATAGTGCCTATAATATATTAGTAATAAGTATTAATAGTCTCGGTGGTCCAGTTAAGTAGTCGAGCTCTCCGATTCTGGAGTCCTGGGATCGATTCCGGGCTCACACCAATGATTTCTCGGATTTTTTTTGGTATCTTACTACAGTTAATTTTAGGTACCCTATGGTATTTTTATGGGATAAAAGGCAAACCTAAGGGAGTAGGATATGAAAGGATGGGGAAGGAGGGTGGGCCTCCGGGTACCTCTCTCACCGAACGAAACGCGGCATGAGCCACTTTACGTCAATCTTCTGAGAGGTCGTGGTATTTCACCTGTCGAGCCGGCCTATTCATGCAGTGATTATTTTTCTCTATTTCTGAATCGATTTCTAACCCTTTTTATCTTCTTTTCTACAACGCGAAGTTACACTACCAACGCGCGGCGGGACTCCACGCTTTTTTTTTAAGTAGCATTTAAACCTAAAATTATAACAATATCTTCTGTGCAGTTAGTACTTTTAAGAAATAGTAAGATAAAAAAACAATCCCTCTGCTAACTACCTTATGTCTGTGTACAGTTTTGCTATGCAAATTTTATTTGTTGGTTTATATCAACCGGTTTACGTTCTGATGTTATAGTTTACTTATTATACCCGCGTGGGGGCGTTAAACGCGCTAAGCGCTTTTGCAAGAGACATTAGAAGTTCCACTTCAATAAAGCTGAAGATTTCGTTAGTTTCTTTGTGTGATTGAACGCCTTAATCTTAACGAAGTAGTGGTCCGATTTCAAAATTTTGTTTGATGTTAGATTTATGGACAAAGGCTGTGAGCTATATCAGTACGCTACGACCAATGAGAGCAGAGCACTGAACTTTTTAATGGTAAAGACTGGATGTAATATATTAGTAGAAAGCTGGCAGGATCATTCAGTTCAGTTAAAACAGTGAAGCATGAAATGGTATATAACATAATTTGTAATTCAACTCAGTTTTTTATGATCCATATCTATGAGTTAATTCTCTATTGAAAAGTTTAAGAAATAAATATATTGAATTATTATATAAATATACAAGAGTAAATATTTACAAAGTGTTGAGAATTATTTAAGTGAAATCGATCCATGATTTCGTGAGAAAAGTTTGTTTGTTAGTTTGTTTTTGTTGTTTGCCACATTCACGCCCGATGTTGACTCGCTCTTAAAGTCTGTGAAATTTAATCAGTTTTCCGTTTTAAAATTGTTTAATTTATAATTTTGTTATTCAGACATTGGATTATTTGGATAGATTATAAGTATTTTATTAACTTAAAGAAGACTTGGACAAAAGATGGGTATAATATTAATCGTTAGAAATAGTGAAATAAACGCAACACAATCAGTTAAAAATGTAATGTTACGTAATTTCAAGATTTTTTATACATCATCAATCGTGTAAAACAAGGTTCGAACTAGGACCTGTGTTCTAAAAATCCTAATGTTAAACTAAACGAAAGATGCTCTGTATCAAATCCAACGCATAATTGAAAAGTATTATATTTATAATATTTATCAAGACATAACAAACAGCTAGACGAAGGAGGGAGCTGTATTATTTAATATTTATAGACAAAGTAAGTGGTGACCGTGAACTGATTATTGATAGAGGATCCGATCGAAGCGTAACGATTGTCTGAAGTCTGAATACTGTATGGCTCTGAAATTATTTGCTTAAGATTGCAAACGATTATCTCTCAATGTAAACGCCTAAGGAATATAATAATTAAAAATTTCATTTATTATGAATATTATAGTATTTTCACTCTGACCTCAGATAGATAGATGGACGGGTCTTTCGTATTTATGTCGTCCCATCATTTATAGATTTGTTTTTTTTATGGGACAGAGGGTAAAGGAGCAAGCAAGCTATTTACCTGGTGACTTAAGAATAGCGCTGCCCATATACACCTGCAACCCAAAGTGAGTCACAGTTGAGTAACAGTGGTAGAGCCACGCAGTTCGCTGCATGAATCGACCGGCTCGACCGGTGAAATACCACGACCTCTCAGAAGACCGACGTAAAGTGGCTCATGCCGCGTTTCGTTCGGTGAGAGAGGTACCCGGAGGCCCACCTCCCTTCCCCATCCTTTCCTATTCCCTACCCCTTAAAGGTCGGCAACGCAACAGTAACACTATATGTGTTGCTGGTGTCCATGGGCGGCGTTGGTTGCTTACCATCAGGTGACACGCCTGCTCGATTGCTCTCCTATCCCTTAAAAAAAAAAAAAAGAGTAACCGGCCTAACATATCCATGGCCAATATGAGCGAGAAAAGAATTGCAACATGAGTCATTTTGTATCGATTTTCAGTAATGCCTGTTGATTGATTTCTAGTAATCGTAATTCTACTAAATCTCAAAGTCAGTAATAATAAAACAGAGACAGAACCGTTGATAAAGTAGTCAAGTAGTCAATTTAAAAATAATTTTATCTAAGTTACTTCCCAATTGCCAAGTATTATATAGCTCTTTTATTCAATATTAATCTTGTACAAGGAACACACAGACTGAATCACTGTGTTCAAAGCTATTTAGACAATGGTGTTTATTCATTACAAAATATATGTTCAGACTAACAAACAGTACCTAATGAATATTTATATAAATAATTTGATATTTATATATTCAAGTACTATTATATCTCTGATCTTATCCAGCAACGTTTACTCATGATATACTCTAAATCTCTGGGAGTAACGTGAATTAGTTTTATCATGGAGAGACGAATGGATTATTTTGAACTTTCTCGTGGTGTATTGAAAAAATGGCAGCTGATTGCTGATTAGCGGTTCGCAGGTTACATTCGCATCATTTGTCAAGTTTCCTTATTACAAGCATTTAGTTGTTTAGAAAACACATGATGGGATTATATTAAAATACAAGAAGAAATATAGTTTATACTAGACTTATATAGACTACATGGGAATGAGGTTTAATAATTTTGAATATAAAACACTCCGTAGACAATGCGAGGAGGTTAACAAATATATTAGTTATACTAGTACTAGTATATAAGTAGTATATAAAAATTAACAACCTATTACCTAATGATGTAAATTTGTCTAATACATAATACTTAGCTTGTAACTCTACAAATATCTTTTCACAGCTCATTAATCTAAACGTAAGCAGTATAACGAGAAAATTGTGCGTGTCCACCGTTGCATAACCAGCGTTGGCATAATCAATGGCTCGATTTGAATTTAGGCAAATGGAGTAGTCCAGCTACAAAGTCGAAAACTTTTCTTTCAAATTGAAAAGTATCGGAGAACATAATAAACAAGACTACAAGTGTTATAAGAGCTGGGGAGAGAGCGAAGTTATTTACAAGTTTTTTAAAATTTAATCTATCTTATTTTCCTAAATAAATAATATTTTTCTTGTACAATGAGGCTCTAGCCTCATTGTACAAGAAAAATATTATTTATTTATATTTTATCTAGCAACTAACTTGATGCTGGTAAAATTTAAAATCTGTATTTTGAATAAAAACTAATGTAAAACTGATTGGGGAGTCTATAGCGGATAAGAATCGTGACATGTAAATATTAGGTCGGGGAAAAAGTCTTTTCGCATAACGTAGGTATAAACTTATTATAAAATTTCTTTGACTGTACTATTTGTGTCTGGCTGGTTTTGGTAACATTAAAAAGGTTGCATTATAAAGAAAAGAAAAAAATAAAAAAAAGTTGTTTCCCGCTATTTTTCATTTGTTTTTCTCTCCGTAAAAATGAGTGAATCTAATGAAGAAATTCGATACATTTTAAAATTTTATTATAAAAAAGGCAAAAATGCAACTCAAGCAGTGAAAAAAAATTGTGATGTTTATGGACCTGATGCAGTGTCAGTAAGAGTAGCACAAATTTGGTTCAAACGTTTTCAGTCCGGAAATTTTGATGTTAAAGATGCACCTCGCTCTGGTCGCCCTGTTACGAATAAAATGGACGCCATTTTTGAAAGAGTGGAGCAAGATCGGCATATTAGTAGTTACGATGTAGCTGAAGAACTGGGAATTGACCACAAAACAGTTTTGACCCATTTGAAGAAAGCTGGTTATACAAAAAAGCTCGATATTTGGGTGCCACACGAGCTCACTCAAAGAAACTTAATGAACCGTGTACTCATTTGCGATTCATTATTGAGACGTAATGAAACCGAGCCGTTTTTGAAGAGATTGTTAACTGGCGATGAAAAGTGGATCACGTACGACAAGAACGTGCGAAAAAGGTCGTGGTCGAAAGTTGGCCAGGCTTCACAGACTGTGGCCAAACCTGGCCTAACACGAAATAAGGTGATGCTGTGTGTATGGTGGGATTGGAAGGGCATTGTTCATTATGAGCTTTTACCGTCCGGCAAAACCATCGATTCTGATCTTTACTGCCAGCAACTGATGAGATTAAAGGAAGCAGTCGAGAGAAAACGGCCGGAATTGATCAACAGGAAGGGTGTGGTCTTTCATCACGATAACGCTAGACCACACACATCTTTAGCCACTCAGCAAAAATTAAGAGAGTTCGACTGGGAGGTCCTAGTGCATCCACCATATAGCCCTGACCTTGCGCCTTCAGATTTTCACCTGTTTCGGTCTCTTCAGAATTCTTTAGGTTCTGTAAGGTTGACCTCAAGAGAGGACTGCCAAAACTATTTGTCCCGTTTTTTTGATCAGAAGTCCCAAAGTTTCTACAGTAACGGGATAATGTCTCTGCCCACAAAATGGCAGAAAGTTATTCAACAAAACGGTACATATATATTGTAAATAAATGTAAATAAACTTTGAAAAAAATGTCTTGACTTTTCATACAAAAATACGAAAATACTTTTTCCCCAACCTATTATAACTGTCGGGTGTGATAGACAAACATTTTGATCCATGAAAAGAATCCAAATCTTAAACCATTCAAATGCGTCCCATTTCTTTATTAGCCCCAATTTGTCATAAACGTTAACTTATCTCGGCAAATGAAATAAGAAAAAATAAACTATTGGTTATTGGCGACTATGACCTATGACCAATAATAAGCATCATATATTATTATGTAAAGAAAATAATGCCATTAATACTCAACAGTAAATATGGCACAGCATAGTGTAATTTTAAAAATGTATCATAACATTACTCTGTAGATTGAATATGGGTATTACGATACCAATACTTATCACGTATCATGGATATATACCACTTGTTACATTTAATATCTGGAATATATCTACAAGTATTTATTGCTCGCACGTGGTCTGTTATGTGACTGGATGGCGCAGGGCTACGTGAAGTAACCGAGCTCTGGACCATTAATCATTCATAACTCGACTGGATATAGTATTAAAATAAGTCACGTATTCCAGGAATAACCAAAAAAGTTTAGCGTGTCGGGGCATAATTTCCATTGCAGACCTTCGGGTATTAATAGGGTGACAGTACTATAAAAGAGGTCACAATTTTTCCCTGCTTTAGATGGACTTAAGGATACTAATTAGAAAAAAATGAGTAGAAAATAGTTTTTGTGATCATGTCGTATTTTTTTTAGAAAATACTTGTTTTCTTGATGTTGGTAATATTTTGGGAAAAAAAATCGTCAATTCAAACGACATTCAGGCAAAGCTGCGGGCAAATAACTAGTAAGTAATAAAAATAAAATATGAACAGATAGGAAACTTCTAGATTTATTTTCTCTTTGTAACATTTGAAATATATTTGAGCCGCGGAGATTGTGTTATAGATAAAATGGGTTAGACAAGTACGGTTTATATAACTTTGGCCCTACAATATACTTTAGTATTCAGTTCATATAACACTGTTTATAGCTTTACCCCACTAACGCCGTAACGTATAAGTAGCAATACCTCGTGTAATAGTTTAAATTATTTTTTAGCTAGTTAGTGTTAAATTATAAGGATTATATGAAAATAGATAACTGATGTGTGCATGTAAGTAGCACTATAGGGTTAGTGACAGTGTGAAGGTACATTTTTAAAGTGGAACTTCTAATCTCTCTTGAAATCGTTTAACGCTTTTAACGGCCCCTTGTAGCCATTAAAAGTAATATAATAAAATGATAGTAAAAAACGATAGTAACCGAAATATAACAACCAACTTTGAAAACTATCATAGTGACTTTTAAAAAACTGCACATAGAAATTTAGTAGCGGGTCATTCTTAATCCAATATAGCAGAACATAAATTTTTAATGCATTTTTACAATATGGGTTCAAATGAAAGGGTTTGTTAAGAGTTACTCGCAAAATAATGTGATGGCATTCTAAATCCTATATGGCGGAATAGATATTTTTAAGACTTTTCTCCAATATGGGTATCAAATTAAAGGGCTTGTTGAGAGTCACTTGAAAAATAATGTGACTAAATCCTGAATAATATAGAGTACTAGTTATTCTACCAGATTCTACCCAGACCCAGATAAATATTTATGCTCGGGTGCGGAAACCGCCAACCTCGATTCCATAGTCTGTAGTTTACCAATGCACCATCAGGCTTGTCGTAATGTAAGTAAGACGTGTTCTTTTTTCATTTAGTACATTATAAATGTTACAAAGTTCTTCACTTCTTTAGTGCGGAGGGGTACCACGCACAATTTTTTATGTTCGTCTATCACTCTAAATTTTCCAGTGCGCCCTTGGGGCTTTTGAATAAACTATGATACACGAAGATAAGCAATAATATAGGTACTTACATACTTAGTATTTATACTTAGTAAATATACTAACTACTTTCCATATTTCGAATTTGTAGTGTGAAGTAGAAATGTGGAGAGAGGATGTCTCAGCTGAACTCGTATTGAGATATTTTCTTTACCTAAGTATATTATCGCTTGGACATTTCAAGATTTCTGTAGAGATTGAAGAGATTTTTTTTCTTTTTTTTCATATTTTGTTTGATAATATTTTCTTACTAAAATGAATTAAAGACTTTCAAAGGAAAGGGTATGGTCATTTAAATCTTATTTCATTTGCAAAGATTCCACAAAGTCGCTGGCAAAGGCTAGTTGGGTATAAAGTAGGTTCTCCGGTTTCAAATTTCAGTCTGCGGTCGAGTGGACGGGGCGCCGAGCTCATACTCAACTTGTTTCTAATCGAGTGAGCCGCGTCGGTGGGTGAGCAGTGGCATCGATAGGGTTACCACACAGAATTCTACCATAACTGGAACAACTATAGGATGATGATTTCGGATCCTGAACTTTAATATCAGTGGTAATATATGACGGGCCTCGTGTCGCATTGGTAAAACTACCCGCTGCAGCAATGAGGTCGGGGGTTCGATTCCCACCCGAGCACGAATATTTGTGACAAACATAAATATATCTGTGGTGTTATTCTATGTATTTACAAAAGAAAAGTATATATGTATTCATATCCCTTATCTAGTATCCATAACACAAGCAATTAGTTGCTTAGCTTGGAACTAGAGGGCGCTGTGAAAAAAAATATCACGCGTGTCTTAATAGCTTGCTTTGACCGATGAAATACTACGAGCTCTCAGTATATTGACATAAAGTGACTCAAAACGACTTTCGTTTGGTGAGAGAGGTACCCGGAAGACAATCCCCCTTAACTTTCCGATATCCGTGTCCCTCCCAATAATATTTTAAAGACCGGTGATGCAATTGTGACCCTCTCTGTATTGCAGATTTCTATGGAGATATTCCCATAAAACGTGGTAGAAATATGAAAAATACAACCTCTTCGAAGGACGTTAATATCTTTTTGTTATAAAATCAAAAAAAAATTGAAATAATAAGTATTATTTAAATATCGGATACAAGGTTTAACAAGACGCAACCCTGGGCGGAGAGGCGCAGCCATGCGTGATCCAGTCGCATTGTCACCGAACCCACTACCGTGTTGGTTTATGCAAAGCTGAAACAGTTTAAAGGAACTCTAAATATCATGTTAAACATATTCGATATATGTATGTCTATGATGATTATACCTCGTGACATTGAAGACAACCTTCGACATAAAGGTTGGGGATTAGATTTCTCCTCAGAACAAAACATACAAGGAAAAAATAAGAAAATAATATATTGATGTCTGACAAAAATATGTCTGATATAAAATAATAGCCTTTTTCACATGGGGTAAAAAAGGATTCGCTGCGATTTGGTAGTCCTGAAAAAAGGACTTATTAGTGTTAACACAGTGCTATCAAAACTGTTTTTTTTTTAATATTATATAGGCATGGGTTAGTTCTGATTATTATAAATTTATTAGGAACAAATAAATACATACTAACATAACTTCACGCCTTATTCTACCCGAAGGTGTAGGCAGCGGTTGTTAAGCCTTGTCTCGCCGTTATGTTTACGTCCCAAATGCAGTAGGTGGCGAACCTATTGCCATACCGGGCAGAAAGTTTCGAAAAGTCATTGGTGTGTGCCAGGATTTGAACCCACTACTCCCTGAGTCAGAAGCGGGGTGCTGGCCACTGCGCCACCGAGACTAACATAAAATTACACTATATAAATAAAATAATTCAATATATTTATCTAGATGTAGCAAATGCCAGGTCACGGCATAGAATAATAGCACAATAAATATACTCAGATTAATATATTATTTAGTAAAATGTTTTCCAAACACTGATAGCATAGAAATTAATGTTGTTTCAACAAATGGAAGATGTGCCGTTCTGCGGAAACAGGCCAGCATCCGCCGGGGCTCGAGACATACACCGGAAGTATCCGCTTTCAGCCTTTATATCCCCTACCACTTAGCTAATCCAGAACCTTAGATTTCAGACAAATGCCCACATTTGTTAAGTAGACATTCAATCTTTTAGTAGTCTGCTAGTCTGAAATTACACTTTTACCTATATGTATGTAGGTTTAAAAATCAAACGGACCAAACTAAAATATTACCTTCAATTGGAATTGCCAACAAATATATCCAATCAAATTCATTAATACATTTGAATTACTAATGAGCACCCCGCTTCTGGCCACCAATGACTTTTCAAAATTATTTTCGAAAGTTATCGAAGACTGAAAACTTTATGGCCGGTATGGCAATAGGTTCACCACCTATTCCATTTGGGACGTAAATATAACCGGCAGTCCATAGTCTTTACGGTAAAAAAGGCGTGAAGTTATGTTTTGTTATGTAATTAAAAATGAATACGTGCGTTTGAGAAAAACATTTTCAAACAAGAAAACATGGACGCTTTCACTTCCGGCGAACCTAAATTAGTATAGGTATAGGTACGCAATGACTTTACAGAAACCTTTTCGGAAATTGCGTTTAATAAATACCGATGACATACAAAATCGTGCCGTATGTATGGTGATAACCACTGCTACCTTTTCTTAAAAGAGACCAAAATATTCGCCAATTTGTGGCATTATTACAGCTGCTTGTACCTTCACATATTTAAAATAAATAGTGGTCAGGATGATAGACATAAACGGATAGTTTAATATTAATATTTAAATAATAGGTAAAAAGTCTCGGTGCTCCAGTTGTCGGGCAGCCCGCTTCTGAATCCAGAGGTTGCGGGTCCACACATTGGCTCGCACCAATGACTTTTCAAAATTATTTTCGGAAATTATGTGTCATAAATATCGATGACTAAAACACATTGTGCCCGGTATGGCACATAAACATAACGGCGAGACGAGGCTTAACAGCCGCTTAACTGCCTACACCTTCGGGTAGAAAAAGGCGTTAAGTTATGTTATGTAAATAATATGTACATACTTAATATTAATAGCATATTAAAAGTTTAACCTCAATTTTTATTTATCTAAAAAATCATCTTATCAATGTATGCTGAACCGAGTCTTACAAGTACGGATTTTGTCGGTGAAGGGAGGGACTGTGCCAAAGATTTTATCGACGTTTATCGATATTAGTATCGTCAAAGCCTGTACAAAGGCAGGCACTCGATTTTGGGTTAACGATCGCCGACTCGCAACGTGTCGATAACTATAACAGCCGATGTTTAGGGTCGCTTACTGTCTCAGTCTAATTTTATAGTTGGCATACGTATCATGGCACCTGATTTGCATGTACCAATATTGACTCGACAAAATACGTTTAATAACTTTTTAGAGATTATACATTACGGCGCAAATAAATTCACGGCCAATCCCTTGCGGGGTAGGCAGATAGAATAGAGCGCCATAAGGCACGATTCTTACACGCGTGACTCGCTTCGTTGACTTTCATAACTCTTTTCATACACGCACGTCGACTTTTAACATCACCTTCCAGAAATCGTTCTATTTGGTCATGGAGGTTGTATCGTGGCCATTCTCAACTGCTACATCCATCCAATTTTATAACCCAATCTGCTCCGTCATTCTTGCATCATCCATTCTTCCTACTTGTCAGAATCATCAGCGCATGACCTTTCTTGCTTTTACACCGACACTCTCTATCGATTCAACTTTCTTCCTTACGTTTCCTGTTTTCGACACGTTCATCGAGAGTCACTTCACAGATTTGGCGAAGTGCCCTCATTCCGACCGCGTTTATCCTACTTTCGAACACACTTTGCCATACCCAACTCTAGCTTCCATAAGTTAGTGTTGGGATCAGTACCGCTTTATAAATGGCTAGGCCTTTTTGCTTTCATTTATTATTCTAAATAAAGTCGCTGTAATTTTTATCTGTGCGTTTATACCTTTCTATATAGTCTCGTTGGTCCAGTGGTCAAGCACACGGTTTCTGAATCCCGAGGTCGCTAGTTCGAATCCTTGCACAAACCAATGATTTTTCGAAATTAATTAATTCGAAAGTTATGTGTGATAAATATCGATGATTAAAAACTTTGTGCCCGGTATGGCAATAGGTTTGCCATATATTCCTTTTAGGACGTAAACATAACGGCGAGTCGAGGCTTAACAACCACTGCCTACACCTTCGGGTAGAAAAAGGCGTGAAGTTATGATAAGTATGTTATTACCTTTGTTAGCTAAAATTGTAGGTAGAGTTGCCTCGTCTCGTATACGATTCTATTAATAGATATGGAAGCCTATTGTCATGGTATATCAAATACTATCAAAGGGGTATCAGAAAAGCTATGAACTTAAAGGTAGTTCTGTGCAAATGTATTATACAAGCTATCAACTAGTATATGTACGAAGGAACGATATCTTCCCAAACTGTTTACACATACGTATCGTACAACGGCAGGCTCGGTTTCAATAAGCCTGATATATTGATGATGTGCGGTATATATACTGTTATCGATATATTCAATTCCTTTCTTGACAACTTGAAAAATATATGTATGGGTATAAAAGTTTGTAAAAATATGGTTATTCCGTGACACCAGTTGAATGAAATATCTTTAAGATATTTATTTCTAAGACTTTCGCGAATCTCACTCATTGATTAAAACAACCTTTAGGATTATATCGCGTTTATTTATTTCTTATTTATATTTATTTCCCGACGTTTCGAACTCTTTATAGAGATCATTTTCACGAGTGATGAACAAAAAGATGGTAGTTGTAAAAGCTTTTGAACAACTACCATCTGTGAAGAGTTCGAAACGTCGGGAAATAAATATAAATAAGAAATAAATAAACGCGATATAATCCTAAAGGTTGTTTTAATCAATAGAGGAAAGTGACCAAATATGGAATACCGTTTTTATTTTCAGGCATAACTTTCACAAATTTTATAAATAAAATACTTTTTGTGGTAATTATTAACAATCAGATATTTGCAATTAAGTTTGTAACAATTTTAGATTATTTTGTTCAGTTTGAGGTAAGAAAAATTTTCAAAAACTAAATAAATATAAAGGTACCCATATATTGAATAGGTACCCCAAAGATGGAATACTATAATTACTATGAAAAATTAACCTTAACTTATAAGAGATTCTTTGAAAACTTTGGTATAATAAAGAAATGAACACAAATTATTTACAAAAATCGCAAATCCAGGTATCAAACTCTGGCCCAGCGCAATCATTATGTGCCCAGAGCCCACACATGAGGCACTTGATCCATGTTTCCCCATGAGTGTCATTCGAAAACAGCATACCACAGAAAATACACTCCGAATCCTCAGAGTTTGGAGCTGTACATCCTATCAAGGCATCGGGTTCGCTGTCTGTATCAAACAGCATCACCTCCTCATCATCTGAATTAGACATAGGCTTAGTCTTTTCTTTTGTTTTTTTTTTCTTTTGATTTCTTCTCATTCTGTTTTTTATTCTTGTTTTTTGCCAATTTATTTTCTTTTCCTTCTTTTTTCTCGTTTTTGTCTGTAAGGTCATTCTTATGGTGACGACGTGATGACTGCTGCAACTGATTACGACTTGCTAACATGTACGCCATTCTTCGAACATCACTTCTCGTCAAGCCATGAAATTTGCTCTCCATCGTCAAAATGTAGTCTACCAAAAGATTTTTAAGGGTTGTCCCTAAGACAGTTTTCCTTCCGAGTGTAGTAGTAGTTGCGGCTTCTTCTGGAGAAAATTCGTTTTTCTGACATAAACGAAACAAGGTAGATCTTGGCACATCGAAGTGTTTTGCAGCTTTCAAATAACCCATTTTTTCTCGTACTAATTTTATAGCTTCTGCCATATGCTCTGAATTCCATTCTTTTCGCTTCGTTTTCAAATTGACGCCTGCCATTCTGATAAAACTCGAAAAAAAATATAATTAACAAAGCCATTAGGTCAGCTGATACGTCAGAGACCCAATTATGGAATAGTCCATAATTGGACACTGTGATCCGTCCATATTTGGATTTTCGAACTATTTCAAACTGATATTCACATATTTATATTTAAGAAAGTAATACTATCTAATAGCGCTAAATCATACTGAAGAACATCTAAAGGGTCTCTAAAAGTTATAAAAACAATACTGTGTGCACTTTCTGTACGAAAAATAATTATTTTTTACGTACCTTAGAAAGTTATGCGGCAGCAATAAAACAAAACATTGTCACTACGACGGAAGGGCTGGCTCGACTGACATGCTACAACTTGTACGCGTGAATGGGAGTAGAAAGAGACAGAAAATCACTGTTTATTGCGTGTGTGAGTTTGCATTAGAGAGAAATGGGGGTATTCCATATTATGGATACTATTCCATATTTGGTCACTTTCCTCTATCTTTAAGATACCTTCTGATGTGAAAAAAATGTTTTAATTTGGTATAAAATGAAAGTACTGGCCTTGTGGTAGTATTGGTAAAACAATCGAGTAGGGTAGTAGGCGGGTTTGACTCCTAGTCCAGGAAAAACGTTATCGGTAACATAGATAGTACTACAGTTGTGGTATTTTACCGGTCGAGCCGACCTGTTATTGCAGCGAAATGCGTGGCTCTACCATTGATAATGTTAAAAACCTAATGATGAGAGAATATTACGAAATTTATGCCATTGACAACTTTTCTTTGTGATTTGGCACGGTTATAATGACTTGTGTACAGAGTTCAGCAGTTTTTACAAAAAAGTTTGCGATGATATAATAATATGTCCATCTCTCAGGGATAACCCATAATGACCATTTGTATTTCTTCTTATTGCTTCTGCAGCGGAACAGAGTCCGCTGGGTCAACTAGTAAAATTTTAATATGGTATATGGTTTTATTTGGTAAGAGTCTTACTAAAAAGGCCTTAATTCCTCTGTTACAAATCGTTACACCAATCCCGGGTTCGTCAAAGAACCTTACACACTGTGTGTGAAAGTAGAGCAACATAGCACTTAACCGATTTCTCAAGAATCCTTTACCGAGACGTAACTACCCGACAGCTGACCTACATTTCCTTATAATCAGATGATTTTGATAGCTTTAGTTTCAAAGAACCTTACATTATTTTCACCTTCGAAATTACTTAGACAAGTTGTTTGATAAAGTCGATTGATGAAAAAAATGCTTGTTTTATTGTACTCGGTGGTCCAGTGGTCGAGGAACCCACTTCTGAATCCAGAGGTCGCGGGTTCTAATCCTCACATTGGCTAACACTAATGACTTTTCGTAATGAATTTCGTAAGTTATGTGTGATAAATATCGATGACTAAAAACATTGTGCCCGGTATGGCAATAGGTTCGTCCCCATTTGGGGCGTAAACATAACGGCGAGACGAGGCTTAACAGCCGCTACCTACACCTTCGGGTAGAAAAAGGCGTGAAGTTCTGTTATGTTTTTATTGTATAAAAATGTATTACAAACTAGCTGACCCGGTTAACTACATTTCGCCTCGGAAGCAATAAATAAAAAAATCCTACAAAAGTAAGTCTAAGTTGCTCTAATCAAGCCCAACGCCAGTAAAAGTCCCGTCAAAGTCAGTCCAGCCATTTCAGAGATAACAAACAGAGAGCCGAAACAATATTTTGTATCGTTTTTATATAGTCATATGAATGTAGTAGAAAGAAATAATTTCTGCTATATATATGTGTAACTAGTAAATCTAGTATAGAATATAACATAGAAAATATGGATGGATATAAATAATATTGTTTAATAGAAAACATAATTTATTACAAGTTAAATAGTCTCGTACACCGAGGGAATACACTGCGTGTCAGTAATATCAATATTTTCCAAATAAAACTCTTTAATGGAAACTGAACGAAAACGTGATATTATATTCTATTAGAAATACTTTAATATATTTGTTATATTTAACTTAGACAGACTTTGACAGGTTTCAACATTAATAATAGTAATACTAGTAATTAATAATACTAGTTACACACACACACATATATAAATATATAGCAGAAATTATTTCTTTCTACAACATTCATATGACTATACTAAAACGATACACGAGACACTAAAATATTTTGTCGTCTCTATAAATCATTAAAATTCTGAAAATATTTATTTCTCAGATTTTCGCGATTCACATTTATAACATTAAAACAACTTTTTAGGATTATATCGCGTTTATTTATTACTTATTTTTATTTATTTCCCGCCGTTTCGAACTCTTTACAGAGTGAAATTACGTGAAAATGATCTCTGTAAATAGTTCTAAACGGCGGGAAATAAATACAAATAAGTAATAAATAAACGCGATATAATCCTAAAAAGTTGTTTTAATGTTATAATTCTGAAAATAATAAATTATTGCTGTTCTGATAATAATATGACGTGGATTCATTTTGATCTCATTAGCCACTCGTGTGTCACTCGTCAAATTTTTGACGTTTCGCGTAAACTAGTTAACTGTCACGTCCAAAGTGGACGCCGTGACAGACGGCATCGATTCCAAAAAACGCATATTTTTTTTTGCAAAATTTGCATTTTTTACACAATTTTAATTCTATGTGCGAAAAATTTCAGTTAGATTTATGTTAAACACGTATTGGCGTACTTATTTATTCAGATTTTTATGATATAAAAATAGTAGTTTAGTAGATAAATGAGAAAATATTACGACTTACCAGATTTCGTACTGCTTCAACTTTAAAATTTTCTTACAAATATACTACAAAAACTGCTTACTAATGAATTATATTGATTTATACATGATTATATCTACTTTATCATAAAAAATAACTATCATATGTTACAATAAACTAGAATACACTGTACTGTTTTGAAATTGACCCCTAAATACGCGCCGAAACGGGCCTCTTTTCAAACGCCGATTACATTTTAATTTGTACCATAAAGTTGTTTATAGTATATGCTGGACGGGAGCTTATTATATTCTTAATCGATGTAACCGAACTCCACCGAACATAAAATCGATAACAACCCGAGCCAAGTGTTTATTTATCTCAAGTGTTTTCAAGTGCTTACGTGTCCATAATGGACATAGGGACATATTATAACTTTATTATTATTAAGCACTCAGGTATACAATTTTATAGACATTAAAAATTAAACAAAAATTCGGTAAATGACAAATAGCGTTACGCGTCCTGGCTCCTAAACTAGGCTGAGAGCCTGTGTCATAGGGGCCAGTGATTCGTTGTGACACTTATATAACAATTTTATTACCGTTTATCTGAGGAGTGTTGAGTGCGAAGGCGAAGCTGTAAGTGTGTGTGTGTGTGTGTGCGTGTGTGTGTGTGTGTGTGTGTGTGTGTGTGTGTGTGTGTGTGTGTGTGTGTGTGTGTGTGTGTGTGTGTGTGTGCGTGTGCGTGTGCGTGTGCGTGTGTGTGTGTGTGTGTGTGTGTGTGTGTGTGTGTGTGTTCCTCACATCATATCGCGATACAAAGGAGCTCCTCTGTATCATGATATGAAAGTGAAAGTAGGAATGATTTGATTATACCTTTGCATATGTGCTTAGCGTGTGAGAATATGTTCAACTTCTTGTTCAGGGTGTTATATAAAATAGGACCAGATATACAGTTTTGTCGTCCGGCGAATGTAGTTTTATGAGTTGGTACTGGAAACGTCCTGTGTTTCACTCTATCGGCTGTCTCTGTTAGAGGCCGAACAGAGTGCAACCTCAAGGTAGAAAGAAGGACGTACAACTGCCGGACCGTCAGGACTTGACTATCTGCGAAGAGCTTTTCAGTGGGATATCTACGGGGCAGATATCTCATAGTTTTTATAATAGCTCTTTGAGCCCTTTCTGCACGTAGTAGGATGTATTTAGATGCCCCACCCCATACCGGCAAACAGTATGTGAGAATAGATTGACATAAAGCACTGTATACAAGTTGGAGCGTATCTTGATCTGCAGATTTTCTCAGTTGCTTAAAGACATAAATTATTTTGCGCATACGAGACACTAGAGTGTTTATATGAGGATGCCAGTTAAGCTTCTGATCAATATGAATGCCTAAATATTTGACGGTGTTTGTGATATTAAGACAGGGACAGTTACAATTGAGTTGGAAATTGCAATTGTGGGCTCTAAGTGTGCAAGAGATGGGTGGGCATAAATTTGGACGTATAGCGAAGGGAATATACATGGTTTTAGTAACATTTAAGGTGAGTAAATTCTTGGCTAACCACGTCATAACATGTGATAAAGCGATTTCAGCGTTACGATAGGTTTCTGCCCAGTCCAAGCCGTCTATTACCAGAGCTGTGTCATCTGCATAAGTGAAAATGCGACAGTTTTTAAGGGTTAGAGTGCACAGATCATTAATATAAATGAGGAAAAGTTTAGGGCCGAGTATACTGCCCTGAGGAACGCCAAAGGTGACGGGGCATTAAGTACCTACCATGCGTGTGTCCATAATGGACATGGTGACAGCGGAGGGGTTAGTGTACCTATTAGCCTGGTCAAGATCTAAAAATATTATCATAGAATCAGCCAGTGAAATCCAGGCGGTAAACCTACTATGTGCTATTGGTTATACAGAAATAAAAATGTGATAAATGTAACATTTTTGGACAAAGTAAACGCTATTATTATTTTTTTATCATTGACTCAATTTGGATAGGCTTAGAAGCCATACCGCCTTTTCTGTAGTATTAAATTTCTTTTCTGTGGTTATAATAGAACACTGTCTCACAAAGCATTTTATGATTCATGTTTTTTAACGCAACTTGTCGAGGATTGATCATAATATTCCTATAGGGGGCGCGTTAGTCTTAGGAGGAGTCTACCAGTCTGGCTCAGAGTACTATTAAACGTTTTTGGCGAATTACAAATTTATGATGTATGAAAAAATATATACTTTATAAATATCTAGCCAGCATTTATCATTTGACTGCAGAAAATAAATAAAAATAAATATAATATACGCTTGTTACCATAATTTTATATGTTTTGAACACGAAATAGTAATCACTCTTTAATACATGTACATAAAATTAAATAAAAATAAAAAAAACAAATTCTATATTTAAATTTCTCTATCTCTTGATTATTAATTAAAAAAAAGTAAATTTATTAACAGATGACCGCAGCAGATTACTATCCGCCATTTTGTTTTAGCGTTAGTCTTTTTTTGAATAAAGCATAGTTACAAACTTGACACTATTAAATGTCAAACTCATTAAAATTTTTGACATAGACACATCGTTAATCGATAGGGTTAGCATGTTGTTGAAAGCCCCTGAGCCACGGTAAAGCAACTTTAAGCCTTGTCGAAATTTAACCTTTGAAATTTAAGCACAAGTTGGACGGCACAAAATGTGGTGGAAATTGGATGAATAAATCACAAGCCATATAGAGTTCGGATGACCGAACAAAGGACTTCAAAATTTTTTTTTAAAGTAAAGAGAATCTGGTTGCATTATTATTTTTGTTTATTACATAGTATAAAACAAAAAGTCTCAGTGGTCCAGTGGTCGAGAATCCCGCTTCTGAATCAAGATGGGTTCAAATCCCGGGTGACTTTTCGAAAATCATATATAACATTCGAAACTAATCGAATGTTATATGTGATAAATATAGATGACTGAAAACTCTGTGTCTGATATGGCAATAGGTTCGCCACCTAACATTTTGGACGTAAAAATTACGGTGAATAGAGGCTTAACATCCACTGCCTACACTTTTGGGTAGTAAAAAGCGTGAAGTTATGTTTATGTTATAAAACAAATTCGATCTGACTGATGTTTGCTTTGAGCTTTGGTATGAATAATAATCATTATTTAAACACTATAATTTTGTAAATTTGCATTTTTTTTTTACACCAATATGAGATACTTTTGATAGAAAGATTTTACTGTGAAATGGCACATATGCTACTTTTTATCTCAGAAAACTTACAACGCCCGTGGGGTTGAACTTTATATGACAAAGTCGCCATCGCCGGTTAGATAATATGTCTCCATTTCACTAAAATAAAATATATAACCTACATCACTTTTGCTTCGTATCGTTGCCGTCGTAACTCAGAATAAGTTACTTTAGTGGTTTTTTTTTTAATATATAATCTTCGGAAGAAATTGGAAAGATGACATATTTAATATATACTTCAAAAAAAAAATACGAACAAACATTATAATGTTTTGTTCGGGTGTTGCTCAAAGCTATTATAACAAAATAAGAAAAGCATATTATTTAGTTTATTGTATTTTATTAAATAGACATAATTATTATTATTAAAATGTAAGTAAGTAACTGAACTATTATGAAAACAGTAGGTAATTCAACGACCTTAAAGTCTCGTTGGTCCTGGGGTCGACTCACGCTTCTGATTCAGGAAGTCACAGGTTCGAATAATGGCTAGCACCAATGACTTTTCGAATTTATTTTCGGAAGTTATGTGTAATAAATATTACAGACTAAAAACTTTGTGCCCGGTATGGCAATAGGTTCACCACCTATTCTATTTGGGTAGTAAACATAACCGCGAGACGATAATTTTTGCATATATTTTATTTAAATTAAACTTAATACTTATTAAGTCTACTTATATTATTATTTCTTACTAACGTCTAGAACTATTTTTAACTGAGTTATAGCAGTGGAGCTACGAACAGAAGTCTATTGTAAGTCACAACTCATATCCAGGTCTCTGTTTTCTGAACCCAAAAATAATACAGAGGTGAATTTCATGTAAAAACAAGAACTTTTCCCACAAAACATTTCGACGTGACATAACAATTTACCGCCAGGTCATCGTGATCAGATGAGTGACAGGATAATTTAAGAGCTCCATCCAAGTCTTGACATTCCATTAAATAACGTAATGCTCTTTCCTTCCCAACTCAAAGGTCCAAAAACTCCCGATGTGCACAATTGGACAATGGCTTTGCTAAAAAAATAAACAAATATAATATCTAATATATAAAATTCTCGAGTCTAGATGTGCGTAATTGAACTCCTCCGAAACGGCTTGACCGATTCTCATGAAATTTTATGTGCGTGTCGGGTAGGTCTGAGAATAGGACAACATCTATTTTTCATCCCCCTAAATCACAAGGGTAGCCCACCCCTCAATTTTTTTTTTAATTTTTCGACATATTTCTGTTTCTTATTTTTTTTATAAAACGGGATACAAAAATACATGCAACCCTAAGTTTTCAACCCCCTACGATCAACCCCTATTTTTTAAATTTTATTTTTCGGCAAGACAACGTTTGCTGGGTCAGCTAGTTTTTATATATTTGTGTCGCTGTTCTGCCTGTGTGACCTTTCCGATGACGAAAGCCTTTTTTTACTTTCCGATACCTTTTTTCATAAATATTTAACTTTAATAATACAATTAAAAAACGGAAAAAATATCTAACTCAACCTGTTTCGAAAGTCAGAGGGAAAGCCTGCCCTTATCCCACTTCAAGTGGGGTCAGCACAACATATAATTCGTTCGAATTATTCTTCATTTTATTTCCAGTCGCCATCCAGCCTGACGTGAATCCTCCTTGGGAATGTTTACGTTGGTGGACTGGAGAAGGGTTTGAAAGTGTGATGGGAAAAGGAGAAAGGAAGATGTTGGGCCTCCGGATACCAGTCTCACCGGGCGAAACGCGACATGAGCCACTTTACTCCGATATTCTTAGAGATTCTTACTAAATGCGCACTAAATGGCGCAATCTTATATGTTTTCATAGACTTGTATGTTCTGTTAATTTGTTATAGGTAATCTCCGTTAAGAAGTTGTTGGACATCTGTATCCGGGTCTAAGCGAAGTTACCAAATTAACGACCCTTAACATTAGCAAGAGTCATCCGATCTCATTTTAATACCGAACTTATCTTTAATAATAATGGATAAAGACAATTCCCTCACTTCAAAATTAGCATAGTTGTCACATTTACAATGCAGAAGATCGCCAAGAATTAATTATTCTTTTATTACTTTAGAAGTAATATTGGTTCTTCTAAAAAGGCCTAAGTCGCCGTTAACAAAAAGTAAAAAAGGTGGAATTTTTCGTCGAGTCAGCAATTCATATTTGAAATCTCAATATCGAGCATCATATCTCAAATATCTGAAGATTAAATTTATATAATACCTTGTCGTCGTATTCAATAGAGTTTTTATACGCACGCAAAAATAACTTCGAATTTAATAGAAAGGTTAAATATTAAAAAGTAATTTTGGGTCTTGTAAAACTAAAATATATGGATAATATTCATGCAAAAGAAGAAAAAGATTTTGCAATATCTTCAAAATACCACCACGCTTGTCTAAGAATAGAAACGAATAGAAAATGTTACATAAAAATCAAAAACTAGATGTTATTATAATATCCATAAATTTATTCTCATTACAATCTATCAGTTAATTTATTTGATACGAAATAATAACTATAATTGAAAACAAACAAAAGATGTAACAAAATTTGGCTATCTTCGTAAGTGTTCAGTCTATTCAAATATGTATATTGAGAAATTGTTCAATAATAACTATTATTTATTTTTATAATGACTAAATAATAATATATGACTAAGCTATAATAAATAAATATTATAATATATTTAAAATATAGAACTATCCATCCGACTACGCAAAAACTAAAAGTATCATATTGTTTACGCAAGAATTACTGGCATGAAGATTATTTCGCTTATACTTGCGATTTAGATGTTTCTGAAGTTTTATGCTAGAAAATGAAGTTTTATGATGGACACCTGCAATACATAAAATGTTAGCCTTATTGCGTTTCTGCCTTTAAGCTAGTAGCAGGGGAGGGAAAGAAAGGGAGTTGGACCTCCGGGTAATTCTCTCACCGAACGAAACGCAACATTTGCGACTTTAGATCAATATTCTGAAAGGCCGTGTTATTTCACCTGGCAAGCCGGTCCATTCATGCAGCGATTTGTGTGGCTTGCGTTATACTTATTTATCACAGTTATCCCTTTGGATTACAGGCCGTGATCAGAAAACATACTTTAACACTCGAAATACGTAAACCTCCGTCATGCGCCAGTCGGTAAATTGTGTAAAATAAACGTGTGCTAAATTTTATTCATGAAGCACTAAATTATGGAAGCGAGAGCTGGGTATGGCAGAGTGTGCATGAAAGTAGAATAAACGCGGTAGAAATGAGTGCTCTACGCAAAATCTGCGGAGTGACTCTCGCTGACCGCGTAGAAAACAAGGTTGTAAGGAAGGAAGTTGGTTTGAAAGAGAGTGTCGGTGTAAAAGTAAGAAAGGGCATGCTCCGATGGTTCGGACATATAGAAAGAATGGTTGACGCAAGACTGACTAAGCAGATATACAATGCAAAAGCGGACGGATGTAGGAGTCGAGGACGGCCAAGCACACATTCCAAGACCAAATAGAACGTGTTCTGGAGGAAGGTGATGTTAAGAGCCTCAAAAACCGACGCGCGTGCATGAAAAGAGTTATGAAAGTCAACGAAGCGAGTGAGGTGTGTAAGAATCGTGCCCTATGGCGCTCTGTTCTCTCTGCCTACCCCGCAAGGGATTTGGCGTGAAGTTATGTATATATGTATGTAAGCACTAAATAAATATCATTATTTACCATAGCGAGCTAATAACCAGTAGAGTAAATTTACAAGCAATAAATATGTCAGCTTTGTTCCTTTTGTCAAAATAAACATGACTTCCATACAGCGATTAATTAAAATAGCATTTCGCGTTGATAAATGAATGGATTATATATTTTTTTAAATACATACAATGTATAATTATGTATTTGGAAAACGTTATATTGCTAAAATAAAAAACATGCCAAGAAAATTAAAGTTGTTTTTAATAGACACATAAAAAATAGCTCTTGATCATAGAGGAGTGAAAATTTAGTGTTAAAAAATAACATCTGATGTTATTTTATGTATAGAAAAACAGTTTCTCTACTACGCAATTGCCAACTTAACAAAACAAATGAATCAACCAAGTTTTTATTATGTGTAAGGTTTAATTTTCTTTGTTTCATATTTCAATGGATTTGTTTGGGCGGACTTCAGGAAAATAATTTAAGTAAAGCCAGCCCGCCCGCCCATCCGCCAGTCCCCTTTCGCTCACAAGCACATAAGTCATGTTGAGTAAACCGAGGGAAATAATGTTTGTAACGAAAAACAGGTTCATTTTGATTTATAATGTTGGTAAGCGCCGGGTGTTATGTTAAACAACAAGTTTTCTGAACAAAGAAGGTTTTATGATGTATTTTAAGTATAAAAGTTTTGATATAGAATCACGCGTCATCCATCTTTCTTATAACTTCGTAATAAGAAAACATTCCAAATATTCATAAATTTCTTTAGTAATAGCTTATCAAGGACGTGTAACTATCAGTCTGTTATGAAGTTGAAATATAAAAACTGAGAAAGATACTAGTATTATATAAGAAAATACGACTCTACGATACTTTTTGCGTAAAAAATACACGACGTGATAAGTGAATGGATTTTTGTTTTCGGAAAACAGTGTCTTAGGAATACTTTTATTTTCAGTAAAAAAATGATTCACGTTACAAATCGTTACATAGGTTTTTTCTTGTATCAATCTACAGAACTAGCCCAAATCTGAGGTTTGTCTCGCGTAGGTGGACATCAATAAGTGTCCAATCCACTTATACAACAATCCACTTAAATCTTATCGATGTCACTTGATTCCACTCGATACCAAATGATACCACTCGATTTTGGGTCGCGATTATTCCCGTACCGTACGTTTTCACGTTTGTAGTGTCTACTCCAGATGCAGTAATCGTGGCTACCGTAAATTTAATTATATAATAGGGTACAATATTTAATTGAATATATTGTCGGAATGTATGTACATACTGTACAAAGTTTCAATTGGCTGAGTAATTTAGATGTTTTTTTTTAAATTGGATAGAGTAACTAAACTAATAAAATTTATAAAAATGGTATGGCCCTGTATGTTTAGGCTGACGTATTGTATGCCAAAGGTAGACAGTCCCTTGAACTGTCAGGGGATTGTCATTCATTCAGCAAAATACGTGGTATTTACTGAATGAATGGACTGGCTCGACCGGTGAAATGCCGCGGCCGTCATATTTAAATATATATTGATGGAAATTGACTCATTTTGCGTTACGTTCAGCGAGAGAGGTATCCCACATCCTTCCCATTCTCTTAAAGGCCGCCAAAATTACACGTCCACTTTGTAACCCATTTACTCATTTGCTCCCAATTCCAATTCAGGTAAGCAGAAGGAACCACGTGCCAAAAGAAGCATTTCATATACACCTGACTCGGTTCCTTGTTCGTCCGTTGCTTTGTTTGTGGAGATTTTAACCTACTGTAATTGCAACATAAAGATTACAAAAAATGAGATTAGATTGAAGAACATCATGAGTAGAGCAGTGAACTCCTGATCTTATGGATGTGACTTGACCAGTATTTCAAGTAATCAGCCTAAATTCCTCTCACGTTCAATATATGGTAATTTAAATTAGTTATGTAAAAAAAAATTATGAACTGAAGTGTATACCTATATACACTAAAAAATCAGAAGCCTGTTGGCCTGTTTTTACGTTTATTAAAAATAAAATAACTGAACCAATATGCAAATCGGTTCCGACCAATCCATCTACTGCTCGCCAAATTGCCTTGCCTCCATTAATTGCACTCACTGTTAGCGCTTCACTGCAAGGAGCACAGCGATAGCCAATTACTCTATATTGCTTCATTGTTATTTTTTTTTCCACTATCTCACTTTATTTAAATGAAGTTAAGGTACGCTGTAGGGTAATAAAATTAATTTTAGTACATTTATCCACATATCCGCTTGTCATTCTGAAGCCGTGGGATCCGTGAGATTCAGGACGCCCACCAATGATATCTCGGAATTCTTTTCTGAAGCTATGTGTGATAAATATCCATGTGTAACAACTTCGTGGACGTAACGTAACCTAATAATGTATGCCTATAAAATTAATCAATAATAATCCATAATAATAGCTGTCTACAGCTGCCGTTATTAAAGGCGTTAAGCTTCAGTTATATCCGTAACTACACAGGACTGTTGCAATTTTGTTATGACTGTAGTATCTTCTAGTGTCCTTTTCTATTCAGAGATGTCCCACAGAAAAAGATGTGGTGTCGTGGGACACCAGGTAGGAACAAAGTTCCTTCGGCTAATGTAGAATCGACAATCAGAGAAAGAGAAAGGTATTATACACTACTCGCTTGTGTACATGACTGTGGCGCCTGCGCACGTCCCATTTAACAGTTTTATTCCACGGACTAGTTCTTACGGTTTTACTATCACATTTTTTCAGTTCGGTCGCGCAGCAAAATCCCTATCTCCTCCAAGCCTGCCGTAAGGAACTTCGTTCCAATACTTTTCCATCAGCATAAAACTTCTACTATACATTATTTGATCAGCATACTGTCTGTTGACTAGAATATATATCTAATGAATATCGATTCGATGGAATCGAATACAGTGAGTGTTGAGTGTCCATCAAACAAGAAATCAAGTCACCTAGTGGCAGGCGATTAACTCCCTCCATGGTCATCAGCAACACCGAGAAAACGGTAAAGAGAAGAGAAAAGTAAAATGTAGGGAATGGACCTCCTGATACCAATTTACTACCATTTTCTCAGCGGTCTTAGTTTTTCACTGGTCGAGCAGTGTACTGCATGGCTCTACGACTGACAAATTCAATTATAAGAATAAATATATACTTACATAAAAAATATGTACGAAACTTTTATAATTAGAAAGTAAGGTTATCTTTATTCATCCATCTTCCCAAGAACATTCTCATCTCGTTGTCCAACGTTGGACGTTGAAGCTTTATTTACAATCACAATTAATCTTCGTATCTTGTTGTTGTTACCAGACCTGCCCCCATTTATTTGGGAGTCGGCCTTTCTCGTCCCCATTTTCCACTTTGTACGATTTTGTCTTCCGTTTTTATCTGATCATACTTATTTCAAAACCTTTGCGAAGAACAATATTCACAACGCCATCTAGTTGTATCCCCGACTAGATGTAGGTACAAAGCTTTGAACGCGTCGATCGAACACATTAACCTCAATTCAGGTGTCGATACTTCTTCCAACAAACCTTGCCTGTTTATCCTTTGCACATTCACTATCAGACGACAAGTATATCATTCTTACCATAGCCAAGTTTCATTTCGCGCTCGTTCAAGATTTCAGATTTTTTATTTCCCCTATCTTAGACTTACGTCTCATATGGGAATGCAATTTGATATGTGCGACCGGTGACATGTCAACAACAAAAAAAAACAAAGTAAAAACTATTTAGTATCAGAGAATTAATTGGATTGTCTATGTATCCAATTATTTCTGACCTCTTTACATCCAACTAAGATGGCTATTCCATTAATCTTGACATACGATAATCCGATAGGAACTGTTTCGATAGATACTTTGTTTAGGCAGACTCCACTATGTTGTTTTATTAAATTCAGTTGAGGTTTTATCTATCGCGTTTGGTATTTTGGGAGTAATAAAAATAATATCAATAACAGTAAATTGAAATGAATCACAATTTTGTGCGTCGGTCTATTGCCCCATATGGGATTAATTGCTTTCAGGTTAACGATAGACATACAGACATCAGGCGATTACCAAAGTATATATCATCTAACGATTATTATTATCGAAATATACCTATTCTTATCACAGAAATCTATCGACGAAATGGAACCAAAAACGGTTCAAATATCGTATGGCGACTGACTGATGGCCTTCATTATCTTTGAGCTAACACAATATTTTTTTTTATAGGGTTACGTACGTAAAAAGGAAAAACTGTTATCCAAATAAGAATTCACTGTTCGTCTGTCGGTAAATTGCTCGATACTCAATTATAATATAATAGATAATGGTTGATATAAACAAACTAATACTAATATTAAAACGAAATGTACAAGAACTCTTTGAACAGTGAAAGTCTAGATAAAATCAGCCGAGCCATTTCATAGAATAACCGAATCGGTCAGACAAAAATTGTAAAAAAAAATGTATTATTACATATTTATAGTACATAAAGTGAAATATTTTGTTTAAAATTAAATTGTTCATTGTTGCTGCCCGCTGAGATGGTCTGACCAAATCCTCTCGTCGTTGAACACCAAGCTGCACGATGCACTTCACGATGCCAAAGACCGCTCAAAATGGCAAAAAAACGGTCAAACCTGCGATTTATCAACATGGAGGGTATCACGACCCTCAGTAATGAGGAGGACGAGTGAAATGTTATAACTACAAACATACACTCCAATTTTATTTAGGTATTTGTTATTTGTATAAATATAGAAAGGTTACATACCCTTTTATAATCTCTCTTTGTATCAATAATAACTATAATTGTATTATAATAGTTGAAATAAGTCATTAGATATTATCAACGTACAGACATAATAACATATGTTTGTTATGAACGGTTACGTGGTGATTAAATAGTAATGATCATCATCATTTTAACATTACACTAAATGCTTCACTTTTTGGGATTGAGGTTTCGTGACCGTACTCTACTCGCGGGAGTAATTACAGTAGTGTAAAGATACGGAGAACACTGAATGAATGGACGGACTCAATCGGGAAAATACCACGACCACTTAGAATATCGACGTAAAGTAACAGATGATTTTTTCGTTCCTCTGTCACGAGGTATCTAGAGGAACCCCCCACCTGGCCTTCAAGTGATTGGAGTAGTGTTGGAGGAGACCATCCCCCTCACTTAAAGGCCTGTGACGCAACTGGAATACAAAAGAGTACAGAGCAATTGATAACGATGTACTCACCACGAGATGGTATCCGTTTTTATATAGGATCTTAGATTACAGTCTATTCTTAGAGTAAGGATAAAATTAAATATACAAGAAAATGAGTTATTTCCAATCAACTACATCATCAGTGATAGAGTTTTCGAGAGGATTCGAACGCCCGTCCTCTAGATTCAGAAGCGGGGTGCTCGAACACTAGACCACCGAGACAGAGTATTGGTTATTAACATTTTAAAAGTAACATATGTTAAAAATCGTGAATCAGTAGGTAGACAGGTACAATATGGATATGTTCGATCATGACAGCAATTAATTTTTGGCATTCTTTTCATAATTATAAATAGGTGTGATAAATATCATGATTAGACAATTTTGTGCCCGGTGCATGGCAAAAGGTTCTACCGCCTTTTCCATTTGGGACATAAAGACTCAGCGATGAGCAATGTTTAATAAACGTTGCCTTCACCTTCGGCTAACAAAAAAGCCGTAAAATTAAAAATAACAACACATAAAAATAACCCTATTTTTTTAGTGTATATGTATGCGTTGGGAAGGCTCTGTGGCATAAACAGAAGGAGAGTTTTAAGGTTCAGAGTAAATAGAAACACAACAAGCATGTTTTGCTTGAATTACTTAGCTGTCTAGCCCCATCATCAGACTGGCAGACGTGTCGGCATACAAGGGAAATTAAATGTAAACAACAGACTTTCCACTAGGCTCGTTAACGTTAAAAATAAGAAAGCGGAGTATCACATTTTCCATAAAACAAAAATGTACTTAGAATACTAATAACAAAATGGCTTCTTTCTTATACGACGCTTGAAATATATATAACTATATTATGAAGCAAATTTCCTATTTAACATAATTAGATTATTTCAAGTAGATAACACTTTTATTAGTTACTATCGTACACTTAAGTATAATTAGGATCATTGCTTTGTTATCTTCTTGTTAATTAATCTTTTTTAAAATCTATATAAATTTCAAATGTGTTACATCGGTTTTGAAATTATAACATTTACATATACTCTGTCCACGATGAGAATGGTTTTTTCACAGATCGCCAACTGATATAGTTGGTGATGTCCGAAAGTATGCTCGATCGTATTAATCAATCGATATTATAAAATCTTATTTACTTAACCGATTTCGCATTTTTTTCTGGTGTTCACCTATGACATCTTTGTTTAAAGGAATTTTGATTATGTACAAAGGAAAAATTTATATGTATGGTATATAATATATTACATACTATTTACATACTAGCATTTATTATCTATTTATTTGACACAACTGTAGAAATCATTACTTTTGGCACGTCACTAAGTAGGCGGTGACTGTCCATAAAGTACTTTTTTTTTGTATTGTTTGTATGAAAAATATAACAAAATAAAATCTGACAAAATACGAAACTTCATGAGCATGAGCTGTCAAAAAACCATACATAAAGTGGACAGAGTATAGTAAGATTATCAAGCTGAAGAGAATATTATAAATCCTTAAAAATAGTACAACGATTTATGTTTATTAAATACAGCTGTTACGAAATAAGAATATAGTTTATGTTTTAAGCATATGTTTATTATTATCACTGTTCATTGTTATGATCTGTTGAGTGTGAAAACAAATGCAAACGAATTCATTAAACAACTTCAAAGTATTTATTTCAGATTCATATTCAAAACAGTTAAACATATTATATTTATATTAGAAATTGTATTATCATACGTATTAAACATTTTTAACAGTGGTAGAGACACGGAGTTCTTTTTATAAATGGGTCGACTCAACTAGAGAAATTCCCTTTACACACCTTTACGTAATGTAGCTCACGCCGCATTACGTTCGATGAGAGAAGTATTCGAAAGACCACCCCTTCCTCCCTATCTTATTTCAAAGGCTTGCAACGCAACTGTGATCATCGAGATCACAGTTTTTTTTTTAAATAGGAGAGACTGTGGAGAGAGAGCGGCGCTGGCCACTTAACTTCAGGTGACACACCTGCTCGTTTGTCCCCCTATCCCAACATAAAGACCGTGGTATTTCACCGATTTTGCCGGTCTTTTCATGCAGCGATTGGCATGACTCTACCACTCATTTTTACGATTTGTTTACGATGTAAAGGGTTGGCTCTACTTGTTTACCGCTACGTGACGGACTAATTTGCCCCCCTATCTATTGCTAAATGTTATTCCAAATTTCCATACATAGTCGCGCGCGATCTTAGTCTATACAGACTAGTTAAAATTATGGACAACATGAACACTGTTCACCATTGACCCTGTAAAATAAAATGTAACCTGCTCTCCTTATATTCCTAGAAGGCTGCACATTGAAGAATAGGGGTTATAGGGGACATGAGACATATTCTTTCATTGGTATAGAAAACCAAATTTACAACACAAAACATAACATTACTTCAAGGTTTTTTCTACCTGAAGGTGTAGGCAGTGGCTGTTAAGCCTCGAGTCGCTGTTATTTTAACGTCCCAAGTCCCAAATGGAATAGGTGGCGAACCTATTGCCCATACCGGGCACAAAGTTTTTCAGTCATATATATATATCTGCTATATATTCTCTCATCTATATACTCGTATCTCTATATCTATCTATCATCTCCTATATATTATAATGAAATTAATTATGTTATTATAGACTGTTCTGTAATATATATAAAATTAATAATAATATCTTGGACACAAATCACACAGCGCCCTCTAGTTTCAAACTAAACAACTAAATGCTTGTGCTATGGATACTTGATAACGGATACTTTTCTTTTGTAAACTACTTATACATAGAAAAACACCCAGACGCTATACGAACATTCATGCTTGTCACAAATATCTGTACTTGGGTGGGGATCGAACCCGCCCACCTCGATTCGGCAGTCGGTAGCTTTACCAATGCGCCACGTGGTTGGTCATATGTGCATATATATACTTCTAGAAATTTTAGGCTTATTATTATTTTAGCTTTTACGCTAACTTATGGAAGCGAGAGCTGCGTATGAAGGGTTTATCAATAAATATTTTACTGGTGGTACAGCCAAGTAGTTCGCTGCATGAATGGGCCGGCTCGATCGGTGAATACCACGACCTCGCAGAAGATCGTAAAGTGGCTCATGCCGCGTTTCATTCCGTGAGAGAGGTACCCGGAAGCCTCCTTCCCCATCCATTCCTATCTCCTATCCGTTAAAGGTCGGCAACGCAACAGTGACACTATTTGTGTTGCTGGTGTCGTTGGTTGTTTACCATCAGGTGACACGTCTGATCATTTGCCCTCCTATCCCATAACAAAAAAAAACACTTATTGTAGGACAAACTAACTTCAAATTCTGTAGAACTACCAATTTTCAAATCTAAAAAAGACTTTTTTTAGATTTGAAAATTGGTAGTTACTAGTAAAAATACATCTAAGCGGGTATATTGATACATATTATAGAAATCTATTATTTCTGTTACAAAAACCGGTTATAAGCAAATACAGGTCATATTAATATTTAACTTTTGCAATTTGTCTATTGGTAATAAATCTAGATAAATATCTATCCGTATGTTCAGGGGAGAAATATAAAATGGTTTTCATTTCGATCGATTACAAGCACTCACATTTAATAGACGCGTTGAATTTTACGATCAAGTAAATAGTCCGGTTGAAAAACGTTTACTTTTCGGTACTTCGACGTAGTAATAACATTATACGGTGCGTAGTTCTTTAACTATTGTAAGTTGGAAATAATGTTATGTATACCAAACTGTTATATTGCTTTTTTACGAGATTTGTGAGGCAAAAAATTTGGGGGTCATGTCAAGAGCGTGCGCGTCGCGATCCCTGCCGTCCCAGTGGGACGCAATCTTGACCAAAGCAAACTCAGCCGGACGGGCTGCTAGGGCGTGCCCCGCAAGCGACGGGCACCGATTAGCCCCCGTCGGTGCGGCTGCATGCGCATGCGGCGAAGGGGGCCGCCACCCTTCACGCAGCGCCAATCCTGGCGGGACGAGGAGAGGGGAGTGCCGTATAGGCACGTGGAATGTTAGAGGTAGCATGGCAAGGAAGATGAATGAGATGATGGATGTATTAAATGAGAGATGCCTGGATGCCTTATGTTTGACGGAGACAAAGCGGAGGGGGAGGGAGACCGAGGACCTCCCCGGTGGCATGGTAGCCCTTTGGTCCGGAGTGGACCCGGACGTCCGTGCCAGTGGGGGTGTTGGAGTCGTTCTCTCCTCCCGCTTTGCTTCCGGAGTGAAAGATTATGAGTTGGTAGGCCCAAGACATCTTTGGGTTCGAATAAAACTGGGGATCACGCGAGTTTTCCTGGTCGCAGCTTATGCTCCCGTTAGCTCCGCGGATCCCCGCGAACTCGAGGAGTTTTGGGAAACTGTTAGGGATATTCTGGATCTAGCTGAGGAAAATGAAAGGATAATTCTGTGTGGTGATCTTAATGGGTGGGTCGGAACCAAGCGAGACGGCCTGGAGGCCGTCCTTGGTCCGAATGGTGACAAGAGAGTGAATGATGCTGGTAAGCCGATATTGGACGTATGCCTGGAACGGAACCTCCTTGTGTCTAACACATTATTCCGTCATAAAGATATTCACACGTATACGTGGAGACGGAATGAGCAAAAGAGTATGATAGATTTGATTTTGATAGATAGTCGTCTCCGAAATACTCTAAGGGATACAAGAGCCTACAGAGGCCCCACTCTTGATACGGACCACTACCTGGTGGTAAGCCGATTCGTGGGCCTTTTCAAGAAGTGGAGACACTGGCGAGTGCGTACCCATTTCGGAGAGCTTGAAAGGATAAAATGTGAGAAATTAGAAGATGAAAGTGTACGGAGTATGTATGTAGGCCTAGTCAGTAAAGGACTCAATGAGACGAGTCTTTCTGACCTAGGTGTTGAAGAATGCTGGGAAAGAATGAAAGAAAGTATAGTGAATAGTGCAAAAGAAGTATGTGGTAGTGCAAAGAGGCATAAGATTCTGAGAGGTGACGCCTGGTGGGACGCGGATGTGAAATCCAGCGTCGAAAGAAAGAAAAAAGCATGGTTGGATTATGTCTCAAGTTTGAACCAGAATGATAGTATGACAGAGAAAAAGTATGAGAGCTACCGCCGCTGCAGGAATGTTACCAAAGCCTTAGTGAAAGAGAAGCGTGAAAGACTTGTTGCGAATGAGGAAGTGAGGTTGACGGAGAACTTCGAGGCGAATAACAAACTCTTCTGGAGGGAAGTTAGAAAGTCTCGGGGTTCTTCGTCAACATCCAGAATGGACAAAATTATGTCTAAGTTTGGTGACATTCTTGCAAACCCAAGCGATGTATTGGGCAGGTGGAGTGAGTATTTTGGGGAAATGTACGAGTATGTTCCGGATGTGGGCGCCGCGAGTGAGCCTACGGCTGACACCGCTGCGCCAACATCTGATGAGGACATTACTATGGAAGAGATTGAATGGTCGATACGAAGTATGAAAAATGGTAAGGCAGCTGGAATTGATATGATGTCTGCTGAAATGATCAAACACGGTGGATCCTGTGTCCGGGACGCTTTCCTGACCTTGAGCAATCTGTGCTGGAGGTCGGGTAAGGTTCCCATGGACTGGAGGCGCGCTGTCATCGTGCCCTTGTATAAAGGTAAGGGATCACGTATGCAGTGCGCCAGTTACAGGGCCATCAGTTTGATCAGTTTAGCAGCAAAAGTGTATGGGAAAATTATTGAAAGGAGAATGAGGGTGATATCTGATGGAGTGTTGTGGGAGGCTCAGGGTGGTTTCAGAAGCGGACGAGGGTGCATGGATCAGATTTTTTCTCTCCGCAACATCGTGGAGAAACAACTGGCTGTTAACCGGAAGGTTTTCTGCGGTTTTGTGGATCTGGAAAAAGCGTTTGACAGAGTGTTACGAAAGGATCTGTGGGATATACTCCCGGGCTACGGGGTGAGCGGAACACTGCTGCGCGCTGTGCAGTCCACTTATGAGGGCTGCACAGCGTGTGTGCGTGTTGACGGCGGCTTGTCCCCCTGGTTTGACGTCAATATCGGCGTCAGACAGGGTTGCGTGCTGTCCGCTCGACTGTTCATCCTGTACCTGGACAGTTGTCTCCAGAGAATGAGATCGATGGATGTAGGGATGCGAATGGGTGACCTAGTTGTGAGCTGCCTGCTTTACGCAGATGACGCCGTGCTTCTAGCCGAATCGCCGTCGGACCTGCAAACACTAGTCACTACTATGAAAGATGATTGCATGATTAAAGGCTTGCAGTTGAATGCGACGAAAACGAAAGTAATGGTGTTTGAAAGGGAGGAATCCAGAACAGATGCAAGGATAATGGTTGATGATGTAGTGCTGGAACAGGTGAATGAAATTGTATATCTTGGATGCGCTTTTAGCAGAGATGGAAGGTACACCGCGGATGTAGAAAGACGAGTGGCGATAGGAAATAGCGTAAACGGAGTGTTGGGCAGATTCCTGGGCGCAAAAAATATTAGCAGAAAGGCCCAGTTAGCAATCCACAATGCAGTCCTGATCCCAACACTAACTTATGGAAGCGAGAGCTGGGTATGGCAGAGTGTGCATGAAAGTAGAATAAACGCGGTAGAAATGAGGGCTCTACGCAAAATCTGCGGAGTGACTCTCGCTGACCGCGTAGAAAACAAGGTTGTAAGGAAGGAAGTTGGTTTGAAAGAGAGTGTCGGTGTAAAAGTAAGAAAGGGCATGCTCCGATGGTTCGGACATGTAGAAAGAATGGTTGACGCAAGACTGACTAAACAGATATACAATGCAAAAGCGGACGGATGTAGGAGTCGAGGACGGCCAAGACACACATTCCAAGACCAAATAGAACGTGTTCTGGAGGAAGGTGATGTTAAGAGCCTCAAAAACCGACGCGCGTGCATGAAAAGAGTTATGAAAGTCAACGAAGCGAGTGAGGTGTGTAAGAATCGTGCCCTATGGCGCTCTGTTCTCTCTGCCTACCCCGCAAGGGATTTGGCGTGAAGTTATGTATGTATGTATGTGTTGTGAGGCAAACGAGCAGGCGTATCACCTGATGGTAAGCAACTAACGCCGCTTGAGGACATCTGCAAAACAGTTGCGTTGCCAGCCTATAAAATGAAATATGGAATGGCTCAGAAGTGGGTAAGGAAAGTAAAAGGAGAAGCGGTTCGGCCGAGTGAAACGCGGCATGAGTCACTTCACACAGATATTCTAGGAGGTGATCTATGTCCCGACATGCATAAGCATTACAAAATTATAATATTTTCTAGTTGACCCAACGAATTTTGTCTCGCCTCCGAAGCAATAAGAAGAACTAAAAATGGTCATTGTGGGTTATCCCTAAGAGATAGATATACACCATCGAGGACGTTTTTGTATACTTTTTGAAGATGTTTAATATTGTTAACCATTTTGCTCAGTGCCCTCATTTCGACCGCGTTTATCCTACTTTCGTGCACACTGCCATACCCAGCTCTCCCTTCCATAAGTTAGCGTTGGGATCAGTATTGCATTGTGGATTGCTAGCTGGGCTTTTCTGCTCATTTCTATCGCGTATAACGTGCTAAAAATATAATAGAACGTGTTCTGGAGGAAGGTGATGTTAAGAGCCTTAAAAATCGATGAAAAGAGTTCTAAATGTCAACGAAACCAGTGAGGCATGTATGAATCGTGCCTTATGGCGCTCTGTTCTCTCTGCCTGCCCCGCAAAGGATTTGTCGTGAAGTTATGTATGTATGTACTAACTCAAGTTTTTGCATCAAATTGTAGTCGCCGGTTTAACAAAAAAAAAACAATTCTTCTTAATAACATCTCCAGTAGTCATTTTGGAAACAACATTTCATAAGAAAACACTCAGTAAATACGGACTTGCGCCAGATGTTATCACAAGATGTAATCTCAAATGATTAACGCGTATTTCTATGTTCATTTATCCGTAAGGCTTCCCTCTCCACCACTTTTATATTTGGCGCGAGAATATTAACTATATTTATTGCTTACAATTCAATATGATGTAATGTTAGTAAGGTATTAATGTTCACTCGAGCTTCAAGTTATGAGTAACACTGTATATTAACGTTTACAAGAATAATTCTAGTAGATTTTTTTTTATGGGATAGGAGGACAAACGAGCAGGCGTGTCACCTGATGGTAAGCAACTAACGCCGCCCATGGACACCAGCAGCACATATAGTGTTACTGTTGCGTTGCCGACCTTTAAGGGAAGGGGATAGGAAAGGATGGGGAAGGGGGTGGGCCTCCGGGTACCTCTCTCACCGAACGAAACGTGGCATGGGCCACTTTACGTCGGTCTTCTGAGAGGTCGTGGTATTTATGCAGTAAGGCGGCCCATTTATGCAGTAAACTGCTTGGCTCTACCACTGTAGAAAAACAAACTTCCCATAATGTTAAGCCTCTTATATTTCAGGGCCTCGCTTCTGATTCGAAAAGTTCAGATTTAATTTCTGAAATATAAGCTAATGAACTCTTACTTACCTGCTCTTAGTGAGAGAGAGAGTTAAAAGACAAAATTTCTGCCTCGAGAAGGAGACGTCTTCTTTTTCTTTCTTAGTCGTACGTTTCGTAAGTTTTACTTTAGTCCTAACATTTGAAAGGGACATGGAATAAAAGTGGAAGTTAAAATTCGTAATTCCTATGCAATAATAATAATAAAATAGTAGTCTATTAAATTATATTTGTATCAAATCAAACTGAAAAAGAATAAACAAACAAATGAAATAATGAATATAATAAATAATTAAATGAATTTTGAAGGAGCTCTCTTAAAAACTAGGCCGATTGTTATTTAATTTTTGAGATTCAAATGTGTTATATATACTATATCAATAACAAATTTAGTACTCAAATAGATATAAAAACAAATTATATTTGGTATTCGGATGTGTAGGTATTGTGCGGCGTGGTGAGTCGTTGTGCGTCGCACGTATATCGGTTAATTTCTCTATGCCCACATTATTTACTTCGCTGCATAGCAAGAATAGATTGATAGCCAGATAACTCTTTATTTCTAAACCTTATAGACAAGGACAAAACAAGACATATACATTAACCTAAATAAATAAAAGTACAAATGGCAGCCTTATCGCTAAAAGCAATTTCTTCCAGGCAACCTTTAGAATACCACTAATATATAAGATCCAATTTTCTCTGCTTACCCTGCAAAAAAAACTAGACTTTTGTGTTGTGTTATTGAATATCATAGTAAAACAAGCATTTAATATAACTAACATCAAAACAGTAATATTACTTTAATATTACAGTAGTATATAACCGTACTTTGCAATGCTCTTTGCATTGCAAAGTACGGTTTTATAATACGTCTTGGAAATAAAAAATATTATATTTGAGCACATGTGTTATTACCGACAATATGGTATGCATACGGATGATACTTATACTAAGTGAACTCCAGGAATCCTGATCAGGAATGAGTTATTCCGCTTAATAATAACCGAGTTCTTTATATTTGTAATTGTAACTATAATAGACTACTATACTGTGTCTCCGTATGATTTTAATTCAAACCAATTTTAATTAAATATCAGTTTTGTTTCGTTTTCGAAATAAATAATGCATATATACAACAGTGGTTAATGTCCCCAACAAAGCGTTAAACGTAACCTTGTTGGAAGTCGCATTAGAAGTTTTACACTAAAAAACTGTAGCTGTGCTATATTTTTTTGTTTATTTTACAAAATATATTGGTATTATAAATAAATGTTTTATTGTTCACAGATTGAAAAGAAAGCAATAAACTAGAAATGGTGGACCGAGCTTTCAGTTATCTGTTCCGGAAATACAATACGAGTAGTGAGTATTTCCTTTATGTAAATGTACCAGTATTTACGTTATAAATGTACCAGTATTGTGGTATAAATCAGCATGATAACCCGGCCAGCCGTGTACAACGGTTGCTGTCAACCCCTTTGTTACTTAATTACTCAGAAGTTAGGGGTGACGTGAAATAATTGGACGCAGCCCACCATTTTACATAAGCCAAAGATTTGATTATTCAAAAGCCTCATTTTACAATAGACACCTAATAAGGCAGAAGTATTGTTGGCTATTTGAATATTTTTAAATTAAAAACTTCCTTATCCCTTAAATTGATTTTGTCCGTTTTAAAGGACATACTAGTTAAACGCTCTCATTTCAAATATTAACGATCTTTCGCGCGGTTCATGCATCACAACACGTTCGTCTGGCTATCTCTTTCACACTTACGTACCAAGAAAGAGAACACATGCTCCGCGTGACAAGAAACGAGCATTCGAAAAAGTGCAATGGTCGAAGCGGTGTGAGCTGATTTTTCCAAAAATATTTTGTGTAAGTATTAATATGTTTTATGTTATTTTTATGAATAAATTAGATGTAATAATAGTTCAATTAGATTGTAAAGTAGTTGCATCGTAATAATATCATGTAATTTCTTCATAATATGTAAAATTATCACAATGTCACTTAAAACGGACATTGCCTGTTATACCTAAAAGTTGTAATTTTAATGTTTGTCCTTTAGAACGGACATTGCCTTCATTGCCTAAAATTTGTTTTTTTTTTATTTGTCATTTATAACGGACATTGTCTGTGATCCCTTAAAAGTTATTTGTTAGATGTTTGTCACTTATAACGGACAATGTGGACTGCTTGAGTCGGTATAAGTTACTTACTTACTTTATTTAATCTCTAATGGTTCTCTTTTTTTCAGTATCATACTGTGTCATGGCTGGCAACGGGTGGAGATCTAAGAAAATACTTACTCTTATACCGCCTGTAGACTCCGAAGATTCAGATTTGGAATCGGATGATGACGAAGAAAGGCGAATAGAAGCTCGTGAGATTTTTCTCAATAATGTAAACTCACCCGAAAATTCATCACCTCTGAGAGAAGTTTCTCCTGGTCTTTATGACTTACTCGAAGATCTTAGCGACTCTGATGACCCTGATCCAGAGACAGAACGAGTCATTACAGATACGTCTCCTTCTATCCAGCCCACCACTTCTTATGTTCCACCATGCTATGTACCGGATACACCGTCGTCAAGTTCTCTAGAAACATTTTTGTCACCCGGAGTGAGAACACGACGCACTAGAGGGACCTCAAATGTCGAATCATCTCCGATGCCTCCACCGCCCGTGTTACCTACCTCAAGAAAACGAAAAATGCAGCGAATGGACTTTTCGTTTAAGAAAACTAAATATACAGGAACCGTTGAAGTGGACTCCCTAAATCGTTTTGTAGAGCAGCATGATATTATTTCTCCTGAATCCTATTTCAAAGAGATGGTCACAGATGAGTTGCTAAATTTTATTGTGGATATGACTAACCTATATTCAGTACAACAAATCGGTAGATCTATATGTGTGACAAAAAAAGAAATAGAAATTTTTATTGGGATAGAGATACTCATGGGTATTGTTAAAATGCCGGCAATCGAAGATTATTGGAGTAATGATCTGAGATTTGATGCCATAGCATCTGCCATGGCTTTGAAAAGGTACAGAAATATAAAACGCTATTTACATTTTTGCGATAATACAAATGTAGATCAGAGAGATAGCTATCACAAAGTTTCTGCTGTAATTGAGTCCGTCCGTAAGCAATGCCTCAAAATAGAGGAGGAAAGGTCATTTGCTATTGACGAAATGATCATACCGTACAAAGGTAAGAAAGCAGGTCACCGAAAACAATACAACCCTAAAAAACCTCACAAGTGGGGCTTTAAGTTTCTGGTTAGAGCTGGGTCTTCGGGGATGGTTTACGATTTTTTTGCTTACGATGGATCAAATACATTCCAAAATGTACATTTCACAGAGTGGGAAGAGAATTATCTAGGTGTTGGAGGAAAGACGGTGGTGAGATTATGCAAATCTATATCTAATCCCACCCTGTGCACTGTATATTTTGATAACTGGTTTACGTCACTAGAGTTGCTGTACTATTTACGAAACGAATGGGGTATACTATCATTAGGCACAATAAGAAAGGATAGATTACGAAATTGCAGTTTAAGTAGTGATAAAGATATGAAGAAAAAGGGTAGAGGAGCATATGAAGTGGTATGTGACAACGAAAAAAAAATTGCAGTTACTAAATGGGTCGACAATCAATGCATTCATATCGCCAGCTCCTTCTGTGCGCAAGATCCGGTTACTACAGCCGATAGATTTGATAAAAAAGAGAAGAGAAGAGTTTCCGTTCCTTGCCCCAACGTAATAAAAATTTACAACCGTCATATGGGAGGAGTAGACATAGCGGATATGTTGACTGCGTTATACCGAATCCACATGAAAACTAGGCGTTGGTATATGTCAATATTTGCCCAGGTATTAGATATTGCCCTGAATAATAGTTGGTTACTGCACCGTCGCGACTGTTTGCAACTTACAGAGAAAAAAATGCCGCTGAAAAAGTTTCGTATACACATTGCTCTCGGGCTAATCAAAGCAAATACCAAGTCTCAACTGAAAAGAATTACATTAGATCACGTACCTGATGTAATTACAAAGCCATTCTTACCGCGACCTGTAACTGAAGTACGTCTGGACTGCTATGACCATTTCGTCACCTTTACTACACAGGGTCGGTGTCGTCTGTGTAAGAGCGGTAAGACCACAGTTTTGTGTCCTAAATGTAACCAGAGGCTATGCTGTACACCAAAAAAAAATTGCTTTCTTTTATTCCACAAGGAAAAATAGGTTTCTTTTTTTATTTTATATAGAAAATGATTATTAATTTTAATTTACAACTTTTAAATAAGTTTTTTATTCTGCTCAGAAAGTAGAGCTAAAGACTATTTTTTATTATTATGTGTAATTTTGTTGGTTAGCAATTCCAGTAATTTGCATTTATAAGTGTGTGTAAGGTAACTATTTCATATGTGATAACTATGATCTCAAAAGGTGTGTGTGATTACGTACATTTTTGTTATTTTATTCGTTTGTGTCCTAAGAATATAAGAAGAATATTTTAATAGTTTAAGTTGGCAACGTCCGTCCTGTATGACAGGTTTAGAGTACGCATAGTACATACTTAAATTGGCAATGTCATTTATAAATGACATACTGAAAACCAATGAAAATAAATATTTTTTTGAAATTTTCATGAATATTTTTCTTTTGTAAGCCATTTCCCTAATATAATGACCTTTCTTTGTAAAAAACACCGCCAACAACATATTATTGATATTTAAGAAAAATTTTCAGGTTCTCAGCTAAAATCTCACCGCTAAAGTAATGTTGCATGACAGATGCAAACAGTGCATGACTTGGTGAAGGTTATTCCTAGTATATATCATAATAATTTAATTTTCTTTCATAATCGTAAGATAAGATAATAGATATATTAATAATGTTTATCAGTAGGTGGTGTGATATCTCGGTGAGAGGGCATGGAGGGCGCGGACTACCACGATGAGGTGTTGGAGTGGGAGGCGTTATATCTGCGCCTGCCTTTACAGAACTCGTCGTGGAACGCCACCGAGTGGGATCCCAATGTGTGGAATGTCACAGTGGTGCCCAATGCCACATGGTGGGAGTCATCCGCGCCCTTCGACACACCCGCGGCACTCGCCCGTGCCGCAATCAAGGCTGTCGTCCTCGGAATACTGATTCTCGCCACTGTAGTTGGTAATTATACACCACGTATCATACTTGTAATATTAACCGCCAATGCTGTTTACTGCGCAGCTACTTCATGCAACTACTATACTTAATATTATATCAACTTGTAACTAGAATTATATAGTATAATAATATCTTGGGCATAATACACACAGCGCCATCTAGTTCCACACTATGCAACTAGATGCCTGTTATGGAAATCAGATAACGGATATTAATACACAATATTTCCTTTGTAACTTGGCGTTACAAACACTAATATTTGTCTTAAGTATTTGTCCTCGGGTGGGGATAGAACCCGCCGACCTCAGTTTCAGTTCAGACGATTCCACAGTAGGTTGTTTTACCGCTGCAACACGAGAGCCGTCCCGTTTCAAATTAATTTATCTGAAAGAAGTACCGAATTACAAGAAGTACCTACTTTAAATGATGTAACATAACATAACATAACATAACTTCACGCCTTTTGTTACCCGAAGGTGAAGGCAGCGGCTGTTAAGCCTCGTCTCGCCGTTATGTTTACGTCCCAAATGGAATAGGTGGCGAACCTATTGCCATACCGGGCACAAAGTTTGTCAGTCATCGGTATTTATCACACATAACTTCCGAAAACAATTTCGAAAAGTCATTGGTGTGAGCCAGTGTCTGGAATCGAACCCCGGACCTCTGGATCAGAGGCCCTGCGCTCTCCCACTGCGCCACCGAGACTATTCATCATCATTAAACACATCATTAAATGATGTGTTTTAAATAACAGAGCTATTCACTATTTTTTATTTTAAACATAAAATAGAGAGAGTTATATGTAAGATAAATTCTTTAATGCCTAAAACATAATCAATATACCCTTTAGGTATACAAAAAGCCCATCATCTACTCCAAATATATTGCACAACTAGATATCAACTCCAAACTTTAAATAAATTTTACAAGTTCTCAAACCCGATTTCAAGTAGGCTTTATGAGTCTTTGTTCGCAAATTCAAATAAGTAATTTTATTACACTTGTCTGCGACTCAGTTATATAGAAAACAGAAACTCTTCAAACTTTTTAAATTCTATTCTGATGAGATAAAATATGTTTTATGAAGCGTTGCTGAAAAATTGTGAATTGACAATTTGCTTTCAATTACTAGTAACCTAAGTCTCTTCTAGTGGTCGAGCACCTCGCTTCAGATACATAAAGTTGTGGGTTCGAATCCCGGCTCACACCAATTACTTTTCGAACATTCTTTTCGGAAGTTGTGTATGATAAATATCGATGACTGAAAACTGGTGAATAGGTTCGCCACCTATTCCATTTGAGACGTAAACATAACGGCGAGTCGAGACTTATCAGCCGCTGTCTGTCTACACCTTCGAGTAGAAAAAGGTGTGAAGCTATGTTATGTTACTAGTAACCTAAGTCAAAATCATGTAATCACGATTTTATTACATTGTCATTCTTCATTAATAATGATTGAATGTAATGGGGTCCATTACAAAACTCCATTCCTCGTTTACACACAGATATTTTGAAACTATGACTTCTTCGCCCAACTCATTCTGAGCCCATGGGAGTGAACTAAAGTGTTTTATTCCAGGTAATGTGTTTGTGATAGCTGCTATTCTATTAGAGAGGCACCTTAGAAGTGCGGCGAACCAGCTGATCCTATCGCTGGCGGTGGCAGATCTGTTGGTCGCGTGTCTTGTTATGCCTCTCGGAGCTGTATACGAGGTAGCCCAGCGCTGGACGCTGGGACCTGAGCTCTGCGACATGTGGACGTCCGGTGATGTGCTGTGCTGTACTGCTTCCATACTTCATCTTGTTGCTATTGCACTAGACAGGTAACTAGAGATATATACTATAGTAGAGGTAATTTTGTAGGTAATACATGTGCTCAATAGAAGAACAAAAGAAGAGGACAATGGGAATCTATTATTTAGTTCATACTTTCTCTTTTTGACATTTTATTATTAAATAATTTTAATGACTGTGCTGCACATTGGTGACATGTTATACTATAACATAACATAACTTCACGCCTTTGTTACCAGAAAGTGTAGGCAGCGGCTGTTAACCCTCGTCACGTCGTTATGTTTACATCCCAAAATGGAATAGGTGGCGAACCAGTCATCGATATTTTTCACACATAACTTTCAAAAACAATTTCGAAAAGTCATTGGTGTGAGCCAGTGTCAGGATTCGAACCCGGACCTCTGGATCAGAAGTCGTGTGCTCGACGACTGGACCACCGATATATTACTATAATAAAATAGAAACCAAATTATCTATTATTCTACATTTGTTATTGCCATAATATACTAACAACTACGATAACAACACTAATAAGAGATCAGAGTGTCGGTGTCAAACTAAATAGCGGAATGCTCCGATGACATGATCAAATTGATCGAGTTTGATTAATTTCTGATAAAAAGGGGTGTTATAAGGCTTAATAATCGTCGAGGTTGAATGACAAGACCTATAAAAGTGAAAATGAGTGAGGTATAAAAGGTGCTGTCTCCCCGGCACAAGACTTTTTCTATCTAATTCTCTGATTATATTACATTGACTTTTTGTTTGATACACTTCAGGTATAATTCTATCGTCCATTTTAACGCATTTTTTTTCTTTCAAGGTACTGGGCTGTGACAAATATCGACTATATCCACGCTAGAACCGCGCGCCGTGTGGGTCTTATGATAGCTTGCGTGTGGGTCGTCAGCTTCCTCGTGTGTATAGCACCTCTATTGGGATGGAAAGACCCTGATTGGGATCGTCGAGTCTCAGAAGACTTACGCTGCGTAGTGAGTCAAGACGTAGGTTATCAAATTTTTGCAACAGCCTCGTCCTTCTACGTTCCAGTTCTGATAATTTTAATATTATATTGGCGAATATACCAAACAGCCCGGAAAAGAATACGTAGACGACGCGGTGCAACTGCGCGTGGTGGTGTCGGTCCACCACCTGTGCCGGCAGGTGGTGCACTGGTCGCCGCTGGCGGTAGTGGTGGAATAGCTGCAGCTGTCGTGGCAGTAATAGGACGACCGTTGCCTACTATATCCGAAACAACCACGACAGGTTTTACCAATGTGTCGTCAAATAATACGAGTCCCGAGAAGCAATCCTGCGCTAATGGCCTCGAAGCAGATCCTCCAACGACTGGATATGGAGCTGTAGCTGCGGCTTATTATCCAACCTTGGTGCGACGGAAACCTAAGGAAGCTGCAGATTCCAAGCGAGAAAGGAAAGCAGCTAAAACATTGGCTATCATTACTGGCGCATTCGTGGCGTGCTGGTTACCATTTTTCGTGTTAGCAATACTAGCGCCGACGTGTAACTGTGAAGTGAGTCCTATCCTTACCTCGCTGTCACTGTGGCTGGGTTACTTCAACTCTACGCTGAACCCGGTGATATATACAGTGTTCAGCCCAGAGTTTAGACATGCGTTCCAGCGGCTGCTGTGCGGCCGACGGTCCCGACGCAGGCGTGCTCCCCCGTAGCCTTCCTTTCCTTGACCATGCCCGACTGACCTCGTCTGATTCGAAACATACTTATGTTACCTTGTTACATTTTCAGAGATATATTTACACCCCTTTATTTTTTGTACGTGATAAATGTGAATACGAAAACCTGTCTAGTAAATAAATCACAAATTCTCTTTAGAAAGTTGTTTTATTCGTACGAGAACGTTTTGGAGCGCAGCGCTGAAGTATAAAAAAATAAAATTAAAACTTCTTGAACGAAAAATAGAAACGGTAAGAAACTATTAGTGACTGCATTTGACTTGGCTGGTTACTGTAAACAAACTTTGATTATACTCGTAATATTGTACTCTAGCACAATGCTGTTCTCAAACTTTGAATAATGAAATGCTCAAAGTTGGAGGACGTTGGAGGTACTCCAGGAATGGTGCCTATATCTATACACTAATATTTCACTAATACTATGATTATAATATATAAATATATATATATATATATAATGATAAATCAGACAAAGGAATTATATTTTTTTTCTTTCTTCTTAATTCCTTCGAAATTCTTTTCGGAAGTTATGTGTGATAAATATCAATGACTGAATAATTTGTACCCGGTATGGCCATGGCCATCTATTCCATTTGGGACATAAACATAATGGCGTGTCGAGGCTTAACATACGCAGCATACACCTTCGGATAGGAAAAGGCGTGAAGTTATGTTATACCTCGTATTTACAAATTATGCAATTCCCAGCTAATTTATTAATTTCTAATTAAAAAGAGCATTCGTATCCAACCTCTACTCAAGGTGCAGGCAGTTCTCCCTTGTTTGACCAAATGAGCGTATGGCATCGTGAGCATTTTTTTCGATAACTAATTAGAATGATAATTATATGTCTTATCGGAAGATAATATTATAAAGCCGAGCGTGTAAGACGACAATTATAAAAGTAAGGAAGCGAGTGAGTTGTGTTATAATTATGTAAAAATTTGTTTGTAAAGATCATTTGTTGTATGATTTAATAGGTAACAGTTGTTATTTACAATTATTAGATAATTATCGGCAATTAAATAGAAAATAATATAACATAACATAACTTCACGCCTTTGTTACCCGAAGGTGTAGGCAGCGGCTGCTAAGCTTCGTCTCGCCGTTATGTTTACGTCCCAAATAGAAAATAAGTTCCAAATAAACGCGATATAATCCATAAAAAGTGGTTTCAATGTTATGAATGTGATTCGTAAAAATCTGAGAAATAAATATAATAATTATGTTTTATTACAGCATTTAGTTTGCGTACACAGCGAAAGCGTCGAAAATCAAATTTTTAATAATAGGGGGGCAAACGATCATCCAGATCACCTGGTGGTGAGTGACTAGCGTCGCCCATGGAGTCCTGCAATACAAATAGTAATACAGTTCCGTTGCCAGCATTTAAAAGAGTAGCATGGGAAAGCAGTAATGGGATGGGCATCCGGATACTTCTCTTATAGAACCAAACGCGGCACTCTATGTCAATGTTCTGAGAGGCCATGGTAAATCCCCGGTCGAATTGTCCCATCCATACAGCGAACTGACTGGTGTCACATAACTTCACGCTTTTGTCAACCCGAAAGTGTACAGAATGGCTGTTAAGCCTCGATTTGCCGTTATGTTACGTCCCAAATGGAATAAGTGGCGAACCGACTGCCATACCGGGTACAAATTTTCAGTCATCGATATGACTCACACATAACTTTCGAAATTAATTTCGCAAAGTCATCGGTGTAAATCAGGATTCAAACCCGCGCCTCTTGATTCAGAAGCGAGCTGCTCGACCATTGGACCACCGAGACATTCAAACTGACTGGTGTAATTAGAGAAAAACCTAACTATCCAATTTTAACTACAAGAATCTCCATCAAACAGTTTATTTTCAGTTACTGAAATCGAATATTATAATGTGTCTGAAATAACTCCTTACGAAAACAAGTTTATTAACATAAACCTCTAAGTTAATTTGAGTAACTTGTAATATAAACGAACGGCTTCCTCCCTTGAGCCTTTTCACTGACTGTGCACTCCCATTGTTAACTTCGAAACTTGAACCATAAATTAATAAGTTTGAACTGCGTAATTAAATTATACAAATATTTGAAGTACGGCATCGCTATTCTCTATTAATAATCTCATCTTATAAAAGCGAAGTATCCTGTAATAAGTATATTAATCTAGAGTATCTCTATATTCTTTGAAAAACTGTTCGCAATACTAATAGGTTCTTTTTTCTCTCTCTTTCAGTAATATTATTATTCCGCGGGAATTAATAATATAATACATAACATTATCCTAACTATAGTTACTTTAGTGTTGATAATAGTACTTTATAAGCACAAAACATAAACATACATAACTTCACGCCTTTTTCTACCCGACGGTGTAGGCAGCGGCTGTTAAGCGTCGCAGTTATGTCTACGTCCCAAATGGAATAGGTCGCGAACCTATTGCCGTACCGGGCACAAAGTTTTCAGTCATCGATATTTTTCACACAGTGAAAGACAGTGTGAGGATTCGAACCCACGACCTCTAGATTTAGAAGCGAGTGCTCGACCACTGGACCGCCGAGACTTGTCTACTTGTACTTTTATGTTTATTTAGTTTGATGCCTTTGTATTTATTATAATGTGACGACTTTAAGTTTTCAACTTAACAAGAATATTTGAAAATATTAAGCACTCAAGGGGCCTCCCAAAACAGATATCCGGGTATTGAAGGCGGGATATTACAAAACGGGGAAATAAAAGTATTAATACTGATACATCATGAGGTCTCAAGTTTATGATTATTATTTATAGTGGGATAAATTTCATTCCATGGTGATGAACTTTTTGTGATATGAGCTTGTTGGAAAATGGTTCGAGCCATAATATAATAATAATATAATGTAATCAGTCTCGGTGGCGCAGTGGTCGAGCACACGGCTTCTGATCCAGAGGTCCGGGTTCGATTCCAACAACTGGCTCACACCAATAACTTTTCGAAATTGTTTTCGGAAGTTATGTGTGATAAATATCGATGACTGATAAAAACTTTGTGCCCGGTATGGCAATAGGTTCGCCATCTATTTCATTTGGGACGTAAACATAACGGCGAGACGAGGCTTAACAGCCGCTGCCTACACCTTCGGGTAATAAAAGGCGTGAAGTTATGTTATAATATAATGTATGTACCATATAATGTCTGTATGGTTAGGCAAAACCAGCTTTGTTGACTTTTGAGCTGATTTTCATATAAATGCTGAAACAATTAAGTTACTATTTTACTGACTTCAATAAAAATGTTTTTTTTATGGAATAAGAGGGCAAACGAGCAAGCGTGTCACCTGATGATAAGCAACCAACGTCGCCCATGGACACCAGAAACACATTTAGAGTTACTGTTGCGTTGCCGACCTTTAAGGGATAGGAGATAAGGAAGGATGGGGAAGGGGGTGGGCCTCCGGGTACCTTTTTCACCGAACGAAACGCGACATGAGCCACTTTACGTCGATCTTCTGAGAGGTCGTGGTATTTCACCGGTCGAGCCGGCCTATTCATGCAGCGAACTGCTTGGCTCTACCACTGAAAAGACATCTTTTTTGGCGAATTTTTAACTTTTTTATAAAATATAACGAGACGATTATGCGAATATCCTTTATGTTCGAAAATGAATCAAAATGGTGATGGAATCTCGTAAAAATTTAAGGTCAGCTTTTTCTCTCTTTTCTCTTCTCTAGTCTCGTTCCAGTTGTTCAAGATAAATATCAGGTAATCCCCCAAAAAACAAAGCCTCTTTCTCTTTAAATTCCTTTGTTCATAGTTATTAAATTATTTCTAGGCTTTAGAATTCCCTAGAATCGTAACATATAACACTAAGATTGGGTTTTAAATAAATAAAAAATACTGTTTACTTTGATATTGTTCTTATCCATATTTTTTAACGTTGCCATAAAAACATTTACTAAACAAACAAATCAGTGAGCCATTTTCAAAATGGCTGAGCCTATGTAAGTAAAATTAAAAGCGGTCCGATCGTACAATCTTCAATTTCTTTTCAGTATTCATCCGCAGACATTATCCGATAAGTTCTATTATGTGCTGAAGAGCACGTACCGGCGTTCTCGACTTTACAGGCGAATGAAATAAATATTTCTCGTGGCAAAGTAGGTACTGATGCGATGTGCAGATTTAGGATTCGAAATTCATTCGAGGATAAAACATTTTTTATAGAACAACAAATGTTGCAATGGGACGACAACCCAATTTAGACTTGGAAGTTAGATTTCTTGATCTAGAAGCGAGTAGCTTTCAAGCCACCGAGACAAAAAAACTAACACAAGAGATAACTTAACTTTCCATCTCTATTGTTAGCTTTTTTTGCTGTTGCCTTTAAAAAATGTAGCCGGTAGTATTATTAATCTCCTGTAAAGCTTAAATACGAGTAGAACCCCATTTCAATAAGGTCTTCCAGTGGTAGAGCCAAGCAGTTCGCTGCATGAATGGGCCGGCTCGTGCGGTGAAATACCACTACCTCTTAGAAGATCGACGTAAAGTGGCTCATGCCGCGTTTCGTTTGGTGAGAGAGTTACCTGGAGGCCCACTATTCTTTTCCCATCCTTCCCTATCCTACTCCCATAAAGGTCGGCAATGCAACAGTAACACTATATGTGTTGCTGAAGTCCATGGGTGGCGCAGGTTGCTTACTATCAGGTGACACGCTTGCTCGTTTGCCCTCCTATACCATAAAAAGATCTTCAAGGTGGCTATTGAAACATGTAAGAACACGTTTTAATGGGCTGAGTACTTATTTGATTGCCAGTGTCGTACTAAAAAAGGACTACACGAAATATTTATTCAGACAAATTCTATAATACGCCGACTGTACCTTTAAAAATCGTCGAGTAAAAAAACAAAATTTATTTTTCTATAAATATATAGATATATTTTAATACGAAGCGTGTAAAATTAACATATTCAGAGGGTTCTAAAATAAGATATACAAGTAACTAAATGCCTTGTACCCGTCCTGATGTCTACGTTGAAAATATCAAAGGTCAAATGTTAAATATATTTCGCGAAACCTCATTAGGGAAGTAAATATCCGTTCTCATTGAAGCGGAATAAGATGATGTGATACATATTTTTTTATTTCTATTGGAGCGGAGACGAAATGAGTTATATGGAATGGCTTAGTTGGAAAGACACCGATAATAGAAAACACACTAAATATATAATAATAGTGCCGATAACAGGTTGCTAGCTAAGTCAACCTCTCCAAAAATCGACGTAAAGTGCCTCATACCAAGTTTCGTTCCTATCACCCCTTCCCTATCTTTCTCTATAGCAGATGGTGATGATGACATCACAGCTAAGACCCTCCCGGAATTGCAGTTATTCAAGGGCGGCGCTAGTTGTATACCATCAGGTGATACGCTTCCTTTTTATCCCCTTTTCCTTTAATAAATATGCTTGTAAACTTGTAAGGTTACACAGGCTTCTCTTTATTAAATCCAGCTACTTTCCGCTAAATCATCTCCACTGCAGATTATCACGTTCTATACAAATTAAACGTATATTTCTCGTCAATTTCGAGATTTTTTATTCAAGTGCAGCAGTCTATACTCTAATCATGAGGTGAATGAATTGGTGGAAGCCTCCACACCGCTCTAATTATTTCCGTATCAATGTAAAACGCAACTTAAATCTGTGAGATACAAGGTAGGATTAGATGTTGAAAAATATTTGAAAATGATTTCATATTGTATTTTTACACATTTTATTTAGTTTGTAATTTTCAAACAGTGGTAGAGCCAAGCAGTTCACTGCATGAATGGGCCGACTCGACCGGTAAAATACCACGACCTCTCAGAAGATCGACGTAAAGTGGCTCATACCGCGTTTCGTTCGGTGAAAGAGGTACCCGGAGGCCCACCCCCCTTCGCCATCCTTTCCTATTCTACTCTCTTAAAGGTCGGCAATGCAACGGTAACACTATATGTGTTGCTGGTGTCCTGGTTGCTTACTCTCAGGTGACTCGCTTGCCCTTTTGCCCTCCTATCCCATAAATAAAAATAACTTTGCGACTTTTGCTACCTGAAGATGTAAGCAGTTTTTGCCTTGCAGATTTTAACAACCGACATTGCCACACATCTGGCACTAATAGCTACATAATTATGTACACAATAGGGTATTTTACTGTAGTAGAGAAAAAATACAAGATCTATATATTATGATAGTTTAAGCAAAGGGCTACCAGAAAATGTTCGTTTTATGCCCTCTAATATCAAGCTAAATTTTTAATTTCAATACAAAAATTTTGGGGTTTTTAATCTGTGTCAAAACGGAAAGCCACCATGTTATTACGTCATAGGGTCATATCGAATGAAGTATGAAACAAATCAAATGTCAATACCTCAGTGACAAGTGTCAGTGTCAATCTAAGTACCAAAGAGGATATAAATAAGAACTGCTAAGTACCTGAGAATAAGTTAGAAGTTTCCTCCCCCAAATTTATTGGTAAAAGAAATTGAGATGGGTTTTTTGGGGTTTTTATGACTTCAATGTTTATTTATATTTTAGCATATTTAACTCAAGAAAACGATTTGTTACTTAAATTGTTCCATTCTTTATTATAAAGGGTCCATAAATTACGTGAGATGATTTAGGGGGCGAGGGGGCCGAGTCAAATCTCATATAATCTCACGTTAGGGAGAGGGAGGGTCTCGACAGATAACACGCAATTTTTGTTCTGATTGAAACAAAAAAAAACTATTTTGGCTCAAGATTTAACCACTTTAAGAGCAGATGAGTTTACTCAAAATCATATGTAAATGTTGGTTCCTGTAGTCTCTCTTGAGACCGCGCATAATTCTCCATGGACTGAATTAGAGTAGATATTATTTTCTTTTTATCACAGTAGTCACAGTAGTATCAAAGTATTCTATTGCATTTTTTTTATTAAATTTATAACGCGCAGCAATATTGATTACTAGTCTTAACTAGTCGTAAATAAAAGCGCGAAACAAATTAGATACAAGCAAATAGTAAAGAAACCCACAATCTGCAAAATCTCACGTGAGATTGGGGGATGGGGGAGGGGGTTGAACAAAATCTCACGACATCTCACCAACAGGGGGAGAGGGGCAGAAAATGTAAAAAAAACACCTCACGTAATTTATGGACGGCCCCAAAGTGATATTATTTGATTGACGTTTATTATTAAAGTTAAACTTTAAATATTGTCTTAATTTTTGTCTCGGTGGTCAAGCGGTCGAGCACTCCGCTTCTGAATCCAGAGGTCACGGGTTCACATCCTGGCTCACACCAATGACTTTTCGAAATTATTTTCGGAAATTATGTGTGACATATCGATGACTGACAATTTTGTGTCCGGTATAGCAATAGGTTCGCCACCTATTCCATTTGGCTCGTAAACATAACGGCGAGCCGAGGCAACTACTTTCGGGTCGAAAAAGGCGTGAAGTTACGTTATGCCTCTTTTATTACGTACATCGATAGGCTAGCGTATGTGTTGTACAAAAACAGTACTTGTAACAGTTAATCCAGGTTTTCATGCCACGTGAAATATATATTCATTTATTTATTTATTTTTGGAGACATTAATGAGTTAGTATCTATGTACTTATAACTTAATGTCTTATGATCATGAACTACAAGTATGCCAATTCCAAAACCACAATGATATTCTTGTTTTAATTCGAGGTTACATTGTTTGGTAAAGTTTTCAGTAGGTATAATAAAATTGCTCTCAATGAATAGTCCATATATTAAATAGTTTAGTGCTAAAGTAACCTTGAGGGTGTGGAAGGTATAGTAAGTATACTTTAAATCACTAGTCAAATGACATCACAAAGACTAGCTAGTATCAATATAGGTACCTAACAAATTAATAAAACAAAATTAAATTAATAGTGATAATAATTCATTTAATCAAATAATCTTGTAAATTTATTAATGCACATGCTGTTCTTACGCATAAATCTAACATTCCAATAAGATTTATATTACAGCTGAATGCATTTTTAACATTTTAAATTCTCGTAATCTTCTAATCACCCACCCTACGCGTATTCTCAGACTGGCTATTTGCTTTGTCTGTTTCACCTCCGTTTTAGATAGTTTCATTCCAGCAGCAGTACATTAAAACTTAAATGGTTTAGTGTCTCTTTATCTACAAATTTTAAAATAAGATGTAGCACTAAACACTATAAATTTTATCAGTAAAGTGATTTTATCTTTATATTTTATACTAGTTGGAACCTATTTACTTCTGTGTTGTGCTTTTCAATGAGCCTGAGTACTTAAATCTTTCTGGGTTATAAATATTTGTGTTTCATAAGGTTCCTGTGCTTGGATAGTTTTCACAGCTTTTTCACATTTATTTTCCATATCACATTCACATTCAATACTGTCTATGAATCTAGAAGTGTAAAATAATGAAATAGTAATATAAAGAACTACATAAGTAATAAGCATTAGAAGGTAAGCAGTGTACCAAAGCTGAAGAGTGCTGCAGATATTATATTATAGTGGAAATTCTATTTTTGTAAGCTTAAGTCTGAGCGGGATAAAGAGGAATGAGAGTTGTAGGTCTTTGCCCTGTAGCGGGAAACCATCGGTTAATAATATGAATGAATTTATTTATGATATTCACACAAATTACCTTCAATACATGATGATGAAACTTGGACAATGTCTTCTATATGATCTATAGATGTAGATAATTTTGGCTTTTTAGATCCAGTAAGATGAGATTCATTTAGAGAGGACGCATGTTTCTTTTTCTATTCGAATCTAGAGGGCACGCAATGTAATTTCACTTGAATCTTCTTAACTGAATCCATTATTTTCTAACTTGTATAGTTTTCTATGTCGTGTTCAATCTGAAACATAAAATGTAAATTCGCAAGTGAACGGAACTGTACACATGTGAAAGATATTAATTTAGATAAATAATGTGGTAAGATACTTACCACAAAATGATCTTCACAAAAATACAAACGTGATTTGCTACGTAAAAGTTTGAGATCTCATAACGCAACTTCGAACCAAGTTTTTCTCATATTGATATAAGTCGGCACCTGAATCCATAATTTTCCAAATGTTTTTACGTTTATTCTTGCATTCAGGAACAACTCATCAAGGATATGTAGATTAATAACATAATTTACAATATAACCTAACTTTTACGGCGATTTGTTTACAATAGTGAATAGGTACTACTTGAACTTCGTCAACTTCGTGTAATTATATAGCTAGTGATTGTCACCTTGAGTTACGAACTCGAGTTGGGCTTGACTCTAGTCGGAAATAACCAACTCGAGTTGAAAAAAAAATTTACACTGCTGGTTTTTTGTTTTAGATAAGAGGTTGATTCATCTTTAAAAAAGTAATTCGAGTCACAAGTCTAGTTACGTGAAGCAGATCAGTGTAGCTTCTCTTACGTCCTTTTAAGGGTTCTGTACCCAAAACCTTTTACTGAGTCTTTGCTGCCTGTCTGTTACCTGCTTCAATATGTATCTTAAGAACAGTGATAACTAGATAATTTAAATTGTCACCGTTGATGTATTATATTGTTGCTTTAACAATTAGTACTAAATTAAAATAAAATAAATATTTAACCGGAGTTTCCATACAGTAAATTTGATTATTTTACTGTTTCTTGCTCGATATTAATAACGGTGACAGGAAGATAAATTTATCAGGAATATTACATTCATCAGAGATTACATTCATCAGAGAAAAAACCTGATCCATGCACTCTCGTCCGCTTCTAAAACCACCATGAACCTCCCTCAATAATCCATCAGATATCACCCTCATTCTCCTTCCAATAATTTTCCCATACACTTTTGCTGCTAAACTGATCAAACTTATGGCCCTGTAACTGGAACACTGCATACGTGATCCCTTACATTTATACAATGGAACAATGTCAGCGCGCCTCCAGTCCATGGGAACCTTACCCGACCTCCAGCAGAGATTGCTCAAGGTCAGGAAAGCGTCCCGGACACAGGTTCCACCGTGTTTGATCATTTCAGCAGACAGCATATCAATTCAGCTGCCTTACCATTTTTCATACTTCGTATCGACCATTCAATCTCTTCCATAGTAATGTCCTCGTAAGATGTTGCCGCAACGGTTCCGTTCCAGGCATAAGTCCAATATCAGCTTACCAGGATCATTCACTCTCTTGTCTCCATTCGGACCAAGAACAGCCCCAGGTCATCTCTCTTAGTTCCGACCCATCCATTAAGATCACCACACAGAATTATCCTTTCATTTCCCTCAACCAGATCCAGAATATCCCTAACAGTTTCCCAAAACTCCTCGAGTTCGCGGGGATCCGCGGATCTGACGGGAGCATAACAGTAACAGTAAGTAATTAACGATCCTCCGATGCTATAAAAGAATAAAATAGAATAATAATGTAAACATATAGAAACTGTAAATATTCACCGAATATCAAGTTGTATAGTGTATTTTTTTTTCGTTAACAAGTGGATAATTTTCACATACCTGTAATTTAAATCGAGTCAACTCGAGTTGCGATTTTTCCGAGTTGCTAAATATGACCCTTTGACGTCATCACCTCGTTTCGTCTGTTTTCGTAAAATTACGCGCGAATTTTAAAAAACGTAATATTTAAATGCATTTTTAAGGTACTTATTGATTGAAAAAAAAATCCAGATTTTTTTTAGTGGTTTAGTAGCACTATAGGAACTTATTGCAACACTTTTCAAAAATTCGTAAAATTCCCTATTTTAGGGTATTTTACTGTAGTAGAGAAAAAATACAAGATCTATATATTATGATAGTTTAAGCAAAGGGCTACCAGAAAATGTTCGTTTTATGCCCTCTAATATCAAGCTAAATTTTTAATTTCAATACAAAAATTTTGGGGTTTTTAATCTGTGTCAAAACGGAAAGCCACCATGTTATTACGTCATAGGGTCATATCGAATGAAGTATGAAACAAATCAAATGTCAATACCTCAGTGACAAGTGTCAGTGTCAATCTAAGTACCAAAGAGGATATAAATAAGAACTGCTAAGTACCTGAGAATAAGTTAGAAGTTTCCTCCCCCAAATTTATTGGTAAAAGAAATTGAGATGGGTTTTTTGGGGTTTTTATGACTTCAATGTTTATTTATATTTTAGCATATTTAACTCAAGAAAACGATTTGTTACTTAAATTGTTCCATTCTTTATTATAAAGGGTCCATAAATTACGTGAGATGATTTAGGGGGCGAGGGGGCCGAGTCAAATCTCATATAATCTCACGTTAGGGAGAGGGAGGGTCTCGACAGATAACACGCAATTTTTGTTCTGATTGAAACAAAAAAAAACTATTTTGGCTCAAGATTTAACCACTTTAAGAGCAGATGAGTTTACTCAAAATCATATGTAAATGTTGGTTCCTGTAGTCTCTCTTGAGACCGCGCATAATTCTCCATGGACTGAATTAGAGTAGATATTATTTTCTTTTTATCACAGTAGTCACAGTAGTATCAAAGTATTCTATTGCATTTTTTTTATTAAATTTATAACGCGCAGCAATATTGATTACTAGTCTTAACTAGTCGTAAATAAAAGCGCGAAACAAATTAGATACAAGCAAATAGTAAAGAAACCCACAATCTGCAAAATCTCACGTGAGATTGGGGGATGGGGGAGGGGGTTGAACAAAATCTCACGACATCTCACCAACAGGGGGAGAGGGGCAGAAAATGTAAAAAAAACACCTCACGTAATTTATGGACGGCCCCAAAGTGATATTATTTGATTGACGTTTATTATTAAAGTTAAACTTTAAATATTGTCTTAATTTTTGTCTCGGTGGTCAAGCGGTCGAGCACTCCGCTTCTGAATCCAGAGGTCACGGGTTCACATCCTGGCTCACACCAATGACTTTTCGAAATTATTTTCGGAAATTATGTGTGACATATCGATGACTGACAATTTTGTGTCCGGTATAGCAATAGGTTCGCCACCTATTCCATTTGGCTCGTAAACATAACGGCGAGCCGAGGCAACTACTTTCGGGTCGAAAAAGGCGTGAAGTTACGTTATGCCTCTTTTATTACGTACATCGATAGGCTAGCGTATGTGTTGTACAAAAACAGTACTTGTAACAGTTAATCCAGGTTTTCATGCCACGTGAAATATATATTCATTTATTTATTTATTTTTGGAGACATTAATGAGTTAGTATCTATGTACTTATAACTTAATGTCTTATGATCATGAACTACAAGTATGCCAATTCCAAAACCACAATGATATTCTTGTTTTAATTCGAGGTTACATTGTTTGGTAAAGTTTTCAGTAGGTATAATAAAATTGCTCTCAATGAATAGTCCATATATTAAATAGTTTAGTGCTAAAGTAACCTTGAGGGTGTGGAAGGTATAGTAAGTATACTTTAAATCACTAGTCAAATGACATCACAAAGACTAGCTAGTATCAATATAGGTACCTAACAAATTAATAAAACAAAATTAAATTAATAGTGATAATAATTCATTTAATCAAATAATCTTGTAAATTTATTAATGCACATGCTGTTCTTACGCATAAATCTAACATTCCAATAAGATTTATATTACAGCTGAATGCATTTTTAACATTTTAAATTCTCGTAATCTTCTAATCACCCACCCTACGCGTATTCTCAGACTGGCTATTTGCTTTGTCTGTTTCACCTCCGTTTTAGATAGTTTCATTCCAGCAGCAGTACATTAAAACTTAAATGGTTTAGTGTCTCTTTATCTACAAATTTTAAAATAAGATGTAGCACTAAACACTATAAATTTTATCAGTAAAGTGATTTTATCTTTATATTTTATACTAGTTGGAACCTATTTACTTCTGTGTTGTGCTTTTCAATGAGCCTGAGTACTTAAATCTTTCTGGGTTATAAATATTTGTGTTTCATAAGGTTCCTGTGCTTGGATAGTTTTCACAGCTTTTTCACATTTATTTTCCATATCACATTCACATTCAATACTGTCTATGAATCTAGAAGTGTAAAATAATGAAATAGTAATATAAAGAACTACATAAGTAATAAGCATTAGAAGGTAAGCAGTGTACCAAAGCTGAAGAGTGCTGCAGATATTATATTATAGTGGAAATTCTATTTTTGTAAGCTTAAGTCTGAGCGGGATAAAGAGGAATGAGAGTTGTAGGTCTTTGCCCTGTAGCGGGAAACCATCGGTTAATAATATGAATGAATTTATTTATGATATTCACACAAATTACCTTCAATACATGATGATGAAACTTGGACAATGTCTTCTATATGATCTATAGATGTAGATAATTTTGGCTTTTTAGATCCAGTAAGATGAGATTCATTTAGAGAGGACGCATGTTTCTTTTTCTATTCGAATCTAGAGGGCACGCAATGTAATTTCACTTGAATCTTCTTAACTGAATCCATTATTTTCTAACTTGTATAGTTTTCTATGTCGTGTTCAATCTGAAACATAAAATGTAAATTCGCAAGTGAACGGAACTGTACACATGTGAAAGATATTAATTTAGATAAATAATGTGGTAAGATACTTACCACAAAATGATCTTCACAAAAATACAAACGTGATTTGCTACGTAAAAGTTTGAGATCTCATAACGCAACTTCGAACCAAGTTTTTCTCATATTGATATAAGTCGGCACCTGAATCCATAATTTTCCAAATGTTTTTACGTTTATTCTTGCATTCAGGAACAACTCATCAAGGATATGTAGATTAATAACATAATTTACAATATAACCTAACTTTTACGGCGATTTGTTTACAATAGTGAATAGGTACTACTTGAACTTCGTCAACTTCGTGTAATTATATAGCTAGTGATTGTCACCTTGAGTTACGAACTCGAGTTGGGCTTGACTCTAGTCGGAAATAACCAACTCGAGTTGAAAAAAAAATTTACACTGCTGGTTTTTTGTTTTAGATAAGAGGTTGATTCATCTTTAAAAAAGTAATTCGAGTCACAAGTCTAGTTACGTGAAGCAGATCAGTGTAGCTTCTCTTACGTCCTTTTAAGGGTTCTGTACCCAAAACCTTTTACTGAGTCTTTGCTGCCTGTCTGTTACCTGCTTCAATATGTATCTTAAGAACAGTGATAACTAGATAATTTAAATTGTCACCGTTGATGTATTATATTGTTGCTTTAACAATTAGTACTAAATTAAAATAAAATAAATATTTAACCGGAGTTTCCATACAGTAAATTTGATTATTTTACTGTTTCTTGCTCGATATTAATAACGGTGACAGGAAGATAAATTTATCAGGAATATTACATTCATCAGAGATTACATTCATCAGAGAAAAAACCTGATCCATGCACTCTCGTCCGCTTCTAAAACCACCATGAACCTCCCTCAATAATCCATCAGATATCACCCTCATTCTCCTTCCAATAATTTTCCCATACACTTTTGCTGCTAAACTGATCAAACTTATGGCCCTGTAACTGGAACACTGCATACGTGATCCCTTACATTTATACAATGGAACAATGTCAGCGCGCCTCCAGTCCATGGGAACCTTACCCGACCTCCAGCAGAGATTGCTCAAGGTCAGGAAAGCGTCCCGGACACAGGTTCCACCGTGTTTGATCATTTCAGCAGACAGCATATCAATTCAGCTGCCTTACCATTTTTCATACTTCGTATCGACCATTCAATCTCTTCCATAGTAATGTCCTCGTAAGATGTTGCCGCAACGGTTCCGTTCCAGGCATAAGTCCAATATCAGCTTACCAGGATCATTCACTCTCTTGTCTCCATTCGGACCAAGAACAGCCCCAGGTCATCTCTCTTAGTTCCGACCCATCCATTAAGATCACCACACAGAATTATCCTTTCATTTCCCTCAACCAGATCCAGAATATCCCTAACAGTTTCCCAAAACTCCTCGAGTTCGCGGGGATCCGCGGATCTGACGGGAGCATAACAGTAACAGTAAGTAATTAACGATCCTCCGATGCTATAAAAGAATAAAATAGAATAATAATGTAAACATATAGAAACTGTAAATATTCACCGAATATCAAGTTGTATAGTGTATTTTTTTTTCGTTAACAAGTGGATAATTTTCACATACCTGTAATTTAAATCGAGTCAACTCGAGTTGCGATTTTTCCGAGTTGCTAAATATGACCCTTTGACGTCATCACCTCGTTTCGTCTGTTTTCGTAAAATTACGCGCGAATTTTAAAAAACGTAATATTTAAATGCATTTTTAAGGTACTTATTGATTGAAAAAAAAATCCAGATTTTTTTTAGTGGTTTAGTAGCACTATAGGAACTTATTGCAACACTTTTCAAAAATTCGTAAAATTCCCTATTTTAGGGTATTTTACTGTAGTAGAGAAAAAATACAAGATCTATATATTATGATAGTTTAAGCAAAGGGCTACCAGAAAATGTTCGTTTTATGCCCTCTAATATCAAGCTAAATTTTTAATTTCAATACAAAAATTTTGGGGTTTTTAATCTGTGTCAAAACGGAAAGCCACCATGTTATTACGTCATAGGGTCATATCGAATGAAGTATGAAACAAATCAAATGTCAATACCTCAGTGACAAGTGTCAGTGTCAATCTAAGTACCAAAGAGGATATAAATAAGAACTGCTAAGTACCTGAGAATAAGTTAGAAGTTTCCTCCCCCAAATTTATTGGTAAAAGAAATTGAGATGGGTTTTTTGGGGTTTTTATGACTTCAATGTTTATTTATATTTTAGCATATTTAACTCAAGAAAACGATTTGTTACTTAAATTGTTCCATTCTTTATTATAAAGGGTCCATAAATTACGTGAGATGATTTAGGGGGCGAGGGGGCCGAGTCAAATCTCATATAATCTCACGTTAGGGAGAGGGAGGGTCTCGACAGATAACACGCAATTTTTGTTCTGATTGAAACAAAAAAAAACTATTTTGGCTCAAGATTTAACCACTTTAAGAGCAGATGAGTTTACTCAAAATCATATGTAAATGTTGGTTCCTGTAGTCTCTCTTGAGACCGCGCATAATTCTCCATGGACTGAATTAGAGTAGATATTATTTTCTTTTTATCACAGTAGTCACAGTAGTATCAAAGTATTCTATTGCATTTTTTTTATTAAATTTATAACGCGCAGCAATATTGATTACTAGTCTTAACTAGTCGTAAATAAAAGCGCGAAACAAATTAGATACAAGCAAATAGTAAAGAAACCCACAATCTGCAAAATCTCACGTGAGATTGGGGGATGGGGGAGGGGGTTGAACAAAATCTCACGACATCTCACCAACAGGGGGAGAGGGGCAGAAAATGTAAAAAAAACACCTCACGTAATTTATGGACGGCCCCAAAGTGATATTATTTGATTGACGTTTATTATTAAAGTTAAACTTTAAATATTGTCTTAATTTTTGTCTCGGTGGTCAAGCGGTCGAGCACTCCGCTTCTGAATCCAGAGGTCACGGGTTCACATCCTGGCTCACACCAATGACTTTTCGAAATTATTTTCGGAAATTATGTGTGACATATCGATGACTGACAATTTTGTGTCCGGTATAGCAATAGGTTCGCCACCTATTCCATTTGGCTCGTAAACATAACGGCGAGCCGAGGCAACTACTTTCGGGTCGAAAAAGGCGTGAAGTTACGTTATGCCTCTTTTATTACGTACATCGATAGGCTAGCGTATGTGTTGTACAAAAACAGTACTTGTAACAGTTAATCCAGGTTTTCATGCCACGTGAAATATATATTCATTTATTTATTTATTTTTGGAGACATTAATGAGTTAGTATCTATGTACTTATAACTTAATGTCTTATGATCATGAACTACAAGTATGCCAATTCCAAAACCACAATGATATTCTTGTTTTAATTCGAGGTTACATTGTTTGGTAAAGTTTTCAGTAGGTATAATAAAATTGCTCTCAATGAATAGTCCATATATTAAATAGTTTAGTGCTAAAGTAACCTTGAGGGTGTGGAAGGTATAGTAAGTATACTTTAAATCACTAGTCAAATGACATCACAAAGACTAGCTAGTATCAATATAGGTACCTAACAAATTAATAAAACAAAATTAAATTAATAGTGATAATAATTCATTTAATCAAATAATCTTGTAAATTTATTAATGCACATGCTGTTCTTACGCATAAATCTAACATTCCAATAAGATTTATATTACAGCTGAATGCATTTTTAACATTTTAAATTCTCGTAATCTTCTAATCACCCACCCTACGCGTATTCTCAGACTGGCTATTTGCTTTGTCTGTTTCACCTCCGTTTTAGATAGTTTCATTCCAGCAGCAGTACATTAAAACTTAAATGGTTTAGTGTCTCTTTATCTACAAATTTTAAAATAAGATGTAGCACTAAACACTATAAATTTTATCAGTAAAGTGATTTTATCTTTATATTTTATACTAGTTGGAACCTATTTACTTCTGTGTTGTGCTTTTCAATGAGCCTGAGTACTTAAATCTTTCTGGGTTATAAATATTTGTGTTTCATAAGGTTCCTGTGCTTGGATAGTTTTCACAGCTTTTTCACATTTATTTTCCATATCACATTCACATTCAATACTGTCTATGAATCTAGAAGTGTAAAATAATGAAATAGTAATATAAAGAACTACATAAGTAATAAGCATTAGAAGGTAAGCAGTGTACCAAAGCTGAAGAGTGCTGCAGATATTATATTATAGTGGAAATTCTATTTTTGTAAGCTTAAGTCTGAGCGGGATAAAGAGGAATGAGAGTTGTAGGTCTTTGCCCTGTAGCGGGAAACCATCGGTTAATAATATGAATGAATTTATTTATGATATTCACACAAATTACCTTCAATACATGATGATGAAACTTGGACAATGTCTTCTATATGATCTATAGATGTAGATAATTTTGGCTTTTTAGATCCAGTAAGATGAGATTCATTTAGAGAGGACGCATGTTTCTTTTTCTATTCGAATCTAGAGGGCACGCAATGTAATTTCACTTGAATCTTCTTAACTGAATCCATTATTTTCTAACTTGTATAGTTTTCTATGTCGTGTTCAATCTGAAACATAAAATGTAAATTCGCAAGTGAACGGAACTGTACACATGTGAAAGATATTAATTTAGATAAATAATGTGGTAAGATACTTACCACAAAATGATCTTCACAAAAATACAAACGTGATTTGCTACGTAAAAGTTTGAGATCTCATAACGCAACTTCGAACCAAGTTTTTCTCATATTGATATAAGTCGGCACCTGAATCCATAATTTTCCAAATGTTTTTACGTTTATTCTTGCATTCAGGAACAACTCATCAAGGATATGTAGATTAATAACATAATTTACAATATAACCTAACTTTTACGGCGATTTGTTTACAATAGTGAATAGGTACTACTTGAACTTCGTCAACTTCGTGTAATTATATAGCTAGTGATTGTCACCTTGAGTTACGAACTCGAGTTGGGCTTGACTCTAGTCGGAAATAACCAACTCGAGTTGAAAAAAAAATTTACACTGCTGGTTTTTTGTTTTAGATAAGAGGTTGATTCATCTTTAAAAAAGTAATTCGAGTCACAAGTCTAGTTACGTGAAGCAGATCAGTGTAGCTTCTCTTACGTCCTTTTAAGGGTTCTGTACCCAAAACCTTTTACTGAGTCTTTGCTGCCTGTCTGTTACCTGCTTCAATATGTATCTTAAGAACAGTGATAACTAGATAATTTAAATTGTCACCGTTGATGTATTATATTGTTGCTTTAACAATTAGTACTAAATTAAAATAAAATAAATATTTAACCGGAGTTTCCATACAGTAAATTTGATTATTTTACTGTTTCTTGCTCGATATTAATAACGGTGACAGGAAGATAAATTTATCAGGAATATTACATTCATCAGAGATTACATTCATCAGAGAAAAAACCTGATCCATGCACTCTCGTCCGCTTCTAAAACCACCATGAACCTCCCTCAATAATCCATCAGATATCACCCTCATTCTCCTTCCAATAATTTTCCCATACACTTTTGCTGCTAAACTGATCAAACTTATGGCCCTGTAACTGGAACACTGCATACGTGATCCCTTACATTTATACAATGGAACAATGTCAGCGCGCCTCCAGTCCATGGGAACCTTACCCGACCTCCAGCAGAGATTGCTCAAGGTCAGGAAAGCGTCCCGGACACAGGTTCCACCGTGTTTGATCATTTCAGCAGACAGCATATCAATTCAGCTGCCTTACCATTTTTCATACTTCGTATCGACCATTCAATCTCTTCCATAGTAATGTCCTCGTAAGATGTTGCCGCAACGGTTCCGTTCCAGGCATAAGTCCAATATCAGCTTACCAGGATCATTCACTCTCTTGTCTCCATTCGGACCAAGAACAGCCCCAGGTCATCTCTCTTAGTTCCGACCCATCCATTAAGATCACCACACAGAATTATCCTTTCATTTCCCTCAACCAGATCCAGAATATCCCTAACAGTTTCCCAAAACTCCTCGAGTTCGCGGGGATCCGCGGATCTGACGGGAGCATAACAGTAACAGTAAGTAATTAACGATCCTCCGATGCTATAAAAGAATAAAATAGAATAATAATGTAAACATATAGAAACTGTAAATATTCACCGAATATCAAGTTGTATAGTGTATTTTTTTTTCGTTAACAAGTGGATAATTTTCACATACCTGTAATTTAAATCGAGTCAACTCGAGTTGCGATTTTTCCGAGTTGCTAAATATGACCCTTTGACGTCATCACCTCGTTTCGTCTGTTTTCGTAAAATTACGCGCGAATTTTAAAAAACGTAATATTTAAATGCATTTTTAAGGTACTTATTGATTGAAAAAAAAATCCAGATTTTTTTTAGTGGTTTAGTAGCACTATAGGAACTTATTGCAACACTTTTCAAAAATTCGTAAAATTCCCTATTGAGCACAAACTAATGTGAAATTTATTTGCGGCTGTGTTTATTTATTAATTGATTCTCTTCACAAATACATTTTCAATTATAAAGTATATGAAAGTGACAATTTTAATGACACAAATGCAATTCAATAATAAATTATTAATTCGTATTATTTCAGTCAGCAGTATTCACAAATTAATTTGTAATTGGACTCAAATTTTACTGTACATTATTTGTCAATAATTAAATTATTTATTTATTATTTTCTTCATATGTATTTTATGTATGTTTTTTAAAATATAAAATTATAATATGTATTAATAACCGTTATCTAGTTTCCATAACACAAGCATTTAGTTGCTTAGCTTAGAACTAGTTGCAAAAGACGACGGCAGAGCACGGACAAGCGTGCATGATATGAGTTTTGACAGTCAAAAAAGCAAGTGACTTGAGAAAGAATTGTGTCTTAATTTCTGCATACCCCGGTAAGTACATGCCGTGAAGTTAGTTAAGTAAAACGCTAAGTACAGTTTGAATTATGACACCTGTATGATGGTACGATGATAATGCCATAAATAAAGATTAGATAGATTATATAGGTACATCATCAGAGTAATAGATTGATAAAACATGGTGATATTGAGCGGATCAATAGCAAAATTTAAGTATTAACCAAATATACTTTTCATCATTACATAGTATAAAACAAAGTCGCTTTCCGCTGTCTGTTCTGAGATCTTTGAAATTACGCAACGGGTTATGATGCGGTTTTTAATAGATGGAGGGTATCAACGGGGCAATTTTTATGTTTAACTAGCTAACCCGGAGACTTTGTTGCAACTCAAAAGAATTTTTTTTTTATTTTTTTTTTATTTTTTTTTTTTATTTCTTAGATTTTCGTGAATCACATTCGTAACATTAAATAACTCTTTATGGATTATATCGCGCATACAGAGATCATTTTCACGAACGAAACGTCGGGAAATAAATAAAAATAAGTTCTAAATAAACGCGATATAATCCATAAACAGTTGTTTTATTGTTATCAAAAGAAGTATATGAGTAAATAAAAGATTTTTTTCTAAAATTAAAGTTGTCTAAGTTACTTCAGATTACATCAGCTACATACAAAAAAGTCCCGTCAAAATCGGTCCAGCCATTACAGAGATTAGCCGGAACAAATAGGCAGACAAAAAATCGACGAATTTAAATTAATTATAAATTTCAATACTTTAAACATATTACACTAACATGACACGACGAATTTTGACATTTGATTGAAAGTTTAATGATATCGTATATTGGTATCGGATGAATATTCATCCGATAGTTTTGCCTACCTGGAACCTTTCCACTAACAATGAACTTTATGATATGTGTTCAAAGGTCAAATTGTCTTGTGTGTCAAAGTGTGGTTACAAATCTTTTGTATGGTAAAATTAAATTGTCTTTTTAACCGACTTCCAAAAAAAAGGAGGTTCTCAATTCGTCTGTATGTGTTTTTTTTTATGTTTGTTACCTTATAACTTTTAACTGGACGAAGCGATTTAAAAACTTCTTTTTTTATTTGAAAGCTGGTGCTGTCCATTTGGTCCCATTTTCACCGGGTCAGGGTCTGGTGATGGAAACCAAGAGAAATCGAAGGCAACCACCGAAAATTGTATGCGAGTATAGTATTTTTGTTACGTAATAGTGATGTCTTACGGATATGCTTTAATGTCAAAATATGATGATGCTGCGCTGATGATGAAGCTCACAGAACTCCTTTGCGGTTAGGAGTTGGGAGACTGGACTGCTTTTGGTCGATAGAAACCACTTAGTATTATGTAAAGCTAACTTGTTGCTTGGGAGGTATACTTGCATCAACACTTGATGCTGAAAAATGCATCAAAACCCGTTGCGTAGTTTTAAAGATATGCGCATATAAGGGGACAAACAGCGGAAAGTGACTTTGTTTTATACTATGTAATGATAATGGTACTTTTATGTACAGTTTAACGGTTATATATGTCTTTGATTTCAAAATGTCTCGATTCTCAAATGACTAAAGATAAGTAAAGATAGCCCTAAGCTCCTGGATTCGAATTCTGTAACATATTAACGCCTCTTTAGATTAGTGCCATGGAGTAAAAGTATCACTGAAATCTATAAAACTCTTTCAAAATTTTACGGCTAAATTCAAACACACAGATCAGATAAATGTACCAAGTATTCATCGAAATTTGTTTATTAAAAAAACTTATTTTAATATAACAAACAGACACTTTAATGTTTTTTTTTTAATTAGATATTTATACATAAGGAAAGCTATCTATATCCCTTGCTATTGAACACAGTAGTAGACAATGGTAGCGTCATGCAGTTCGCTGCTTGAATGGGCTGACTCACCCGACGAAATACCTCGACTTATCAGATGATCGACGCAAACTGGCTCACACCGGGTTACGGTCGGGGAGAAAGGTATCCGGGTTGCCAAACCATTCCCCTTGCATATCCAAGTCCTCTTTCCCCTTCCTATTCCATCTCCAAGGCCGGCAACACAGCTGTGAACGAACGTCACCGTATTGCAGATTTCCTTGGGCGGCCATAGTCGCTTACCACCGAGTGATCAGCTAGCTCGGTCACCCCGTCTTCATAAAGAAATGAAAACATATCATGCAATTGTATTTAAATTACTAGCTGACCCAGCGAACTTTGTTCCGCAACAAAAATTTTTTTACAGCGTTTACAATGAGCCAAATCTCGAAATTTATCATCTTTATCTTTATTATTCTTTTCTCTTTATCTTTTTCTTAGCCACATTATACATGAATCTAGTTAAATAAAATCAAGTTGTGTTAGTTACACCACTTATAACTCAAGATAGTAAAAATTACTTTAAAAAAAAAAGTTAAACCGACTTCAAGAAGATATTAGCGACAAAAGGTACCTACTTACGTAACTAAAAAGCGATAAAGCCACTCGGCAAAATACAATACGGTGTAACTATTTGCCGGGACCGACTTCAATAATAACGAACAATAGTAAATATTTTTATAATTAAAGATGCCCTTGTTAAGGTATTATGTTTTGTATATTGTACTAAGTAGATAAATTAGTTGGGTTATTTATCGCTTTTTAGTTACGTGAGTAGGTACCTTTTGTCTTTTATCTTCTTGAAGTTAAGTTAGAGGGTGTCAACGGGGTGGTTTTGATCTATAATTCATGTATAGTGTAGTAAAAAAGTGATAATTTTCAAGATTTAGAACTTTAATCGCAAACGCTGCCTGAACCCTAAGTGATAAATTAAAACAACGTACTACATCATTATACACCTTTAAAAGGTCTACAAAAAAGTCCGCGAGGGCATATGTCTATCTCTTAGGGATAACCCACAATGACCATTTTTATTTTTTTACTTTTTACGAGAAATAATGGCCTCTTTACGAAGCGATTTTAAACATTACAGTATTAATTTTCATCCAATTAAGTGTCTTAAATAGATTGTGCATGTAATATAGATGATCCTGGCCCTTACAGCATGCAATTTAAACAAATATTTTTGAAGATATTGCAGTATTAACATAGCGGGACAGCAGTTATTACTTTTGATGCGAAACAAAGTTCGCCGGGTCAGCTAGTTCAATATAAATATTCGCCTATTTATTTCGCCTATAATTTTATTTGTAAAATTTCTTGATTCAAACAATCAACGTAGGTATAAATTTTACAAAAAAAGAAAAAACTTTATTTCGGGTCGATCCTTTTCTAATTGAAAAGTTCAATAGCTGAAGAACAACTTCTAAAAGTTGTTCAATTTAAATAAACTTTCGTTGACTGAGGGTTGAGGCGAAATTCTCGATACACCTAATAAACTTCTCAATAAATTTGCTAGTCAAATATGTACTGTATTGAACTTTTCGTCGTTAAATAATAATATGTATACGTCGTAATAAATACCTACTATATATGATCACTAAATTATTATTATCACTATTATTTATTTTTATTGATTGGTATTAATGATTACATATATGCAGATTATTTTGTCTTTACTATGCTTTTAATTGGGTTTATTTTAATTGATTGATTTTTATTTTTTTTATGAGTTTTATTGATTATTTGAAATTATTGGAATTTGATTTATTATATACATTTATTTTACAGGTTATGTTTATTATTGATTTAATTTTATAGGTTATGCTTTTGTTGATCAGTTTTATTGACTATTTTAATTTTCTGGAATTTAGTGATTTCTTTATTGATTATGCTTTCTGATTGGTTTTTTTTAATTTTTATTTTGTTGGTTGTGTTTCTTTTGGTTGTTTTATTAATTGATAAAGATTATCAGAATTGTTCACTTATTTAATTTCATTTTATTGGTTAAATTCTAGATCTGATTTTTAATTATTTAAATTATTTACGTAAAATGTTAATTATATTAAATTATTTGTGAAAAATTTCAATTGTTAATTTGGATACTATGACAAAATTATTGATTTATTTTGTAAAGGTTAGGAAATCGGTAATGTTAAGACTAATTCAGATAATGTAATTACTCAATCACTCATATTATGGAGAGATAGATCTTATGTTGAAATTTCATTTGTACATATCTTTTATATTAATTTGTATGGAATATTTAAATAAAGCTTTATTATTATTATTATTATTATTATTATTATATATGATCACGCCTTTTTTCCATGGGGCGATAGAAACTACTTCTTTCTATTTGCTACGATTCTGACGCACATTTATTGCTTCCTCCTCTCAGACTTGGCATTTCTCCAATACATCTTTTCTACAACTCTTGATTGATATCCATATGATATAGTATATCTGGATATCCAACAAAAAATGTTTATATGCGACAGAAAGACAGGCAACAGCAACAAACAAAGAAAAGCACAAAACAAACAAAGCAACAAACAAACTAAAAGACAGCAACAAACGTCGCCTGTGGGCGCGTGAACACAGATCGTTTAATAGTTGCGTTACCGGCTCTTACAACTGGATAAGAAGTGGGATGAGTCAGGGAAGGGGGAAGAGAGAATGGGTCTGGACCTCCGGATACCCACACTCATCGAGCGAAACGCGACAGGAGACACTTTTTGTCGATAATCTGAAAGTTCGTGCTATTTCACCATTCGAGCCGGCCGATTCATGCAGCAAACTGCATGGCTCTACCACTGTCAAACTTAACTTCTATTCATAGACCTAATTTCAAAACTCATATCAAGTTGATAACAGTATTTTTAAAAATATTTCGGAATTATTTAATAAACTACTGTAATAATTATCGGTTGATACTGGTTTCTAATATTAATTGCACTTCAAATATTATATGACGACATCTGGATATTTATTGTTCTATTTAGATGAATTACTCAGAGTCAGAAGAATTCAGTATATCTCTTCTGACCCGTGCTTCTTTATCATTCTTTTTTTAACTATTCACTTTAAAAAAAAAACTATCAATACCACAAAAGCATCTTACACTCCGTATCTGCTATTCTTCAAGTAAAGTTTGTCTTCTCCCCCTTCCCCTACCTTGGCTGTGGGCCAGAATATATTACAGGGTGTTCGCGAATTTCATAACGAGTCCCTGTCTACGTGTTGGTTTCACGGTATGATTAATGACTCTTGCGTTATTTGCAAGATAATGATGTATTAATCATTCCTCAACTTGTTGCTACAATCTTGTTCTGTTAACTATTATTATATAGATGTTATATTATTTTTTTGTTATTCATAATTATTTTTATTTATACTTTATTAGTCTTAATATCCGAGGGTGAAGACAGTGCTATCTCATTTAATTAGGAACAAGTTACAGTATTAATTCAATGTTACATAACTTCCCAGAAATAATTGGCTCACCCGAGTTCGAACCCGGATCTTTCAGAGAGAAGACCGCGTGCTAGCTAACCGTAGTCAAATATTATGCAGCTATAGAATTTCTCTATTTGTTATATTCTTTCTTTATTATTATTTAATTGTATTAATACATTCTCATAATAAAGTTCAATACTAACTGTTTAAACGTAATATAACATAACTTCACGCCTTTTTCTACCCGAGGGGCAGTGGCTGTTAAGCCTCAACTCATCGTTATCTTTGCGTCCCAAATGGAACAGGTGGGAACCTATTGCCATACCAGGCACATAGTTCTTAGTCATCGATATTTATCACACATAACTGTCGAAATGAATTCCGAAAAGTCATTGGTGTGAGATAGGTTCGAGCCGCGACCTTTCGATTCAGAAGCGGGATGCTCGACGAGACTGTCTATTTAAAAATATCAAAAATTGAATTAATAGAACAACCAAACAAAACAGAACAACATAAGACACGGGCGGACCTGCTGGCAATAAGTAGTAAACAATAATAGCAATATTTTATCAATGTCATGAAAATTTGCCAAAAATTTGGAAAATAACGTTGTTCACTTATCTTAATTGAACAGACGGTCTTCCTGGCAGCAACAGAAAAGGGGAAGATGTTTGAGAGAGAGTTTAACCTGTTTACCAACTGTGGGGATATAGTTTGATTAACTAACTTCATTATATTACACACTTTTAATTACAAACTTCAGTTTAATATATAAGTTCGGATTACCGTATTACCGAGAGTTGTGATGCTTTGGTAAAACAACTGGCCGCGGATTCGATCGCCATTCGAGTACAAATCATTTCAAATCATTCAGTGGACCGGATAAATATCAACTGGGGAGATACCACGGCTTCAGCATGCCATGCCTTCACCCATCCTACTGCATCCTGTTGCAGTTTTGCCTACATATTTCCTAAAAAAGTAAATATGAAGAGCGTGGTTATTACATGTTACAAACAAATAAAATAAATATATATTTTCAACCACTACTACTCATACATACATACATACATAAATTCACGCCAAATCCCTTACCGGGTAGGCAGAGAGAACAGTACTAGTCCATTATCAAGCAAATTAAAGGATTGGTAAATTAAAGTTTAAAAAAATATTTGTATTTGTAGCTCAGCACAAAATTATTATTCTCCAAAGTCTTGTTTCTTAATCCCAATAATAATTATGAGCTCAATAACAACTCTAGCAACTTCTTCGAGAGTATGTTTGACCCCCTGTATGTTTGAACCCAATGACAATCAGAATATAGGATTTTCAAATACCACAATTCCACACATTTTTTTTTCACATACACTCGCTGTATTGTGTTTTATTTCATCAACAAAGCGCGCAGCACTTTTGGAGTATAGAATATATAGTTAGTTGAAGTGTTGCCTTTAACGAGTTTTGTTTTTCTTAGTATCTGATTGGGTGAAACTTTATCAATTTAAACTACGTGAACCGGATTTTCCGTTGGTCCCCGCCGCCGCCGTAGAGTTAATCCAAAAGTTAGTTTTGTCCTCTTTTAGAAGGTTACTGAGCAAATCATTAGTACACAATTGATTACCGTCGCGTATTATTAAGGTCACGTAATGTATATTACAATACCTACACACCTGACTCAATGTGCATTGGTTCAATTACAGACAACTAACCGGAAGTCAGTGTGTTCAGTCATGATCAGAGTACAAATATTTATAACACAAGCGTTAGTTGTTTAGTTTAAAAGCTTTGATACTAGATGGCAGTGTGTGTAATGCATCCAAATTTTTTGCTACCGTATACTAGCTCAAAACTGAATAGAATGATAGTATACAGAAATTCAAAGGCTAAATATATTTTCTATTACGGACTGTTACAAAAGCCGTGGTGTGTCGTTCCTGATACCACAGTACGACTGCCTACATCATCGAATCTCGAAGACATAAAGTATATTTTTACAGGTAATACACTAAGGATATTTTCAAAGTTTTCACTTCCGGCGTGGTTCCAATCAAACAGAGGATATTCGTCTTTAGTTTTGATGAAAGGAGATTGATTTACCGAGAAGGGTAACGCGGTTGATTTATCGGTTTCGTTTAGAATGCTATCTGGATATAAACAGGTCAGTTTTGGCCGTTTGGTCGAGAGACCTCGCGAGGCCTTCCCGCTCCAGGGCTCTGCTGAGCAGCCTGGAGCAGATCATGGCCTTCCGGATCGTACGGGGCTATCGTACCATCTCATACGAGGCGGCGACGGTCCTCGCGCGTTCTCCCCCCATCATCACCCTGGCCGAGATGTACGCAGCCGCGTAAGATCTCGGCCGGGGTGGGGGGGACCCGGACGCGAGCTGGCCTAATTGGCATCGGCTGTTGAGTGTCGGTATTGTGGACAAACAAATGTAAAACACGCGATCAGCTGTTGTGAACCACAGTCGCCGCCGTATTGGCCTTGCCTGGTATGTCATGGAGCGACACATACCATGCAATATGCGACAGATGAACGAATGTGTGAATGTTACCTGTTGTGACAATCCCAAAATGATATGAAGAGGGCAGGAAGATGATTTTTTTATGGGATAGGAGCGCAAACGAGCAAGCGTTTCACCTGATGGTAAGCAACCTGCGCCGCTCATGGGAACCAGCAACACATATAGTGTTGCCGTTGCGTTACCAACCTTTAAGGGAGTAGGATAGGAAAGGATGGGGAAGGGGGGTGGGCCTCCGGCTACCTCTCTCACCGAACGAAACGCGGCATGAGCCACTTTACGTCGATCTTCTGAGAGGAGGTGGTATTTCGAACTGCGAACTGCTTGGATCTACCACTGTGTGATAAGTTTAAACTAAATAACAGCACGATGTAACGCCATCTATAGGCATAGATAGAGACATAATCATAGACATTATGTATTAACTAAATTAACAACGGTATACGGATATACGGAGATGATTCGAAGCGCATCTGAAACACTATCTACACTTTAGCCTTCTCAAGCAATTTACAAATCATTTCAATATTTTTACACTTCCTTGTGACAAAGGCCTGTATAGAAGAAATATTTATTTTATTTATTTATTTAAAACTTAATGCACAATAATTTGGTACATAGGCGGACTTAATGCCTTGAGGCATTCTCTCACAGTCAACCACGGGAAGTGCAGACAAATGTGTTGAGTAGGTGCATTAGTTAATTAATTTATATATATATATATATATATATATCTCCAAATACAAACATACTTAAATATGCATATTTATACATACATACATACACGAACATCCATATATATTTATATATACACATATACATACATACAAAAATAAATACATACACGTATCTAAGATTATGTTTGTGACAGGGTAGCCAACTGACTTAGTAACAGCTTACGTACCTTAGCCTTGAAGCTAAGACGGTTGGTGGACATCCTAACCTCAGAGGGGAGTTTACAAAGTTAGTTGTATGAGAGGGACAGCGCAAAAGACCATACGTGGTGGAGCGAGGTTGATACGAAAAGTGAATAAACCTGATGTGAGAAGCTAGATAAGCGGGTGGGTTAGAAGAATGAAGGAACGAAAAGAGGGTTGTAAGAGTACGTAACTTGCGGCGCTCGCGAATAGGTAACCAACTGAGCTCAGAACGATGGGAAGAGACGTGGTCGTATTTGCGAAGATTGTACACGAATCGAATGCAGTTATTGAGAAGCCGGTCATATTTGTTTAGAAGGTCTGCATTCAGGTCTAAATAACACACATCACCATAGTCGAGGATAGGGAAAACTAACGTCTGCACAAGTTTTTTTATTGTTGTTTATTGTTATTTATGCTTTTATTATAATATTATGGGGCGGCAGGAGGGTCTTCAAACGAAGGGGTTGCTTAATTGCCCCCATCGATATTATTTCTAACGAAACCTTTCTTTAACAGACGCCTTAGACAAAATACAAATCAACCGTATAGCATTTTTCTATTTGTCAATAGTCAACAAAGAGCTAATGTTGATATTAAGTGTATATACATAAGATAGGCGATATCCTTTACTTTATACGATTAAATTTTAGCATTGTCATATAAAATAATAATTTGTATTATCATTTAATAAAAAAGATTATTATTGTATTTATTTTTAATTAACGATTTCGTTACGATACGATGTCGTTGCAACAGCCTGTCAATCTCTTAAATTATAATTTACTTTGACACTTCTGAAATGAATACGTAGGGTTTGTAATTTTTCTTAACCCCTAGATACTAAAAGTCGATAAAAATGTGTCCGACCGAAAGTTCGGTTTCGGTAAAAGTTTCGACCAAATTTGGCCGAAACCGAAACTTCCGCCGAAACTTGATTTTTGGCCGAAACTTTTACCGAAACCGAAACTAGTACTAATTCTAACTTGTGGTTATCTTTGTTGAGAGTGTGATAGCTGATACATACGTATCTTTATATCAATTCTCGGTGGGATAGGCAGAGAAAACAGAATACCGTATGGCACGATTCTTTCATCACTCACTTCTTTGAATTTCAATCAACATTGTCATACATGCTCGCTTATTTTTAAGATCCTGTCCCTGTCCCTGTCTGTAAGGTCCTGCATCACCTTTCTTAAGGACACGTTTAATTTGATCATGGAAAGTATATGGTCGCCCTCATCGAGTTCAACATCCATCATTACATAACATCATTACAGACCTTCACGCCAAATCCCTTGCGGGGTAGGCAGAGAAAATGAAGCGTCGTAAGGCACGATTCTTACACTCGTCACTCGCTTCGTGGACTTTCATAAATCTTTTCATGCACACGCGTCGGTTTTTGAGGCTTCTAACATCACCTTCCTCCAAAACACGTTCTATTTGGTCATGAAATGTGTGTCTTGGCCATCCTCGACTCCTACATCCAGCCGTTTTCCTCATCCTGCTTAGTCGATCTCACATTATTCCATTAGTTCTACATGTCCGAACCATCGAAGCATGCCCTTTCTTACTTTTACTCTGACACTCAATTTCAATCCGATTTTCTTCCTTATTACCTTCTTTTGACGCGGTCAGCGAGGGTCACTCCGCAGATTTTGCGCAGCGCCCTAATTTCGACCACGTTTATCCTACCTTCGTGCACACTCTGCTATACCCAGCTCTTGCTTCCATAAGTTAGCGTTGGGATCAGTATTGCATTGTGGATTACTAGCTGGGCTTTTCTGTTAATATTTTTTGCGCCCAAGAATCTGCCCAACGCTCCATACAACGTACATCCAACGTACATCTGCTTAGTTAATCCTGCATCAATCACTCTTTCTAGGTGTTCAAAACATCGGAGTTTGCACTTCCTTAATTTTTATACCGACACTCTCTAATCCTCTTTTAAACCTTCCTCCTTATAACCTTTCTTTTTCCACGCGAACCGTGAACTTAAAATTTTGCGCACTGCCCTCCATTTCGACTGCTTTATCATTATTTTCTAGGTATATAATCTCGGTGGTCGAGTGGTCGAGTACCCATGTTCGGAATGCAGAGGTCTCGGGTTCGAATCCTTATAGTGGCCCGAGCAAGAACCCCTACGGAACCCCGCAAGCCCCTTCATTTGCTCTGTCCCGTTCCGGTCAACTTAGTCCACCCATCTCTGCTGCAGGTAGGCCCCAATTACCGACCTTAGGAGGGAGGCACCTCGTGGAAAACGAGGGCCACCCTGATAGCCAGCCAGAGGAGGGTCCCGACAGAGCTTGCAGACGACGCACCGCGTCGATGGTCTAACGCCCCTGCCGGAACACGACCTGCCCGTCCGATAGGTTTGGGCCCACCTGCGACAGGTCGCTGCTGATATGGGCTGAGATAACTCTTTCGAAGAGCTTCCCCGCCTCGATCAGCAGGCAAATCGGCTGGAACGACGGAGCGTTTGCGGTCTTCCCTTACTTTCTGATAAGCACCAGTCTCACCGACATCCAGTCGAGTGGAAACACTCCGTGGCGGAAGCAAAAAAGAGTTATAGCCGTAGCAAAGTCTCAGTGCATAGGCAAAATTGGCGAGAAACTAGTTCGCCTTCCCTCTTCCTCCCTCTTCTCTCCCTTCAGAACCCCTGCATTCTGGTCGCTCGCCAAGGCTGTTCTTGGGAATTTTTTAAGCCGTCTTTTCCACCGTTGCACCAGGAGGACCAGTCACTAGCCCACGACGCAAAAGAGAAAGGCGACCTTCTTGGCACCCTTTTTGCGTACAACTCGATTTTGGACAATAGGGGTAATATAGCACCGCCCATTCCACAATGCGGTCACGCCATGCCGGAGATTCGTTTCCGGCAAAGTACTGTGCGACGCATACTTTTATCCCTGGATGTCCACAAGTCGAGTGGGCCTGACGGAATCCCAGCAATAGTGCTGAAGACATGTGCTCCAGAGTTGGCACCGGTTCTAACACATCTTTTCCGGTACTCCTACGCTCTCGGCGCTGTACCAGCATCATGGAAGGTTGCTTTAGTCCACCCGATCCCTAAAAAAGGTGACCGCTCAGATCCGTCCAACTACAGACCTATCTAGAAGAGCACCAGTTGACAAGTGACCGTCAGTACGGATTCCGTCAAGGTCGCTCAGCTGGTGATCTTTTAGCGTACTTAAACCATCGGTAGGTGGAAGCGGTTGAGAGTAAATGAGAGGCGCTGGCCGTTAGTTTGGAAGCGAAGGCCTTTGATCGGTTTGGCACAAAGCACTTCTTTCGAAGCTTCCATGTTATGGGCTTCCCGAGAAATTATGCGATGGAGTTTCCAGCTTTCTCACGGCTCGGAGCACTAAAGTTGTTGCCGACGGGTCATGCTCCGACTTAAAACCTGTGAATGCTGGAGTCCCCCAAGGCCGTGTGCTATCCCCTACGCTGTTTCTTCTGCATATCAATGACATGCTGCTTAGCAGCAATCTTCATTGTGATGCGGACAGTACCAGGGATGCCTTATATACCGGCCACCCGCGTATTTCTCGGGAAAACGTCGACGAGCACCGGAACAAACTTGTGTCTGAAATCCAAACTTTGCTTAGTCGAGTTTCGGACTAGGGCCGACTAAACTTGGTCCAATTCAACCCTAAGAAGACACAGGTCTGCGCGTTCACCGCTAAAAAGACACCCTTTGTCGTAGCTCCCTGTTTTGAGAGCACTCCCTTACCCCGCCTCAGCCACTATCGGGATTCTTGGTGTCGACTTGTCGAGTGACGTCCAGTTCCGCGGTCATCTGGAGGGCAAGGCCAAATTGGCCTCCAAAAAGCTTGGTGTGCTCAATAGAGCGGGACAGTATTTCACGTCAGGTCATCGCCTGCAACTTTACAAGGTCCGTCCGTCCTCACGTGGAATACTGTTCACATTTTTGGGCGGGGGCACCCCAGTACCAGCTTACTCCATTTGACCGCATCCAACGACGCGTGGTTCGGCTTGTCGACGACCAAGCTCTTACCGATCGGCTTGTTCCTCTGGCGTTGCGGAGAGAGAAGGCATCTCTATGCATCCTCTACAGCATATACTACAGGGAGTGCTCTGAAGAATTGTTCGGATTAATACCGCCAGCTGATTTCCGCCACCGCTCGACGCGCCAACGCTACCACCCGCATTGGCTGAATGGTTGGCGATCGACAACAGTGCGTTTCAACAGGCACTTCTTGCCACGCACTGTTCCTTCATGGAACCAGTTGCCGGCGACGGTAGTTCCGGACCGCTACGACCTAGGAACCTTTAAGAAACGAGCCTATTCTCATCTGAAAGGGCGGCAGCGCTGATGTGATGCACCTGGTATTGCAGACGCCATGGGCGGCGGTGATTGCTTTCCAGCAGGTGACCCACGAGCTCGTTTGCCAGCTTCTCTCATAAAAAAAAAGCTGTTGGTGGTCATCTGCCTCGCCTTGTTCCCCAGGACTCCCAGAGCGAGCGCCAAAACCGGAATTCTGTCCGGGCTGGGAGCGGCGCTGTGGGAGGCGAACCGCGCTACGGCTCGCCCGAGCTCGTCCTCCGTCACCGCCAACTCGTCGGACCACGGAGTGCGGTTTGACTGTCACGGAGGTTCCAAAGGAACCGCCCTGGACCTTAGGAAAGAGCGTGTCAAACACTCTTCCCATGACTTCCGGGTCCAGGGATTCCGTTAACGGAGGGACCCTGGGGTCAGCTTGCCAAACACCATTCAATATGGGCGCCCCCATGGGTCCTTGTCCAGTTCCTCTCCGGACCTCTAGGTAGAGCCCCGTAGAGCCTTAGTATAGAAAAAGGCGTGAAGTTATGTTGTTGATTGGAACAAAATTAATACATCTAATCATGTTCTAATTAATGCAAAATAATGGGCAAAATAATAAAAAAAAAATCAAATTTAGTATTTTAAGGAATTTTAAACTTGACCACGTGAGTTTCGGTTTCGGTTTTGGCCGAAACTGAAGTGACGGCCGAACATTCGGTTTCGGCCGGAAAACCAGTTTCGGTCGGACTGTAATAAAAATATATATCCAAGAATTGGAAGGTTGTAACCAACACAACCTTCATAGCTCCATTAAATTGTTATAGAAGATTAATATCTTTAAAGTTTTATTTTATAAATAACATCATTTATCTCACGGCATGAATTATTTTACCCCCTGGAACTCAACATCGGTAATAATTAGTTAAAAGTATATAATTATAGCAAATATATCTTCCAGAAGTCGGGAAATAAATATTTCCAGAAGGGATTTCAAAAAGTCCTTAAGGGAGTAGGAGAGGAAAGGAAGGGAAAAAGGGATCGGGCCTCCGGACACTTCTCGGAAACGCAGCACGAGCCACTTCAAGCCGATAACCCGAGAGGTCGGGCTATTTCACCAGTCGACCCGGCCGAACGGGCCGGGTCGACCGGTCTTGTTGTCTTGCAGTCAACTGCAAGACAACAACACTCAAACATTATTTAACTTGCAATGTTAGGAAAATTGGGCCACTTAATCAGTATTGTTGATGATGAACGGTCCACAGCACTAAGCCTGAACATAGTGTCATCCATCACGCTTAACGAACACACGATATTTTAAGAGATAATAAGAGATTGACATTTGTAAATTGATGCGCACAAAGTTCAAGGCATCAATATCCAATATAAGGGAACAACAGATTCCCGTCGCAATATGAATCCTTCAATTAGATATTGTTTTTGACTACAGACGATATGATTGTAATAGGATCAGGTACAGTGACAGATATTACAAAGATATTTAGATATATTGAAATTATTTTTGTAACTGCACACCTTTAATAACTAGAACTAACAGAGCGCCATAAGGCACAATTCTTAAACGCCTCACTCGCTTCTTTGATTTTTATAACGCTTGTCATGCACGCCCGTCGGTTTTTAAGGCTCCTAACATCACTTTCCATAAGGACTCGTTCAATTTGGTCATGGAAAGTATGTCGTGGCCGTCCTCGACTCTTTAATCCTTCCGTTTTTGCATTGTTTAACTGTCTAGTCATCCATTCTTTCTACATGTCCTAACAACCGAAGAGTGGCCATACTTTTACATCGACATATGTTTTCAATCGAGCTTTCTTCCTCACAACCTTATTTCAGAAGCAGTCAGGGAGCGTCACTTTGCATTTTTTGCGAAATGACCAAATTTCGACCACTTTTATCGTCCTTTCATGCACACTCTGGGCAATTTATCACTTTCATCAGAAGCGCATTTTATAAGTATACCATTCATCCCTGTTAAAGTGGTATGCACCTGTGTTAACTAATATGCTTAACGCAATAGTTGAATGAGATGAAAACTACAGTTGGTCATTGCATTACAACATCATTAATGATTACCAGTTCATTAATTAAAGTGTAGTAATCGTAATGTTATATTTTTTCTCAATAAAAGTGGACTATTAGTAATTTAAATGTTATAAATCTTTAGATAATTGACGGGCCTCGTGGCGCATTGGTAAAACTACCGGGTGCAACAATGAGGTCGGGGGTTCGATTCCCACCCGAACACAAATATTTGTGACAAACATAAATATATCTGTGTGGCGTTTGGGTGTTTTTCTATGTTTTATAAGTATGTATTTACAAAAGAAAAGTATATATGTATTAATATCTGTTATCTAGTATCCATAACGTAACCATTTAGTTGCTTAGCTTGGAACTAGAGGGCGCTGTGTGTATAGTGTCCAAGTTATCGTCGCGTAAGTGAAAAAATATGTACTCTCTAACCCAATTCGAACAATATATCTGTAAAGTATTCCGATATGAGAGTGAGCCGCTGTGGGAAGTGGCGTACTTATTACTTACATTACCTTTCGTCCATTAACTAATGGTCTGCCCTAATGGTGCGCTCCGCAAACACAGCCTTCACTTAACAAGACTTCACTCCAGCTTTCCACTCTCAATTACCTACGTCTTTTCTTGGAAGTGAAATAAAGAAAATTTCATATTTATCTGCATAGAATATAATAGTTATTAACAACAATTAAGATGTTTATAAAAGTTCAAATAAGGTAATTCCGAAAAATGTTGATGCCTAATGTGGATGTGAATGATGGAGATAATAACATAACATAACTTCACGCCTTTTGTTACCCGAAGGTGTAGGCAGCGGCTGTTAAGCCGTGTCTCGCCGTTATGTTTACGTCCCAAATGGAATAGGTGGCGAACCTATTGCCATACCGGGCACAAAGTTTGTCAGTCATCGGTATTTATCACACATAACTTCCGAAAACAATTTCGAAAAGTCATTGGTGTGAGCCAGTGTCTGGAATCGAACCCCGGACCTCTGGATCAGAGGCCGTGCGCTCTCCGATCCAGAGGTCCGGGGTTCGATTCCAGACAGAGATAATGTTTTACGATTTCTATACTTATTTTTTTGATATGACCAAATTTGATGCCAAGTGCGAAAAATATTAAATAATAACTTTGAAATATACTAGAGATGCTGTTCGCGAAGTTTTTAATTAACTCTCAGTTGAACAGAAAAAAATATTAATAAAATAAAATTAAAACGAATTACTCAAAGAAATAAACTCCATCTGCTTCTCTATTAAAATCTCCACAATTAATTCCACAGAGAGATACCTTTATCTTCACAAGCAGTGTCTTTCGCAGTTTAGCGCACAGCTTTGGTATTTATATTTTCTTTTATTGCAACGAGGCAGTTTCATTTTATCAAAAGTAATTTTCAATTTATGAAATTTTAATTATAATATCCCAAATACGTTTATGAAATACTACAAATTAAAATTGTTTCTACCCGAAGGTGTAGGCAGTAGCTGTAAAGCCTCTTCTCGCCGTTATGTTTACGTCTCAAATGGAAAAGTAAATGTGAACCTATCGCCATACCGGGCACAAATTTTTCAGTCATCGATATTTATCACACTTCCGAAAGAAATTTAGAAAAGTCATTGGTGTGAGGCAAGATTCGAACCCGTGACTTCTTGATTCAAAAGCGGGATGCTCGACCATTGGACAACCGAGACCTTATAGATTTAACAAAAAAAAGCTAAAGTAATTATATTATAGTTATACTTTCGCGTACATACATAAGAGAAACTAGGATATAGAATATTTTGCATCTCTCTACAAAGATTTAATAGTAGATACAATGCTTGGATGGAGAAAGAGTTAGAGGTGTGAAGAGAGAAAACTGACAAGCTGATCACTTACACAGTGACATTACTAACACGCTATATTACGAAAAGGTTACTCGCAAGTCTACTATACAAGTAATAGCGTCTCTACCACATTCTTAGGTATTAAAAAGATGAATAAAATACGCAAAAATAATATAACTCAGGTACCTATCAATAATCGTTCACCTCATGGCGGGTCAGCTGCTTCATCCGATTAGAGAACTCCAAGAGCAAAAGATTACAAAGTTCAGGGTAAAGGTCACTCACCGAAAGCAAATAAAAGATGCACAAACATTTTTAAGGGATCGTCGTAAAACTGTTGTGAACATACAACTAACAACAAACCCGACTTCACATGATAATGTGATGGTATATGATGATTATTGATACTTAGATCCTCTTTCATATTCAAGACAGTGTGATGAAAGGGAATCTATGCTCCGCGAATTTTAGCTAGTAGTTTTGTATGACGATTCTAAGTACTTTTTAAAGTCTAAGGAATAAAGATATTTTGACTTTGATTTTTGAGAATACCAAGAGTATTTTTCACCTCAGTCTGTGTGAATTACAAATACGTGTACTTTCACACCGTTAATAGCCAATAGTGTAGGCAAAAGTATATCGCTGTCGTTTTCTTGAAGCAGATATTTGGCATATTGATTGCAAGTGAAACTTATTTTTTTCATTTAACCGATTTGGATTCATTTAACCGACAAGTTTATTATATATATCGATGAGATGAAAATCGGAATTATTGTTTCATTACGAGAAATAATATATATAGTAAATGGAGGCCTAAGCTTTTACCCTGGCGTAATTAATATTTGTAAAAAAACATTGATAATAAATTTAAGTCTAAACAAGTACAGTAAAACACGACCCCTACCCGAAGGTGTAGGCAGAAGCAGTTAGCCTCATCTCACCGTTATGTTTACGTCCTAAATTTGGGGAACCTATTGCCATACCGGGCACCAAGGATTCAGTCATCGATCTTTATCACACATAACTTCCGAAAATAATTTCGAAAAGACATTGGTGTGAGCCAGTATTCGAACCCGCGACTTCTTGATTCAGAAGCGGGGTGCTCGACCACTAGACCACCGAGACCTTAAAAAAGTAAAATAAAAAGGAATATTTTTATATTTAACTTTTAATGGCTTATATTCATTACAATTCAAAATTAAACTAAACTCGAATTGATTTTCCTATATTGAGATATAATCTCTTAGTGAAGCAATTTAGTTAATAGATCTTATTTAACAGCGATGACCAAACTTAACGATACACGAGTGAATCAAGTTTGTAAACTTGTATTTTACAAACTTTCTATCGGGATCAAATCAGGTAGAGCTAAAATTGATCGGCCATGATGGATTGCTACACACACACTTGACCAAAAGTAGTATATTCTGTGTCAACAAAAGTGGCATTAGCCGATCCTATCAGACTTCTCATGGTTCATGTTACTAATAAGAAGAATACAAAGTCTGTCTGCTAAAGTGTACCTTTATTACTTGACATTGCCTGCAATTTTCAATTTGCCATACTTTTCGGTGGTCCAGTGGTCGAGCACCCCGCTTCTAAATAATGAGGTGGCTGGTTGGAATCCTTGCTCACACCAATTACTTTTCGAAAGTTATGTGTGATAAATATTGATGACTGAAAACTTTGCGCCCGGTATAGCAATAGGTTCGCCATCTATTGCATACTTTCTTCTCCCTCACCTTTTCTGTATTTTTTTTTTCATTCTATGCTATGATCGTTTCATTATTCAGACATAATTACGATCTTAAAATTGGATTACCTTTTAACTCATATATTTCTTTGAGACAAATTCGTTATTTGCCGCAGTATTAAAAATACGCATAACGTTCAAAGTTACGGCGAAAATATTCCTGTCTTTTTTCTAAAGGTTAAATATCTTAAGGTTTTTGAGAGGCTTATTGTCAACGTTGATTAAAAATCACTGGTACAGACATTTTTTACAGTTTGTTGAAGAACAAATCTGAATGAGTTGCAAGTTTTTTAATACTTTTTAAACAAGTGTTCTTGATAAGATAATTAGTCTTGTTAATTATTAAATGTAACGACAATCAAGTGAACTGCTTGATCATTTGCTCCCTAATCCATCAAACACAACGTAACACTTTTATCACTACGGTTTCTAAGATGCACAAAAGTTGTAGCAATCACAATATTTAATTATAAAAATAAGAAACTCGAAACCAAATCAAATGCTGCTTTAATAATTATATTTATTGTATGCAACAAGTGACGTAATAACAATAATATCTAAAACAGCACCAGAAATAACAAACACTCCTTACTAATTGAAATAAAACAAAGAAAACCAAATTCGTATTCCCACTTAATAATGTTTAGTTCAGAATAACTCTTGCGTGAACCCACAAATACGGTACAATTAATTATATTCATATCTTATTCAACACATGGCAAGTCTCGGTGGTCCGGTGGTCGAGCACACGGCTTCTGAACCAGAGGTCGCAGGTTCGAATCCTGACACTGGCTCACACCAATGACTTTACGAAATTGTTTACGGAAGTTATGTGTGATTAATATCAATGACTGAAAACTTTTTCGCCGGTATGACAATAGGTTCACAACGTTTGGGACGTAAACATAACGGCAAGACGAGGCTTAACAGGTGCTGCCTACACCTTCGGGTAACAAAGGCGTAAAGTTATTAAACACATTTTATTACAATTACAATTAAAATCTATTAGTTTCTACCTGAAACCCTTCTTACATAAGGTTTCTTAAGCTCATCAAAGGAGGGTTTTTTTTACGTAAATGACCTTTAAATTTCCCAATTCTTAAATGGTCCTGATATATTTTGATGTTGCCTACTAAGTATCCCCGAAAAATACATGATCGATTCCAACTGTCCTTCTATTGAGGGGCCTTGTGGCGTAGTACATATGCTATGCCACAAGGCCCGTAGC